>JAPXFY010000026.1:39103391-39190891 GCA_030674185.1 Monoplex corrugatus | reverse complement strand
TGAGAAAAATTGAGGTCTCTACCACCTCACAGTCCTGCGAGTGTAACCTCAGGGTTATGGGACAGTCTTCACCTTTGAATTTAACAACAGCATACCGATTTATGATTACTACCGCAATTATCGATCCATGACAAAGTATTTGACTGACATTGAAAGCATACTGATTTATGATTACTACCACAACTATCGATGCATGACAAAAGTATTCGACTGACTTTGACCTTAACTGTGTAAACTATTGTCCTGACCTAAATCAGTAAGAACATGTTGACAGGCATACTGGTACACGCACCTGTATGCATGAATGCATAATAATAATATAATAAATTTTGAGTCACTGTAGTGTCATTATTGATTTGAAGTTTCAAGGTAAAGAAGGAGAGGGATCATTGTCACTTTGACTGGTATGTCTTTTTTAACTAGTTGATTTTAGAAATATGAGTTACAATATATGTATACATCATTACATGTCTGAAACTGTCAGAAAATCAGAAAAGATAGGCAGGTGCAGGTTTGTTGTATTTGTTGTGCGAGTGTTTATAATTTGATTCATTCTTTTTAGTTTTCAGTATGGCATATTCAGAATGAGTTTGCAGAGAGAGAGAGAGAGAGAGAGAGAGTGTGTGTGTGTGTGTGTGTGTGTGTGTGTGTGTGTGTGTGTGTGTGTGTGTGTGTGTGTGTGTGTGTGTGTGTGGCCTGTTACAAAGTGTATTGAGTTTTTGGGCTATTTTTCTAGAATTAACTAAGTTGTCAATAACACAAACTGATTTGTTTATTTTTGTAAACTGTTGGTGTCGGATTTTAAGATGTTACATGGCATACGTAAATTTTTGTAATTCTGCAATAGATTGTTAATGAATTAATCCCTTTGATTTCAAATATGTCAGGAAAGAAAAAGATCATTTTTTATTCGAAAACTATCTGACTATTGCTGCTTGTGGTAAAACTTGTAACGGTTTGATATAGGTGGGTGGTGGGTGGGGGGGAAACATTTAAATTTCTGTGTGGACAGTATACTGAAATGTAGTATTTGAGAACTGTAGAGATTACTGTTCATTGTCATAATACATTTTGTGTATGATCTTGCATGACTGGTGTATCAACTGAAATACTGTTGTATAATTCTTCGATAATGAAAGAAAAGAACCTTCTTTGCAAAGGAAAAATGTTGTTAACATCAGCCATTGGATCTGTGAGGCCCATTTTCTTATTTTCAGTAGTGGCTATAAGTTGCTGTGTTTTCATCTCAGACTTTCAGAGTCAACATTGTGCTTAGTTCTTAAAGGTGATCCAGCTCAGTGTTATTGTGAAGTGACAGGCTATTTGACCTCCAGCCACCTGGAACTGTGTTAGTAATGGCTGAATGGACCCAGGATATACACCCCCCCCCCCCCCCCTTGGGTTGGTTAACCTTTTCACTCCTTCATCCTGTCCATCAGCTTAGGATGAGGGAAGAAAAGGGTTAACCCTTTGACTCCCGCACCCTATCCACCAACTGCAAAAACTTAACCCTTTCCCTCACCCTATCCACTAGCTTTCTGCAAAAAGCTGGTGGATAGGGTGAGGGACTTAAGGGTTTTCAGAGAGTTAAGTTTTTGCTTTGCTTGCATGGCTGACAGTGGAGGATGCAGATGAAGAGGGTGCAGGAGTCAAAGGGTTAAATTTTGCAGCTGGTGGATAGGGTGAAGGAGTGAAAGGGTCAAGTTGAGAAGGCCTGTGAGCAGGTTCTCCATTACGTTCTTATTCAGTGGTCAGCAGAAATGAAACAACATGCTTGATTGATCAGTCATTGCTGGCTGGACGGGTAGGCGGTTGTTTGGAGATTGTATTAACCCGGTGGCTCATTGAAGGCTGATTTCTGTCAGCATTTTGTTGTTTTGCCGTCATTTATGGGCCTTTGGGTTGACAGGTTCTTGTGCATTCATGTTGAGCCAGAACTCCCCTCTCCTTTATGAGTATGATGCAGTTATGTGTGAAATGTTGATAAATGGTAGAACGTGTTCTCCTTTCGTGCGTGAAATGTTGATTGTAAGGAGTGTTTGTCTGTTGTCGTTGTGTACTCAACACTGGATGGAATTGCTGTAGGGCCTAAGTGGTGTGAATGTACTGCATTATGGAGTGGGGGTAGAGTAGCACCTACAGGTGTAACACCTTTTTACATTTCTGTTCATGTCCTTTACACCCGACATGTCTCAGAGAGTGATAGACTATAACCAAGAGTTTTGCATGCACACATATGACATGCACATACTGTGCTTGCTTGCATGCTCACAAGATGTGCACTCACAATTATTGGCACACATATACAAAGAGAACAAGAGAGAAATACCCACATTGGCAATGACAGTGATGCTTTTTTTTTTTTAGAGGTAAAAGTTATTGTGTAGAAGCTGTTTTTCGGGCTTGCTGTTGCTTATATCCCAATATATATCTGGACAAAAAGGTGCAGTACAAAAGAAAGAAATGATAAACGAGAACTGTTCTTTGTCCAATCAAATGTTTTACCTTGTACTAAAATTCAGAAAAGAATTGTGATGAAATTGTAAAATGATTCATTGGTTAAATAAAAAGTGTGTGTGTGTGTGTGTGTGTGTGTGTGTGTGTGTGTGTGTGTGTGTGTGTTGTGTGTCGATGACAGTGCTCAGTATAATTAAAGTGGGCAGAAAAAGGTGATGTGTGTTTTTGTGTGTAACACAAGCCGTACTGTAAGTATGTGTGTAAGCACATCTTACGTATGTCGGTACATGTGAAACTTGTGAATGTTGATGTCTTTCTCTGATCAGGTGTAGAGTGAAAAGAAGGGTTGGCAAGCATCTGGGTGGAACATCTTTTTATAGAATATATGTCCAGTGATCATTTGTCCCTCTGTCCACACCTAACCCTTATTTTGTGTGTGTGAATCTCATTTATTTACTCCCCCCCCCCAAAAAAAAAAAAAAAAAGGTGGAATCATTTCATATTGACCACAGAGAGGCGTGTGTGTGTGTGTGTATGCATATATGTATGTGTGGTGTGTGTGTGTGTGTATGTGTTTGTGTGTGTGTGCGTGCGCATGTGTGCAAAAGTATGTTAGCAAGATATACTCGGCTGTTTCTCGATGGATCTTTGTGAAATTTAGATCAGAGATGTAGATCGTGAATACATAAGTTTGATAGTCATGGCATGTACCAAGGTAAAAGTCCCACAGATCAAAAAAAAAAAAAAAAAAGCCTAATATCGACACAGTGAGAATGAACATCATATTTGTTTTTACTTTTACTAGGGAATTTCTAGAAATATAATAACAATCTGTTTGCACTGTTGTGACGCCTATCATCGTCTTTAGACTTTACTTCACCTCAGATTTTTTTCAGTTATGCTTCTTGAAGGTCGTAGTGAATGTAAATACAAAATCTGAATTGTCTATTTCGTATAAAAAGGGAGATTGTTAAAATGGCTTGACCATCTTGGTTTTTTGTTTTGTTTCATGTTGTTTTGTTATTTATTTGTTAATTTTTTTGAAACACAATTATACTGGAAAATCCTATAATTTCTGGTAGATGGCTCAGTGTACCCTCTGTAGATTTACACTATTGAAGGTACTGCCGAATTTAGACATGTTTCATTCACAGTTGCTGTTGGTAAATGATCTTGTTTGTCCAGTGAATGCCTAACATCAGTTTCAGAGGCCCATATGAGCTACATTTTGTTTTTGTTATTTTAAGTTGGTTACTTGGATGCATGTATGTATGTTGTTTCATCCACACTGTGCAGGTGTTCTGTTGCTGCACAGTCTGCATATTTTGCTGGGAATGCGTGCTGAGCGTTTTAGTGTTCTATGTAACACTGTGTGGTTTCTCAGAAGATTGTTGAGAGTTCCATGGACAGCAAAGAAAACAAACGAGACAGTCTTGATGGAGGCAGACATAAGTAGATCACTCATAAGGAAGATTAGGAAAAGACAAGCAACATTTATATGCCATTTTATGAGGAAGGGGGATTTGGAACTTGTCACAACGGGAAAGCTGGAGGGAAAGAGAGCACCAGCTAGACCCAGGGAGAAAATGCTGGACGGACTTGCAGAGTGGCTGGGGATGAAGAGGGTGGGGGAGATGCTGGGGGCAACGAGAGATAGAGATGGTTGGAAGTCCATGGTCGCCAACGCCATGCAGCAGGGCACCTGATGATGATGATGATGTACCACTGAATGCCAACATATTTATGATCTTTAATGTGCGTATTTGATGCTCTGTGTGCACGTATAAGCAATGGGATTTTGATGATCTGTGTGCACATAAGACACAAAGGGAGTTTTAGAACTAGTGGGTCTGCACATGTGTTGATCCACCAGGCACTGTCAAAGCATGAACAAATTCATTCTTCTGCTTTGAAGTCTGACATCCTGCCACTCACCTATCACACTCGTCAGAGAAGTTGCATTGTTTGCATTTGGCTTTCAGGTTAAGATCAGTGTGGAGATCAGCTTCTTTGAGATCTACAACGAGAAGATTCATGACTTGCTGGCATCCTCCAAGGAGAAAAATGGCAAAAAAGCGACGGTAGGTTTATGTTTCATTTGCAGTTTTTCGTCATGTTTTGGTGCCACCGTGCATGTTTAGTCTAACAGGATATCCTTTTGTATCTGTACAAATGTATAGTTTGTTGTTTGTTAAGTCAAAGCTGCTTTTACACGACTAATTTAGTGATATCAACTAAGTAACATAACTCTTGTTATCTCAAGAGTTATGTTACTTAGTTGATATTTAAAATTCTCCCTGCTTCCCTCTTATTTCCTTTAATTTAGTGATATTTTTGACAATACATGTATTTAACATATATACAAACATTGAATAATGTTACTACTTTCAGTTTGGTTCATAGTTTATTCATTCAATTTTTGAGTTTTTAAGTGTTTGTCCTCCTTGAAGGATATCATGATTGTTTGAAATTTTAGTTTCTCCATCTTTTGAATTAAACTATCTATTCAATAAATTGTGACATAAGTTAAAAGTACGGCAGTTATAAGCAGCGTGGATATGATACTTAGTCATTGTCTCAGTCATAGGTAATTTGTCTCATAGATAATTGTCTAGTCATGATTCTTCAACAATAGATGTAAGGTGAATCAAAGTGACTTCAGATAATTGTCTAGTCATGATTCTTCAACAATAAATGTAAGGTGAATCAAAGTGACTTCAGATAATTGTCTAGTCATGATTCTTCAACAATAAATGTAAGGTGAATCAAAGTGACTTCAGATAATTGTCTAGTCATGATTCTTCAACAATAAATGTAAGGTGAATCAAAGTGACTTCAGATAATTGTCTAGTCATGATTCTTCAACAATAAATGTAAGGTGAATCAGAGTGGCTTCAGATAATTGTCTAGTCATGATTCTTCAACAATAAATGTAAGGTGAATCAAAGTGATTTCAGATAATTGTCTAATCATGATTCTTCAACAATAAATGTAAGGTGAATCAAAGTGACTTCAGATAATTGTCTAGTCATGATTCTTCAACAATAAATGTAAGGTGAATCAAAGTGACTTCAGATAATTGTCTAGTCATGATTCTTCAACAATAAATGTAAGGTGAATCAAAGTGACTTCAGATAATTGTCTAATCATGATTCTTCAACAATAAATGTAAGGTGAATCAAAGTGACTTCCAGCATTCAAGTAAACAAACCAGAAACACAGAAAAAAGGAATAAAATGCATATTTGACTGCCAAAGCAAGACAGGTGCACATTTTTGTACTGCTTGTCTTTGTTAGACATCCATAAAAGCACAAAGAGACAAAATCTTCAGATGTAGGACAGCAGAGGAAAACAAAATTACGTACTTTTTTCGTAATCAGTTGGATGTAAAACCATATTTCTGAATGATGTATGTTATCATTGATGCGATCTCAGTTCTCTTTTTTCACTTTGTGGATTTCTGAATACTTCTCTCAAGTATTTGTACATCTTCCTTGAGTTGATTTTCCTTTTATTTTCAGATACTCGCATTGCTGTTAGCCTTTGTTCAAAATCACATTTTTGTCCAGTTTTGTTAGAATTCAGACGCTGGCATTGTTGATAGCCTTTGTTCAAAATCATACATTTTTGTCCAGTTTTGTCAGACTGGTAACTGACATTTTGGTGTTGCTTCTTGAACAGCTGAAAGTGCGAGAGCATCCTGTTCTAGGACCCTATGTAGAAGGTCTGTCCACTTTCGTTGTCAACTCCTTTGAAGATGTGGAGGTAAGTTTGTTTTGCAGGTTTTCACATATTGTGTTTGATCTTGTATCTTTATTCAAGTTAGCTGTTGTTGGTTTGTGATGGGTGGGAATAAGGAAGAGAATTGATATTCTGAAAAGTCGACTCAGCTCTGACAGAAATTAGTTACATATTGATAAAAACACACACACACAGACACACACACAGACACAGACAGACACAGACGCAGACAGACACACACACAGACACACACACACACACAGAACGACAGACGCGCACGCGCACGACACGCACACGCACAGCGACACCACACACACACACACACACACACACACACACACCACACACACACACACACACACACACACAGAGTTCTGCCTCAAACTGATTTATGTTTCATTTCAAAAGCTAACACAATTTCTATATAAGTAGGTTTTAAAATGGAGGAATAGGTATTCTATAGTACAGCGCTTTAATATGTGATTGTAAGCAGGTGGCCTGAAGGGGTGAAAATTTGTCCTACTGTGCAGCTTGTTCAATATCACTAAATGAAAGTAATTTCACTTAGAAAATGGTGACGCTTTCATATCATGAGAAAATGATGGCCTGAAGGGGTGAAAATTTGTCCTACTGTGCAGCTTGTTCAATATCACTAAATGAAAGTAATTTCACTCAGAAAATGGTGACGCTTTCATATCATGAGAAAATGATGGGACTGAAAGCCCGTCTTGCATATATAAAGCTGCCCAACCACTTGTCTATTTATTCATATTATTCATTATTTTACTTTCAGGGTTGGATAACTCTGGGTACCAAGAATCGTGCTACAGCAGCCACAGGGATGAATGACAAAAGCAGTAGATCTCATTCCGTCTTCACTATTGTGCTCACACAGACCAGGGTACTCTTCTTCTGTCTCTATGTACAATACAAATCAGAGAGAGACAGAGAGAGTGGTGTGACTGTATGGGAGAGAGAGAATGAAGGGGTTTATGCATAAGAATGTGTGTGTGTGTGTGTGTGTGTGTGTGTGTGTGAGAGAGAGAGAGAGAGAGAGAGAGAGAGAGAGATGGTGCGACAGTATGAGAGAGAGAATGAATGGGTTTATGCCTAAGAGTAAGAGTGTGTTTGTGTGTGTGTGTGTGTGAGAGAGAGAGAGAGAGTCATAGACTGGGCCTAACAAGAGAAAAGTTAGAACTATATTCAGCTGGCTTTGTTTCTCTTATTTGGTCCTGTAACACAAGGATATAATACATTAACTTCTCTCTCTTTGAGGTAGGCACAAATAAATGTGTGTGTGTGTGTGTTGTCGGTGTGTGTGTGTGTGTGTGCAGGCACGTGCGTGCATGTGTGTGAGCGTGTGTGTGTATGTTTGCGCACGCAAACCAAAAGCTTTTTTGACTAGAAGAAGAGTGGATGTCTTTATGTCCTGTGTTCAAAGTCAGTAACGGATTTGATTTTTCAGACGGAACGACTGGAAAACCAAGACCATGATCATTCCATCACCAGTAAGATCAATCTGGTGGATCTGGCTGGCAGTGAACGACAGTCCCAGGCACAGACATCGGGGGAGAGACTGAGGGTAAGATGATCAAAACCGTAAATATCTACAGATATTGGATGAAAGAATGAGGATCACATTCAGGCATCTTGTAGATGTGTAGATTTTAAAAAATTATTTGTGTGTTTGTGTGTGTGTGTGTGTTGTGTTGTGCATGTGTGTGTTGTGCTCACTGTGTGTGTGTGTGTGTGTGTGTGTGTGTGTGTGTGTGTGTGTGTGTGTGTGTGTGTGTGTGCTTTCAGATGTGTGTGTGTGTTCTATTTCAGATGTGTGTGTGTGTCTTGTGTGTGTGTGTGTGTGTGTGTGTGTGGTGTGTGTGTGTGTGTTGTTGAGTGAGAGAGATTGATGGCTTAGATGAATTTGCGTACTGGTGGGGGAAAAAAGGCTCAAAAGCTTAGATAAATGGTTGACCATAGCTCAAGAACTTATGGCATGAAAATAAATAATGCAGAGAAGATAGAACGGCTGACGAACAACACCAGTGGCATCAGAGTCAGTTGACGCAAGCTTCAGTTTATGTTCAGCTTTAGGTACCTGGGTGCAATGGTCTCAGATTATGGCTCAAAACTAGAGAAGTCTTTGACAAGATAGTGTAAACAAACAGCAGAGCTCACATGGCACAAACCCATGTGGAATAACAAGAATATCTCCTTTAGTTCAAGAGCGAGACTTATGTAATCCCTTGTCCTGTAAATGTTGTGATGAGTGTGAAACATGGGCCATCACAGTGCAGCAGCAGAAAGGACTCCAATCCATAGAAGTGAGATGCTATTTGAAGGTCACACACATCACCTTTAATGAGCATGTTGCAAATGAGGAGGTTCGCTGTAACATCTCATGAAGGCCTCACTATTATTGAAACCCAAAAACCGAAGACACCAGACCACCAACCCTCACAAAGAATATCATTAAGACACAGAGTCAAGTGGCAGAAAGAGAAGCAGACCAAAGAATAGGTGGAAGACATGAGAGTGGACAGATTTACATTTCAGTGACCAACAGATAGCTGCAAAGAATAGAGGTTAACCCTTTGACTCCAGACCCTCTCCCTCGGCATCTTGCATTGTCAACCATGCTAGCATGAGGGAATCAAAGGGTTAAGCTTGTGCGGTTGGTGGATACTATGCGGGAGTCACAAGGTTAAGAGAGATCATCAGGAAATCATCTGTGGTGCCCAAACAACCCACCCTGGGGTCAAGGCACAGGTAAAGATGAGCAGTTAATAAAGGGGGATGGGTTGTGTGTACATGTGCGCATGCTTGCATGTTTAAGAACTTTGATTGTTAGGATAGTATGGTCCTAAAGATTTTATTTATGTTCAGACTACTCTATTAACTTCTGAATTTGTTATTTGGTAAAAGTAAGTGAATGTTGAAAACTTATTTTAGCCATGGCAGAGGGGCTCAAAAGCTCCACAGAGGCCTGGGCCCGGACGTACCTAAACACAGTCATGGCGAGGCGGGATCCATTCTCGCGGCATCCTCGGTCGCCAGCTCGACGTCAGCCAAGGCCTCCTTGCGCGGTACCCGTCCAGCCGGGTTCTCTCTTCGGGTGATCAGGTCGGGGTTCCGCCTTCCTTGGGGCCCAAGGAAGGCCCTTCTCACGCCCTCTCCCCCTGCTTTCGCACTTCCTCAAGATCGCTTGGCCTTGCAGGCCCTGGATCAGGAGGTTCTTTCGATGCTAGCCAAGGGGGCCATGGAGGAGGTTTCCTCCAGTGCGTCCCCGGATTCTATGGCCGCATCTTTGTGGTCCCCAAAACTTCGGGGGGCTGGAGGCCCGTCCTGGACCTCTCCCCCCTAAACCGGTTCCTCCGCGTCCTCCATTTCCGTATGGAAACCCCTATGTCCATCCGCGATGCCTTGCACCCGGACGACTTGGGGATATCCATCGACCTCAAGGATGCATACTTCCACCTCCTTATTCACCCCAGGGACAGGAAGTACCTCAGATTCGTCTGGAGGAACCGGATCTTCCAATTCAGGGCACTGCCCTTCGGTCTGGCACCCGCCCCTTGGCTGTTCACGAAGGTGGCGAGGGAACTGTGCATGCATGTTAGGGGGAAGGGCATCCGCCTCAAGGCCTATCTAGACGATTGGCTTCTACTCGCCTCCTCCAAGGAACAGTGTGTACAACAAGTGTCCCAGGTCCTGCGACTCTGTCACAACCTGGGCTTTGTCTGCAACGAGGAGAAGTCGGACCTCACGCCCTCCAAACAGTTCCAGTTCCTGGGCATGTCCTTCGACACATCCAAGTGGAGGGTGACCCCGACTACACAGCGCTTACTGCGCCTTCAGGGCCTCCTAGCCCAACTGCTCCCTCAGCTTCACGCCCCGGCCAGGAAGCTGGCCTCCCTACTGGGCCTTATGGAGTCGCTGGCAATTCCAACGCGGATTCAGGAAGCGTTGGTCACAGTCGCTTCAGCCGTGGGACCTTCTGGTCCACCTGGGTCCTTGGTTCACATCATCGGTGACCAAATGGCGCTCCCAGTCACGCCTAGCCCAGGGAGTCCCTATCACACTGCCCCCTCCTCAGGAGGACTTGTTCACGGACGCGTCCACCTCCGGGTGGGGAGCCCATGTGGGCACGTTGACAGCAGCAGGTCGGTGGTCGACCGAACTCATGCCCTGCCACATCAACATGTTGGAACTGGAGGCAGTTTTTCAGGCACTCAGGGAGTTTCTCCCCTTTCTGAGGGGAAAACATGTCTGTATCAACACGGACAACACCACAGTAGCTTGTTACATCAACAAGCAAGGGGGCGCCCGCTCCCACTCCCTGTCTCGGAGAGCGGAACAACTCCTCCTCTGGTGCGAGGAACACTCGATTCGGCTCTCAGCAAAACATGTCGCGGGAAAGATCAACATACTTGCGGACTCTCTCAGCAGATCCCACATGGTTCTTCCCTCGGAATGGACACTGGTCCATGCAGTCCTGGAGCCAGTATGGGCAGCATGGTTCAAACCACACGTGGACCTCTTTGCCACTAGGTTCAATCACCGCCTCCCTTTGTACGTCTCTCCAGTTCCGGACCCAGCGGCCTGGGCTGTAGATGCCCTGTCGATTCCATGGTCGAACCTCATCGGCTATGCCTTCCCCCCGTTCCCCATTCTGTGGAAAGTACTGCGGAAGGCCAGGGAGGACTCAGTGACATTGATCCTTGTCGCACCCAAATGGCCAGCCCAAGCATGGTACCCAGAACTTCTGCACCTGTCCCATGTGCCGCCGCTAAAACTCGCGGTGGCGGGTCGCTCCCTCCTTCAACCCAGGTCAGGCATTCCGCACGCAATCCAGAGGTTCTAAACCTTCACGCCTGGATGCTGTGCGGGACTCGATGTCTTCATTAGGCTTGTCCCCGGCTGTAATCGGCCTTGTGCAGCAAGCTCACAGGCCGGGCACACAGGGGGGGTATAATGCCCACTGGAACGGCTGGCTCTCTTGGTGCACCTCAAATGCGGTGTCACCCCACTCACCCTCTCGCTTGCAGTTGGCCAACTACCTTGGCTTTCTGTCAACCGAGAATAAGCTTTCGTCCTCCTCAGTGAAGGTTCACAGGGCGGCCATCTGCACCACCATCAGTCAGTTGGGTGGTCCGTCCTTTGCGCACGATCCCCTATTGCGGGATCTTGTCAGAGGGGCTTCTCTCCAGAAGCCAGAAACCCCCGCCGAACCCCGGCGTGGGATCTCTTTCTCGTCCTCTCATCCCTGAGACTCCCCCCTTACGAGCCCATCAGGGAGTGTTCTCTCAAGTTCCTCTCCTTCAAGACGGCCTTTCTCGTCTCTCTCGCGTCGGGGAGGCGCTGCAGCGAAGTGCACGCCCTTAGTGGTCTCCCCGGAGATGTTGCTTTCGAACCTGATGGCTCGATGTCTCTCCGCCTACTCCCGGAATTCTTAGCCAAGAACCAGTCGCCAGGTTCTCCCTCGCCGACCATCCCCATCCATCCCCTCACGTCTATTCTCACTCCGGACGACGCGGATCGCACGCTCTGCCCTGTTCGCGCCCTGCGAGCGTACAGAAAGCGGACGAAATCTTCTCGCCAGCAGCAGCGCCACCTTTTTCTCTCTTACAACGAAAACTATAGAAAGGACATTAGACGCACGTCCATCTCTCGATGGCTGAGGGAAGTCATCAAGGCTGCGTATGCGAGGTCGAGCTCAGAGTTAGCTGTCTTCTCCCCAAGGCCCCATGAGATCAGAGCATGGGCTTCTTCGCTGGCAGTCACCCACAATGCCAGCATCCAGAGCGTCCTAGACGCCGCGTACTGGCGTTCCCCAGGCACGTTCATTCAGTTTTACCTGCGCGACGTCTCCCGTCTGCGCGAAGACGGGTCCAGGGGTATCGCTTCCGCTGTGGTGGCTCAACACCCCATCTCAGCCACACACCCTGACTCCTGCCATTCCTCCAGGCGTTAACCAGGTAAGCCCTCCATCCGGGTAGTGCTATTCTGCATTTGTGAGCCACGGTATAGTATGTGTAATTAAAAGGAAATTTTCCTTCTAAAATTACGTTTAATCTAACATACTTACCGTGGCTCACGCAGAGTCCCTCCCTTCCTCCCCGCCTTCCTGATTTCCTTCTATTCACAGTCAGGGTCTAGGTCTCCTCGAAAAGAGGAAGAGCACATGCGCATGCGCAAGACGTGGATACTCTCAGAGTTACTGTCCCTTCGGACTTTATTGTTACGAGGCAGAATTGGCAAACCGCTGCCGCTTATTGCATTTGTGAGCCACGGTAAGTATGTTAGATTAAACGTAATTTTAGAAGGAAAATTTCCTTTTAGAAAAAGTCATTTTCACTTTTGATATCTCAGTATTCTTTTAAGCCAGACTTATATGTGGCTACTTTGTGAACGTGTATGTATGTATTGTTATAAGTTATGCAGTAAGCTTTATGTATATAATATTTTTTGTTTTTTGCTTTTTTCCCCACTTTTAGAGTCACTATTTTACAAAATATCTTGAAGGTTTAGAAATAGTATGGCATGAGCGTGGTATTATCAGTATCATATTTTTTCTGCATTTATTTATTTCCTGTTGTTTGTTTCATATGCATACATGTACATTTACATTTTTTCCTCCAGTACATTGTGATTGTGATTGTTTCTTCAGGAAGGAGCCAACATCAACAAGTCTTTGTTGACGCTGGGCAAAGTGATTTCTCTCCTGTCAGAACGGTCGGTTGCCAGCAAGAAACGCAAAATCTTCATTCCTTACAGGGACTCTGTTCTTACATGGTATGGGATAGTCCTTTATGTTTTCATATGGTGTACGTGTGAACAGGTTTGTATCTTCATGTTATGTGAGTGCACGGTGCTCTTTAACCATTTGACTCCTGCACCCTGCATTGTCAACCATGCTAGCGAAGTGGAAACTTAACCCTTTGACTCCCTCACCCTACCCACCAGCTTCCTACAGGAAACTGTTGGATAGGGTGAGGGAGTCAAATGGTTAACATTTGCATTTTGTGGATAGAGTGTGGGAGTCAAAGGGTTGATACACACAAGTTTGGGTTTTTGGATGCCCTGAATTGTGCATTCAATGCAGAGATTTAATGTCAGTGGCGCATAGTTATTTCATATGGCTGTAGATAAAAGAAATGTAAAATATTGTAGCCAGTGATTAGAAGCAGTGGACTGAGTCTAGCCACAAAGGATTTGATATTTTTGGTGGTTACTTGAGGTAAACTTCAATAAATTCCTCTTATTTGCTCAGTCCAGATTGATAACAGAGATGTCTTTTGACTGTGCTACTTGTGTTGTGTGTCCAGAAATTTTCCATATGAGAGACCATGAGTGCATCTTTTACCAAATAAAATGCAACCTTTGAAACTTTCATATTGACCCTCAGATAGGGGAAAGGGAGTCAGAGTGACGTTTATCTTGTAACGTTTTTCTTTTAATCATTGTCCACTAATTCTAAAATTATGTTGAATAGCTGTGCATCATTTATTGCTGACTTCCAAGTTTTCTCATTTGCATGTGTGTGTCTCTGTGCACATGAGTATATGTATGTACATGTGTGTGCTTTGATTTGTGGGTACGTGTATGTGTGCACACAATGTGCGTGAGTGCACATGTGTATTTGTACTTATGTACGTTGTGTGTGTGTGTGTTAGGTTGCTGAAGGAAAGTCTGGGTGGCAATTCTAAAACAGCTATGATCGCCACCATCAGCCCCTCACATCACCACATAGAGGAGACCCTCAGCACTCTCAGATATCCTTCTTTTTGGTGTTTCATTATCTTTGTGTGTGTGTGTGTGTGTGTGTGTGTGTGAGAGAGAGAGAGAGAGAGAGAGAGTGTGTGTGTGTGTGTGTGTGTGTGTGTGTGTGTGTGTGTGGTGTGTGCGTACATGTACAATAGCAATAACAATAACAACAACAAATTAAACCTTTTATTGAATCACAGTTAGACCATTCAGTGAACCATATTGGTAAGTAGGTCCCAGTGCTTCATTAACTCTTTGACTCCCAACCCTATCCACCAACTGCAAAAACTTAACCTTTTGGCACTCTCACCCTGTCCCCAGCTTCCTGCAGAAAGCTGGTGGATAGGGTGAGGGAGTCAAAGGGTTAAGTTTTTGCTTTGCTTGCATGGTTGACAATGCAGGATGCTGGTGGACAGGTTGTGGGAGTCAGAGGGTTAAGGGTGAAAGGTAAAGCAGTAAAGTAGAGGAGACGGGTACCACCAATAAACTGCTGGCCCTGAGAGAAGCTGAAGTCTCTAGCACCTCACTTCATGATTGCTTAAGTTCTCAGTGTGTGTCTGTGGGTGCACGTTCGAATACAGTCCAGTATATAAGTCTTCAGCACAAAATAATTTTTGTAAACATTTGTTTTGATTTATTTATTTATAATGTGTTTGGGTCATTCTCCTGAAGGCTGGTCAGTTGGGACCTCAGCTTTTAAGAAGCCAATATAAAATGTTTTTTGAAAGAAAAATATAACAGTATTGTTATATTTCGTTTATAAAATGTTCCAGTAATTGAAGAAAATGAAAAAAAAGTGTGTGTTTCGTGTTTTTTTTTTTTTTTTTACTCTACAGCACTTTTTGTTGGAAAAATGAGGAATTTCTATAGCTAGATTTGTGACATGAGTTGAGACTGGTAGATCGATCACAATTATTTTCTACATGCATGACCGAAATCAATACAACCTGTTTCGACAGTGAAGAAAGAATGTAAATGTGTCTCTGACATTGATTTTTACTGCATAGTATCCATGGATGATTGATATATGCACTGAGATCGATCAGTGTCCCCAATGTTTCATACGGTGTCTTCACTGTAGCGAAACTTAAGTAAGTTGTGCCTTTAAAATAGTAAGCATTGGGAATTTCCGATGTGATTCATTAAATACATGAACATTTTTCATAATGATTCATGTCAATAAGTGATATGAGAGAGAAGAGTAGACTGAGAAATAATCACTTGATTACGAATTGTGGGCATAGTGTCTTCAAAACCATGAAATGCTCGAGACAAACAGAGGATCTATTTCGTCAACTTCCCTGAACTTTGACCGACCTTGCTTATTAATCTCACTTTCCCTCCCTTGTGGCGGGATTTTGCACTACTTCACAAAGGATATGTCATTATTCAGTATATTTTGAAAAATGTCACTTCACTGACCATTTTAACAAGCACATAGATGCCTTTTCAGTGTCTCATGTAACACTTCAGACACTGCAGGATATGCAACATTTTATCATATTTCACCATTTCAAATATTTTGTCAATTTATGCAGTACAGTTCTGTATACTACAGATATTTTCAGTCATCATTTAAAAAAAGATAAAATTTTGATTTTTCACTTGTCATGTCACAATATTGACCAGTCCTCAGGAGAATGACCCATTCACAAATGGCAGAGTCATGTCCACATAGGGCAGCTGTTTGTTGTTGTGTGTGATCCTTAACGACTGATCACGTACGCTCGTCAGACACGTTCCATCGTCAATGTTGTGCGAGTCAATGAGGATTCAAAGGCCAAGATCATCAGAGGTGCGTGTGTGTATGGGTGTGCGCACATATCTGTTTGTGTGTGTGTGTGTGTGTGTGTGTGTGTGTGTGTGTGTGTGTGTGTGTGTGTGTGTGTCCACCTGTCTCTCCATTTGTCAATTTAATCAGTACAATGCTATACATGTAAATTGTACAACAAAATGCTTTTTATTGATTATCAGACTGTTTGTTTTTTTTGTCTCATTCTCAGAAATGTATATGTTTGTGTGTGTCTGCTGTCTGTCTGTGTGTGTCTGCTGTCTGTCTGCCTTTTCTCTCTCCCTGTCTGGAAAAAGTCTGTCCTTTTCCCCCTTACTGATCATTCACACTGTTTCAGTAGTATTGTCCTCATGTTACTGTTTTGTTGTTTCCATTTGCTCCAAAACTATGGCTTCATTTATGGCAGAAAATCCATGCAAGATATCTCGGCATCATTTATTCACAGACCCAGTGGCAGAAAATCCATGCAAGATATCTTGGCATCGTTTATTCACAGACCCAGTGACAGAAAATCCATACAAGATATCTCGGCATCATTTATTCACAGACCTAGTGGCAGAAAATCCATACAAGATATCTCAGCATCATTTATTCACAGACCCAGTGGCAGAAAATCCATGGAAGATATCTCGGCTTCGTTTAATCACAGACCCAATGGCAGAAAATCCATGGAAGATATCTCAGCATTGTTTATTCACTGACCCAGTAGCAGAAAATCCATAACCCCCCCCACCTTCCTCAGTCTTGGCACTTTTTCTGTCCCACTGGTCCCTGCTGTCTTTCCTATCCCCTGTTGATCTCTACCATTTCCCATCTGTTCATTTCAGAATTAGTGTTTCCTTATGCTTACAGACATCTGCAACAAAGCACAGTTGTTGCATTTTCCCTTTGGTTCTGCCTGCCCCCTCCATTATTTCTGTCCTCAGATTTGCAACACTGTGCAGATGTGTCTGAATGATGGGAAAGATTACTAGAAATAGTTTCAGTTTAACACAGACATGAAATTTCAAATTGATTTGATATTTTGAAAGTAACTGAACTGTTGCTTTGCCCTGTGTTGAGCTCTTGTGCTGTGTACATGTTATGTGTGCACATTTCCATCTCAGCAATCATAATGACAGAATATATATACTGTGAGTCCATTCATGCTGAGCAGTTCATGTAGGCTCGCTTGATTTTGCCTGTCAAAATATGATGGCCTGTCAGTGTTTATTCAAACCAGTTATTATTGCAATTTCTTGTCGTTGAAGTTTTGGTCATAGGTACAACAGAATATACAAGAGACATAGCTAAAGCTAGGGTTTTGGGTGTTCCGTCACTGGTGGTCATTTATAGATGCTAATTTCACAGAATCTTTGTGTTGAAATGGATGATGAAAATACCAAGATGGCTCATTACTTTACATTGTATTCTTTCCTTGCTTCTTGAGTTAAAATTATAAGCATGAAGTTTGTTTCTAGCATGGCTTTTTACAATATTAACCCATTCCTCTTTGTAACAGATTTGTTGGCATACCTGCAAAATTTAGGCCTTATCCCAAGTCTATGACTCAAAAAAACTGAAAAAAAATCAATGGAATCAAAAGCTTGTATGTAACAACGATCAAAGAAAATAATTGAAAATAGAGTTCAAAATGACTGAGCTGTAAAGGGCATGTGCAGCACAAGTGTGAAAATGTACTGAAGAAAGAAATTATAACAATTGTAGGTTGAAAGTTTGGGTTTCTGCTGGTGTCATTAGATACGGTAGGCATATGGCACTGTTTTTATAGTGTTTGTATGAGGTAGGGAGTAGTGAATAGCTGTATCTGATTAGCTCTTGTGAGATACAGTATAGTGTATGTAAAAAGATTTTTATTCCTTTATTTTCCTCAGAACTGCGGGCAGAAATCGAAAAGCTGCGTCGACAATCAGGTGTCATGACTGATGACAGCCACATAGCAAGTTTGGCAGAGATTGCTATGTTAAGGGAAAAGCTTATGTCTAAAGAGAAGGAAATGGATGAACTCACAAGGTGAGTGGTTGTTCACTCCCCCCCCCCCCCCCCAACCCTTCTTTCAATTTTTGTTTTAAAAAAGCTGAATAAATATTCATCTTCTTCGCTTGGTCATTGGGTGATTCTTGTTTTTTCTTTTTATTTATTTATTTCTTGATTTTTTTCCCCTGATGTTACAGTAGTAGAATTTTTCTGCATGCGAGGTAGGTTGCTCTCCTTTGGGAAAGCATGTCATATTATGGTGCCATGCTTTTTTTTTTTTCTTGTATAAGTGATATTTTTGTTTATCTATGACCATGGATTTTTTTTCTACATAATTTGTCTCGGAAAGCTTTTCTTTGATGTGGTATCTTTCAGGGGTGTTAAGTGCATGCTGCACACACAACCTTGTGTGTTTGTTGTCTGATCTGAAATAGAAGCTGGAGAAAACTCCCTGTCCAGCCAGGATTTGAATCTTGGACCTCCTGCATACCCTAGGCCGATGCTTTAACTCTTTGGAGACGCGGCCTAAAATGGCTGCTGAAACTCTCAAGAAGCACAAGTTTTGGTACTTTTTGAAAAATTATGGAGAATAACCAACGACAATAAACCTGTCATGTTATATATGTTTAAAAAGGTCAATATGTCTCCTTTGTAACTGTGCAGACCGCTTGTTTATGCATGCTTTCATTTTTTTCTGGTTTACCATTGAAAAAGACATGCAAATAGCTAAAAAAGAAAAAGTTCCGAATGTACACACACATGACTTTTCAAACTGCTGCTTGTAATCTGTTAAACATCCATGTCACAAAACTGCACTGAACATGTCACAGGATATACATTCTTCACTGGAAGTCACTATGAGTTCTGCTTTTATGAATATTTTGTCCCCAAAATGATTAAATACAGGCGTAGTAGAGTCTTTTGACTCTTTGAAATTCCTTTATTTCAGGTACCGCGAAAAGCCAAAAACAGAGTTCCAACTGTCTGTTACAGTCAAACGGAAAGAAATCTACTTAGAAAAGTGGTTAAACTGTGCTTTCAGCATAATCTCCCTTAATATAGTATGCAAATTGTCTCGGTAAAAAACCCCATAACATCCTCCGCAGCTTCGGCTGTGGAGCGTCACAGTCAAGAGACTGAGCTCCACAGCCTCAGCTGCGGAGCATTGCCAACGAATTAATCACTAAATGTTGAGATCCTGTCTTCCACTCTTTGAATCTGATTCAGTGAGTTTGTGTCTGACTCGAGGAAGAATTGATTTTCTTTTAAGGATAATCGCATTCAGGGAGATTACCAGTGTGCTCACCTTTTTTTTTCCCTTTTTTTTGGTCCCATTTTCTACGCCATCTTAATGGCCGCAGATGCTGGCACAGTTTTTACAATGCGATTGTGATAATGTCGATGAGGATGATAATCATAATGCTGTGGAATTCCATCTAGGATTGAGACAGTGTGACAGGGCTGTACTCTACGCTTACTGTCATAATATATCCTGGTGCCTGGTCAGAAGATTTGAGCAACACCCTCAATGATGCATTTGTGAAGTGGATGAGACTCGACTGTGTGGTCCCAGTCTTCCCAATGAGCCCATAGCACGCCCAGCTCTGGGTAAAAACCGGTTAGAGCCGAAAAATCCCACAGTGATTTTTGAAGGGACTGATGAGGGTTCAAACCCCCAACCTTCCAGTCAGTAGTCTGTTGCGCTAACCACTACACCACGGCGACTGGTTGAAGACTTAAACTTTGTGTGTGCGGCTTTCAGTCCACCCAGCTGCGAATGGCACCTGACCCTTGTCAGGGTTAGGGATAGTGAAGCAGCGAGGAAGAGGAGATGGGAACTGTGCTTTTAATGCTGGTGGCCTCCACCACCTTCACTCCATTAGGGACTAAGGGTTGTAAGTTAACCTTTAGTTTTACCTTAACCCTTTGACTCCCGCACCCTGTCCACCAACTTCACAAACGTAACCCTTGACTCCCCCACTGCTGTTTGTAGAAGTTCAGTTTGAACCGCTCACAGCAAAGATTTAATTCATTTCAATTCAAAAGGTGGGGGAATCAAAGGGTTAAATTTATGTATTGCTAGCATGGTCGAAAACGCAGGATGCTGGTGGACAGGGTGCGGGAGTCAAAAGGTTTAATACTGGCACCCCTCCTCTCCACTCATGGAAGTTGTATGCTTGTGGATGGATGCAGATCGTGGCAGGAGAGACTACGTCAGGCAGAAGCCCGGAAGCAGGCGGAGTCGAAACAGTTGGAGAAGTCTGGGGTGGCGGCGGTCAAGGTGGATAACCAGCTACCCAATTTGGTCAACCTGAACGAGGACCCACAGTTGTCTGAACTCCTGCTCTACGTCCTCAAGACTGGTCAGACGCGCGTAGGGCGCAAGCGCCATGACTCTTCCCATGACATTCAGCTCAGTGGCGCTCTGATCGCTGATAATCACTGGTGAGTTTGGCGGTGGTAATGGTGATGGGAAAAGTGTGGTGAATGTTTGTGGGTGATGGGAAGAGTGCGGTGAATGTTTGAGAATGTTTGTGGATGATGGGAAGAGTGCAGTGAATGTTTGTGGGTGATGGGAAGAGTGCTATGAATGTTTGTGGGTGATGGGAAGAGTGCGGTGAATGTTTGTGGGTGATGGGAAGAGTGTGGTGAATGTTTGTAGGTGATGGGAAGAGTGTGGTGAATGTTTGTGGATGATTGAAAAGATGTGGTGAATGTTTGTGGGTGATGGGAAGAGTGTGGTGAATGTTTGTGGATGATGGGAAGAGTGCAGTGAATGTTTGTGGGTGATGGGAAGAGTGCAGTGAATGTTTGTGGGTGATGGGAAGAGTGTGGTGAATGTTTGTGGATGATGGGAAGAGTGTGGTGAATGTGGGTGATGGGAAGAGTGCAGTGAATGTTTGTGGGTGATGGGAAGAGTGCAATGAATGTTTGTGGATGATGGGAAGAGTGTGGTGAATGTTTGTAGGTGATCGGAAAAGTGCAGTGAATGTTTGTGTGTGATGGGAAGAGTGCAATGAATGTTTGTGGATGATTGTAAGAGTGTGGTGAATTTTGTGGGTGATGGGAAGAGTGCGGTGAATGTGGGTGATGGGAAGAGTGCAGTGAATGTTTGTGGGTGATGGGAAGAATGCGGTGAATGTTGTGATAATGGAAGAGTGTGGTGAATGTAGGTGATGGAAGAGTGCAGTGAATGTTGTGGGTGATGGGAAAGTGCTATGAATATTTGGTGATGGAAGAGTGCGGTGAATGTTTGTGGTGTGATGGGAAGAGTGCTATGAATGTTTGTGGGTGATGGGAAGAGTGCAGTGAATGTTTGTGGGTGATGGAAGAGTATGGTGAATGTTTGTGGATGATGGGAAGAGTGCAGTGAATGTTTGTGGGTGATGGGAAGAGTGCAGTGAATGTTTGTGGATGATGGAAGAGTGCAGTGAATGTTTGTGGGTGATGGAAGAGTGCAGTGAATGTTTGTGGGTGATGGGAAGAGTGCTATGAATGTTTGTGGGTGATGGGAAGAGTGTGGTGAATGTTTGTGGGTGATGGGAAGAGTGTGGTGAATGTTTGTGGGTGATGGGAAGAGTGTGGTGAAAGTTTGTGGGTGATGGGAAGAGTGCAGTGAATGTTTGTGGGTGATAGGAAGAGTGTGGTGAATGTTTGTGGGTGATGGGAAGAGTATGGTGAATGTTAAAGGTGATGGGAAGAGTGTGGTGAATATTTGTGGATGATGGGAAGAGTGGTGAATGTGGGTGATGGGAAGAGTGCGGTGAATGTTTGTGGATGATGGGAAGAGTGGTGAATGTGGGTGATGGGAAGAGTGCGATGAATGTTTGTGGATGATGGGAAGAGTGGTGAATGTGGGTGATGGGAAGAGTGTGGTGAATGTTTGTGGGTGATGGGAAGAGTGTGGTGAATGTAGGTGATGGAAGAGTGCAGTGAATGTTTGTGGGTGATGGGAAGAGTGCAGTGAATGTTTGTGGATGATTGTAAGAGTGTGGTGAATGTTTGTGGATGATGGGAAGAGTGTGGTAAATGTTTGTGGGTGATGGGAAGAGTGTGGTGAATGTTTGTGGGTGATGGAAAGAGTGCAGTGAATGTTTGTGGGTGATGGAAAGAGTGCAGTGAATGTTTGTGGGTGATGGAAAGGTGCAGTGAATGTTTGTGGGTGATGGAAAGAGTATGGTGAATGTTTGTGGGTGATGGGAAGAGTGCGGTGAATGTTTGTGGATGAGGGGAAGAGTGCGGTAAATGTTTGTGGGTGATGGGAAGAATGTGGGTGATGGAAAGAGTATGGTGAATGTTTGTGGGTGATGGAAAGAGTATGGTGAATGTTTGTGGGTGATGGGAAGAGTGCGGTGAATGTGGGTGATGGGAAGAGTGCGGTGAATGTTTGTGGGTGATGGAAAGAGTATGGTGAATGTTTGTGGGTGATGGAAGAGTGCAGTGAACGTTTGTGGGTGATGGGAAGAGTGCAGTGAATGTTTGTGGGTGATGGTAAGAGTGCAGTGAATGTTTGTGGATGATGGGAAAGTGTGGGGAATGTAGGTGATTGGAGAAGTGCGGTGAATGTTTGTGGGTGATGGAAGAGTGCGGTGAAAGTTTGTGGATGATGGAAAGAGTGGGTGAATGTTTGTGGGTGATGGTAAGAGTGCGGTGAAAGTTTGTGGATGATGGGAAGAGTGTGGTGAATGTTTATAGGTGATGGGAAGAGTGTGGTGAATGTTTGTGGGTGATGGGAAGAGTGTGGTGAATGTTTGTGGGTGATGGGAAGAGTGTGGTGAATGTTTGTGGGTGATGGGAAGAGTGTGGTGAATGTTTGTGGGTGATGGGAAGAGTGCGTGAATGTTTTGGGTGATGGGAAGAGTGTGGTGAATGTTTGTAGGTGATGGGAAGAGTGCAGTGAATGTTTGGATGGAGATTGTAAGAGTGTGGTGATGTTTGTGGTGTGGTGAAGTTTGGGTGTGGAAATGTATGTGGGTGATGGGAAGAATGTGGTGAATGTGGGTGATGGAAAGAGTATGGTGAATGTTTGTGGGTGATGGGAAGAGTGCAGTGAATGTTTGTGGGTGATGGGAAGAGTGCGGTGAATGTTGTGGGTGATGGTAAGAGTGCGGTGAAAGTTTGTGGGTGGATGGGAAGAGTGCGGTGAATGTTTGTGGATGATGGGAAGAGTGCGGTGAATGTTTGTGGTGATGGGAAGAGTGCGGTGAATGTTTGTGGGTGATGGGAAGAGTGCGGTGAATGTTTGTGGGTGATGGGAAGAGTGCGGTGAATGTTTGTGGGTGATGGGAAGAGTGCAGTGAATGTTTGTGGGTGATGGGAAGAGTGCAGTGAATGTTTGTGGGTGATGGGAAGAGTGCGGTGAATGTTTGTGGGTGATGGTAAGAGTGCGGTGAAAGTTTGTGGGTGATGGGCAGCGTGCGGTGAATGTTTGTGGGTGAGGGAAGAGTAGGTGAATGTTTGTGGGTGATGGGAAGAGTGCGGTGAATGTTTGTGGGTGATGGGAAGAGTGTGGTGAATGTTTGTGGGTGTTGCCTGTGCATGTATGCATGCAGTAAATTGCACATATCATGTATGGTGTGTTTTTGGAAAGGGAGGTGTTTGTGCATGTATGGGAGGTGTGAAATTTGTGTGTGTGTGAAAGGGGGGGTGGATGGGGTGGAGAGAATACGTGTGTGTGTGGAAGCATATGTACATCTGATACTGTGTGTGCGTTTGTATCTGCCTTCCTGCATTCCTTAGTGATTTTGAGAGAGAGAATGAGTCAATGTGTACATGGATGAGTATGTATGTGTTGTGTATGCGTATGTGCATCTACTTACATGCACATTTGTTACAACCATTCTGCCTTTGTATGTTTATGTATGTATGCATGCACACATTTGGATCTGATGTGTGCGTTCATGTTTTTGTGTGCATTGTGTGTGTGTGTGTGTGTGTGTGTGTGTGTGTGTTTGTGTGTGTGTGTATATGTTGTGTGTGTGTGTGTGTGTGTGTGTGTGTGCGTGCGTGCGTGTGCGTGCGTGCCTGCGTGTGTGCGTGCACGCGTTTGTATACGTCTGTGTGTATGAATATGTCTGTGTGTGCGCATGTATATGTGTGTGTGTGTGTGCGGGCGTGCGTGTGCATGCATGCATGTGTGTGTGTGTGTTTACGGCTTTCCATGGAATTTTTTGCATGCAATTACACTTTCTTAAACAAACCAAAATTGAAACCACTTCATTTAAAAAGCATACATGTTTATGCAGAAAGACACACACACATGCACACATATAATGTGCACATGCATTTATACATACAGAGACACATAAACCATAAACACACACAGACACACTACACTACACTATGCAGACAAGCGTGCATGCTTGCATACACACACACACAGACACACCATGCCACACTATGCAAACAAGCATGCTTGCTTGCATGTACACACACAGACACACCACACCACACTACACTATGCAGACAAGCGTGCATGCTTGCATACACACACACACAGACACACCATGCCACACTATGCAAACAAGCATGCTTGCTTGCATGTACACACACAGACACACCACACCACACTACACTATGCAGACAAGCGTGCATGCTTGCATACACACACACACAGACACACCATGCCACACTATGCAAACAAGCATGCTTGCTTGCATGTACACACACAGACACACTACACCACACTATGCAGACAAGCATGCATGCTTGGTTACATACGTGCATGCACACACACACATGCACGCACACACACACCAACACACCGACACAAACATCGACACACACACACACACACACACACACACACACACACACACACACACACACACACACAGAGACTCAAACGCATATCCCTTGTGAATAGTACATAGTACATGATAAGACTTTTTATTTTGACAGTATCATTAACAACGTGGAGGGCATTGTCAACATCACACCTATTGGCGATGCCCCTACATATGTCAATGGAAACCTCATCACTGAGCCCACCATTCTGCATCACGTGAGTTTACTTTTGATAATACTGTTGAACCCTTTTTCCATACCACAGCAATTTGATAAACTGCTGTAGTCGGTGCGTGATGACAGTTCAGCAGAAAATGCAGTTGCCATTTGTAGTGGTTCAGTTTGAACCACTTACAGTAAACATTTTATTCAGTTCACATCAATTCAAAATGTTTTGCTGTCTCTAATAGAGAAATTTCTATAGCACCGGTCACAATTACAAAGCAAACAATAACTTAAAAAGCTGTGAACAGGTTAGACGTTATGTTGTGAGCTGGGACCAAGCTCAATATATCAGGAACCAGAAGAAAAAAAACCACGAAAGAAGAATAAGAACGCGTATTTAATACAACAAGACAAGACCGGCGCAAATTTCAGCCAACTGGCCTTTGTCAAGCATGAGATCTCAAACAAACAAACGCCAGAAACAAAAATTAGGAGAAAGACTGAAATTTTCCTGCTGCTCGGTCTGGTGTGAGAAAAGATTCAGTCTTTTTCTCCTAATTTTTGTATCATGGTGTTTGTTTGTTTGTGATCTTACGCTTGACAAAGGCCAGTTGGCCGAAAATTTGCGCCTGTCTTGTCTTGTATTAAATATGCGTTAGTATTCTTCTTTTGTGTTTTTTCTGGTTCCTGTTTGCTTGAACGCGGGCAGTCTCACTTGTTTTGGATTTCAAGATATCAGGTCTTGAGTCCACCACTTTATCAACAGAGCCAGCCAACCTGTCTAGAAGATTGAGATTTGGCACCTGAGCACTGTATATGTGTGGGCACAGGCAAGTAGAACTATTCAGTGATGCCCAAACTTTATCTATGCTGAGATGCAGGGTGCAATGAGTGAAGGTTACAAGACTACTTTTATATGTTTTATAACCAGTTTTCTGTGTATCAGGGCATATATAGGCTCAGCATCCATGTCAAATGCAATTCATAATTTTTTAAGGCGGCTTTGAGCAATTTTTTTTATAGCTAGTCCTCGTATACTCTGAGAGTGGTAGGACTTTAAACTCGACAAAACAGAACAGAACAAATGCAATTTCTAAGCCAGTGAATCTGTTCTTGAAATGTATCAGTATACTTTCACAGATGGTTCAGACTTGTTTCTTATTCTTCTTTAGTCCATGCTATTATTAGTTTTGGTTAGTTTCCAGCCTGAGTAGTTGTGTATTTTTCTTGTTTACAGGCTGACCGAGTAATTTTGGGAGGAGACCATTATTTCAGGTAAGCTTTAGTCATTATTGTCTACTGCAGTCCGTTATCAAATTCTTCTGTAATGCTGTTATTTTTATTACCTTGTCTTTTTCTTTGCATTTTCCCCATTTGTTTATCTTTAGCTTTTATCATAAAGCTGCTACAGTCATTAAGTACATGTTTGTTTGGTTGGTTGATTTTTGTTTTTCAATTCAGTCAATATTATATTTCATTTTGAACTAATCATGCTACATTTATTGTTGAACACACTCACACAACCATTGTAATGTTCAAAACTCACACTTAAAGTTTGATTGAAAAAGCATAATGAAACATGCCTTTGATTTAATGTTTCTCTTCTTGAATTTTAAACTTTGTATTTGTTTGTTTACTGATTCAGTGAATCCGCACTCACACATGCATGCATGTGTGCGTGCGCGCGCGTGCACGCACGCACGCACACACATGCACACACACACACATATGCACATACACACACTCACACTCACACACACACACACACACACACACACACACACACACACACACACACACACACACACACACACACACACACACACACACACACACACATATACACACACACACACACACACATATTTAGTATAAAGAGAATTTATATCAAGAAATTTTTCCATTTCAACCTGTCTTTGTTTCTACCATTTTTTTTGTTTTTTTTGTTTCTTTCTTTATGTCAGATTTTCCTTTCTCCTTTTCTGCCTTTGTCCATTCTCTTGTATTTTCTTCAAATACTTCTTGCCTTCTCACTATAGTTGGGCAGTACGCAGACAGTGCAGCGATATTAATGAATGTTGACAGCACAGTTTGGGCCAGCCTGCTAGAACAGCATGCATGCCTGCATTGGCACTAACATGAACACACTGATAAGATTTTAAATTTCCAGCTCGAAGGTCAGGGGTTTGATCCTGCCTGAATATCTCCAGCCCGGCGGGTAATGGATGGAGTTTTCCTTGTATCCCAGGTCAACATGTGCACATACCTGTTCCTGTGTAAATGGTTTTCATATGTGTGTGGTGTGTGTGTGTGTGTGTGTGTGTGTGTGTGTGTGTGTGTGTGTGTATACATGTGCAGGCAGAACATCAACTATGCATGCTAACAATCCTGAAAATCACATTAATTTCTGGTGGCTTATTTAACCTCTTCAGTCCCACAGACGTATATGTTAAGATAATGTGTGTCTTATTTGCCATCGACGTATATGCATGTCCACATCACATCAAGAATTTTCCTACCTCCATTTTTATGCAGGGGAATCCCAATTCACATGAATCAGAAAGCTCTGTCCATCTACATGAATTATGCAT
Source organism: Monoplex corrugatus (assembly GCA_030674185.1). Classification (NCBI taxonomy): domain Eukaryota; kingdom Metazoa; phylum Mollusca; class Gastropoda; order Littorinimorpha; family Ranellidae; genus Monoplex; species Monoplex corrugatus. Next base: position 39,163,617 of record JAPXFY010000026.1, on the reverse strand, counting down.
GAGGTCAGCAGCCAATCACACTTTGCCATGGTCACTGCACTGCAGCGTTTGTACCCACCCCCTCAGGGATTTTGACTTTTCTTCCACAATGGCTGACGACGATGCTTCGATTGGGCCTAACGCTGTGAGATGGACAGTGTGTTGCCAAAGGTTTTAGCTATTTCATCACAGCACATACTGAGGCAAGCTTTAGGTGAACTCTAACTGACCCACACTTCAGACTGGGTAACGGGGGAGGGGGAGAATGATGGGGAGATGGAGGCTTTGTTTACAGCTGTCAGCTATTGTGGCAGCACATTTAGTCAGTGAAGCTTGCTTATAGCATGTTTTACGTGGCCAGCTCAAACACGAGAGTCCAGTGCAACACATGGTTATCAGAATTATTGAGTTTTCTGTCTTTTGTAAAGTGTTTCTCTCATGTGGGTGTTTGTGTCTGTGTGTGTATGTGCACATAGGATTTGGAGACGTAAATATGTTCTTAGAATATTTTATTTTGTATATTACTAATCCATAATGTATAACAATAAATTGTGTGAAATTTATTTATGTCAATTTTATGGCCCATTGTTCACTAACCAAAGTGTCAAATACAGTTAAAGCTATCATAAATGGATAGTCTTTTCATTGCCCTTTCAGAAAAAAAGGGTTATGATTACTTTCATGCAATAGTTTGTTAACTATTGCCCTACCCGTGCCAATATCGCTTGGCAAATAGTATACACTAGCGAAACAGTGTACTTGGCACTGAAGGGGTTAACAATGAATCTACCTACCCATCATGCATGCGCACTGAAGGTAGAGTATGCAGACTGTTCAGTAGCATATCGCCTGCACAGTGTGGTGAAAACGGTGTTCATACATGCACCTGATTAAGGTCAGAATGCATTTAAAAATGAAAAGGAAAACGAGAGAAAAAATTGATACAGAGCATTCAGACTTGCCACAGTGCATGTTGGTGGAGATGTGGCCAAAGTTGATCAGTTTTTCGTTTCGTGCACCCATGACAGCCAGTCATTGAGCAGATGCTGTGAACATTTTCTGTTGTTACATTGTGCATCATAACCCCTCGTGAGCACCTTACTTTAGGACCCTTTGTATTGACCTTTTGAGTTATGACTATGCTTGAAGGTGAACTCAAATGTCTTCTGATGGGAATGTTTCAGGTTTAACCATCCAATGGAGGTGAAGAAAAACAAGAAAACCAACGGCTCTGCTGTGGTGGAGATCAAAGATTTTGAGTTTGCCAAGCAGGAGTTGCTGCAGGTGCAGGAGGCCAAGTAAGAGACTGGCCTTCTGTGTGATTTTCTTTACGACTGGCCTTCTGTGTCATTTTCTGTTCTATTCTTTACGACTGGCCTGTGTGATTTTCTGTTCTATTCTTTACGACTAGCCTTCTGTGTGATTTTCTGTTCTATTCTTTACGACAGGCCTGTGTGATTTTCTGTTCTATTCTTTGCGACTGACCTTCTGTGTGATTTTCTGTTCTTTGTTTTCTTTACGACTGACCCTCTGTGATTTTCTGTTCTATTCTTTACGACTGACCCTCTGTGTGATTTTCTGTTCTATTCTTTGCGACTGACCTTCTGTGTGATTTTCAGTTGCATTCTTTACGACTGACCTTCTGTGTGATTTTCTGTTGCATTCTTTACGACTGGCCTTATGTGTGATTTTCTGTTCTATTCTTTACGACTGACTTTCTGTGTGATTTTCTGTTCTATTCTTTATGACTGGCCTTCTGTGTGATTTTCTGTTTTATTCTTTGCGACTGGCCTTCTGTTTGATTTTCTGTTCTATTCTTTGCGACTGGCCTTCTGTGTGATTTTCTGTTTTATTCTTTGCGACTGGCCTTCTGTTTGATTTTCTGTTTAACCATCCAATGGAGGTGAAGAAAAACAAGAAAACCAACGGCTCTGTGTGAAAGATTTTGAGTTTGCCAAGCAGAGTTTGCTGCAGGTGCAGGAGGCCAAGTAAGAGACTGGCCTTCTGTGTGATTTTCTTTACGACTGACCTTCTGTGTGATTTTCTGTTCTATTTTTACGACTGCCTGTGTGATTTTCTGTTCTATTCTTTACGACTGACCTTCTGTGTGATTTTCTGTTCTTGTTTTCTTTACGACTGACCTCTGTGATTTTCTGTTCTATTCTTTACGACTGACCCTCTGTGTGATTTTCTGTTCTATTCTTTACGACTGACCTTCTGTGTGATTTTCAGTTCTATTCTTTACGACTGACCTTCTGTGTGATTTTCTGTTCATTCTTTACGACTGGCCTTACTGTGTGATTTTTCTGTTCTAGTTCTTTTACGACTGAACCTTCTGTGTGATTTTCTGTTCTATTCTTTATGACTGGCCTTCTGTGTGATTTTCTGTTCTTTGTTTTCTTACGACTGACCCTCTGTTGATTTTCTGTTCTATTCTTTACGACTGACCCTCTGTGTGATTTTCTGTTCTATTCTTTGCGACTGACCTTCTGTGTGATTTTCTGTTGCATTCTTTACGACTGACCTTCTGTGTGATTTTTCTGTTCTATTCTTTACGACTGACCTTCTGTGTGATTTTCTGTTCTATTCTTTATGACTGGCCTTCTGTGTGATTTTCTGTTTATTCTTTGCGACTGGCCTTCTGTTTGATTTTCTGTTCTATTCTTTACGACTGGCCTTCTGTTTGATTTTCTGTTTAACCATCCAATGGAGGTGAAGAAAAACAAGAAAACCAACGGCTCTGCTGTGAAAGATTTTGAGTTTGCCAAGCAGGAGTTGCTGCAGGTGCAGGAGGCCAAGTAAGAGACTGGCCTTCTGTGTGATTTTCTTTACGACTGACCTGTGTGATTTTCTGTTCTATTCTTTACGACTGGCCTGTGTGATTTTCTGTTCTATTCTTTACGACTGGCCTTCTGTGTGATTTTCTGTTCTATTCTTTACGACATGGCCTTCTGTGTGATTTTCTGTTCTATTCTTTACGACAGGCCTTCTGTGTGATTTTCTGTTCTATTCTTTACGACTGACCTTCTGTGTAATTTTCTGTTCTATTCTTTATGACTGACCTTCTGTGTGATTTTTTGTTCTATTCTTTACGACTGCTTCTGTGTAATTTTCTGTTCTATTCTTTACGACAAGCCTTCTGTGTATTTTCTGTTCTATTCTTTACGACTGACCTTCTGTGTGATTTTCTGTTCTATTCTTTATGACTGACCTTCTGTGTGATTTTCTGTTCTTTGTTTTCTTTACGACTGACCCTCTGTGATTTTCTGTTCTATTCTTTACGACTGACCCTCTGTGATTTTCTGTTCTATTCTTTGCGACTGACCTTCTGTGTGATTTTCAGTTGCATTCTTTACGACTGACCTTCTGTGTGATTTTCTGTTGCATTCCTTACGACTGGCCTTATGTGTGATTTTCTGTTCTATTCTTTACGACTGACCTTCTGTGTGATTTTCTGTTCTATTCTTTATGACTGGCCTTCTGTGTGATTTTCTGTTTTATTCTTTGCGACTGGCCTTCTGTTTGATTTTCTGTTCTATTCTTTACGACTGGCCTTCTGTTTGATTTTCTGTTCTATTCTTTACGACTGGCCTTCTGTGTATTTTGTCTTTTGACTGACCTTCTGTTATTTTCTGTTGATTCTTACGACTGGCCATCAGTGTGATTTTCTGTTCATTCTTTACGACTGGCCTTCTGTGTGATTTTCTGTTCTATTCTTTACGACTGGCCTTCTGTGTGATTTTCTGTTCTATTCTTTGCGACTGACCTTCTGTTGATTTTCTGTTCTATTCTTTATGACTGGCCTTCTGTGTGATTTTCTGTTCTATTCTTTACGACTGGCCTTCTGTGTGATTTTCTGTTGCATTCTTTACGACTGGCCTTATGTGTGATTTTCTGTTCTATTCTTTCATGACTGTGTGATTTTCTGTTCTATTCTTTGACTGACCTTGTGGATTTTCTGTTCTATTCTTTATGACTGACCTTCTGTGTGATTTTCTGTTCTATTGTTTTAGTTTACGACTGGCCTTCTGTGTGATTTTCTGTTGCATTCCTTACGACTGGCCTTCTGTGTGATTTTCTGTTCTATTCTTTACGACTGGCCTTCTGTGTGATTTTCTGTTCTATTCTTTAGACTGACCTTCTGTGTGATTTTCTGTTGCATTCTTTACGACTGGCCATCGTGTGATTTTCTGTTGCATTCTTTACGACTGGCCTTCTGTGTGATTTTCTGTTCTATTCTTTACGACTGGCCTTCTGTGTGATTTTCTGTTGCATTCTTTACGACTGGCCTTCTGTGTGATTTTCTGTTCTATTCTTTCGACTGACCTTCTGTGTGATTTTCTGTTCTATTCTTTAGACTGACCTTCTGTGTGATTTTCTGTTCTATTGTTTTAGTTACGACTGCCTTCGTGTGATTTTCTGTTGCTATTCTTTACGACTGGCCTTCTGTGTGATTTTCTGTTCTATTCTTTACGACTGACCTTCTGTGTGATTTTCTGTTCTATTCTTTACGACTGGCCTTCTGTGTGATTTTCTGTCTATTCTTTACGACTGGCCTTCTGTGTGATTTTCTGTTCTTTCTTTACGACTGGCCTTCTGTGTGATTTTCTGTTCTTTCTTTACGACTGGCCTTCTGTGTGATTTTCTGTTCTATTCTTTACGACTGGCCTTCTGTGTGATTTTCTGTTGCATTCTTTACGACTGGACTTCTGTGTGATTTTCTGTTCTATTCTTTACGACTGGCCTTCTGTGTGATTTTCTGTTTTATTCTTTGCGACTGGCCTTCTGTTTGATTTTCTGTTCTATTCTTTACGACTGGCCTTCTGTTTGATTTTCTGTTTAACCATCCAATGGAGGTGAAGAAAAACAAGAAAACCAACGGCTCTGCTGTGAAAGATTTTGAGTTTGCCAAGCAGGAGTTGCTGCAGGTGCAGGAGGCCAAGTAAGAGACTGGCCTTCTGTGTGATTTTCTTTACGACTGACCTGTGTGATTTTCTGTTCTATTCTTTACGACTGGCCTGTGTGATTTTCTGTTCTATTCTTTACGACTGGCCTTCTGTGTGATTTTCTGTTCTATTCTTTACGACAGGCCTTCTGTGTGATTTTCTGTTCTATTCTTTACGACAGGCCTTCTGTGTGATTTTCTGTTCTATTCTTTACGACTGACCTTCTGTGTAATTTTCTGTTCTATTCTTTATGACTGACCTTCTGTGTGATTTTTTGTTCTATTCTTTACGACTGGCTTTCTGTGTAATTTTCTGTTCTATTCTTTACGACAAGCCTTCTGTGTAATTTTCTGTTCTATTCTTTACGACTGACCTTCTGTGTGATTTTCTGTTCTATTCTTTATGACTGGCCTTCTGTGTGATTTTCTGTTCTTTGTTTTCTTTACGACTGACCCTCTGTGATTTTCTGTTTCTATTCTTTACGACTGACCCTCTGTGTGATTTTCTGTTCTATTCTTTGCGACTGACCTTCTGTGTGATTTTCAGTTGCATTCTTTACGACTGACCTTCTGTGTGATTTTCTGTTGCATTCTTTACGACTGGCCTTATGTGTGATTTTCTGTTCTATTCTTTACGACTGACCTTCTGTGTGATTTTCTGTTCTATTCTTTATGACTGGCCTTCTGTGTGATTTTCTGTTTTATTCTTTGCGACTGGCCTTCTGTTTGATTTTCTGTTCTATTCTTTACGACTGGCCTTCTGTTTGATTTTCTGTTTAACCATCCAATGGAGGTGAAGAAAAACAAGAAAACCAACGGCTCTGCTGTGAAAGATTTTGAGTTTGCCAAGCAGGAGTTGCTGCAGGTGCAGGAGGCCAAGTAAGAGACTGGCCTTCTGTGTGATTTTCTTTACGACTGACCTGTGTGATTTTCTGTTCTATTCTTTACGACTGGCCTGTGTGATTTTCTGTTCTATTCTTTACGACTGGCCTTCTGTGTGATTTTCTGTTCTATTCTTTACGACAGGCCTTCTGTGTGATTTTCTGTTCTATTCTTTACGACAGGCCTTCTGTGTGATTTTCTGTTCTATTCTTTACGACTGACCTTCTGTGTAATTTTCTGTTCTATTCTTTATGACTGACCTTCTGTGTGATTTTTTGTTCTATTCTTTACGACTGGCTTTCTGTGTAATTTTCTGTTCTATTCTTTACGACAAGCCTTCTGTGTAATTTTCTGTTCTATTCTTTACGACTGACCTTCTGTGTGATTTTCTGTTCTATTCTTTATGACTGACCTTCTGTGTGATTTTCTGTTCTATTCTTTACGACTGGCCTTCTGTGTGATTTTCTGTTCTATTCTTTGCGACTGACCTTCTGTGTGATTTTCTGTTCTATTCTTTATGACTGGCCTTCTGTGTGATTTTCTGTTCTATTCTTTACGACTGGCCTTCTGTGTGATTTTCTGTTGCATTCTTTACGACTGGCCTTATGTGTGATTTTTCTGTTCTATTCTTTACGACTGACCTGTGTGATTTTCTGTTCTATTCTTTGTGACTGGCCTTCTGTTTGATTTTCTGTTCTATTCTTTACGACTGGCCTTCTGTGTGATTTTCTGTTCTATTCTTTACGACTGGCCTTCTGTGTGATTTTCTGTTCTATTCTTTACGACTGGCCTTCTGTGTGATTTTCTGTTCTATTCTTTACGACTGGCCTTCTGTGTGATTTTCTGTTCTATTCTTTGTGACTGGCCTTCTGTGTGATTTTCTTTTCTATTCTTTATGACTGACCTTCTGTGTGATTTTCTGTTCTATTCTTTACGACTGGCCTTATGTGTGATTTTCTGTTCTATTCTTTATGACTGGCCTTCTGTGTGATTTTCTGTTCTATTCTTTACGACTGGCCTTCTGTATGATTTTCTGTTCTATTCTTTGCGACTGGCCTTCTGTGTGATTTTTCTGTTCTATTCTTTACGACTGACCTTCTGTGTGATTTTCTGTTCTATTCTTTACGACTGGCCTTCTGTGTGATTTTCTATTGCATTCTTTATGACTGGCCTTCTGTGTGATTTTCTGTTCTATTCTTTACAACTGGCCTTCTGTGTGATTTTCTGTTCTATTCTTTACGACTGACCTTCTGTGTGATTTTCTGTTCTATTCTTTACGACTGACCTTCTGTGTGATTTTCTGTTGCATTCTTTACGACTGACCTTCTGTGTGATTTTCTGTTCTATTCTTTACGACTGGCCTTCTGTGTGATTTTCTGTTCTATTCTTTACGACTGGCCTTCTATGTGATTTTCTGTTCTTTGTTTTCTTTACGACTGACTTACGTGATTTTCTGTTTTTTTTTTCTTTACGACTGAACCTCTTTGTGATTTACTGTTCTTTGTTTTCTTTACGACTGACCCTCTGTGTGATTTACTGTTCTTTGTTTTCTTTACGACTGACCCTCTGTGATTTTCTGTTCTTTATTTTCTTTACGGCTGACTTACGTGATTTTCTGTTCTTTGTTTTCTTTACGGCTGACTTACGTGATTTTCTGTTCTTTGTTTTCTTTACGACTGACCCTCTGTGTGATTTTCTGTTCTTTGTTTTCTTTACGACTGACCCTCTGTGCGATTTACTGTTCTTTGTTTTCTTTACGACTGAACCTGTGTGATTTTCTGTTCTTTATTTTCTTTACGACTGACCCTCTGTGTGATTTTCTGTTCTTTATTTTCTTTACGACTGACCCTCTGTGTGATTTTCTGTTCTTTGTTTTCTTTACGACTGACCCTCTGTGTGATTTACTGTTCTTTGTTTTCTTTACGACTGAACCCCTGTGTGATTTACTGTTCTTTGTTTTCTTTACGACTGACCCTCTGTGATTTTCTGTTCTTTGTTTTCTTTACGACTGACCCTCGGTGATTTTCTGTTCTTTATTTTCTTTACGGCAGACTTACGTGATTTTCTGTTCTTTATTTTCTTTACGGCTGACCTTTTTGTGTGATTTTCTGTTCTTTATTTTCTTTACGGCAGACCTTTTTGTGTGATTTTCTGTTCTTTATTTTCTTTACGACAGACCTTTTTGTGTGATTTTCTGTTCTTTATTTTCTTTACGATAGACCTTTTTGTGTGATTTTCTGTTCTTTATTTTCTTTACGACAGACCTTTTTGTGTGATTTTCTGTTCTTTATTTTCTTTATGACAGACCTTTTTGTGTGATTTTCTGTTCTTTCTTTCTGTCTCAGATTTTCAGCTCAGTCAGCACTTACTTTGTAAATAAACAAGAAATGATAGTTATTAATCAAATTCAGCTGGTAAGAAGCTATCACTGTATCAGTCTGAAAAATTCAGGCACAGAAATGTGAAAATTTCACTATCGTTTATGAAACACAGCTCAAAGTAAGAAATCATACTCAAATGCAACAAAATGACACATTTAGAAATAAGTTTACAATTAAGGAAACTCTTATAACAACTGTGTCCCATTCTCACAAAATTGGAGGCATGTCTATTTTTGGTGATATTGATATGTATGGAAAGGGCATCGGAATATGCTGTCTGATGATAAAATGATGTATAATTGAAGTCTCTAAATCAAACACTTCCCACTGTGTCCGATGTCAAACTGCTCCCACACATTTTTGCCGATTTTTTCCATAAGAAAATTCTCAAGATCCGTGACAGTTTTTCCACCATTTCAAAGTACTGGTTCAAACACTGTGTCGTTTTCTGGCTCACCACTTGTAAATTTCATTCCAGTTTCTGAAGACCTTGTCCGGAAGACCATTCTTAAGACTCCCCCTAAATCATGTGAACTTGATCCCATTCCAACCAAACTTCTCTTTCAACATGTGGATCTTCTCTTGCCGACCATTACAAACATCATGAATCAGTCTATTACCACTGGAATTGTTCCCCGTGAATTTAAGACTGCCATTGTTAAGCCCTTGCTGAAAAAATCTAACCTCAACAAAAATGACCTGAAAAATTACAGACCGATTTCCAATCTTCCATTTCTTTCTAAACTGCTTGAACGTCTGATTCTAGACCAGCTTTTCTCCCATCTCTCATCCCATAACCTCCTTAGTCCTCACCAATCCGCTTACAGGCCAGGGCACAGCACAGAAACTGTTCTGCTTCGTATTCTCAATGATCTTTTGACCTCTCTGGATCAAAACAAAATTTCTATTCTTCTCCTTTTGGATCTTTCAGCTGCTTTCGATACTATTGACCATGAAATTTTGCTTTCCCGTTTGGAAAACAACTTTGGAATTCAAAAATCTGCTTTACACTGGTTTCGATCTTATCTTTCAGAAAGAAAGCAAACCGTACTTGTCGACGGAAACAAATCTTCTGAGCTGCCTTTGGATTTTGGCGTGCCTCAAGGCTCTGTTCTGGGTCCTGTGCTTTTCATATTGTATACTTCTCCTCTGACCCACCTTATTGACTCACATTCCATCCGTCATGAAATGTATGCGGACGATACCCAGCTCAATCATACTGATTCTCCTTCTAACTACGATCATCTAGTTCAGTCTCTTCAGAACTGCGTTTCTGAAGTAAAATCCTGGATGTATGAAAATCGACTTAAGTTGAATGATGACAAGACTGAAGCCCTTCGTGTTTCTCCATTGCCTGCAGATCTTTCTTCTCTGCCTTCCACTATTACTGTCGGTAATACCGCTATTGCTTTTTCTGATTGCGTTCGTGACCTCGGTTTTGTCTTTGACCATAATCTCTCCATGCACCAGCACATCATCAAAACATGTCAGGCTGCATACATCGAACTTAGACGCATTAATTCTATTAGACACTACCTTACATTAGACGCAACCAAGACGTTAATTACTGCATGCATTCTGTCTAGGTTAGATTATTGCAATTCACTCCTTGCGGGTTGCCCTCAGAAACATCTCAAACATTTGCAACAAGTTCAGAACTCTGCAGCTAAACTCATCTTCAAGGCACGTAGGTCACAGCACTGCACACCCCTGTTTCAGACACTGCACTGGCTCCCGGTTGAACAAAGAATAAAATACAAGATTTGCTGCCTTTGTTATCACATCATTTCTGGAACTGCTCCTGACTATCTCTCTGAACTCTTGACTGTCTACGTACCTTCTCGATCACTCCGCTCTTTTTGTGGATGACAAGAAGTTTCGTGTGCCAAAATATAACAGAGAAACTCACGGTGGTAGAGCCTTTGCAGTTTTTGCTGTTCAGACATGGAACTTGTTGCCTCAGTCCGTCCGCCACTCTAAAACTCTACCATCTTTCAAAACAAGTTTAAAAACTTACTTCTTTAAACAGTGTTTTTCCTGATTTTGGCTAGTGGGTTGATCCTGCTTGACATTCTGGATGAAATTGTGCACAATGGGGTGTATGCCAGTGTGTGTGTGTGGTGTGTGTGTGTGTGTGTGTGTGTGTGTGTGTGTGTGTGTGTGTGTGTGTGTGTGTGTGGTGTGTGTGTGTGTGTGTGTGTGTGTGTGTGTGTGTTTGAAAATGGGGGGAGAGGGGTGGGCGGGGGGGGGGGGGGGGGTGGGAGAGGGAGAGAGATTATTTGGTGTGTCTGTGTGGTTGTTGATTTCCTGTGGATAGTTTTTGATGAGTTTGTTTGTATTGTAGCCTGTTATTTGGTTTATATATGTATGGTTTACTGATGTAAAGCGCTTTGAGGTTTCGGAAAGCGCTCTATAAATGCACTATTATTATTATTATTATTATTATTAAACACTGTATGACTTGTGGCTGACTGAATTGTTGTGAGCGCATCATCCTTGTTTTGAGAAAATGGAGGAGAAAATTTGAGAAAATTCACTCAGATTTTCCCCAGCAACCACAGATAAGAGCCTGTTGCGGTAAATTTCAATTACTGTGCATAGCGCTTGGACTTTGACATCATGAATTTCTAAACAACATGTGGAGTGCTGGGGTTTGTAAGAGGTTGACATGTGATCACAGTGTGAATGTGCCACTTTTCAGATAATCTCAGTGAAGTATTGCTGAAGGGTATCACCATAATTGTTTAATTTTAATGTTTTTTAAGGTTCACTTCTCTGTCAACCTTGTCATGTATGTAAAGAAATCCCAGAGAATGTGTTGCTTTACACCACCTTTCTAAGGCTATATGTGGGTTCTTTTGCATGCAATTTATGTCCCCGTGCAGGAGAACAGGTCACAAATATTAAATCTAGTCTTCTGTCATTCATCATCATTTTACCAAAATTAAAATACAAGTATGTGTAAGCACACCAAACATTAAAAAACAAAATTCCGAGAGAATATATTTAGCCATTTTGGATCCATTGATACTGTGCGATTTGTTCTATCCATCCATTCTTTAGAGTGATACAACACTGTGATTTGTTCTATCCATCCATTCTTTAGAATGATAAACACTGTGATTTGTTCTATCCATCCATTCTTTAGAGTGATACAACACTGTGATTTGTTCTATCCATCCATTCTTTAGAATGATACAACACTGTGATTTGTTCTATCCATCCATTCTTTAGAGTGATACAACACTGATTTGTTCTATCCATCCATTCTTTAGAGTGATACAACACTGATTTGTTCTATCCATCCATTCTTTAGAGTGATACAACACTGATTTATTCTATCCATCCATTCTTTAGAGTGATACAACACTGTGATTTGTTCTATCCATCCATTCTTTAGAGTGATACAACACTGTGATTTGTTCTATCCATCCATTCTTTAGAGTGATACAATACTGATTTATTCTATCCATCCATTCTTTAGAGTGATACAACACTGTGATTTGTTCTATCCATCCATTCTTTAGAGTGATATAACACTGTGATTTGTTCTATCCATCCATTCTTTAGAGTGATAAAGCAGTGAATTACATCCAAGAAAAGGTGATCTTTATACCATTTTATATCAAGAAATACATTAAGTGTTATATTTCAATGATTAGATCAGGTTGTAAACTTGCTTTCAATGGAAATGTGATTTTGAGCTCCTTACCATTTGTAAACGAGTATTCACACCATAAGATCACCACTGTTCCAACAGAGGCAGGGCTAGCTATACACCCAGCCACTTAATTTGAAGAAGGGTCAGTGAGAAGACAAAGCATCACCTTTTTGATGCCTGGACAGACTCTGATGGATAGGTAACTTACATTCTGTGGAGAATGATGGAATTGGATTCCAATCTGCATTCCCCCATACCTACTTCAGATTTATTTTTCATTTTGTGCAGACTACAAGAGGAGCTAGAGGAAGCACAGAGGGTGGCACAAGCCAAGATGGAGGAGGAGTTGGAGAGAGCGAGGAGAGAGGCGGAACAGGAGCTGGACCAACAACGCTCTGGTTATGAGAACAAGCTGGCGAACATGGAAAAAACTCTGGTTAGTTGGTGAAGTTGTGCTTATCATGTGTGTAAGAGAGAGAGAGAGGCAGAGTGAGTGAGTGAGTGAGTGGAAGTAGTACACATAAATGTATGAATTTTGTGTCAGTACATATGTGTTTTGTGTGCAGAAAGAGCAGACATTAGAGGTGGAAAAAGCCATGCAGTCCAAACAGGAAGCCCACAGTCTTATTGATGACCTCCGCAAACAAAAAATGGTAATATTTTCATGGAATTTTGTGTGTGTGTGCGTTTGTACATGTATGTGCCCATATGCATATACGCACATGTGTGTGTGTGCGTGTGTGCATGCGTATGCGTCTGTCCAGACTTGAAAGAGGGATTGAAAGAACAGACAAACTGGGAATTACACCGTTTTGTTTGATTTGAGTAGAGTTCCTGCCTTCCAATTATGATTGCACAAGTTGGAATTTAAGTCGATTGTGGGGGAAGGGGGGGGGGATTGGTGCATGCGTCCTTTAGTTTATCCAGCTATTATTGGGTACGTAACCCTGTGTTTTACATTCATTCGTATTATTTTGTTTGTGTGTATTCTTTATCACTTATGATTCATAGCACCAGTCATTTGGTGTTGTTGCTTGTGCACATTTTTGAAAACTCAAATTTAGTAATGAAAATGATATAATAATGATGGTACATGCTTTGTGCATGGATTGGTTACAGTGTATGAATTAAATCTTTATTGTTTAATTTAAGGATTCTCTGTGGAGTCTTGAGAGAGACTGAATTATTTCCTCCTGTTATATTCCAGTGGGATCCTTATGTCTGAACTCTGCTCTCACACGGGGACATAAGTCAATTTTCCGCAGTATCAAGTTGAAAGTATTATTCGAAATGGCATGAAAGTTCCTTTCCACTGATGTTAATGAAGTCACTTGGCCAAAATTTGTGGAGTTTGTGGCCAGCTGAAATGTATGTGTGTAATCCTCATTTTGAGAAATTGAGGAGAAAGCTTGAGAACATTCACTCTCAGGTTTTCCAAAGCTTGAGAACATTCACTTTCAGGTTTTCCGTAGCAACCACTGTGAATGCTGTCATATGAGATTTGATTGGGTTATTTTGGATAACTGTGTGCAGTGCTCAGAAGTCGATGTTATAAGCTTCAAAGTGTGTAAAAGTGTTGGGGTTCAGTAAGGGGTGGAGCTGTGGTGGCGGTGTGTAAATTGCCAATTTCAGGTAATTTGGGTCAAGCATTGCCAAAGGCATCACTAGACTTGTCCAATCTTATTGCTTTTTATGATGAATTTCACTGTGAAATTTCTTATGTGCCTAAAGAAAAACCCATGAACAAGTTGCAACTAAAATCTCAGTTGCACCCAGACAGACCCTCACCACCTTTCTCCAGCTCTATCTCAGTTTGCATGAATGCAACCTGTCCCCGTTTGTGAGAATGGGTCACATATCATACAATAATGATCTGCTGTATGTATTGCAACCAGTCTGGCAAAAGGGTATATCATCACCTTTATCATTATTAATCTTCAGTTTAGACATGCACAAACTGCACATTTAATTGATAATAAGTGCTGAAAACCACAAAACTTTATTGTATGATATAACAGTGCTCATTGGAGTCTTGCCCACCACCAAGCAGGCAGCATTTCAGCCTCTCTCCACAGACTCTAGTGTGAGTATTTTTATCAGAGTCCAGCGGAGTAGAACGTCAGTCCGCATGCTTAAATAATCGTCGTCATCTTCGTCATCGCCATCATCATCATCTTCATTGTTGTTGTCATCATCATCATTATCATCATCGTTGTGTTTATGTGTGAATCAGATGCTGGAGCAAGAGGTACTAGCTGGCAGAAAGAGACAGCAACTGGAGGCAGAGGCTGCTCAGAAGGTTAGTGCGCACACTTCATAATGCACTTGCAGACTTTCACGCAAGATGAGATTGTCTTTTTTATAGTTATGCAAGCGGGCATTTGCACATAATGCACTTTAACATGCACTCACGAACACTACACAGATGTTTTTGTATGTAATTACAGGCAAGCACACAGATGCGCAAATGCACAAAGTGGCAAGAAAATGTGTTAACTAGGCTTTTTAGCAAGCCAGAAAAGTTGATAGTTCTTTGAGTATGCTTTTAAGTCAAGGTTACATATTTCGTGCTTCATTACAGAACTGTATTCCGTGCTAGTCCTTTTTGGACATGAAACTCTTCGTGAAGAAATGTTCAGATTTACGTATCTGTAACATAAGTACAAAAGTAAGGAACTGTACTTGCCAGATGTATTTCTACGTTTGCAATTTTAAAGTACTTTGGGCTTCAGAAGCACTATATCGATGCCTGTTGTTTTTATCATTATTATTATGTTGTCGTTGTTGTATTATTACTATCATTGGTGTTATTATTGTTGTTATTATTATTATTATTATTGTTGTTGTTTTTGTTTTTGTTATCAGTATTGCCATTATTCTTATTATTGTGTAGTAGACAGAAACAATAAGAAACAGCGACACAGCTGTGTTTGCTGTGAGCAAAACGTAAACTAGAGGATTGTACAGTCCTTACACAATTATAACAACTACTTCTACTGTTGCTGCGACTACGGCTACTACTACTACAACTACTAGTACTATAACTACTACCACCACCACCACCTCCTCTTCCACCACTACTACCACTACTGCCATCACATCACCATCACCGCCACTGCGACTACTATAACTACCACCACTACTACCACCTCCACCACCACCACCACTGCGACTACTACTACTACTACCACCACCACCACCACCACCACAACTACCACCACCACTACTACTATCACTACCACCACCACCGCTGCTGCCACTGCAACTACTACTACTAATACCACTACACTACCACTACCACTACTGCTACTGCTACTACTACTATTATTGCTACTACTACTACTACTGCTAGAGGTGGTGGTGGTGGATGAAAATGTGGTATTTCCATTTGTCAAAATTAAACTATATATTCTGGGTCTCTTTTACAGGTCAACTCAGACTTGCTCACTAACAAATCAAGAATCCTGGAACTCCTCGAAGCTGAACGGTCAAAAGCTGCAGCACGATTGGATGAACTTCGACAGCGCCGCGCTGAGATTATCACACCCACAAAGCGACGAAGACCAGGGGGAGAGAACTCGTCGAGCGTTGGGATACGGAAGGATCTGTACAAAGTGGCACTTCTTTTGCGAGAGGCCAACAAGATTAGCCAGTACCTGAAAAAAGACCTGGTGAGAAAGTTGGCTTTCTTTTTTTTTTTTTTTTTTTTTAACCCTTTGACTCTCTATCTGCCAGCTTCCTGCATTCTCAGTCATGACAGCAAAGCAAAAACTTAACCCTTTCACTGTTTCAGTCTCTGCCACTGATGTCTAAGTGCGGAACAGAGCAAAGTGTGTTCAGCTGTGGTGATACTGATCTCAGTGTTTGATGACTGTTGTCTGCAGGTATTCAGCAGAGAGGACATGGACGAGGAAGGGGATGAGAATGGGGGTAGTGGCACCACCACCCAGACTCTGATCAAGGTCACCAACGCACGTCACCGTATCTTCACTCACTGGACCGTGACCAAGCTGGAAGAGAAGGTTGTGCAGATGCGAGATCTCTACCAGGTACTGTGTCTTTTATGTCAGGCAAGTGGGGTGTCTTTTTTTGTTTGTTTCATTTTGCTTATTTGTTATGTACTTACGCAGCACACAAGAACTAGGCTGAAGATTTTAGAGGGATGTATTTGTATGTTGAAATAAACAGAAAAAACTGCTAATGATACAGCTGGTAGTACATTGAAATACTACCAGTTGTAAGTGGAATTAAATTGGATTGCAAAGAGTTAAAGAGATGAAAAAAATCTTTTAAAATATATATCAAATAGATCAACATATGTTTTGTGTTGCAAACCCCACCCCACCCCCTAATATATAAATGATATTTCGGTTTTGTATAGTGGTATTCTCATAAGTCAATCAGTCTCACTGCACATTAACCCTTTGACTCCTGCACCCTATCCACCAACTTCAAAAACTGAACCCATTGATTCCCTCACCCTATCCACCAGCTTCCTGCAAGAAGCTGGTAGAAAGGGTGAGGGATCCAGAGGGTTAAGGTTTTGCTTTGCTAGCATGGTTAATGCAAGATGCTAGTGGACAGGGTGCGGGAGTCAAAGGGTTAAACATATCAGACTTTTTGAAGGAGCGCGGAGAACTCAACTGTTAGGCGAGCTTACCACACTCCACTATGTTGTTGCACAGACGTATCGACTTTTTTTTTGCATTATAATCTTTGAATTGCATTTGCAGATTTCAAGAAAGAATAGGAGTATCTAAAATGAAAAATTTGCATGTCAGTTAGGTGCTATGTCGCATTTCTTTCTATTTTATGTCATTTACGTATTCTGAAAGTTGAAGCAAAGGCTCATTTCTTGAGTTGCACTGGATTTTGCAGGATTCAAGAGTTCCTGGCATGAGTATTGTTTTGATTTTAGTTTGACACGAAAATGCTGCCTTCTTGTTTAGATTTTGTCCTTTTAGTATGAATAATATAATTCAGATGACAAAACTTTTTGCACCCATCTTGCTTTGTTTATTGGATAATAAGCAGTCTGAAATAAAAAATAAAAGCTTGATTCTTTTGTTGGTTTTCTGACCACTAGTCCATCACCCCCTCCACTGACAGCTTACTGTGTTTGTGAAGGCCTGGTTCACATAGAGGTATATTGTATAGCCCCTTCCTACTGATCTGACTGCATGAAGTTGACTGATTTGGGGAAAATCTTTGTGGTAGCAGCGTCCACTCCACCCAGCTATGAACAGGTTTTTGATCCTGTGCAGGGTTAGAGAAGGTAAAGCAGTGATTAAGAGGACTTGGACATAATTTTCGTGATGCTTGACCCCCAAGAAAGGTAGAGATCTCTATAGCCTCAGTCCCATATCACCCCAGGGTTATTGGACAACTTTTGTAGTGTATGCATGTTAGAGGTCTCTACTACCTCAGGCTTTTTGTAAAACATCCCAGGGTTACTGGACAACCTTTGTAGTGTTTGCAGCTGAAATGACATTAAATCGTGTGCAGCGTATGCATGTTAGAGGTCTGTACTACCTCAGGCCTTTTATCATCCCAGGGTTACTGGACAACCTTTGTAGTGTTTGCATGCAGCTGAAATGACATTAAATCGCGTGCAGCATATGCATGTTAGAAGTCTGTACTACCTCAGGCCTTTCATCATCCCAGGGTTACTGGACAATCTTTGTAGTGTTTGCAGCTGAAATGACATTAAATCGCTTGCATTGTATGCATGTTAGAGGTCTCTACTACCTCAGGCCTTTTATCATCCCAGGGTTACTAGACAACCTTTGTGGTGTTTGCAGCTGGAATGATATTAGTCCCTTACAGTTTAACCAATGGTTGATATGTTGAATTTCATTTACGTGAGACTCTGGAAAAATTTGTTTTCTGTTTGTTGCAGAACGATGGAGATAGTTCGGCTGATGACGATGAGGTTTTCAACGATCCTGACGACAGTTGGGAGAAAGAAAACCCTTCACCAGGCAATTCACCTGTTGTGTAAGTCAGTTGTTGCTTATTACGGCAGTCGTAGCCTTCAGTTTGCCTGAATTTGAAGTATAGTATAATAATGGCGTATTCGCATTATTCAAAAGAATATTTCATGAACTTTGAATACACGATTAAAAGCTTCATGTTTCGCTTGTAGCACAGATAAGAGGAAGTGGGTGGTGGTGGTGGTGGTGGTGGTGTAGCATTATCCTAAATGAAAAAACAATGAGTGGAGTTTAGAGCTTATTCAAGAGGGATTCACTGCATTCAGACATTTCCATATGTGCTCTAGCTGGTCCGCAGAACAAAAAATGTGTTGCTGTCTTCTGATGGAACTAAGGGGGTATAATGAAATATAGAATCGTAGAGAAAAAGAAAAGGCAAAGACAGTTTTAAGATAAGCAGTTGTTCGTTTCTGCTGTCATTTCTTTAACATCTCCTTGGTGGTGGTATTCTATTGCTGTGGAGTATTTGGGTATCAAAATGCATCATCAAATCCAGACTTTGTTCTGTCAAAAATTGGTGCAGCTAGAGTAGTCTTTGTGAAATTGTCTTGAGGGTGCACACCAAGGAAGTGCTTACAGGTCGCTGATAGAGTTCAGGAATGTATTCTGAACCAGTGTATGCAAGATATTACTTACACTTACAGTGCTTCTTGCTTACGGCAGTAGATGTTTTGTGTCAGATTGAGATTATCACCCCTTTCATTCCTTTGACAAAGCTCACTTTCACATTTGTGCTTTTTATCATGGTTGTAGGCATAGCCAGGTGTGTTTTGTTATAGGGTACTTTTGATATCTGTGTAAGGTCAGATTTGCAATTTTTTCAAATAATTGTCTGAAATAATAATTAATTGAAAACAAAAACAAAAAAATCCCCTCAAAACAAAAAACAAAAATGGGGAATTGGTTGGTGGATTCAGAAGCAGATTTCCTTATACTCAGCATTTGGAAAAACAAGAATTTTCAGACTAAAACAGAAAACTGTAATTTTATACCTGAGAGATGTATATATTCATTGTCTGACATTTTTTTTTAAACTGAAGACTAGTCTATCCAGCATTTTTATTCAGAAATTTGTTGTTGTTTTATTATTTTTTATTTCTTTTTGGTTGCAGTGGTGGTGGCTTTATGAAAAGTCCTCTAACTAGTGTGTGCTCACGTAACTCTCAGCTCAACACTTCAGTTTCTGCATCTCCATCATTGAAAAGAGGTGAGATAGTATGATGTCTTTTTTTAACTCTTCCAGTATGTTAACTCTTTGACGACGGGCTACTTCGATCGAAGTGACAGCTGAGCTCTCACTGAGGACCGGCTACTTTGATCATAGTAACAGACGGTCTAGGGTATGTAACTCCCTCTACTTTTGTTATGCTAATGATTTAGTAGTTGGCAGTTGCTCTCCTTGTGGAGGGAACTTCTGTGGAACACTTAAGCTACGTTTTGCTGGTTTCTTTGTCTAAAATCGATGGATAAGTTCACTTGCACCCGGTTCTCAGTGATTTCACTGTGGCAGCCCTAGGCCAGCAGGAGAGCTCAGCTGTGGCAAGTGCAGTCACAATAGAATTAAGGGTTTTCAGACTGGATGCAGGGTTCATCTGCAACCTATTTTGGAACAGGGGGTAAGGTCAGTAAAACACTTGTAGATATGTTTGTATTCAACATAGAACAAAAAGGTTGGTATTGGGTTGTGCAGAATTGAATTCTAAACAACACACAGGTAATAACATCACTCTGCTGTCATGTGGTTATATGTTGTTAAATGGGGAAGAACGGAAAGTAGAAAGTGACGAACCATGCCGAGCCGCCGTGATCGGCTCGGCAGCCATTTTGAAAGTCAGCCAAGCCGATCACAGTGGCTTGTTGTACTGGAAGAGTTAAGGAATGTTCTTGTTTTGTCTTTTTTTTTTTTTTTTTAACCCTTTCACTCCCTAACTCTATCAGCTTCCTTGATAGGGTGAGATTGGTAAAGGGTTAAATTTCAGTATCAGTTTCAATTTGTCAAGATGACGTCTCCGTGCCCGGGAGTGAATTCCATATGCACTAATGTCACAGGTGGAGAAAATCCAGAATGATCACGGCACACGCCTTAAGCCTGCAATTAAACTCACGAGCTGGCCAGGTCCTGAGGTCCTACATAGATAGTTTCATAACCCTGGGGTCATAGGGGAGCGAGGTGGTAGAGACCTCAACATTTCCGGGGTCAGCACCACAATGGTGGCGCCCATCCTCTCTCCCTCGCTTCAGATTCATATTCATATTCCTTTTTTTTTTTACCAAGACTTCAGAAAGGCAAGAAGGCTAATTGGTCTTCAAGGGGTAGGGCCTGGGAAATCAACCTATCTCTCCAATGTTTTATACCAAGACAGCCAGGAAATACCCTGCTTTTCACTATTTTCAGCTGCCGTGGGATCTTTAGCCTATGTAACCAGAAGGCACACGCATCGGATTTGTTTTTCGTCCCCTGAAGGACTAGGTGTTCAGTTCGATTTTCTGGTTAAACTGAGGAGAAAAGTCCAGGCCTCAACGGGGAGCGAACTCTGAAACCTCATGTTTAGTAGCTGGCAAGCAGACGTCTGAACCATTCTGCCACTCTTCTCCCCAAAGAGAATTTAAAGGGTTAGAGCATACTGATAAAAGTGAGGGTGTAAAGGAGACCTTAACATTGTACAGCATCTCTTTTCAGGCCTTCCAGCATGCAGCTGACTGTCAGCCTCCCCCTGACCCCCCAACATCCGTGATGATGTAAGTGGACAGTTAGGAAAAAAAACAAAGAAACGAAAAACCAGAAGAAAAATAGGAAAAAAGTGGAAGAAAACAGTACATACTCGATTTACATAAAGACAATGGAAGAAATCAGTGCATACTCGATTTACCATAACTTGCAAAAGAACAGACTGATTGAATAGCAATTGTGTTCTTTTTCAGCATCATTTGGGTTGTCCTACTCAATGGCGGACAACACCGATACATCAGTGTACAAGGCATGTCGTAAAATGGTCTCCTCTGTCATGGACCAGTTTGACGGTGAGTTCTTGTTAGCAACATCGCTTTTGCTGCATACTCTGCATGATTTAGTCCCACTTTCCTGTGTATCATTTATTCAACTTGGCCAGCGCCAGGGGCATCTCCTTAGATTAAGTGTGCAATTGCTTTGATATGTGTATTTAAATTTTCTTTTTTTTATATTTTATTCCTGTTGAAGTATTGTGTCCCCCCGTTGGGTTGCCGGGGGCTCTTTCAGTATAAATAGTATCCCCACCTTCTGGAAATTCTGTTCTAGAAATTTCCTCTTTTCTGTCACTCTCTTTGTTTCTGCCTTGTTGCCTTGCTTTTTGTCATTTCTGCTTATTTTCTGCCTTAATGGTCCATTCACCTGTATTTTTTCGATAAAGTCTTACATGCTTTTTCTTCGGATTGGTAATTGGGTACATGTATTAAGTGCATTTTTGGCTCTAAGGAGGTGAGGTATGCGGAAGCAGTTTTAGGTAATTTATGCCTGTTTTTATATATGTTTTGGTGTCCTTATGTATGCTTATATTTGTATTCAGGTGTGTTCTTTAAATCTCCCCTGTGCGATAAATCGGACGGAATAGTCCTATGCCGGGGGCATGTCCTTAGATTATGTGCGCGAATGCAATAATATGTGTCCTTAATTTTCTTTTCTTTTTTTTCCTGTTGAAGTTTTGTGTGTTTTGAAGCGGTTATAGCCCTGATATGGCTCTACGCAGTCGGCTGAGCTTTAAACAACAATAGAAGAAAGAAAAGAAGTATTCTGTATGTTTTGAAACAGTTATAGCCCTGATATGGCTTTATGCAGTCGGCTGGGCTTTAACCCTTAGCTGTTCACAAGGCCCGTAACCGCCCTGCGGAAAAAATGTGCTGATCCGTTCATAGCGGTCGAGATCGCCCTACCTTTTCCGGCACACGTGTGGGGAATTTCCATCACTACTGGCCTTGCTGTCTTATCGCACATGTGGTTAGAATCTTGGTCAGTCCCGCGTTGAATGTTCTAGAAATAGTACGAGCATTCTGGGATGCAAGGAACTTTCCATTCACTAGGCCTACTGAAAGACTTAGTTACTCAACTTACTGATGCTGTGGTACGTGCTTTCATTCACAACTGTGAGCGTGGGAAAGATGTCGAGTTTCAGCGAAGACGAATTTGTGGATTACACTGAAGCAGAGTTGCAGGAAATTTTTTTAGAGAAATAGATCGTTTAGAAATTGAAGAAGAAGATGAAGAAGAAAAGGAAGATGTAGAGTCGGATGTTGAAGTAGGTGGTGATGGTGAAGATGGAAATGACAGTGACATAGACGACGATGTACCGCTGGCTGCACTGGTGCAGGCATGGCGACCGGTGACACGTGGCTGTGAAGTCAGGGAATTTTCACAAGTTGTTGGGCCTAAACATTCGCTGCCTGCTGATGCGAAACCAGTAGACTATTTTTTTTTTGTTTCTGCCACTAGAATTTTTTGTCAGTGCTGCTGAAGAGACCAACAACTACGCTGGTCAGAAGATTGCGGCAAAGGGGCAACCTGACCCACTTTGGAAAGAGACGACAGCTGATGAAATCAGGGCATACCTGTCTATTCTCATCATGATGGGGCTAAAACATCAGTCCCGTCTATGGTGCTACTGGTCAACTTTCTGTCCGGGACTGTTTCCGGGACTATCATGCGCTAAACACCACGACACAGGCTACAACCAGCGCTTGTGACACCACTGGTGACACTGCCACTGACAATGACGGTGACAATCACAGTGACGATGACAACAACATCTCACCATCATCACAGTAGCTGCAAAGTTGCTGTATAGGCACATATGTGTAAATAGTGTATAGGGAATGAATCTGTAGACGAACATGTACCAAATATCTTTGGAAAACATTTCTGTTTCTTTCTGTTTATGTTCATTTTGGTGACATCATGACAATTCTTTTCTGACATTTGTGTTGTGCCTGTGTATTGGATACTATACTGGAGGAGCAGAGACAGCGTCGGGTAGGACAGATGTTGTGTGTACAACTAACAAATGTTGTTTTTAGACAATAGAGCTTGTTTGTATGCTAACCATTGTATTGTCACCATAAAAATACCTCTGTCTGTGACATCTTTGGTGACAGGGACACGCACACTAGACCCAGGACACACAAAACCACATGCAAATCAAACTATGGCCACTTGTGTATATGTGTGCAAAAAATCTTTCTTCTGTACTTTCAAACAAGTGAATGGCAGTATGTTTATCAGCATGACTGTACTCGGATGAAAAAATGTCAGAAAAATGCGAATACTAGGAGCTAGCTTTACATCTAGCAGTGCGAATGCGAAAGGGTTAAACAAGAATAACAGTAACTTGCCCAGTTGAACTGAGGCGGAAGAGATCCTGAATCAGACATTCTGACTTGAAATTAAAGTCAGCAGTGAGAAAGAAACATCTCACGTAACCTCGCCATTATCAGGATGGGATGAAGTAAACAAAAGAAAACAAAAAAAACAAAAACAAAAAAGATACAACAGAAAACCCAGTCCTCCCCCCCCCCCCCCCCAACCTCCTCTCAAAAGAAAATAAAACGTAAGCAACCAATCATCCAACCAAACCAAAAAAAATTATAAAAAAAAAAAAAAAAGCAAAAATGGGTTAACAATGATACTAGGGGCAGAGAAAATGAATAAGCGATCTTTCATTGATGAGCGCTGTAGTTAACCCTTTGACTACCGCACCCTATCCACCAACTGCAAAAACTTAACCCTTTGTCTCCCTTACCCAATCCATCAGCTTCCTCTGTGTGTGTGTGTGTGTGTGCGTGTACACATGCGCATGTTATTGTGGTACATCATCATCATCATCATCATCAGGTGCCCTGCCGCATGGCGTTGGCGACCATGGACTTCCAACCATCTCTATCTCTTGTTGCCCCCAGCATCTCCCCACCCTCCCCATCCCCAGCCACCCTGCAAGTCCGTCCAGCATTCTCCCCCTGGGTCCACCCGGCGCCCTCCCTCCCTCCAGCCCCCCGCCGCGACCAGGTGGTAGATAAGGACTTATTATAATCATGTGGGGTATGTATGTGTTGTTAATGAAGGAAAGTGTATGCATGTGTATTCATGTTGGCACTTTATTGAAACTTTGGGGAACATGAGTACGTTTATTGGTTTGCCCTGTTGCAGCTCTGAGTTTTGAGGAGTCGGTAGCTGACAAGATTCTTTGGGACTGTCATGTGCTCAAGTCGTGTGTGTCGGCAGTTTTGGATAAACCTGAGAATGGCTCATCTTCTGCTGGTAAAAGAAAGAGAGAGAGTGTGTATGTGTCTCAGAGAGGGAGAGCGAGAGAGAGAGAGAAAGAGAGAGAAAATTTTCTGTATGTGTGCGAGAGAGAGAGAGAGAGAGAGTGCTGTGTGTGTGTGTGTGTGTGTGTGTGTGTGTGTTTGAGCGAGAGAGGAGGATGTGTGTGAGAGAGAGAGGAGGGTGTGTTGTATGGGTTATTTCTTACGACAGGTTTTGTTTATAGTGCAATGTCTGTATGCATATCAGTGATAATTTCTCTTTAAAAAAAACACCAAAACACACACACAAAATGTGTGTACCTCAATAATTATGATAAAACAGTAATTGCAGACAGCAAACAGTGAGCCTCTTACAAAGCCTTCTTTAAACTGAGTGAATGTCAATCTTGGTCACATTTAGCAGTCAGGACTGTATTTGATACCACCAGAAAACTACTAGCAGACATCAACAAGAGAAGACTAAAATACACTGGCTTTGTGTCATGCAACAAGAACACGGACCTCATGGCAACCATATATCAAGCAAAAACAGTGGCAAAAAGAAAGAAAGGCAGACCTCCAGTCTCATACATCGAGAACATAACCAGCATTAGTGGTCTAAGTATTCAAGAAATTGTCCACAAAAGTCGAGGCAGAGCGGCCTGGAGGGAGATGGTGGCATCCAGATGTGCAGCGGCCAGCACCGAAACGGGTGACGCCGACAGGTGAGACAGTTGAGACTCTCAGATGAATATAGTGCGTCATTCAAGCAAATGCCAAGATATTTTATACATTACACATTTTATATACATGTTACATAAATAATCTGTGGGAATTGCATACTGTGTCTGATATCCAGCAGCATGATTACCTTAATCTTTGAAGACTGGACAGTGTGACAAGTGAAATGTGTTGTGACAGAGGTGCCGCAGACATCATGCCCAGCACTGCAGCTGGTCAGCTCCATACAGCTGTTGGCCACTCACTGCTCCCTGTGGGCGGCCACCTTTGACCGCGACACCCCGCTGGTGCGACGCCTCCTGTCCCTCTTGACTGAGCACGTGCGTGCCATTGGGGTTCAGGCTTCTCACCTGCTTCAGGTTGGTTGGTATGAAAAAAAAAAAATGAAAAAACATACAGACATACATACATAGATATATGCATACATACACATACATACATACATACAAACATACATACATACATACTCACGCACTTACATACTTTCTTACTTACTCACTTACTATTTTTCAATTTCAGTTTCAGTTTCTCAAGATGACGTCTCCACGCTCAGAATGAATTCCATATGCACAAACGTCACAGGTGCCATGTGATGGAGAAGATCCAGAATGATCACGGCACAAGCCTTAAGCCTGCACATAAACCCACAAGCTGGCCAGGGTCCTGAGGTCCCACCTAGACAGTTTCATAGCCCTGGGGTCGTAGGGGAGTGAGGTGGCAGAGACCTAAACTTTTCCCTGGGTCAGCACCATGAGGGTGGCGGCCATCCCCTCTCCCTTGCTTCAAATTCATATTCATATTCACATTTTTTTTACCAAGACTTCAGAAAGGCAAGAAGGCTAATTGGTCTTCAAGGGGTGGGACCTGGGAAATCAAACCTATCTCTTCCAACATTTTATACCAAGGCAGCTGGGCAATGCCCTGCTCTTCACGATTTTCAACTGCTGTGGGATCTTTAGTGTGTGCAGCCAGAAGGGATAAGGGTCCAACTTGTTTTTCGTCCCCTTCTGAAGGACTAGACGTTCAGTTTGAATTCCTAGTCAGACTGTAGAGAAAAGTCGAGATGTATACAGGGAGTGAACCCTGCAACCTGGAGTTTAGTTATTGACAGGCGAACATCTGAACCATTCTGCCACTCTTCTCCCTAACCCCCATACATACATATATACATCACACACACTGCACACACAACACACACACACACACACACACACACACCACACACACACACACACACACACACACACACACACACACACACACCACACACACACACACACACACACACATACACACACACACATACATACACAGACATACACACACATACACGCACACACACGCACACACACACACACACACACACACACACACACACACACATACATACACACAAAATTAAAATTGAAATTAAAAATAAAAATAAAAAATGCCAACATTGTCAGACAATACAGTCTTCCATTGCAAGCTCATTTAACACATTTTATGAGATGTTTGAGAATCCAATGGTCTCGGCAGTAGCTTCCCAACAGCCTCAAAACTTGATTTGATTCAGTTACTAATTACTGAAACATAAGTACTGATTTGTCTTTACGTTCTGAACACACATACACACACAAACATGTGCACGCACATGCACACACAAACACAAACAAACATACACACATACATACACACACACACACACACACACACACACACACACACACACACACACACACACACACACACACACACACACACACACACGCTCTCTCTCTCTTTTCTCTCTTTCTTTCTCTCTCATTCACTCACTCACTCACTCACTCTCTGATGATTTTTACATTCTTAACACACTCACATGCACACACATGCACACGCACTTCTCAAATCGTTTTTACATTCGTACACACATACATACACATGCACACATGTGCTCCCTTACACATGTATGTGCATCCTCTGCACATACACACACATGCTCACTTTTACTGATGATATGCTGTGTCTTGGTAGAATTGCTGTTGTGAAATTTTATATAGTAAAATCATTTTTGAGAAGAATTTTTATTTTAAACCAGTCACCATGGTGTAGTGGTTAACGCAACAGACTACCGACTGGAAGTTGCGGGTTCGAATCCCCATCAGTACCTTCAAAATCATTGTGGGATTTTTCGGCTCCTACCCAGAGTTGGGCGTGCTATGGGCTCATTGGGAAGACTGGGACCACACAGTCAAGTCTCATCCACTTCACAGATGCGTCATTGAGGGTGTTGCTCAAATCTTCTGACAAGCACCGCAGGTGTCTGTATCTCTCGGGCTGGTTGACGTCAGGATATATTTTGATAGTAAGCGTAGAGTACAGCCCTGTCAGGCAGTCTCAATCCTAGATGGAACTCCATAGCATCATGATTATCATACTCTTCGACATCATCATCATCGCATTGTAAAAACTGTGCCAGCTTCTGTGGCCATTCAGGTGCTGCAGAAAATGGGACGGAAATGAAAAAAAAAAAAAGGTGAGCGCAAAGGTAACCTCTCTGGGTGCGATGATCCTTTAAAAAAAATTTTTTTAAAATTTTATTTATGTTCTGTTTATGTTTCTTTCTGTCATTTTAAGTCACTATTAATACATAAAATTCTTTTATCCCTCTTTCTGACGTGCAGGGTTATGAGACCGATTTGCCCAGCCTTGTACAGGAATCATCGGGCAAGTTGTCTGACGAAGTGCTTAGCCTGTGTCGTACGTGTGGTCAGTTGGCTCTGGCCACAAAGACTCGCATTGTGCGCCTGGAACAGTTCACCCAGGACTCAGCTTCATCACAGGTTGGGTAGATTAATGGCTGTTGGTGTTGTCTTAGAGTTTGATAGGATATGAACTGAATATTAGAAGAGGTTGATAGGATTTGAGCTGAATATTAGAAGGTCTTGGTGTTTTTCACATTGTTATCGTAGCAAGGAACAGAATGGAGATTGTATGTGTTGTTATTCATGTGCACACACACGCAGACACACACACCGCTCGCATTCACGCATGCAAATACATGCACACATGTTGCTCACACCACACATTGTGAGACCTTGTGGTAGAATGATTATGTTTGACAGTAAGGCATAACCAGTTACGTAAAATGTGCTGTCTGAATTGTGTGTGATAAGAAGCAAAGTTTGTACTGACTAAAATGAAATTCTTGTTGATGGTGTTGACAGCTGAGTGCAGAGGTGTGTCAGGCGTTTCTCAATGGCTGTGACAAACTATTGGACCGCACCTTGCAAGGGGGGCTGAAAACACTTGAGCAGTGCGAGTCTCTGGCCACTCAACTCTCTGATTCTACAGCAGTGCCTCAGGTAAAGAGGTTGTGTTTTTTGGATGTTGGATATATGTATTTGTTTTCAGAGGCAGTTGAGAATGTGTTGCAGTTTTTGTTAGTTTGCCTGTTAAAAACAAACAATAAAGACCACTTGTTAACTGGAAATGTTCTCTCTTTCTACAACTTTGACCCAAAATTTGGTAGTAATCCACCCATAAACAGCTGTATAAATTTTGTTCACACATTTCTCTGTCTGTCTGTCTGTCTGTCTGTCACACACACGCACACACACTCTGTCTCTCACTTTCTCTGTCACTCTCACACATACACCACAGACACACACACACAGACACACACACACACAGACACACACACACACACACACACACACACACACACACACACACACACACACACACACACATTCTCTCTGTCTCTCTCCCTCACACACACACACACACACACACACACACACAACTCAGACCAATACAAAAAAAAAAATTTTATGCAAAAAAATAGATTGAAGAACTAACTCAAAATGTGGGTGCATGTGTGCGCGTGCGTGCATGCATATGTGTGTGCAGGAAGTAAGCAGAGTAACCCAGGATGTGGGCCATACTGTGGTGTGCACCAAAATACTACTGCAAGCATGTCAAGAGGTTCAGGTCAGTGACCCTGCTGTCTGCCTCTCTCTTTCACTCTCTCTTTTTCTCTCTCTCTTTCATGCTGTCTTTCTCTTGTTTGCCTTATCATAAAGTTAAATTCTTGTGATGTATGTCTGTTAAACCTATTTATGTGTCCCTATTGTATTATTGAAGTTTGACTGTGGGTCCTATATTGTAATTGTTTCAAAATATTTGATGTATGCACTATCCAAGAAGACTATGTACTCTGTGTTTGTATAATGCTTTATAATGTGTTCACACCCTTTCAAATGGGGCTTTGGCCTTACTGAACAGATTTCTGATTCTGATTCTCTCTTTCTCTCTATGCTTGTATTGTTGCTGAAGTCTCTTGAGTATGGCACAAAAATAAAAAAAATGATACTCTACACAGGTGTGTCTAATCTCCCCCCCTGTTCCCCTTGTACACGTTTTTTTTACTGTTCGTTTGTGGGCTGGTGGCTTTCGCAATAAAACAGTTTTTAAAAACTTTTTTGTTAGTGTGTATTTTTGTTTAGCTTAGGACTGGGGCTTTGAAAGCTTTTTTTATTTTCTATGGACATGATCTTGTTTTGCTTACCTGGATTGGGTGTAGTTGTTATTGTAGCTAGATTCTTCTAGTCTAGAAAGCACTCTTTATTGCAAGTTTTGTTTTGCTTATCTGTTAGTCTCATGCATGCATATAACGGGAGTTACGCAGTTTAGTGTTTCTTGATAGAGCCAGTGAAGTTTGTGTACGTGTGTGTTGTGTGTTTGTGTACGTGTGTGTGTGTGTGCATATGTGTGAGTGTGAGTGTGTGTGTGTGCGTTGTGTGTGTGTGTGTGTGTGTGTGTGTGTGTGTGTGTTGTGTGTGGTGTGGTGCGAAAATAATTTTACGATCTTTCACCAGCTGGCGCATCGCAGATTCTATAAAAGCTGGAAACATGAAATTAGAATGAGACTGCTTATTTGATTCATGAAACAAAACAGACACAAACTTGATTCATGAAACAAAACAGACACAGACTTTTGGCCAAAAGCACCACAAAGAAACAAATTCACTTGAATGAGGACGAAAACAACTTGGTCTCTAACAAACTCTGTAAAAAGGTAAAAGTAATCCCATAACCCAAAGTGGGTCATTGGGGAGTGAGGTGTTAGAGACACTACTTTTGTGTTTTTTTTAGGATGTGTCCGACTTCTTTGCCCTGTTGGGATGCCAGGGGTTCTTTCAGTATAAATAGCATCCCCACCTTGGAAATTCTGTAGTAAAAATTTCCTTTCTGTCACTCTCTTTGTTTCTTTCTTCCTCCTTTGCTTTCTGTCATTTCTTCCGATCATTTTCTACCTTGCTGGTCCATTCACCTGTATGTGTTTGATCAAGTCTTATGTACTTTCTCTTAGGATTGATAATTGGGTACATGTGTTAAATGCATTTTTGGCTATAGGAAATATGCAATTTTGGGTAAGTTAGGCCCGTTTTTATTTTAGTGTCCTTATGTTTGAATTTGTATTCAGGTATGTTTTTTTAAATCTCCTGTGCGATAATTGGATGGAGTGGTCAACGCCAGGGGCATCTCCTTAGATTATGTGCCCAATTGCACTGATATGCGTTATTAATTTTCTTTTTGCCTTTTTTTCTTGTTGAGGTATTGTGTTTGTTTTGAAGTGGTTATAGTCCTGATATGGCTCTACGCAGTTGTCTGGGCTTTAAAAAGCAATAACAATAACTCCTTTCTTTTGCTGCATTGACCTCCCCAACCCAGAGCAAGGTTAGGTATGCACTCACATCTAGATGTCACGCTCCATTTCTTCAGCCAGGCTCGAACCTGTGCCATCAGACTGGAAGGCTGGAGTTGTATCTCTATGCCAGCATGACTCCAACAGTTTTTGTACACTCAAGCGAACTTGTTGGCTGAATAGTTGAGTACAGTCTGACCACAATAAGACGCTCATGAAGATTAACCCTTGAAGCTATCACTTAGTCGTTGTATACTTCAACATTAGTACTGTTTTAACTCTCTCGCTATGAGCGTCCGGATTTCCCGATCATGTCTCAACAACGCTTGTCTATGAGCATTGGAGAAATCCGACTTGAGTTTTGAAAATTCGCGGGGCTTTCAGTATTTCCGTTAACCAAAACTAATAGCCAGAAGTAGATTCTTCGGTCATTCTTACCCTCGTTTCAGGCCATGAGGTCACTGTACTACACAGTTGGTGTGTAGACAGTGCAAAGTTCACGACCCACTATCTCTGCAGTGAAACAGACGACGGAAAAGCAAATGGCTGAACAGTACTCAACAACTTGGCGCTGTTCAACACGATCTCTTCCTTCAGTGCTCGTTGAGTGTGTGCACGTTGGATTTTATGAAATTTCATTCAAAATGTGACTGTAGGAACTGATGTATTGACCTGACTTGTGTATTTTGTAAGACATTTTTCACGTGAAAATTTCTCTAATTTTACTTGTACCATTACTCAGCAACCATGAGAGTTAGACAGTTGAAATTTCAGCATGTTGTACACCAATCTTTTAATATATGACCCGCCAAATTTCAAAACTCTCTGATTTCATTTGTGTGTATGAGAATTTTTCTCATGACCTATATACAAATGGTACGTATCAGGGTAACGGCAAGGGGCATAATCGTACGTAGCGAGTAAGTTAAACTCCACAAGTTTATCAAGATGTACATCAAGACTAACTTTCATGACTATCATCTCATGATTGTATTGTCCTCTTGTTATCTTAATCTTCACCCTAATGTATTGTGTAACATTACGTAACTACATGGTGAACTAACGAGTTATGAGATAAAAAAAGATGTAGAATAAATGAAAGGTTTCGTGTTGTTGTATATGTTATTGTTGTTGCTTTTTCTTTGGTGCGTTATTTATTGTTGTCATTGTTTATTATGTGTACCATGTTTATTTGTTTTGTTTGGACTTTAATTGTGTAAATTTGTGTCTTTGGTGTAAGCTGTCAAATATTAAAATTTACAGGAAAAATGTTAGAAAATGAAGGGAGAATGTAATGAAAGTTATATGTACATATATGTATACTGATTCATCCGATTACCGGCTTTTCATTTTTTTCCCTACCAGCTGTTAATGAATGTTCTGAGGTTGGAAAGAAAATTTGTACAAATTTTATCAGTACTCATGAACGTGACATACCCACAGAAGTCATTGGCCTTTCCTACAGGATTTAATTGTGAATACTGTTTGTGAGGATAATTTCTAGAGATTTCATTGCTGGGTACAATTTGTGAGGATAACTTGTGGAAATAAAAGAAAAACAGGTTTTAGAATATATTCCTTCACTGGTCAGTGAAAGGGCTTTAAATGTGCACTGTTCTGTTTTGAAAAAGATGTTATGAACTTTAGAATTACCAATGCTCAAAACTGAACTACTCCTGCTGGGACTTGTGGAAGAATATCTGTCAGGTCTTGGCTGGTTTGTAGCTTTTTTTTTTTAAATCAGTGGCTGGGTATAGCATTGCTTGTTTGTCATTTTTCTAAATCTGAGACTTGATATAGGATTTGATTCTGTTGTTTTTTTTAATCAGAGGCTGGGTGTAGGATTTGCTGGGTTTTTTTTAAATACTAAATAGTGGCTAGGTATAGGATTTCTAATTTGTTGTTTTGTTGAAATCAGTGGTTGGGTATAGCACTGCTGATTTGTTG
Organism: Monoplex corrugatus; assembly: GCA_030674185.1. Taxonomy (NCBI): domain Eukaryota; kingdom Metazoa; phylum Mollusca; class Gastropoda; order Littorinimorpha; family Ranellidae; genus Monoplex; species Monoplex corrugatus. Next base: position 39,131,150 of record JAPXFY010000026.1, on the reverse strand, counting down.
TTTTGTTAAAATCAGTGGCTGGGTATACCGTATAGGATTGCTAATTTGTTGTTTTCTTACAATCTGTGGCTGGGTATAGGATTGCTAGTTTTCTTGAAATCAGTGGCTGGGTATAGGATTGCTAGTTTGTTGATTTCTTACAGTCAGTGGCTGGGTATAGGATTGCTAGTTGTTTTGTTAAAATCAGTGGCTGGGTATAGGATTGCTAGTTGTTTTGTTAAAATCAGTGGCTGGGTATAGGATTGCTAGTTTTGTTAAAATCAGTGGCTGGGTAATAATAATAATAATATATTTTATTTATATAGCGCAAAATCTTGATAAAATCAAATCTAAGCGCTGAGCGTATACATGCATACATACCTACATACATATGAGCGTATACATGCATACATACATGCTTACATACTTACATACATAAATCTGAGCTGAGCGTATACATGCATACATACATACATACATAAATCTAAGCGTATACATACATACATACATACATACATACGTACGCACATGCATACATAATAATTACAATATTTATATAGCGCAAATCTCGACAAAATCAAATCCAAGCGCCGAAAAGACACACACGCACACACGCACGCACGCACACACACGCACACACACACACACACACACACACACACACACACACACACACACACACACACACACACACACACACACACACACACACACACACACACACACACACACACACACACACACACACACACACATACACACACACACACACACAATGCATGGCCACAAATGGGGAGAAAAGAATAAAAGCAATAAAAGCAAGAATAAAACCAATGGAAAACCACAGAGAGCCCATCATATACAATTATATATTAAAACAAAGTGATTCCCCTCCGAGCGGAGACAGGCTGCAGAGGGGGGTTGAGTGAGGTTAGGATTTTATGCAGAGGAGAAAAGGTGAGTTTTGAGAGCGGACTTGAAGGAGGCAAAAGTAGGTTGCTGACGGACTGAGAGAAGAAGTTTGTTCCAGGAGAGTGGACCAGAAACAGAGAAGGCTCGTGGACCATAGGTATTGAGCTTAGTGCGTGGAAAGCGAAAAGTCAGAGGATCGGAGGCAGAGCGGAGGGTACGTGAGGGAACATAGATCTCAAGTAGGCTTGACAGGTAATCGGGGGCTGCGTTATTGAGGCTTTTGTAGCACATGGTGTCTAGTTTGTACTGTATGCGCTTTGATACAGGGAGCCAGTGAAGTTGTGCCAGGAGAGGAGATATGTGGTCAGCTTTTTTCTTTTTGAGTACAAGGCGTACAGCATTGTTTTGAATGCGCTGTAGGATGTGAATGGTGGAGGCAGGAAGACCAGACAGGAGTGAATTGCAATAGTCAATGCGAGACATTATGAAGGAGAGAACGAGTTTTGCAGTTGTTTCGACAGAGAGATACTTCCTGATCAGGCTTATACGATGGAGATGATAGTAGCAAGATCTGGCAGTTTGAGAAACAAAGTTGTTCATGGAGAGGGTAGAGTCAATGCAGACACCAAGGTTTTTAGCTGAATCAGAAATTGGGACTGATGTGTTACATAATGGGAGAGAAAGAGGAGGCAGCTGGGAAAGTTTCTGACGGGTGCCAATGAGGATAGCTTCTGTCTTGTCGTCATTAAGCTGAAGTCTATTGTGTGTCATCCAGTTCTTAATGTCCGAGTAACACTCAGTGGTGCGAGTCAACAGGCGCTGTATAATATCAGGTGAGTCACTATCTTGAAGTTGGGTGTCATCAGCATAGAAGTGGTGTTTTATAGAGTGGGAGTTGATGATGGTGGACAGGGGGGAGGTATAAAGAGTGAAAAGAACAGGGCCAAGGACAGATCCTTGTGGAACACCACAGGTCAGGTATGCAGGTTGAGAGTAAGTGCCATTGATGAGAACAGTTTGTTTTCTGTTTGATAAATACGAAGTGAAAAAGGAGAGAGCAATGTCAGAGATGCCAAAAGTATGATGAAGTCTAGAAAGGAGAATACCATGGTCAATGGTATCGAAGGCTGCAGACAGATCAAGGAGTGTGAGGAGAGAGACTTTGCCAGTATCAGTTGCAAGGAGGAGATTGTTGAGAATGTGTAGTAGGGCAGTTTCAGTGCTATGGCACTGGCGGTAGGCTGACTGGAAAGGATTGAGGAGATTGTTCGTTGTTTTCTTACAGTCAGTGGCTGGGTATAGGATTGCTAGTTTTTTTGTTAAAATCAGTGGCTGGGTATAGGATTGCTAGTTTGTTGTTTTCTTACAGTCAGTGGCTGGGTATAGGATTGCTAGTTTTTTTGTTAAAATCAGTGGCTGGATATAGGATTGGTAGTTTGTTGTTTTGTTAAAATCAGTGGCTGGGTATAGGATTGCTAGTTTTTTTTGTTAAAATCAGTGGCTGGGTATAGGATTGCTAGTTGTTTTGTTAAAATCAGTGGCTGGGTATAGGATTGCTAGTTTGTTTTGTTAAAATCTGTGGCTGGATATAGGATTGCTAGTTGTTTTGTTAAAATCTGTGGCTGGATATAGGATTGCTAGTTTTCTTAAAATGAGTGGCTGGGTATAGGATTGCTAGTTTGTTGTTTTGTTAAAATGAGTGGCTGGGTATAGGATTGCTAGTTTGTTGTTTTGTTAAAATGAGTGGCTGGGTATAGGATTGCTAGTTTGTTGTTTTGTTAAAATCAGTGGCTGGGTATAGGATTGCTAGTTTGTTGTTTTGTTAAAATATGTGTCTAGGTATAGGATTGCTAAAACAAAATATTAAAAAATACTTTGTTTGTAAATGATCCTTGGGAGCGTAAGACACGACATTTCGAGCCCAGGCCCTTTGTCAAGTGAAAGAGGAAAATAAAATGACAGAGGAGTATTGAAAACAGTTCAAGGAAACAGGGATTTCATGGGAGAAAGAGGGAGGAGGGGGGGAGTAGATGAGCATTATGGTGACTGCATTAAAAGATATAGCATTACACATGGTTTACTCGTTCAGCTTCATTTCTGAAACAATTGCATGTTTTTCTTCTCTTGTTTTGTCAGTAACATTTTTGTCTGTTTCTTTGTATTTTTTGTTGTTGTATCGCTGGTTTTGTAAAACGGTGCAATACGACTGTTAACCCTTCAGCTCCTTCACTTGAGGGACTGAAAGGGTTAAAAGCTAACGTTTAATAATTTAATATCATTACTCCTTTTTGACAGAACTTGGTATTTCTATTTCTTGCTTGTGTCTGTGTATGAGTGTACGTCCCATGCCTCATGCTTTCATAGTGTAGTAGACTTTATGCTCGTACCTGCTGGCTTGGGAATGACGGGGGCTTTTAACGCTTGCTAGGTGGAGGTGGATCTTAGTCTGACGGAAGGCCGCAAGTCCACTTCTTCCGTGAACTCTGAGCATCCCCATTATTTCCATGCCAGTTATCGGCGCCTGCAAGACCTTCTTACTCATGTCTCTAGCTTGGCAGAAACGGCTAACCTGCTGGTTCAGAGCACTGAGCCGGTGGTAAAAGGTATGTCTTTTCTTCTTGTCCTTTTTTTTTAGTTTCTTGCTTCCTCCCTCCTTTTTAAATTATTTTGATTGTCATCCTTTTTATATCTCATTCTGTTTTTTTCCCTCCAGGGAGGGCCAAAATGCAACTGTACGTGTATGCATTCTTGTATTATTGTGATGTACAACTTATTCTCTGCTCCTTAACATGCTGCTTCATTCATTGTATGGTGACAGCACAGGTACAGTGGCAACAGTTGTGCGTCATAGTTGCTCTGTGCGTTCAGCAGTAGCTGATGGACTGTTCTATTTAAATGTAACCCAGTCTTACAGTTTCAGTTTCAGTTTCTCAAGATGACCGTCTCCACACTTGGAATGAATTTCATATGCACTAACGTCACAGGTGCCATGTGATGGAGAAGATCCAGAATGATCACAGCACAAGCCTTAAGCCAGCACATAAACCTATGAAGGACTAGACATTCAGTTTGATTTTTCCAGTCAAACTGAGTAGAAAAGTCAAGGCCTCTATGGGGAGCGAACCCTGGACCCTCGAGTTTAGTTTTTGGCAGGCGAACGTCTGCACCATTCTGCCACTCTTCTCCACTATCTTACAAAACGGCTGTTAAGTCTAATTTGGATGTTTTTGGGATTTTGATGTCACTGAAACAACAGTCTCTTAGGTTTCAGCTGATATTGTAATTCTATGACTTGCAGCTGCACTTTTTCCAAATGTTACTCACAGCTATTTAAGTTGAAATCTGTCGGAGTGATCAAGTCAAGGAAATGGTTGTCCACACTGGGAGATTTGAAATGAATGAATATCCTTAGCACCAGCTTTCGGAGTTCATTTTAAGGGAAGAAATTTCACAACCATGCTCTGTGTTTTGACATTTGAATATAGAAAGTATACTTGTTAGCTGAAAAACTGTCTTCTTCAGCTCAGCAAGAATGGTCATTTTTAGCAGTAATTTGAATGCCACGTTACAATAAAACAACAACAAAACCAAACAAGCAAAAACAAACCAACTCGTTTCAAGAGTGTTCAGGTTTTTGATTTGAGGTTTCAGCTCACATGATATTAACATGGTTAACATTTTTTTTTTTTAGAAATGGTAACAGCAGAGGGGCATCCAGGAGTCATGACCTGGATCCGGTCGGGCCCCCTTAGAGTGTCAGGAGTTAAGGGCCGAAACACTTACTTGACGGGGGTTTCTCCTCTGAGGACCTGCTGTCCAGCTCTCCCCAAAATTTCTCACTACTACTAAAGGTTCAACTCATAAGTACTAGTAGCAGAAACAGCTATAAGAAGAACAATTTGTCTCACAAAGACAAAAAAGGTAAAGGTTGTCTTGTAACCTTGAGATCATAGGGGAGTGAGGTATGGAGACCTCAACAGTACTCAGGAGCGAGCATTATGAGGGCAGTGTCCCTCTCCTCTCTCTCATAGATTTGCCTTCCCTATCTGGTAATGGTCATTTCACCAGACGGCAGATGCACATCAGAAATAGCCAGCAGAATCGGCCAAGCCAAACAACATTCAAGAAGATGAAAAGCATTCTTACCAACAAATGCCTGTTAATTAACATCAGGAAGAGAATTCTTGAATGTTATATAGAACGGATACTGTTGTACGCTTGTGAGGCGTGGACAATCAACATGCAAAGTCAGAACAAAATTGAGGCATCTGAAATGTGATTTCTAAGAAGAATGTTGAGAGTTCCATGGACAGCAAAGAAGACAAACAAGACAGTCTTGAAGAAGGTAGACACAAGAAGATCATTAATAAAGAATATTAGGAAATCACAAGCAACATTTGTAGGACTTTCGTGAGGAAAGGGGAATTAGAGTACCTGGTCACAACAGGAAAGCTGGAGGGAAAGAGAACACTGGGTAGACCCAGGGAGAAAATATTGGACGGACTTGCAGGGTGGCTGAGGATAGACAGGGGATAGATTCGTGTGGAGGACTATGATCGCCAACGCCATGCGGCAGAGCACATGATGATGATAATGATCCAGGGAAAAGTCAGGTATCCAATCACAGCCGGTTTGTCAGCTTTCAACATATATCAACTAAATGAGATGAAACAGGACAAAACCCATCAGTGCTCCTGTTTAACTTTTTTAGAAAATGTGTAGCGTTCTGAAATCCATACCATGGCTTCACATGATAACATGTCCTTTACCTGTGTAATACACTTCTAGTTCAGAAAATGCTAGCCTTTCTGGACTAAAGAAGTATGTGTTCATGTGGAGGGTCAAGTTGTTCTTTGATCGTTTTGGACTAATTTAACCCTTTGACTCCCACACCCAATCCACAAACTACAAAAACTCAACGCTTTGACTCCATCACCCAATCCACCAACTGCAAAAAGTTGACGCTTTGACTCTGTCACCATGTCCACCAGCTACCTGCAGGAAGCTGGTGGATAGGATGAATGAGTCAAAGGGTTAAGTGTTTGCTTTCCTAGTATGGTTGACAGTGCAGGAGTCAAAGGGTTAAGTCTGCCACAGTATTAAGAAAACTAACTCTGTCCTCTGATTTAAAACTTCTCACCTGTCTCACCTGTCGGCGTCACCGGGAACAGTGTTGGCCGCTGCACATGATGTCCTCACAAGTTGCCTCCAGCACTCTCGATCTTGGCTAAGTCTGACCACCTCCTGGAGTTTCTTGCCACTGATGTTTGTGATGTTTCTAGCAAGTGATGCAGGTGGCCGTCCTCTGTTTCTCTTTCCTTCCACTTTACCTTGGAGGACAGTGGACATCAAGTCTGTTCTCTCATTACGGATTGCGTGTCCAACATATTTCAGTTTCCTCCGTTGTATGAGTACTAGAAGCTTGCGTGTAGTACCCAACTCATTCAGTATGCTTTCATTTGAGCGCCTATCCGTCCATTTGACCCTCAGCAGTCTACGGTAAAACCACAGCTCTGCTGCTTCCACTCGTCTTTCATCCTCTTTCTTCATTGTCCATGCCTCGCAGCCGTATAACATCACTGGCCAGACAAGACATTTTAAGAGTTTTATCTTAAGGTCTGCTGTTATGCTGTGGTCTTTCCAAATATTGTTCAATTGAACCATACTGTTCTTGGCCATTCCAATTCTCATCTTTATGTCTTTTGAGCATGTTCCATCGTGTGTCTTGACTGAACCTAAATATCTAAAGTCCTTGACATTTTCTAGAGGGACTTGGTTTAGCATGATCTGGTCCTGTCTAGTGTTATATTTGCCTGCAACATGCATAACCTTTGTCTTCTTTGAATTTAAGTCCAGCCCAGCTGCCTTTCCAACCCGGTCTACCCTGTACAGGATCCTCCTAGAGCCTGTAATGTTGTCTGCCAGTAATCCTGTGTCATCTGCGTAGCGTAAATTTGACAGGTTTCTACCACCAATATTTACTCCCATGTCTTCTATGTCTGCTTCTCTCATGATATGTTCAGTGTATATGCTGAAGAGATGTGGAGACAGGATGCAACCTTGCCTTACCCCTTTAGTGATGTTAAAAAATTTGCAGTTTTGATTATTCCATCTGATTGTTGCTTTTTGATCATTATATAATGAAGCTATGAGGGAAACCAGATGTCTTGGAAAACCCATTTTGATCATGAAGTGGAAAAGACTTTGGTGAATCACGCTATCAAACGCTTTGCTGTAGTCAATGAAAACGATGAACATCTCTTGGTCTGTGTTTCTAATTTTTTCTATCAATATCTGGAGTACAAACAGCATATCTATTGTTCCCCTGTTTTTCCTATAGCCTGCCTGACAGTCTGATAGCTCTTCCTCTACTTTTGGCTTTAACCTGTTTAAAATTATTATCAGCAGTATTTTACTGGCATGACTGATCAGTGCAATTGTTCTATAATTGTTGCAGTCTTTGACATTTCCACTCTTATGTAACATGACAAATTCTTGGAGCTTCCAGTCTGTAGGCCACTGACAAGTCTTCCATATCTTGCAGCATAAGTGATGCATTACTTTGAGTCCACCATCACCTGAGTGTTTCAACAACTCTCCAGGAATATTGTCAAGACCAGGAGACTTTCTGCATTTTAGATCTTTAATGGCAGATTCAACTTCGCTGAGCAGAGGTTCAGGTTCCGTATCTCCAGGGGTCAATTCCAAATTTGGCTCTAAATTATTTTCATGGCTGTCAGGCTTGCCAAAAAGTGATGTGCCATATTCGTTCCACCTATCCAAGACATCATCTGGTTCAGTCAGAGTGTGACCATCCTTGTTGTTGATGCATTGGTTTGTTGCTTTGAAATTTTTTTTTTTCACTTTTTTTATTTGTTTGAAGAGCTCCCTCGACTTCCTGTTTTCGTTGTGTTCATTGATTTTACTGCATTCTTGTGCCAGCCAAGTTGCTTTGTCTCTTCTGACTTTACTTTTTATTTCCCTTTTCAGTGCTGAGTATTTTTCCCGCTCTCCCTGCTTTCGAGCTTGACTTTTCTTTTCTGCCAGATCTATCACTTCCTGACTTATGTAGGGCTTAGCTTTTTTCCTTTTCTCTTCTTTTCCTAGTTTTTCTTCAGAGATTTTGGTCAGTGTGTTTTTTATGTCTGTCCAGATTTCATCAGGATATGAGTCATTTTCATCCCAAACTTCAAGTAACTTTAAGAAACGATTACTTGTTTCTATACTAAATTCTAACGCCAGCTCAGGGTTTTCTAATTTTGATATGTCGAACTTTGGCGTCGATTTGGTTTTAGGCTTCTTCAATATTTTCATTCTTAATTTGGTTGTCACAAGAATGTGATCCGTGTCGCAGTCTGTTCCAGGCTTTGTTTTTGCCTTGAGGACAGTTGATTTCCAGGATCTGTCAATGATAATATAATCAATCTGATTACGACACCTGTCTCCTGGAGAGATCCATGTGTATCTTCTGCGCAGTGGTTGTTGGAAGAAAGTATTTGTGATGTTCATCTCATTTGCCTGACAAAACAGAGCCAGCATGTCACCTCTCTCATTTCGTTCTCCTAAACCATATGGTCCTATTCCACATTCTGTGTCAGCGCCCTCTCCAACTTTAGCGTTGAAGTCACCCATCACAATGCATATTTCCTTTTTGGGAATTTTGTCTCTGATAGTTTGGAGGTCATTGTAAAAATTTTCTATTTCTTCTTCTGAGCTAGTGGATGTTGGAGCATAAGCTTGAACTATGTTCAAAACAGCATATTTGGTATTTATTTTGACAGTGAGAAATCTGTCATTAATTGGATTATGGCTTTTCAGAGCTCCAGCATGCTTTTTGTCCAGCACAATTGCTACTCCTCTTGAGCCACCTTTTTCATTTCCACTATATACAACTGTATGCTCTCCTACAGTAAAAAGTCCCTGCCCACTCCATCTAACCTCACAGAGCCCTGTTATGTTCATCTTGCTCCTTTCTAATTCTTTGACTAGTAGGTAGAGCTTTCCTAATTCTAACATAGTCTGTACATTCCATGTCCCTATATTCAAATCCTTTTTTTGCATTTTTTTCTTTTTGTGATTTTGCATTTTTGAGGAGTTTCTACATGTCCCTTCCAATAACCTCCGTCGATTTAAAACTTACTGAACATTAAAGGTAGTTGAATCCTTTAGACTGGAGTTGGCCTCAGTAGCTGTGTTGATTGAGGAACGTGTGTGGTTCACTGCCAGTGGTTGTGAGTTTGAATCCAGAGCAGGCTATATCAAACTGGCCATCTTGTTGCCCATGTTGTATTGTGGTTCTGGTGGTGTGTCAGTGAGGAACTAGATAAGACCCTTTCCCCTACTTCCCTGGCGCTATCAGAGAGCGAAGATTCTACCCCTCCCCAGAGCCACCTATGACCCAGTGTGTATGCCTGTCTCTTTAGCCTATTTGTTTTTCATGGTTTAAGTGTATTATGTTTATTTTTGTTTGTTTATTTATTTCTGTCGTTCAGGGGACAGCCAAGATATCCGCCGTATCCATCGCTGCGCAGAACTGATCCACAAGCGGGCACAGCAGCTTTTTAGCTGCTCTTGCTGCGAGAACACCCCCTTATCCTCCAGCCTTCTTGATTCCTCTCTCTCCCCTCAGTCTTCGTCTTCACGCACCGCAATTGACGATAGTAAGCCTAACCAGCCGTCCCTTCCCAGCTCTTCTCATTTGGACTCTATCTCCATCCTGTCTGATTCCCAGGTGGAACATTTAGACTTTGCCACGCAGGAAGTGCTCTCTTCAAGCCAGAACCTGATGGAGCGTATTCAGAAGTTCAGCAGCCCCAATGGCACAGGTAGTGCCTCTTCAGCACGAGGGAAACGCATGCTTCCCGTCTCGCCCGGCAAGTTGGGTTGCAGTCCTATAGTGCATCTGCAGCAAGCTTCAGCCAGGCGGAATATCGCTCTTACCAGTAGTGCTTTGGACAGTTGATTTATCTTTTTTGGGGTGGGAGAGTGGGTGGGTAGGGAGAGTGTAAGGGTATGGGAGGGGGGGCATAGGGGGTAAAGAGAGTGGGTATTGATAGGACCTTTAGGAAGCTGTGTAAGTAGCGCTTTTGGAAACTTTTTTTTGGATTAACTCTTTGAGGGAGTCAAAGGCTTACGTTTTTGCTTTGACTCCCTCACCCCATCTCCAGGAAGCTGGTGGATAGGGTGAGGGAGTCAAAGGGTTAAGTTTTTGCTTTCTAGCATGGTTGACAATGCATGATGCTGGTGTACAGGGTACGGGAGTCAAAGGGTTAAAGCCAGAGGTGATTTCAAATGGAGAACTGAGTACCTGTAGAATGAAAGGTAAACAGACTAACTCATTGTAGTTCACAGTGGACTACAGTGTCAGATGGGCTGGGTTCCTTGACTCTAGTACAGAGCTGTGATGTCTAACTGGATGAAGGTGCATCATTTCTTCCTTCTTGCTGTGTGGGATGGTAGTAGTAGTACTATTGCTGTGTGGGATGGTAGTAGTAGTACTGTTGCTGTGTGGGATGGTAGTAGTAGTACTCTTGCTGTGTGGGATGGTAGTAGTAGTACTCTTGCTGTGTGGGATGGTGGTGGTAGTAGTTTTATTTTTTCAAACAATCAAACGTGCAGAAAATCATGTGAGCATTTATTGTCTCGGAAAAGTAACATGATCAACCAGCGAAGCTAGTTACATTACAACCTAATGAAAAAAGGTTTCGCCATTGTGAGTCTTTATGACTGATAGCAGGTCAGGAGTTCAAAATCTTGTCAGAGCGTTGAAGATTTGTCTTGAAACCAGAATATGTGTGTTCTTATTGCATAGATAACAAACCCTTGTTAATTTTCTCTGTTATCTGTGCATTCCTAATGACCAAATTTTTTTTTTATTTTGCTAAAGGTTTGTTATGAGTTCCTTTGTCAAAAAAAAAAGGCAGAAAGACAAATCTAGTATAGTATTGGTAGTTTTTATGTAATAATCAGAATCAAAAGATTTGGTGCTTTCATTGATGTATGTGTTCATAAATTGTGTCTTGAACCAAAGAATTGTTTTAGATAGGGATTGATTGTCGTCTGGATTGATTGTCGTTTGGGAAAGATCAGTTGCTTATTGTCGTTTGGGGAAAGATCAGTTGCTTATCGTGTAACATTTCAGCAGTTAGCTAGAATAAAAGTTGTATATTTATTATTGATTTTTTTGTTGTGTCTTTTTAGGTTTTGTTTTGTTCAGTCTAGTCTTTCTTTTCACCAGAAATCAAATTTGGAAATATAGCCATATATCTCATTATATTCTGCACTGATTTCCATTTCGTGGTGTTTGAAAAACATGCTGAAATAGATAGTTTTCTTTTAACCAAATATGATTTAACTGTTTCATTGCTACCTCTTGGTGTTGCTGAGTGCAACAGTGTTCAGCATCGTTTGAATTTACAATATCAGAATATGTCTCGCACAAAATATTTTACCTTTTAGGTTAACTTATGTGGCATGGAGCAACTATTATGAATGAAAATGAGGACAAAAGTATCGTCTATCTGAAAGCATCTTTGTGTAATCTTGAAAAATGAATGAGTCAGTCTCCTTCACCAGCCTCTCACTTTTTTCCTTCTCTCTCCGTCCATCCCGTTTTCCTCCATGTTCTTAAGTTTGAAGCAAGCAGCTGCTTCATCTCTCAGTCCCGCCCCTCCTCTCAGCTTTTCTCTTTTGTTAATGCAGGCATTGCCGAATTAGAGACACGAGAAAGCTGAAGCATCCAGATATGATTTTCTCATCAGATACTGCACCTTACAGAAGCATATTCTTCTTTTGCGTTCAAGCGTTTCCGCACTGCATTTGGTCAGTCCAGTGGACTGGATGAAATACAGGGTCTTCAAAAGGTCCTCTTTGTTGCCCCAAAGTTGTTCTACCAAAGTTTTCACATGAATAAAACCACAAATTGATTCTTTCATTAGTGAACAGTGGACAGAGTTGCAGAATGCGCTCTGTGCACTGTGATTCTGCCTGGCACAGATGTTCACAGAACTGCAGAATGCGCTCTGTACACTGTGGTTCTGCCTGGCACAGATGTTCACAAAACTGCAGAATGCGCTCTGTACACTGTGGTTCTGCCTGGCACAGATGTTCACAAAACTGCGGAATGTGCTCTGTACACTGTGGTTCTGCCTGGCACAGATGTTCACAAAACTGCGGAATGTGCTCTGTACACTGTGGTTCTGCCTGGCACAGATGTTCACAAAACTGCGGAATGTGCTCTGTACACTGTGGTTCTGCCTGGCACAGATGTTCACAAAACTGCAGATGTGCTCTGTACACTGTGGTTCTGCCTGGCACAGACGTGCATCTGTACAAGACGGCCCCCACTCAGCACATATGTTGGAGCAGGTGGCAGTTTCCAGTCCACAAATGGAAGATTGTGGTTTGTTGTTTCCACTCAAGACGTTGCCAGAGCATAGGGTTTTGTGCAGGCTCAGAAAATCTGTCAGATAATTGATGGTAGATTTGGGTGGAGCGCATATGGAGTTGTCCAAGCGCGGTAAATCCTTCTTGAAAAAATAACTCCAATAGCTTCTGCTCAAGGTGGATGGAATTGTTTTTTGGGTGTGTAGATCACAATTAGAAAGCTCTCTTGAACATGACTATCGTCTCTCTGCCTTTGCCTGATGTTTTAGTGGGCAGGAATCCTCTGAATCTTAACTAGTCTAAAGCATATGAGCTGTGTTAGTTTCTTGCAGGTTGGTACTTGTGAGACTATCAGCTTGTGATTGTAAGCTCTCTGTCAAGGATTTGCTCTTTTGATATTTGACTCCATATCTGTCATCTCCCCTGTCTCACCTGTCAGTGTCACTGGGTTCAGTGTTGGCCACTGCACTCTTTGACACACCACTCTCTTCCAAACAGCTCTGGCTTGCCTTTTGTGGGCAACTTTTTGAATATTAAGGCCATTGATATTGGTTATGTGCTTGATGTATGAGATTGGAGGTCATCTCTGATATGATATTGATATATATATATATATATAGGGATGTTTATCAACTCAAGGTGTGAAGTGTGTATCAGCAATGTTTGATGTTATATACAGATGATAGGGGTATTATATGTCAACACATGTTGTTACATGTGTATCAGCAATGTTGTCAACAGTCTGTGTTCAAATTAACACTGCCAAGAACTGGGATTTTTTTTTTTTCTAAATTCTGAAGTGACTTTGCAATTCAGTTTTCGAGTTGATTGAAATAATGAACACAATGGTTGATTGAATGTTGATCAAATGTTCACCATTATCCCTCTGTCTCTCACTCTTCTCTTGTTTGAGAAAAACAAATGACTGTTGGGAGTGTGCCAATATGTAGTGACAACATTATCAGAAATTTGATATATTTGCCTGTAGGTAAATATGTGTGTGTGTGTGTGTGTGTGTGTGTGTGTGGGTGTGTGTGTGTGTGTGTGTGTGGAGAGAGAGAGAGAGAGAAGAGATTCAATGGTCACCTTAAAACTTCAGGATGATTCTCTAATACTTTGAAAGTGGGTGATGAATATGCTAGATTTATTGATGCAATGTTGCATTTTGAAGATTGAGGTTGGTGTACATATTTGTGTATAAGAAAACATATTTATATTGATATTGTTTATACTGTCACTTTCAAGTTACAGTTATGTCACAATTTAGTGCGAACTAGCACTGATATATGATAAACAGTTCTGTATGTGCAGACCTGCTGTTGCAGTGAGATATAAGTGACAGACTGGTTTATCTGTGTTCATTTCGAACTTTCCTACTCCCTGACCCAATCTACTAGCTTCCTGAAAGTTGATGGACAGAATGAGGGAATGGAAGGGTTCATGCTTCTGGAGTTTAGAGGGTTTTTTTTAAAAGGGATTCATTGCACTCGGACTCCATATGTGCTCCACCCAAATCTGCCAACAATCATCTGGCAGATTCCCTAAGCCTGCGTAAAACCCTATGCGCTGGCAAGGTCTTGAAATTGGGGAGGGGAGGGACTTTTGAAACACTTAGCTGACACCATCAGAATGATGGAAACATTAATTAAGATGGGCGGCGAACAGGCCAGTTTTTAATGTGGCAGACTGGGGTTGAACTCGAGATATCAGATCTTGAGTCCATGGCTCTATTAAAAGAACGAACCAGCCATGCTTCTGTACATACTTCAGATACTGGTAGTAAAAACAAGGTTATGTCTTTATTTTTGTGACTGGTATAGATCTCTGTATGATGCGATTTGGAAACTTGGTGGAAAGAGTTATGACAGTGTACTTAGCTTTGATATTGGATACTGACCACCTGTTGAAATTGGCCTGAAGGTTTCCTCCGCATGTTGAACATTGAAAACCATGATTGTAATATTCATGTCATCTCACTCTGTTGTCAAGGAATTGTGTGAGGTCTTAACTAAATGGTCAGAGTTTGAAGCCTTGATGCATATGCAGTTAGTGGTATGTTCCGGAATATTTCCAAGTTCGAATGTGTCTGATATCTTAGAATGATAGCTATAATCCTGTTTCCTGCAATGTTGAAAATATATGTTAGAAATATTTTTTTCCTTAATTAATGTCCTGTATGCATTAACATTTTAGTGTCTCATTGTGCCAGTTTCCTTTTTTGTTTGTTTGGTTTTTGATTTGTTTGTTTAAAATGTTTGATTTTTCATCATGACAGGTACAATCTTGTTTGCTATTCGTAGTGTTATGAACGTTCACTTTTTGTTATGATTGCTATGAGCCTGTGTGGGTTGAACGATGAATCCCAGTGAATCTGTTGCTTTTAGTATGGTATAGCGACACAGGTGACAGTAATATAGCTTTGGTGTGTCTACTTTGTAGCATTCACACATCGTTTTTTCAGACCATTAATAACCAAATTATCCAAGAAGTAGATCATTGAAAAGAATGCTGTTTTGTTAATTTTGTGGAGAGTGAGTTCAGATATGAGACTGTTTGACAGTTAACTTTTATTCTCCACTTAATGTTACACTGGTTCCCTGACTCTAATAGAATACAGTACAAACTTTCCTATCTCATTGTCACTGTATGATTTGAAGAGATTGTTCTGTACATATTTCTGAACTTTACAGCAAAAAGTACAAACCTACTCATTATCTGTCAGTCTGATGATGAGTAACACTCTGTGTCCCAGTTGCTCATAAAAAGACTTCTACAGAGAGATCTTTCTCATAAAGTCTTTGAGCCTGTGTGGGTTGAATGATGAATCCCAGTGAATCTGTTGCTTTTAGTATGGTATAGCGACACAGGTGACAGTAATATAGCTTTGGTGTGTCTACTTTGTAGCATTCACACATCGCTTTTTCAGACCATTAATAACCAAATTATCCAAGAAGTAGATCATTGAAAAGAATGCTGTTTTTGTTAATTTTGTGGACTCGACGCAATCTCAAATCTATCGACCTCTCCACATTTTCATCTGATGCCTCCCGTCTCCTTTCTGAAAAGTCACATAACCTTGCCGATGAATTCTATACTACTCTCCACCATCTTCTGGACACTCATGCTCCAGCCACAACCCGTCTTTTACCTGACCGCCCCCCTACCCCCTGGCTCACTCATGAGATTGCCTGTGCAAAACGTGCCCGCCGCTGGCGCAAATCCAAACTCACTGTACACAGGCAACTTTTCCAAGCCTCTAAAACAAAAGTATCCACCCTCATTGCATCTGCAAAAACAAGCTATTTCCAAACCAAAATCCTGAATGCCTCTTCTTCAAAAGAACTCTTTACAACCATGAATCATCTCCTTGGCACACGAAAAGACTTACCTCTCCCAACAAAACATACAAATGAAGAACTCCCATCTGTATTCTCTAAGTATTTCACCACCAAAATACAAACTCTTCGTGACAGGCTTGACAGGACACCCTGTCAACCATGCCCACCTGACCCTTCCTTCTCTGGCACACCTCTCACTACTTTTACCCCAGTCTCACAAGAAGAAATTTTCAACACAATCAGATCCATGTCGTTCAAAACCTGCGAACTGGATCCTCTTCCAGGTTCTCTCTACTCCGATTGTCTCCCTACTCTCCTCCCATTCATCACTGACATCATCAACACTTCTTTTCAAACTGGAACTGTCCCAGATTCTTTCAAGTCTGCTATTGTTCACCCTCTCCTCAAGAAACACAATTTAGACCCAAATGAACTGAAAAATTACCGGCCTATCTCTAATCTCTCTTTCTTGTCAAAACTCCTTGAAAAAGTCGTCCTCAACCAGCTGAACTCTCACCTGTCTGCCAACAATCCCCTCAATCCTTTCCAGTCAGCCTACCGCCAGTGCCATAGCACTGAAACTGCCCTACTACACATTCTCAACAATCTCCTCCTTGCAACTGATACTGGCAAAGTCTCTCTCCTCACACTCCTTGATCTGTCTGCAGCTTTCGATACCATTGACCATGGTATTCTCCTTTCTAGACTTCATCATACTTTTGGCATCTCTGACATTGCTCTCTCCTTTTTCACTTCGTATTTATCAAACAGAAAACAAACTGTTCTCATCAATGGCACTTACTCTCAACCTGCATACCTGACCTGTGGTGTTCCACAAGGATCTGTCCTTGGCCCTGTTCTTTTCACTCTTTATACCTCCCCCCTGTCCACCATCATCAACTCCCACTCTATAAAACACCACTTCTATGCTGATGACACCCAACTTCACGATAGTGACTCACCTGATAATATACAGCGCCTGTTGACTCGCACCACTGAGTGTTACTCGGACATTAAGAATTGGATGACACACAATAGACTTCAGCTTAATGACGACAAGACAGAAGCTATCCTCATTGGCACCCGTCAGAAACTTTCCCAGCTGCCTCCTCTTTCTCTCCCATTATGTAACACATCAGTCCCAATTTCTGATTCAGCTAAAAACCTTGGTGTCTGCATTGACTCTACCCTGTCCATGAACAACTTTGTTTCTCAAACTGCCAGATCTTGCTACTATCATCTCCATCGTATAAGCCTGATCAGGAGTATCTCTCTGTCGAAACAACTGCAAAACTCGTTCTCTCCTTCATAATGTCTCGCATTGACTATTGCAATTCACTCCTGTCTGGTCTTCCTGCCTCCACCATTCACATCCTACAGCGCATTCAAAACAATGCTGTACGCCTTGTACTCAAAAAGTAAAAAGCTGACCACATATCTCCTCTCCTGGCACAACTTCACTGGCTCCCTGTATCAAAGCGCATACAGTACAAACTAGACACCATGTGCTACAAAAGCCTCAATAACGCAGCCCCCGATTACCTGTCAAGCCTACTTGAGATCTATGTTCCCTCACGTACCCTCCGCTCTGCCTCCGATCCTCTGACTTTTCGCTTTCCACGCACTAAGCTCAGTACCTATGGTCCACGAGCCTTCTCTGTTTCTGGTCCACTCTCCTGGAACAAACTTCCTCTCTCAGTCCGTCAGCAACCTACTTTTGCCTCCTTCAAGTCCGCTCTCAAAACTCACCTTTTCTCCTCTGCATAAAATCCTAACCTCACTCAACCCCCCTCTGCAGCCTGTCTCCGCTCGGAGGGGAATCATTTTGTTTTAATATATAATTGTATATGATGTGCTCTCTGTGGTTTTCCATTGGTTTTATTCTTGCTTTTATTGCTTTTATTCTTTTCTCCCCATTTGTGGCCATGCATGTGTGTGTGTGTGTGTGTGTGTGTGTGTGTGTGTGTGTGTGTGTGTGTGTGTGTGCGTGCGTGCGTGCGTGCGTGTGTGCGTGTGTGTCTTTTCGGCGCTTGGATTTGATTTTGTCGAGATTTGCGCTATATAAATATTGTAATTATTATGTATGCATGTGCGTACGTATGTATGTATGTATGTATGTATACGCTTAGATTTATGTATGTATGTATGTGTGCATGTATACGCTCAGCTTAGATTTATGTATGTAAGTATGTAAGCATGTATGTATGCATGTATACGCTCATATGTATGTAGGTATGTATGCATGTATACGCTCAGCGCTTAGATTTGATTTTGTCAAGATTTTGCGCTATATAAATAAAATATATTATTATTATTATTATAATATTTCTGAACTTTACAGCAAAAGGTACAGACCTACTTGCTATCTCACAAAGTCTGATGAGTAGACACACTGTGTCCCAGTTGTTCATAAAAAGACTTCTATACAGAGATCTTTCTCATAATATTTTACTGAACTTTACAGCAAAAAAATACAAACCTACTTGCTATCTCTCAAAGTCTAATGATGAGTAGATATTCTTTGTCCCAGTTCGTAAAAAAACTTTTACAGAAAGATCTTTATCATACACCAGCCCAGGTACATGGAATGCTCTTAACTTAACTAATATGCCCAGTTGTGTCCCCAAAGACATTTCACAATGATCTGAAAACCTACGTCTTTTGACGGTACTGTCTTTGTCAGTGACTTGTCTTTGTGCCATGGTTCTTCATAACCTGCAGCTCATTTTATCTGCTTCATGATTCTCGTTTATTTCCCTGTATAGTTGTTTCATTTTCTGCTTTGTAGTATTGTGAAGCAGTGACAGCCGAGTTTAGAGAAAAGTGGCACACAGCAAAAAAAAAATTTTTTTTTTTTTAAAAATCATTTTGTCTGTCAGCTGTTTCCTTATTTTCATTCAATTAATTTTTTTCTGCAAATATTTCATTGAACTGATACAGCTGAAATTAAGACTCAGGCATATGATTCGTACGAAGCTGATCATATTTTGATACCCAGCAGGTGTTCAAGAATCAAATGCGATTCATTATTAGCATAAAGACGGGTAATGGAGAGACAGTAGTTCTCAGAAGTGTAGATCTACAGGAAGCTGGTGGATAGGGTAATGTAGTGAAAGGATTCCGCGAGTAGCTGACATGCTTGCGATAAGGTGAGTGATTGAAAAAGTCAGCTTGATTTAGTTTCACTGCAGAGTGACCAATCTTGGCAAATGAATTTGACGGCTGGAAAACAGAATGTTTGCACAGCTTCAGTGTTTTGTGTGTGTGTGTGTGCGCGCGCGCGCGCGTGCACACGTGTATGCATGTGTGCGTGCACTCGTGTGTATGTGTAAAGAGCACCATGCTGATAATGCGGTAATTGTGGCTTTGATCCTCATGCGGGCTCTGTTTCTTAAGACAATGCAGAGGGCTTATGTACAAGCTTACGACTTGCGTCATGATCATTTTTGATCTTCTTCGTCAGATGGCATCATTGGTGTCAGTCAGTGTCTACGGAATTTGATTCCAAGCGTAGAGACACTATCTTGAGAAACTCAAACTGAAACACTCTTTTCACCAAACAGCTGATGTGGACATTGTGGGCCTGAACTGCAGATGATTGTATGGTGCTACTCAGATATGTACATGTAGTAGTTGCAATAATGATGATAATGTATCTTGACATGATGATTTTATCTTTGTGATATTTCTGTCGTGTGTGCTGCTGGAGTTGCTGCGTGACATAATTGTTGTTTTGACTTGATTGAGGTTTGTTTGGTTCTATTTGTGTGTGTGTGTGTGTGTGCATGTTTTGTTTTGTTCTGTGCGTATTATGTTACTGCACGCTCTTGTCTTCAAGGGTATTGCATGCTGGCATTTCCAGAAGCCATCGATGTTAACCAATGACATGGTTTACTGGATTTTTTTTTAATGCATATTTGGTTATGTGTGTATGGGGGTTGAGGCAATGTCAGGTGTGCACATGTTGACCAGGGTGATCAAGAGTCTCCATCCTATATCCATCAGGCACACTGCCTGGGTGGAGTCAAAACTAGGACCTTCTGATGGGAAATCCAACATCCTAACTGTTGGTTGTTTACTTTACTTTTATTGTTGTTTAAAGCCCAGCTGACTGCGCAGAGCCATATCAGGGCTATAACCGCTTCAAAACACAAAACTTCAACAGGCAAAAAAAAAAAAGAAAAGAAAATTAAGTATACATATGAATGCATTCGCGCGCATAATCTAAGGACATGCCCCCGGCGTAGGACCATTCCGTCCGATTTATTGCACAGGGGAGATTTAAAAAACATACCTGAATACAAATATGAGCATACATAAGGACACCAAAACATATATAAAAACAGGCATAAATTACCTAAAATTGCTTCTGCATATCTCACCTCCTTAGAGCCAAAAATGCACTTAATACATGTACCCAATTATCAATCTGAAGAAAAAATATGTAAGACTTTATCAAAAAAATACAGGTGAATGGACCATTAAGGCAGAAAATAAGTAGAACTGACGGAAGGCAACAAGGCAGAAACAAAGAGAGTGACAGAAAAGAGGAAATTTCTAGCACAGAATTTCCAGAAGATGGAGATACTATTTATACTGAAAGAGCCCCCGGCAAGCCAACGGGGGGTAACTGTTGGTTAATTCTGTAGGTTGATATCTAACTTTCCCATATATCATACTCCAGCATGGAATGAGTGGTAAGTTCTCAGATGTTAAATTTTAGGGTTTTATTGTTTCTGAAGATGGCAGAGGCACATCAGAAATAGCCCGCAAAATCGGCCAAGCTAAAACAGCATTCAGGAAGATGAAAAGCATTCTTACCAACAAATGCCTATCAATTAACATCAGGAAGAGGGTTCTTGAATGTTATATAGAACCGATAATGTTATACGGTTGTGAGACGTGGACAGTCAACAAGCAAAGCCAGAACAAGATTGAGGCAGCCGAGATGTGGTTTCTAAGAAGAATGTTGAGAGTTCCATGGACAGCAAAGAAAACAAACGAGAGTCTTGATGGAGGCAGACACAAGTAGATCACTCATAAGGAAGATTAGGAAAAGACAGGCAACATTTATAGGCCATTTTATGAGGAAAGGGGAAATGGAGCACCTGGTCACAAGAGGAAAGCTGGAGGGAAAGCGAGCGCCAGTTAGGCCCAGGGAAAATGTTGGACGGACTTGTAGAGAGGGTGGAAGATGTGGTAGCGGCAACAAGAGATAGAAACATATGGAGGGCCATGATCGTCAATGCCATGTGGCAAGGCATTTGATGATTGTTTCTAAAAGCATTTTTTCCCCTGCTCTCTCTCATGTTAGAAAACATTTTAAAATCTGACAGTTATACAGATTTACACACGATACCCCACAAAACTGCTATTCTGAGAAAATCTAGTACAGTCATTTTCGAACTTAACAGTGCTTAAGTTTCCTGAGTAGCTGTACATCAGTGAAACTTTAGCTACAGGTAACAGTGCGCTTGAACTATATAATATTTCAATTTTGTGTTAGAGAATGTTGAATAGTGTCTGTTTTGTGGACATTTTTAGTCATATTTTTCTTCTTGTTTGTCACTACAGCATTTGTGTTCAGTGTTGCGAACTATCCACTCTCAAGAAACATTCACTGATCAAAGAAAAAAAAACCACTGGCATAATTATTAGTATTATATACAGTGGAAACCATTTATAACAGGACCGGTTATAACAGGAATCCGGATATAACAGGGCTTTTTTCAATTCCCATTTTTTCTTCCTCTTTGTCTCTATTAAAACTTATCGGCAATAACAGGGAGACAAAAGGGCTCGATCGGTTATAGCAGGGATGCCGAGACGGGCTCTGCAGCAGAAAGGCCTAGGCCTAGACTCAGCACGCCACGCAGTAGGCCTAGATCTAGATCTAGGCTAGCCTTGGTATACTGTGTACTGTACACTGAAAGAACGCTTCGCAATGTGAGCGTGATGCGCGCGCAAGCGTGTAGGCCTGAGGCCACTGAGTCAGTGACTGACTGCGCCATCATTCAGTTTGTAAGCTTACTGCACACTTACACCAGACCAGATCTAGGCCTAGATCTACTATTTATCAATAGTTAGTTGATCAGTCCTTATTTCCCTTGATATCTGATATAACAGGGATCTGATATAACAGGGATTTTGATTTGGTCCCATCATCCCTGTTATATCAGGTTTCCACTGTATATGTCTCCGTTTTCTCAGCAGCCAGCAGTAATTAAGAAACTTGAATTCATCATTTTTTTAATCTATGAAAATAGTCATTTGATTGATTTGGTTTAACTTTAGCCAATCACAGTCGGTATAGTTTGAATTCACGGTTAATGAGCTGTCCAAAAATATACTAATTGACTGGCCCATCCCAGATATAAACATGGTGGGTAAAAGGTGTTGAAATGTGTTAATGTGAGTTGTTGATCTTTGTCAAATCTAACAAAGTTGGTTCAGTTAAGTACACATTTTGTTATTTTGCTGCTAAGATAATGCTATTTCTGTAATGGAACAAGTAGAGGAATAATTCAAGTTATTTTCAGTCAAAAGCCTCAAATCAATACAGACTCACCACCACCACCACCCCTACTGATTTTGACTGCTAGCACTTAACGGTGCCAAGGAATACATGACTCATTCCGTTCTGGAGAAGCACATATTTTACGTAATAGTACCAGAGTAGGTCAGTGGTGACTAACTGACTCCAGTAGGAAACATTTAATTATATTATATATATATACATGTATAATGTATACAGTACAACAGTAACCTGACGTTTAGGGGATCCTTTCAAGAAGGTGAACAGCACCCGCTCTATTGGGACACTTGTGCTCGGCATTGAAGGTTTGTCAACTGCAATCACACTTGTCAACAGTCAGTAGTTATTGGATGCAGACGCCAACAGTCATTCTGTTATTCTATTTTCAACAAATTCCCCATTGTAAACGGAGAGCTGGCAACCGCTTACCACTTTGATTACTGACTGGCTCAGTTGATGAAGTTGTGCGCTCAAGATCTGATATTCCTGAGTTTAATTTTCATCTACAACATATAAGTTGGCTTGTTTGCTGGCCCCCTTCCCCCATCTCAAGATTTGTCAGGACGTGGCATCAGGACCTGGCCAGCTCGTGGGTTTGTGTGCAGGCTTAAGGCTTGTGCCATGATCATTCTGGATCTTCTTCATCACATGGCACCTGGGACGTTCGTGAATATGGAATTCGTTCTGAGTGCAGAGACATCATCTTGAGAAACTGAAACAAGATTTACCATTACTTTTGTACCTTTTTAATCCCAGTCTGTCTGCCTGTCTGTGAATGGAGCCTCTCCCTTGTGTTCTGAGATCAGCTGTGTTGTTACCGTGAAACTGTAAACCTTACCTCTAATGGTGTTATGTATGAAATTTTTTCTTAGTTATGTTGGTAGGAGATGTATTCCATAATGTTGTCATATTGATGAGGGTTAAAAAAATGGGTAAAGAATAAAAAGATAGATATTTCCAGTGGTCTGTTTTCTCACTGTGTATGTATGCAGGTCATCGTGTGTGTGTGTGTGTGCGTGCGTGCGTGCGTGTGTGTGTGTGAGTGTGGACTCTGTATCCTGCATGACCAGGTCAGATATGGGGGGACATACCTGCTGTCTGTGTTGGCAGCACGCATCACTGTGGACCCACTTCACGTCACTCTTCTGTTCTGGTGATGTTGTCACATAAGTGTGAAAATCACAACAGTATGAATCAAAAGTGACTGCTGGTGTTAAGCAACTAGAAACCAGAAACACATGAAAATAGAAAGAGAATACTTGTCCTGTTATCCAAAACAAGTGTGACTGCCCGCGTTCAAGCAAACAGGAACCAGAAAAAACAAGAAAAAAATCAACGCATATCTAATACAACCAGACAAGACAGGCACAAATTTTCAGCCAACTATCCTTTGTCAAGTGTAGATGTAAGATCACAAATGAACAAACACCAAATACAAAAATTAGGGGAAAGAGACTAAAAATTCCCTGCTGCTTCGTCATATAAATATAAATCCTTTTCTCCCACTGGACGAAGCAGCAGGGAAGTTTTAGTCGTTTTATCCTAATTTTTGTATTTGGTGTTTGTTCATTTGTGATCTTAGTTTATGCTTGACAAAGGCCAGTTGGCCGAAAATTGGCGTCTGTCATGTCTGGATGTATTAAATATGTGTTCTGATTTTTTCTTGTTTTTTTCTGGTACCAGTCCTGTTAACGAAACTAGACGGATGCAAACTTTTGGCCAATTGGCCTTTGTCATGTGCACACAACAGATACCAACCACCCACCTAAAAAAGCAAAAAGAAAAGATTTCAAAATGCAGAGGTGTTGGTCTTGACTGATAAGATAAAAAAAAAAAGCAGCAAACAACCTGGTAAGATTTTTTCCTCTTTTCTCTTTAGTTTGATAATATCTCCAAGTCTACTATTATATTTAGCTCATTTAATTTTGTTCCCATTCCATAAAAGATTTATTGTTAAATATCTCCACTTTTATCAAGTAGTGATTCATTGTAAACTTTTGATCCTTTTTTGCCAGCAGTTTCTATTTGTAGACTTTGGTGGCTGATTTTATTTATTAATTTTTTTGTTTTTTTTTGTTTTGCTTTGAATGTTTAAGTTTCTTTTTTGTACATAAGTTTTAATTGCTCTTATGCATTTAGATAGTTTACTTGATTTACATCTCTGTGTAAAATTTTCATGGTTCAGAAAGCTGCCATTTTTGTCAAATTTCTCAGTTCTTTCATAAATGTAGTCTTTTACAAAGAACACTTTCTTGACCGTCCAATTTTCGAAACAAAATTCATTATTGGAGATTTTTAATTCTTTATAATAGAAAAAAATTGTTCTGCTGCAACCTCTGTTCTTTTGTCTAACTCTAAATTGTCCTTTTAAAATCTGTCAACAGTCCAACCAGCTGTAAACTGATTTCCTGACCTGTTCAGAGTTGGAGATGGTAAAGCAACAAGGGAGAAGAGATAGGCATCTCCCTCACACGCACACACATGCATACACACATACACACATGCATACGCACAGACAAACACATACACACACACACACACATACATAAACACACATACGCGCGCATGCATAGACACAGACACACACACACATAAACACACACACATAACACAAACACACACGCACACATAAACACACACACACACACACACACATATCACTCATAGTGAAAAGACATTAAATTGAAGAACGAACATACACATAACACAGACACACACACACACACACACACACACACACACACACACACACACACACACACACACATACACACACACACGAACACAAACACACACACACTCACAATGATGACCAACAGTCTTATCTCCACGGAACTGGTGTAAGGGTGTGTGCATGTTGGACGAGTTATGTTGTCCACTGAGTGAAGGTCGCGTCGGACATTAGACACACATCTGGCTTTACTCTCAGGACGTATCAATACATGATTATATGGCACATCAAGACAATGCAGTAATTGTAAAAATGTAATGTAGGCTACCCATGGGATTTCTCCTTCAGGACTTCTGTTGTCTGGCTTCCCCGGAGTTTTTGTTTGTTTGTTGTTTTTTGTTTGCTATGCATGATTATATGGCACATTTTGGTCAAGACAATACAGTAAATGCCTATGAATTAGGAAGAGAGTTCTTGAATGTTATACAGAACCAATACTGTTGTACGGATGTGAGGCGTGGACAGTCAACAAGCAAAGCCAGAACAAGATTGAGGCAGCCGAGATGTGGTTTCTAAGAAGAATGTTGAGTTCCATGGACAGCAAAGAAAACAAACGAGACAGTCTTGATGGAGGCAGACACAAGAGATCACTCATAAGGAAGATTAGGAAAAGGCAGGCAACATCCATAAGCCATTTTATGAGGAAGGGGGATTTGGTGCACCTGGTCAAAACGGGAAAACTGGAGGGAAAGAGAGCACCAGGTAGACCCCAGGGAGAAAATGCTGACGGACTTGCGGAGTGGCTGAAGACGAGGAGGGTGGAGGAGATGCTTGGGGCAACAAGAGATAGAGACAGATGAAGTCCATGATCGCCAACGCCATGCGGCAGGGCACCTGATGATGATGATGGAAAGTAATGTAGGCTACCCATGGGGTTTCTCGTTCAGGACTTCTATTGTCTGGCTACCCCGGATTTTTTTTTTCCTATGCATGATTATATGGCACACCCTGGTCAAGACAGTACAGTAAATGTAAAAATGTAATGGGGTTTCTCCTTCAGGATTTCTGTTGTCCGGCTCCTCCGGATTTTTTGTTGTTGTTTTTTGTTTTTTTGCTATGCATGATTATATGGCACATCCTGGTCAAGACAGTACAGTAAATGTAAAAATGTAATGGGGTTTCTCCTTCAGGACTTCTGTTGTCCGGCTCCTCCGGATTTGTTGTTGTTTTTTGTTTTTTTGCTATGCATGATTATATGGCACATCCTGGTCAAGACAGTACAGTAAATGTAAAAATGTAATGGGGTTTCTCCTTCAGGATTTCTGTTGTCTGGCTTCCCTGGATTTTTTGTTTTTGTTTTTTGTTTTTGTTTTTTTTGTGCTAAGCATGATTATATGGCACATCCTGGTCAAGACAGTACAGTAAATGTAAAAATGTAATGGGGTTTCTCCTTCAGGACTTCTGTTGTCCGGCTCCTCCGGATTTGTTGTTGTTGTTTTTTGTTTTTTTGCTATGCATGATTATATGGCACATCCTGGTCAAGACAGTACAGTAAGTGTAAAAATGTAATGGGGTTTCTCCTTCAGGATTTCTGTTATCTGGCTTCCCTGGATTTTTTGTTTTTGTTTTTTGTTTTTTGTGTGTGCTAAGCATGATTATATGGCACATCCTGGTCAAGACAGTACAGTAAATGTAAAAATGTGATGTAGGCTACCCATGGGCTTTCACCTTCAGGACTTCTGTTGTCTGGCTTCCCCGGATTTTTGTTGTTGTTTTTTGTTGTTGCTATGCATGATTATATGGCACACCCTGGTCAAGACAGTACAGTAAATGTAAAAATGTAATGTAGGCTACCCATGGGGTTTCTCCTTCAGGACGTCTGTTGTCCGGCTTCCCCGGAGGTTTTTTTGTTTGTTTTTTGCTATGCATGATTATATGGCATATCTAGGTCAAGACAGTACATGTACAGTAAATGTAAAAATGTAACGTAGTAATGGGGGGGGTTTCCTCGTAGGACCTTCTGCTGTCCGGCTGTCCCAGAGTTTCTTGCTACACATGATTATATGGCACATCTTGACCAAGACTGTACAGTGAATGTAAAAAATAACGTACAGAAAATTTGACCGGTAAAATGTGAAACCAGAATCACATGTAAATAGAATGAAAATGTTTTAACCCTTTGACTCCCGCACCCTGTCCACCAGCATCCAGCAATGTCAACCATGTTAACAAAGCACAAATTCAACCTTTTCATTCCCTCACCCTATCCACCAGCTTCATGCAGGAAGCTGGTGGATAGGGTGAGGGAGTCAAAGAGTTAAGTTTTTGCAGTTTCTGGATAGGGTGCGGGAGTCAGAGGGTTAATTCACAAAACCAGACGAGCGCAAATGTTAGGCCAACTGGCTTTGTCAAGCGTAAAAAATGTGTGAAAATGAAAACATGCATGCACACACGCAAGCAGAATATATATTTGATTCACAAAACCAGTGTCAAGAAAAGACAACAATGAAACAAATATACAACATGTAAAAAAAAAAAAAAAAAAAAAAAATGGAACCGCCCTGACATTTTGTGTGAAAACATACATGCACACACACAAATAGAATACATATTTGATTCACAAAATCAGACAGGCACAAACGTTCGGCTAACACCAGTGTCAAGAATAGACAACAATGAAACAAATATACAACATGTAAAACAAAAAACAAAAAAATAATGGAACCACCCTGACATTTTGTTGAGCTGCTGGAGAAAGCGACTAATGCATGCTTGACAAAGGCAGCTGGAATCTAAATTGATATGACCGTGACTGTTCAAGCAAATAGGAACCAGAAACACACACACACACACACACACACACACACACACACACACACACCACAACACACACACACACACACACACACACAAAACCAGAACGTGTATTTGATATAGCA
>JAPXFY010000026.1:39045891-39095891 GCA_030674185.1 Monoplex corrugatus | reverse complement strand
TTTTTAGTCTATCATCAAACCCATATTCACAGTCGTCATAAGGTCAAAATGCTACTGCAAATCTTCTCTCTCTCTCTCTCTCTCTCTCTCTCTCTCTCTCTCTCTCTCTCTCTCTCTCTCACTAAATGATAAAGTTTCCAAGTCTCTGTCCCTCTCTTCCATTTAGTATTTGTATTTCGTGAACATTGCCTTTGTATTAACAACAAAATTAATGATGACAGCAGTGATAGTATTTCCTTCATGTTTTATGTAGAGCCTCTCTCTCTCTCTCTCTCTCTCTCTCTCTCTCACACACACACACATACACACACACACACTCACACACACACATACACACACACACGCACACACACACACACACACACGCACACAACACATAACATACACATACACATGCACATACACACACTCACACTTACACACACACACACACACACACACACACACACACACACACACACACACACACACACAACACGCACACACACACACACACACACATGCACACACACACTTACCTATGAAACGATTTCCCTTTTCTTTTCCTGTTTGAATAGCCCCATGCCACACAAAAGGTTCCAGACATTTCCGTACCTCATGTAGCAAAGTATTTGATATTACCAGAAAGCTCAAAACGTGATCTTTGCGAGCATACTATTTTCAAGAAGAACTTCCATCAATTATACGCATCGCTACAACAGTGGTAACTGTACTGTGCTGTACTAAGTCTAAAGGAACCTTTGAAACCTTTCTCTCTCTCTCTCTCACTCTCTCTCTCTCTCACACACACACAGAGCGAGCGAGCGAGAAAGAGAGAGAGTGAGTTAGTGAGTGTGTGTGTGTGTGTGTGTGTGTGTGTGTGTGTGTGAGAGAGAGAGAGAGAGAGAGAGAGAGAGAGAGAGAGAGAGAGAGAGAGAGAGAGCAGTCAATTTAGATGGTAAAGTTTATAATAACTCGTGAATTCCCACGCCTGCTACCTAGCAGACAGTTTATCAAGATAGTGCCGACTAACACATGGCATTGGAATTTCCTGGTCAGGGGGGTCACTTTATACCGATATCAGTCAAAGCAACCCTCTTTGGTCAAAGCATCAAGTGTAAAGCTACACCAACTAAACAGACTGTCCCTTAGCTAAAACTTTCTGCTAAACAGTACTGGTAGTTGTTCCCGATATTTTTTGTTAACAGTGAAACACGTTTTTCAGTCAAATTAACACGCCGGTCATTACTAAATTGTATTACGCCCAGCTGCCGAGAACGAGCAGACCGGTCCTCGGTACATGGTGGCGCGATGGGGCCACTCGCAGACAGGCGCGCGCAGTCTATATCTTAGATGTCTGTGGTTCCAACCCTTCCTTTAATTGCTGAGCCGAGCGCGCTGACCTATGCGTGACCCAACCATGATGCCTGCCTTCCCTGGGCAGATTGTTTCATCTCGCCTATCAGCAGGGATAGCTGACATCTGGTGTTTAATTTAACTGGGGGAAATGGGTATGACTTTAAATGCCACATTTTTTTTAAAGCGCTTTGGCCAAACTAGAGTGTATTGTAGATAGCTGGATGGCCAGAACCACGAGCTTTAAAATGACACCAAACACGAATATGTTTGACTGTCAAAGCAACTGCAGTGTTAGTTCAAATACACGCACAATCACAAGTACGGAGACAGATAATTTCCGATTTCACAAATTTTGCTGTTTTAAACCGCCGTTATTGCAGTCCTGACAGTTTTCATGCACACAGAACAACATGCCACACAAACTACAGCATGCCAGCGTGCACCTCCACTTACTTGAAAGCTTTCGACCTGTACCTGGGAGGAGAAGCGCGCGTTTTAATTACTCCACTGAATTGGGGTCAAGAGGTTGGTCATCACACACTGCTGGATGCGTGTTGAATGCAGGTTGAAGTTTTAACACAGTAAGGAATAGTGTACACTCAACTACACATGTCAGTCAATTTGTTGTGAGCTTCTCTTTCTCTTGGCTGGCCTTCCTCCCTTTGTTTGACTGACAAACACGGAGCAAACGGAACACTGGTGAACAGACAAGGCTGCATCAAAGTTAACCCACATCGGTGCCGCCTTCTCCACATCAGACAGACTGGTTTTCATGATTGTTTTCGATGGAACAGACATCTTCAGTTTTCTCAGCCATGCATAGCACTTTGAGCACATATTGACAGAGAATGGGAGCCCTGGGCTTTGCTTTTTTGCTGGAACGCCCACCACATGCTCGACATGTCCTATAAATGTATTTTTTGTCTTTTCCTAATCTTCTTCATTAAAGTTCTCTTTGTGTCTGCCTCCTACAAGACTGTCTCGTTTGTTTTCTTTGCTGTCCTAGTGGCGCTGAACCGTGGCGACGCGCTTCCTCCCAGAGAGCAGCTCAAAATTCACATGATAAACTTATTTTGACTGATATAGATAAATGGCCAGATGTTTAAATGAATAAATGAGCTATGTCATCTGCATCATCACTATCATTATAGTTGACGGATATACTGTGGCCCATTTAGTACACCCTAGCATGCTCGTGCACTTTGGGACAAGGGCGAGAAAAAAAGTGTGCTATAAAATGGACGCGAAGAGGAAGTGCATTTTTAGCCAACATACAGCGCTTATTTCACAATAGAAGATGGGAGACTTGACTGGCCACCATCTTTACTTCGTCAGCATGATTCTCTCAATACTACTTTTTTAATTTTATTTTGTTGTTGGTTTTTAAAAAAAATCTTTTTTAGGATCATTGCACTCAAGGAGATCACCTTTCTGCTCACCTTTTTTTCCGTCCTATCTTCTACGCCACCTTGATGGCCACCACAGAAGCTGGCACAGTTTTTACAGTGCGATGATGATGATGACGATGAGGATGATAATCATAAATAATGCTATGGAGTTCCATCTCAGATTGAGGCTGCGTGACAGAGCTCTTTTTTTATGCATACTATCATAATATATCCTGGTGTCAACCAGGCCCAAGAGTATACAGACACCTGCGGTGTTCGTCAGAAGATTTAAACAAAACCCTCAATGACGCATCCGTGGTCCCGGTCTTCCCAATGAGCCCACAGCATGCCCAACTCTGGGTAGGAAACCGGTCAGAGCCGAAAAATCCCACAATGATTTTTGAAGGGACCGATGGAGGGATTCGAACCACCAACCTTCCAGTCGGTAGTCCGTTGCATTAACCACTATACCACGTGACTGGTTGATGTTACCTAGTCTTACCTGGCGAATACCTAGCCACGCTCGCGCTAGGTGGAACCAAGACACGCTCAGAACTCTCTTCATAGAGGCCTTCCTTTGTTGATATCATGGTCGTTCATTCCGTTCCGGATCCACCAGCATTCCACACTGTCAACCACACTAACAAAGCAAAAAAAAAATTTACCCTTTGACTCCCTCATCCTTGTAAGAAAGCTGGTGGAAAGGATGAGGGAGTCAAAGGGACTTGGTAGATAGGGTGAGGGAGTCAAAGAGTTAAATTTTTGCAGTTGGTAGACGGGGTGCGGGAGTCAAAAGGTTAATTAAAGTCCTACCGCTCTCAGAGTATACAAGGGGCCAGCAGCAATAAGAACGTTGCTGAGAGAAGCTTTAAGACTGCGGGCCTCAGTAACTCAGTTGGTTGAGCATCGGATTCACATGATCATGGTTGTGGGTGGACAGCAAAGAAAACAAACGAGACAGTGTTGATGGAGGCAGACACACGTAGATCATTCATAAGGAAGATTAGGAAAAGGCAGGCAACATTCACAGGCCATTTTATGAGGAAAGAGGAATTGGAACACCTGGTCACAACAGGAAAGCTGGAGGGAAGGACAGCACCGGGTAGACCCAGGGAGAAGAAACTAGACGGACTTGCAGAGTGGCTGAAGATAGGGAGGGTGGAAGAGATGCTTGAGGCAACAAGAGATAGAGACAGATGGAAGTCCATAATCGCCAACACCATGCGGCAAGGCACCTGATGATGATGATGGTTGAGGGTTCGAATCCCGGGTGTGCGCTACATTGAAACTGGCCTTCTCACCGTCCCATCTTAACATCATGATTGTTCTGGTGGTGTCAGTTTAGCATTAGATAAGCCCCTTTCTTCCCCCACTTCCCTGGGATGGTTATCCCCGTCGGCCATACCATAACCTGAGGCGGGTGTCGACGTAAAAAAAACTGAACCAAACCAAGAACCAAGCTTTAGAACAACTTGTGCAGCAATGTGCAGGATCACATTACGCCATCATGATCGTTCATCCACCAGTACCAGTATGTATATTTCCAGTTCCTACTACCGATCCCGCCCGTCGTCTGATTAATTTGATTCATGTTAGGTAAGCGTTTGATAACCATGGGTTTGTGTGTATGTAGGATTATACTACCGTCAGTAAAATGTGTTCATGTGTGCAGGTGTGTTTTTTTAATGCGTGTATTCTGATACGTGTGTGTGTATAATAACGATATGTGTAACACTTAGTACCTTTTGTAGTATTCCATTTCTGTGTCTTGTAAAATGTGTAATGCACGGCAAGCCCAAAAATGAGTTTGGAGAATAGTACTATACAACAATTAATACTAGTATTATTATTTCCATTATTTTCTCCCCATCATCATCATCATCATCAATCATCATCATCATCATCATCATCATCATCACCATCATCACCCCACCACCACCCACACCACATCATCAATCATTCATATCAATCATCACTTGCCGCCATGATTATGATGGTGACTACTGCTACTATTAGTACATTATGATTATTCTAGCTTTAGTACATCTATTACCATCACTACAGTTATGACATTATTATTGTATTTATTACCATCACTACAGTTATAACCGTTATTATTGTATTTATTACCATCACTACAGTTATGACCGTTATATTGTATTTATTACCATCACTACAGTTATGACCATTATTATTGTATTATTACCATCACTAAGTTATGACCGTTATCATTGTATTTATTACCATCACTACAGTTATGACCATTTTTATTGTATTTATTACCATCACTACAGTTATGACCGTTATCATTGTATTTATTACCATCACTACAGTTATGACCGTTATATTGTATTTATTACCATCACACAGTTATGACCGTTATTATTGTATTTATTACCATCACTACAGTTTGACCGTTATCATTGTATTTATTACCATCACTACAGTTTGAACCGTTATATTGTATTTATTACCATCACTACAGTTATGACCGTTATCATTGTATTTATTACCATCGCTACAGTTATGACCATTATTATTGTATTTATTACCTATCGCTGACAGTTATGAACCCCAAAGTTAGTTATTGTATTTATTACCATCACTACAGTTATGACCGTTATTATTGTATTTATTACCATCACTACAGTTATGACCGTTATCATTGTATTTATTACCATCACATTGACATATTATGTAACCAGTATATAGTATTGTATTATTACCATCACTACAATTATGACCATAATTATTAGTATTGTTATTGTCATGATTGTTATATTATTGTTATTATTGTTATTTTATTGATGATTGTTACAGAACACGTTGTTCAGGTTGATTCGTACGGGGGATCCGGCAGTGCACTCTATCACCCACGACCAGGCAGACCGGTACCACAGCCGTCTGGAAGAGTTCCAATGTCGTCACAAACGGATGCACCAGATCGATTTTGTCCCTGGCTCTCACTCCGCGTAATTAACCCTTTCACTCCCACACCATATATCCACAAACTGAAAAAAAAAAAAAAAAAAATTAAACCTTTGACTTCCTCCAAAACATGTGTGACTGCCCGTGTTCAATCAAACAGGAACCAGAAAAACCACGAAAACAGAATCAGAACGGCGTATTCTATACAACCAGACAAGACAGGCGCAAACCTTCGGCCAACTGGCCTTTGTCAAGCGTAAACGTAAGATCATTTTTTAACACCAAGTACAAAAATTAGGAGAAAAAGACCTAAACTTCCCTGCCGCTTCGTCCAGTGGACGAGAAGAGGACTTCCTCACCCTATCTACCAGCTTCCTGTCTGTTTTTTCGTGCATCCTATATCCTCAACACTCTCTGGATGTTCTCGCGTTGACCCTGTTTACCAGCCCAAGGTCACTAACTTCCGATGTCATGTTAATGATTATTTCCCTGTAAAGAGAGAATAAAACGTTTCTGAATCCGAAACTGGTTTTGGTGCAAACGCTCAAAACGTCCCCTGTGTGTTCATGTATTTTGTTGCGAAAGTCCAACGTATCCCAGATTTTACATGAATTGAGATTTTGTGTTGAAAAAAAAGAAGTTATATACACACATGCACACGAGCACACAACACACACACACACACACACACACACACACACACACACCACACACACACACACACACACGCAGGCAAGCAGGCAGGCTCACAGGCACGCACATATACACAGACAGACAGACACACAGACAGACAAACAGACAGACAGACAGACAGACACAAACAGACAAACAGACAGACAGACAAACAGACAGACACACACACACACACACACACACACACACACACACACACCACACACACACACACACACACACACACACACTTACACACACAACCCCTTCACCAACATGCTCAGAATAGAAACAGACCAAAAACGTTTCACATTTTATTCACATCGAATATAATTCATCTGGAGTATTTTGCATCATTCAGGAGCACATGAAGAACATCAAATCACACAATCTTACCCATAAATGCAATACTTTTGAATTTTAACCTTTGTAACCAATTTCAGAGAGAAAACCAATCTCTGACGATGGACATTCACTGATATTCAGTTATGATCGTACATTTCAACTGAAAATGTTATTAAAAAAAAACCAAAAAAACCAACAGCAATCGAGAAGTGGTATCATTCGAAACAACTTTTATGATTTGCATATATTGCGTTTTCATACATATATCCACCTGGTGAAAATCACAAGCTATGTTTATAAAATGTTGTCGAAAAAGTTTCAAATTCAACAAAGTTTACTAGAAATGAAAATGTCTTTATATTCAGTAATCCGCCTCATGCCATCCTATACGCAGTCAAGGTGACTTCATTATCACAGTTTCAGGGTCACACCTCAATTTCATTATTACGTAATCTATTCAAATTGATCACAATGTGAAAAATATGCATGAGGGAAAAATTGTTGTGTTGCAG
Organism: Monoplex corrugatus; assembly: GCA_030674185.1. Lineage (NCBI taxonomy): Eukaryota > Metazoa > Mollusca > Gastropoda > Littorinimorpha > Ranellidae > Monoplex > Monoplex corrugatus. The sequence continues at coordinate 39,088,708 of JAPXFY010000026.1, read as the reverse complement.
TGCACTTGGAAAAAGTCACATTATTTAGTCAAGAGTTTGGTTCTTATTCCATGTACATGTATATTTCCGTAAGATTGACTGAAATGAATACCAGACGTCCTTAAGAAAATTGGGGAAAAAAAGGACACAAATACATACGATTTTATAACATAAGTAGAACATATGAAAAGAGAATGACTGCCGGGTACAATATTACTGAGTAGAGTACTACGTCAGTAAAAACAAAATCAACAAACAAACAAAACAAACAAACAAACAATAAGAAAAACTGATGATAAACGGTCCTGAACTCATCACCATGAAGACCGTGGACAATAGACGAAAACAAATGAAAAACAAAGAAACAAAAAACAAAAGCCAAAACACACACACATATACAAACCAAACAAATAAACAAAACTAGAAAAAAAAAGATACACATACGTATTTTTTCATACCATGAACAGAACATACTGCCGGGTATAACATCACTAAGTAGAGTACTGCGTCAGCAAAAGCAACATCAATAAACAAACAAACAAACAAAGTGAAAAATCAAACAATGAAACTGATAGTAAACATTCCTGAACCAATCACTATGAAGACAATGGTCAATACACGAAAACAACAACAAAACAAAACCGGCAAATTGTCATATTTACAACCAGTTTTTGGTTGATAAGTTTCAGTTTCAATTTCAATTTCAGAAGATGAAGTCTACGCACTCGGAATGAATTCCATATGCACTAACATCAAAGGTGCCATGTGACTACTACTACTAAGGTGCCATGTGACTACTACTACTACTACTACTACTACTACTACTACAACTACTACTACTGCTGCTGCTGCTGCTGCTAATAACAATAATAATAAACCAATAAAAATCACACACACACAGAAGATTACTGGTATATGCGAATGGGCTTGAGGGTTGCTGCCCAACATCGGAAAACAGAAGAATGATAGACTGTCTCATGTTTATAATCACCACTGTTCCAAAGTAGTCCATCTTGTCGTGCTTATTGCACACTTGTCTACCTCTATGTTCACATTTCTTTCTCGTCATCGGCTTAAGATTATTCCAAACAATACAGAGGACTTTGTCTATAAAGTATGCATCTCTGAATCTACAAAATGTTCTCTCACCGTTAAAAGAAGCGAAAAGGAACTACGAAGTATTTAAAGCCATGTTCCATTTAGCATATCAACTCTATGGGAAGAAATAATGAATTGTGAACCAAATATGATTGGACTACATTTAAACATATCAGCTGTATGGAAACCATAAATGACTATAAAATATATAAAACCAGGCCACACATAACGTATCATCTCTTTAGAAATGAATATGGAATTACAAAACATGTAAAAACTTATTACATTTAGCATATAAACTCTACAAAGGAACTATAAAATATGACCAGGCTACATGGATCGCTCCTCAAACAGAAGAGGCCACACACCTACGATCAGAGTGTGTGAACATCCTCGAACAGAGCAAATCTCCCAAATCCAACATTTCTAGGGATGAAAGACTTGCACCATAAGGATTGAAGGATTCCATAATGATTCTCCCAGCCGACAATAGCCGTGCCACAGTCTTTTTTTCTTTCATTGTTGTTTAAAGCCCAGCCGACTGCACAGAGCCATATCAGGGCTATAACCGCTTCAAACACACAAAACTTCAACAGGAAAAAAAAGAAGAAAAAAATTAAGTACACATATCAATGCATTCGCGTACATAATCTAACGACATGTCTCCGGGTAGGACCATTCCGTTCGATTTATCGCACAGGGGAAATTTAAAAAACACACTCTGAACACAAATATAAGCATACATAAGGACACCAAAACATATATAAAAACAGGCATAGATTACCTAAAATTGCTTCCGCATATCTCACCTCCTTAGAGCCAAAAATGCACTTAATACATGTACCCAATTATCAATCCGAAGAAAAAGTACGTAAAACTTTATCGAAAAAATACAGGTGAATGGACCATTAAGGCAGAAAATAAGTAGAAATGACAGAAAGCAAGGCAATAAGGCAGAAACAAAGAGGGTGACAGAAAAGAGGAAATTTCTAGAACAGAATTTCCAGAAGGTGGGGATACTATTTATACTGAAAGAGCCCCCGGCAACCCAACGAGGGAGGTGCCACAGTCATCCTACCCAAGGACAGTACTATGAGAAGGCTCACAACCTGCTAGTGGACAAAAAGACCTACCAACAGCTGAGCGAAGATCCCACCAGCAAGTATACTACCCGTCTGACCAAACTACTGCAAGGTCTACAGAAGTCAGGAGAACTCTCTTCAGACAGTACCGCAGACTGTATCCCTCAGCTACTGATGTGCATAAGTTCTACGGACTGCCTAAAGTGCACAAGAAAGATGTACCCCTCCGTCCCGTTGTCGCCTCTAGAGGATCCCTGATATATGAGACGGCCCACTTCGTTGCAGACATCCTCTCGCCTTTGGTAAGAAAGACAGAACATTCCATTGCCAACAGTGCAGACCTGGTGAAGAAGCTGTCCAGGTTTGTAGGCCTGCCACAGCCTGATGAGATTCTGGTGTCCTGTGACGTCACAGCCCTGTTCACCAGTGTCCCTGTGAAGAACAGCATTGAAATCATCAGAGGGAGGTTACAGGACGACAACAGCCTTCAGCAGCGCACCATCCTACCAGTGGAACACATCTGTGAACTGCTATCCTGCTGCCTCAACACCACCTACTTCACCTTTGAAGGACAGTTCTACCAGCAGACCGAGGGTGCAGCCATGGGGTCCCCTGTGAATCCTATTGTCGCCAACCTCTTTATGGAAAACTTCGAAGAGGAAGCTTTGGTGTCGTTCCACACTCCTCCACGCTACTGGGGCCGCTACATGGACGACACTAAGACTGTGCTGAAAAGATCGGTGATCGAAGACTTCACGAACCATCTCAATAACCAACACCCTGCCATCAAGTTCACCTACGAGGTAGAAGAGAACGGCAGCATCGTGATGTTGGATACCCGCATTACCCGAACAGAGACAGGCCTCGCCTTCTCCGTCTATAGAAAGCCGACCCACACGGACCATACTTACAATTCGACAGTCACCAGCCACTGGAACACAAGCTTGGAGTAATCCGCACCCTCACCCACCGAGCGAAGACCATCTGCTCTACCGACACCGCTAGGGAAGAAGAGGTGCAGCACATCAAGAAAGTACTCAGTGTGTCGGGATACCAGAAGTGGGCCTGGGATATTCCGGGGGGGGGGGGGGGGGGCAAGAAAACCATATCCCACCCATCCATTGAACGGCAAACCCCTTCGAGAGGGTACGTCTCCATGCCATACGTCAGCGGCGTCACTGAGGCTCTCAGCAGGAAGATCAGGAAGTTGGGAGTCAGTGTCCACGCCAAGCCCACCAACACCATCAGAAGCCAGTTAATCCACCCCAAAGACAAAACAGACAAATTGGACACATCAGGGGTGATATACAAGATAGACTGCCAGGACTGTGACCAAAGTTACATTGGCGAAACTGAGCACAACTTGCAAAAAAGACTAAAAGAACACAAACGTGAGTCATCTCCAGTGGGGAACATCTGACCCACACCCAACATCACTTTGAAAAGGACAATGTGCAAGTTCTCGACAAAGAAGCAGGATGGTTCCAGAGGGGAGTAACGGAGGCAGTCTTCATCGCCGCAAGAAATCCCACCCTCAACCGTGACCGGGGCCGACACAACCTACCATCAGTGTACTCCTCACTCGTTCAGTCGCGCTGTCGTGAGTTCACTCACGGCGGTGCGCACTGTAGCCGGATCTCAACCCAGCAGTTGCGCTGAAGAAGTCGGCCGGATCGCCGATGAAAGCTATGCAAGTTAGTAGCCATTTTACTGAGACATGTGTTTAGTCCGGTAGTCATTACATTTAAAACGTATCAACGCTGCAAAAAGTAAGCAAAGCTAAAATATGTAAAACCAGCTACATTTAAAACATCACTTGTATTGAACAAATAAGGAACTAAAAATATGTAACTATCAGGCTACCAACTGTATGGAAACACATAAGAACTACAAGGCATGTAAAACCAGACTACCAACTGTATGGAAACAACTAAGAACTATAAAATGTACAACTCTCTGAAAACAACAGCTATAAAACATGTACATAAAAGGCCATCAACTCTATGTAAACAAACAAGAACTATGAAATATATGTAAAACCAGGTTACCAACTCTGTTGAAACAAGAACTATGAACTATTTATAAAACCAGGTCATTAATTCTATGGAAACAAGAAATATGAAATATGTCAAACCAGGCTTTCAACTATGTGAAAATACACAAGGAACAGTGAAATAAGTAAAATCAGGCGATATTTAACCTTTTGGCTCCCGTACCCTATCCACCGTCAGCTAAAAATTTAACCCTTCGACTCCCTCAGCCTATCCACCAGCTTCCTGCAAATTTAACCCTTTGACTCCTTCAGCCTATCCACCAGCTTCCTGCAGGAAGCTGGTGAGCAGAAAGCTGGTGAATAGGCTGAGGGAGTCAAAGGGTTAAATTTTTGCTTTGCCGCCTTGGTTCAGAAAGCATGATGCTAGTGGATATGCTAAGGGAGTCAAAGGGTTAAATTTTTGCTTTGCCGCCTTGGTTCAGAAAGCATGATGCTAGTGGATATGCTGAGGGAATCAAAGGGTTAAATTTTTGCTTTGCTGTCTTGGTTCAGAAAGCATGATGCTAGTGGATATGCTGAGGGAGTCAAAGTGTTAAATTTTTGCTTTGCTGCCTTGGTTCAGAAAGCATGATGCTAGTGGATAGGCTGAGGGAGTCAAAGTGTTAAATTTGTGCTTTGCTGTCTTGGTTCAGAAAGCATGACGCTAGTAGATAGGCTGAGGGAGTCAAAGGGTTAAAGTATCAGCTCTGTGGAAACAAAGAACAACGAAAAAAGCGGGCTACAGTTACCGTATCAACTCTATATGCAAAATGTGCAAATCATCCAGAAGAATTCGACTGAGCATTTCAGGCCTAAGAGATGGCACCATTTTACACAGATCACGCATCTGCTTGGCAAAGGTATGTCCAGCACTGCATGATCTTTTCAGCCCCTGGCGAACACTGGTCACACACACTCGTGTGAGGGTGGGGGAACGGACAGAAGTCTCCTCAGCTGCAAGCTCCTGGCGTGGGCCCGGAACTTTCTCAGTGGGCAGCCAGCAATCAGCAGCATGGCGGCTAAGGTAGGGTATTTTTCCAACTGCCACCACACCGGAGGAGCTCGCTGAGCATGGCTACACGTTGGGCAAGGACAGGTTCCGAAATAGTGAACTTGCAGCGAGCAGTTCCACAGTATCAACAACTTGGCCGTCTCGTAGCAGCCCTGAGAAAAAGCCGTCACTACGGGGTGTGATGGTAAGAAGCGGTAGACACGTCAAAATACATGCTCTCTTCTCTGGTGCCAGGCATCGTTCTGATCAGAGATCTCCGTTGATATAAAGTCGCGACATCAGAATACGTTCTCTCCGTGTCCGCGCCGGATTTCAACAGAATTTTTGCCATGTTGAATTTATTATACTTGCAAGCGTGTATCAAGGGCGTCTCGCCGAGGTCATCGGCAGTGTCAAGGTCACACTTTGGATGGGCACAGAGCATGCGTGCCGCAGCCTCGTTGTCGTTTTGGACTGCGATAACGAGAGGGGTGGCGTTAGTGACGTGAGCTCTGTGGTTGACGTCAGCGCCCAGCTGAAACAGACACTGGAGAACCGACTCCACAACGCCTTCGGGCATTCTTCTTTGTCTGCACATGGTGCTCACTGGTGTGTCGTTGTCTGGGCCTGTCAGATTTGACACGATGCAGTCGTGGTCAGCATTGGATCGTCATGTAAAAAAGTACAAAAATCACACACACAGACACACACACACACACACAGACACACACACACACACACACACACACACGTGCGCACACACGTGAAAAGACGTTAAATCAAGCAACGAACACATACACTCAGACACACACACACGCACAGACACACAGACACACACACACACAAAACACACACTATCACACATACACCATCAAACACACACACCCACATACACACACACGCACACAGACAGGCACACGCACGCACACACACACACAAAACACACACACACACACATACACACGTGTACAAACACACACACAACACACACACACACACACACACACACACACACTCACACACGCACAAACATACACACACACACCTAACATCAAGTCGTGGTTATTAATGTACGAAAAGTTTTTTCATTTGTTGTTTTGTTTTAATGATCACAAATTCAGACATTTCACACAGAATGAGAGATCTAGGTATTAGAAATTCTGTGGAGTGTTCTGAGCTGACTGTTTTTGTACTTTGTATCTGCTTCTATGCTAGCTGAATGGGTAGCGCAAACTGTGTTAGATTTGAGAAGTTCTATACAACATGGGAGATAATTCTCAAGAGTTGTGTCCTTTGATTATATTAGAAACTGTTAATATTTTTTAAATTAGATTAGATGAACACAGACATTGCAGCATTACTCTCTCTCTGTCTGTCTGTCTCTCTCTGTCTGTGAGTGTGTGTGTGAGTGTGTGTGTGTGTGTGTGCGTGCGTGCGTGCGTGCGGCGGCGCGCGGCGCGCGCGCGCGTGTGTGTGTGTGTGTGTGTATTTCTCCATCTTTCTCCTTGTTTTTCCTTCAACAATGCATTCATAAGCATGAACAAAAAAAATTTGGAACCTTTTCAAAACAAATTCGCCGCAGTTGGACTGTTCAAGAGGAATTCACAGCATTTGGACAATTCCATAACATTCTTTTCAAATCTGCCAGTAATCATCTGGCAGATTCCTTGAGCCTGCGCAAAACACTAGGCTCTTATAAAATCTTGAACTGGACAAAGTTACAAAGAGGAGAGGGAGGGAGGGGGTGGGCGGGAAGGTAAAAAGGGATCCATGAAACATCAAGCTGACATCACAAGAATGATTGGAACATTAAGATATCTGCACAGCCAACAAGACCAAAGCATGACCAAAAGAACGTCGAATTGTAATCATTGTCATTTTTTTTTGTTTTTTGTGGTTAATTTTGTTTAAAGTCCAGCCGAGTGCGTACAACCATATCAGGGCTACAACCATTTCAATGCACACACAATACTTCAACAGGGAAAAAAGTACAGCCAGCCAGCCAGTCAGCCAGCCAGCCAGCCAGACAGCCAGCCAGCCAGACAGCCAGCCAGACTGACTGACAGCCACCAGCGAGACAAACAACCAGACAGACAGCCAGAAGCTGGCTGGCACAGCAGCCAACAGCCAGCAAGCCAACAGCCAGCCAGCCAGGTAGACATGCAGTCAGCCAGCCAACCAGCCAGCCAGCCAACCAGCCAGCCAGACACAGCCAGCCAAACAGCCAGCCAGCCAGACACAGCCACCAGCCAGCCAGTCAGCCAACCAGACAGACAGCCAGACACAGCCAGCCAGTCAGACAGCCGGCCAAACAGCCAACCAGCCAGCCAACCAGACAGACAACTAGCCAGCCAACCAGACAGACAGCCAACCAGTCAGACAACCAGACAGCCCAACCAACAGAGCCAGCCAGCCAGCCAACCAGACAGCTGGCCAGCCAGCCAGCCAGACAACCAGACAGAGCCAGCCAGCCAGCCAGCCAGCCAGCCAGCCAAACAGCCAGCCAGTCAGCCAACCAGCCAGCAACCAGACAGCCAGACAGCCAGCCAGCCAGACAGACAGACAGACAGGCAGGCAGACAGACAGACTGACCGTAACGACTGTTGACGTCCATCCTGAGCACTCGCACCAAGAAGCATAGCCTGCACAGCTGGCCTTTCACACAGGCTTCACGCAGCTGCTCGCCGGAGGAGGAAGCGGGGAAGGAGAAGGAGGAGGAGAAGGAGGAGGAGGAGGCGGACCTCCGCCACCTCCACCAACAGTCGTTGATGCTCCTGCAGAACGTCTGTGGCCCACAGCCTGCTTCTGTCTGGTCGGCCATTGTGTCTCCTTGTCGTGACTCAGTGTTTTACACTTTATCCATGTTGTTGTCATAATAATGATGATGATGATGATGATAATACTAATAATGATAATAATAATAATAATAATAATAACAACAACAACAACACAACAACAATAATAATAACAATAATAATAACAACACTACGATCATCATCATCAGCAGCAGCAGCAGCATCATCGTCGTCGTCGTCGTCGTCCGTCTCAAATCACCCTGCATTCGTCGTCGTCCCTCATCATCATCATCGTCGTCGTCGTCGTCGTCACCGGTGTTGTGGTCGTCGTCGTCTCATCATCGTGCGTCGTCGTCGTCATAAATCATCATCGTCGTCGCCTTGTCATCATCATCGTCGTCGTCTTTGTCATCGTCATCTCGTCGTCGTCATCTCACAGTCATCATCACCCATCATCTCATCGTCGTCGTCGTCGTCGTCATCAATCATCATCGTCGTCGTCGTCGTCATCGTCGTCGTCATCATCATTACTATTATTATTATCATTAATAGTAGTAGTAGTAGTAGTAGTGATAGTAGCAGTAGAGTATAATCATCATTACTACTATCATTACTATTACAACTTTTGTTAACAGTGTTACTGTAACTACTGTTGTTACTTTGGTTACTGTTGCTGTTGTAGTTACTGTGTTGTTGTTGTTGTTGTTACTGTCATTGTTGTTGCTGTTACTGTTGTTACTGTTGTTGTTGTACTGTTGTTCCTGTTCTTGTTGTTGTTATTAACGCACTTTTCTTTCTTTCTTTACGTACCCCGTCACCCTCTCCCCGCTCTTTCTGCCAAGCTCCTTGCTTGATGGGGATTGTCCCACCCAAAACATCCCTTTTTCATCATCATCATCATCATCATCGTCGTCGTCGTCGTCGTCGTCTCCGTCGTCGTCGTCGTCGTCATCATCATCATCATCATCATCGTCGTCGTCGTCGTCGTCGTCGTCATCATCGTCGTCGTCGTCGTCGTCGTCACCCAATCATCGTCATCGTCGTCATCATCATCATCATCTTTCATCACACACATCACCACCACCACCACCACCACCACCATCATCATCATCATCATCACATCATCATCATCATCATCCATCATCCATCACCCACATACACACCACCATCATCCCACCATAATCATCATCGTCGTCGTCGTCGTCGTCATCATCATCGTGATCGTCGTCGTCGTCGTCATCATCATCATCACATCATCATGTGCCCTGCTGCCTGGTGTTGGCGATCATGGCCCTCCCATATGTATCTATCCCTTGTTGCTGCAAGTACATCTCCCACCCTCTCTGTCCTCAACCACCCTGCAAGTCCGTCCAGTATTTTCTCCCGTAGGTCTACCTGATGCTCTCTTTCTCTCAAGCTTTCCTGTTGTGGCCAGGCTCTCTAATTTCTGTTTCCTCATAAAATGTCCTATAGATGTTGCTTGTCTTTTCCTTATCTTCTTTATTGATGTTCTTCTTGTGTCTGCCTCCATTTTCAAGACGCCTAATTACCTGAGAAGGGCGGGTGAGTACAACAGTACAGCTTGATGTACATAATTATATATCTACTCTACATTAGAGTACATGTACTCTTATTTCTTTGGTATTACCTATATGCCTTGGAAGCAATCCTGTATATGTTCTGTCTTGTCTATGTGTGTGGTGTTTGGTCAGTTCAAGAATAAAAGACTATGTCAATCTTGAATATGAGACCAATATATTGTATGTATTTCTCTCCTCTCTCATAGTTGTGTGTAGGGTAGTTGCAGAGTATAAAGGTAGGCTTGGGCGCTCCTTTTTTGAGGAGTGTTCTGAACTTACTGTTTTTGTACTTTGTATCTGCTTCTATGCTAGCTGATTGGGTAGCGCAAACTGTGTTAGATTTGAGAAGTACAACACGGGAGATAATTCTCAAGAGTTATGTCCTTTGATTAATACTACTCTACATTGTTACCTATGTATGCTTATTGTTCTGTCTCAGTTTGATGCACGATGGTAAAACTTTAGGGTACATACTTTTTATTTTAGATCATCGCACTTTGGCATTTCCTTTGTGCTGACAATTCCCCCCCCCCCCCTTTTTTTTAATGCCATTTTGACCCTTTGACTGCCGCACCCTGTCCACCAGCATCATGCACTGTCAACCATGCTAGCAGGAAGCTGGTGAATAGGGTGAGGGAGTTAAAGGGTTAAAGTTTTCACAACTGGTGGATATGGTGCTGGAATCAAAGGTTTAAAAATTTTTTTTTTAGGATCATTGCACTCAGGGAGGTTACCTTTGTGCTCACCTTTTTTCGGTTTTGTTTTTTTGTTTTTGTCCCATTTTCTACGCCACTTTAATGGGCTAAGAAGCTGAAACAGTTTTTACTATGCGATGATGTGATGTCAATGTGGATGATAATCATGATGCTATGGAGTTCCATCTAGGATTGAGCCTGCGTAACATGGTTGTACTCTACGCTTACAATAATAATATATCCTGGCGTCAACCAGGCCCGAGAGATACAGACACCTGCGATGTGGTCAGAAGATTTGAGCAACACCCTCAATGGCACATCTGCGAAGTGGATGAGACTCGAAGTGTGGTTCCAGTCTTCCCAATGAGCCCATAGCACGCCCAACTCTGGGTAGGAGCCGGTTAGAGCCGAAAAATCCCACAATGATTTTTGAAGGTACTGATGGGGATTCGAACCCACAACCTTCCAGTCGGTAGTCTTTGCGTTACCACTATACATGGCGACTGGTGGAATCAAAGGGTTAATGGCCACAGAAGCTGGGACGGTTTTTACAACGGTATGATGATGATGCTGGCCATGAGGATGATAGCCATGATGCTGTAAAGTTCCATCTAGGATTGAGACTTCACGACTGAGTTGTATACTCTTATCATCGTAATCTATCCTGGTGGCAACCAGGCCCTAGAGATACAGACTTCTGCTGAGTTGATCAGGAGACTTGAGCAACACACTTGGTGACGCATCCGTGAAATGGATGAGGCTCGACTTGTGTGGTCCCAGTCTTCCCACTGAGCCCATAGCACGCTCAACTCTGTGTGGGGACCAGTAGGGGCCGAAAAATTCCAGAAGGAGTTTTTCATTTAAAGGACTGATGTGGATTCAAACCCACCACCTTACAGTCACGAATCCGTTGCGCTAACCGATATACCACGGCGACTGGTTGGATAGGTACAGTTTGCTAAATCCAGAACTAGCAAATCTCATATTCAAGTTGGTATACCGATACAGGATGCACATTTTCCTGTCTTCAGCACAGAAGAGTGGAAAGGTAAATAATGTGGCAGTCGTCGGTAGGTCTGGGTGAGTTGGTTATTTGTTACTGATATTGTTTTGTTTAAAGCCCAGCCGACTGTGCACAGCCATATCAGAACAACAACCAACTCAAAACGCACACAATGACTCACTGGTACAAAACAAAACAAAACAAAGCAAAACAAAACAAAAAATGAAAATAAAACCAAACTGAAAACAAATTAAGTACACATATCAATGTATCGCGTACATACTATAAGGATACGTCTTTGCCGTTGACCATTCCGTCCAGTTATTACTAAGAAATTAAAAAAAGAACTAAACAAACCTGAATGCACACTTAAACATGAGTAAGGACAGTAAAACGCATATAAAAACAGGCCTAAATTACCTAAAATTGCTTCTGCGCATCACATTTCCTTAGAGCCAAATATGCACTTCATACAAGTATCCAATTATCAATCCTAAGAGAAAGTATGCAAGCTTTTATAGAACACACACAGGTGAATGAACCATCAAGGCAGAAACTCTTAGGAAGAGATGACAGATAGCAAAAGAACGAGGCAAAGAGTGACAGAATAGACGAAATTTCTAGCACAGAATTTCCAGAAAGTGGGGATACTACTTATATTGAAAGAGCCCCCCGGCATACCCCATGGGGGTCCTTAAGTCATGTCCAAGGTAAGAAATATATAGAAATACCAGAACATGAAATATGCACAATAAAGTACGGCTGTTCGCAGATGACTGCTTACTGTACCGGGAGATATGCCAGTTCCAGGACCATACCTTGCTCCAAGGAGACCTCACCAAGCTGGAGGAATGGGCGAAAAAATGGGAATGCGGTTTAATGCCAAAAAATGCTACGTCCTACCAACCAAAAACCGCTCATCCTTCTACTACAAGCTTGATGGGAGATCCTCCAACATGTAGAGCAAAATCCATACCTGGGAGTACAAATATCGGCAGATTTAAAGTGGTCCACGCACATAACAAACATCTGCAAGAGGGCAAACACTACACTAGGATTCCTCCGTCGTAACTTGGGCAGCTGTTCCCAAGAGTGCCGCCGTACAGTCTACATCTCTCTAGTGCGGTCTGCCCTGGAGTACGGAGCCACTGTATGGGACCCGTACTTGGCAAAAGATCAGGATAGACTGGAGAGAGTACAGAGAAGGGCAGCACGCTTCATAAAGCAAGACTACAAGTCCCAAAAACCAGGGTGCGTCACCAGGATGCTCCAAGAGCTTGGTCTGCCCTCTCTGCAGCAGCGAAGGACACACCAAAGGCTGGTAACACTATATAAAATAACAGAAGGTCAGGTTCCAGCCCTACCACCAGAAAAATACCTGACCCCAGTGGATAAGACCAAAAGGAAAATCAAAAATGAAGACCTATGCAGACCACGTGGGAACAAACGTCATCACCAAACACGCATGTAACAACAGCCGTGGCTACAAAGTCCCCCAGACAAGGACAGAGCAGTATGGATGCTCTTTCTTCACAAGGACTGTTGAAGACTGGAACAAGCTGGAGGAGGAGGTAGTGCAGGCACGCTCCGTCGCCGCATTTTCTGCAGCACTGGGCAGAGCGGCCTCAGCTGCCTCCCATAAATAAATCAGCCCCCCCCCCTCTCCAGCCCCCCTTCAGCCCCACCTCCCTCCCCCATCCCCCCACCCGACTAGGGAGATGCAGCGCCGAAACAAGACATCTTTGAGTTGAACTCGGGGTGTCCGTTGGGGCAGTAGTTCCCCCCCCCTACACCCACCCCACCCAGTCGGACACAGCAAAGAAACTAAACGTCATGTTCTAAAAACTCAAGAGAAACTGTAATTGAAACACCACTTAAATTAGTTATTTTCACTCATAAATAAATAAATAAGAAAAATTAAGTTATTATAGTCAAAATATAACATAAAATAAATGAGGACTACTTATTCAAATCAAGCCATGCGCTCCTACCACCCGCTGCGACGATAGCCTGAAAAGGCTCCTGCAGCGTAAATTATCCAGATCCAGATCCAGATCCCGTAAGTCATAGCAGTTGTTGGGTAACGAAAACATGAAAACATCTAACATACGCACCAACCAAAACTGAAGACTATACAACAACATAGTGGAATGTGGTCAGCTGGCGTAACAGCTCGAGTTCTCTATACTCCACTATCAAGTCTGATTACAAAATCCAAAACAAGCGTGACTGCCCGCGTTCAAGCAAACAGGAACCAGAAAAAAACACGAGAGAAGAATATGAATGTGTATTTAATACAACAAAACAAGACAGGCGCAAATTTTCGGCCAACTGGCCTCTGTCAAGCGTAAGATTACAAACAAACAAACACTAGATACAAAAAATTTGAGAAAAAGACTGAAACTTCCCTGCCGCTGTCTTCAATGTGAGAAAAGGAACAAACTGACTAAGATGACATCATAATGTGTTTTTGAGTAAATGTGATGTCAGAGCGGAAATGAGAACTATGACGCACTAGCGAAGTGTAGTGTTTGGAATGTAAAGGATACCGGTATTACATAATGCAGAAGAGAAAATATGGCATATGTTCGACAGAATGGGAAAATATTTAATCAAGAGGTATTAAATAATGCAGAAGAGAAGAGTCTGATTACATATAATACGCAGTGGGTTTAAGTCAGTTTAGAGAAAAGCACTGTACACGAGCGACTTATAATGAATACAGTACCTTACAGTGAAAACAGACGATGGTTGGCCTATTCCAATTCTGGTAAAGGATTCGTCGAAACACCAAAGCGGAAAACCCAATCACTTTTGAAAGGAATGCTCTGATCCATAGAAGATAAAACGTTACATCCAGAAGATTCTGGTAATGTTCTCTCAGATGCTGAATCGGAAGAATTGAGTTGTGAAAGAAAATCGTATGTATGCAGAAAAGCCACAGGCCTACACACAAGTTCACGTCAGTTATAGAAATAATTACTTGTATTTCCTTCCCTCATTCGCACTTCGGTTTTAAATTGTGTTGTAGTTGTTGTTGTGAAAACTGCTCAGAGAGTAGAGTCAACATCATCTCATTTTTTTTCTTTTTTCTTGTTTCTTTTTTTTTTTTTTTTTTTTTTTTTTCCCTTCTTTTATCGTATCCTTCCGTTTCGTTTCGTTTCCTGTCGTACTTGTGGAGTGTGGTCAGCTCATCTAACAGCTTGAGTTATCCATACTCCAGTAAAATGTCTTACTACGTGTGGTGCACAGTGAATCCGAGTTTCAGTTTCAGTTTCAATGTCTCAAGATGACGTCTCCGCGCTCGGAATGAATTCCATATGCACTAACGTCACAGGTGCCATGTGATGGAGAAGATCCATAATGATCACGGCACAAGTCTTAATAAATTAAACCTGTACATAAACCTATGAGTTGGCCAGGTCCTGAGGTCCTACCTAGATAGTTCCATAACTCTGGGGTCGAAGGGGAGTGAGGTGGCAGAGACCTAAACTTTTCCCGGGGCCAGCACCACGAGGACGGCACCCATCCCCTCTAATTCGCTTCAAATTCATATTCATATTCACATTTTTTTTAACAAAGACTTCAGAAAGGCAAGAAATGTAATTGGTCTTCAAAGGACGGGGCCTGGGAATCAACGTATCTCTCCAATGTTTTATACCAATGCAGCTGGGCAATGCCCTACTCCTAACAATTTTCAACTGCCGTGGGATCTTCAGCGTGCGCAGCCAGAATGCACACAGGTCCGACTCGTTTTTCGCCTGCTTCCGAAGGACCAGACAGACGTTCAGTTCGATTTTAAGGTCAAATTGAGGAGAAAAGTCAAGGCCAGTGAATCCGAATAAGTCTGGAATCCAGAGTTTCTTTGTTCAAGGCAAACTCATCGAAACTGGACAATTCCATATGCGCTCCACCCAAATTTATCAGCAGTCATCTGGCAGACTCCATGAACTCGCAAGAAAACGTATGTTCTGGTAAAGTCTTGAAACATGGGTTAGGAAAAAAGCGCCGAACAAGAACGATTTATAGTAATGATAGCACTGTACTCCATATCGCATTGCATCGCACTATTAGTTATCCTTCTCGTCCTCCTCCTCATTCTTCTTATTAATTGTTGTATATAATCAGTAGTAGTATAGTAGTAGTAGTAGCTAGCAGCAGCAGCAGTAGTAGTATAGTACATGTAATGATTGTAGTATTGGTAGTAGTGATTGTGGTGGTGGTTGTAGTAGTGGAAGTAGTAGTTGTATGTCGCTTACCACACCACCACCATCCCCCTGTCATGATGATGAAGATGTCCTCCTCCTCCTCCTCCTCATCATCATCATCATCATGTCGTCGTCGTCGTCGTTGTTGTAATTGTTGTTGTTGTTTTGGTTGTTGTTCTTGTCATTTTCTTTTTTGCAGTGTTTCGTTGTCGATGTTGTTTGGCTTTTTCGTTCTTCCTTTGAAAAAACAACAACAAACAAACAAACAAACAGGAACAGGGTTATTGTTTCAGTTTACTGCAGCGATCACTTTATCATTCATTCTATCCTAGAATGCACATAACTCTTTGACTCTCGCACCCTGTCCACCAGCACTCTGCATTGCCAATCATGCCCGCATAGCAAAATCTTAACCCTTTGACACTCTCGCCCTAACCACCAGCTTCCTGCAGGAAGCTGTGGATAGGTGAAGGAGCCAAAGGGCTAGGTTTTTGCAGTTGGTGGATAGAGTGCGGGAGTCAAAGAGATCCTTTGCGCTCCCGCAGCTGCCAGATGGCCTCGACAACTTCGACAACCCTCAGCTTGCTGGAGGTGCCAGCCGGCCCCACAGAGTCAAAGAGTTAAATTACTGGGTTGGTTGGTTGTGTGGAAAGGCTGGCACATAGCATGGCCACTGCCATCGTAGCGGAAGTAGGTTTGGGGAAGAAAAGGATGGCACAACATAGGGAAGTACAATAGGGCTATGGGATAACGTAAGAAAGGGAGAGAGAGAGAGAGAGAGAGAGAGAGAAGAGAGATGAGAGACAGAGGAGAGAAGAGACAGAGACAGGAAGACAAAACAGACAAGACAGACAGGACAGACAAACAGACAAGAGGAAAAGAGAGAGATAGACAGACAGACACACACACACACACACACAGACAACAGACAGACAGACCAGACACACACACACACACACACACACACACACACACACACACACACACCACACACTGATAGAGACAGACAACGAAGATTTCTTAGATTCCCATGGTTTATTTCTGGATTGGCCATGGCTGCACACGAAGGGAGATACAAATACACACACACACACATTTTTATATAATGACAACTATTCAGAAAGTCAACGAACACATTCTTTCTATATATCAATATTTTTCTATTATATGAAAAAAAATGACAATAAAAGGCAATTTAAATACAATGTACAGATTGATAACTTCTCACAATATTTTCAACAAATCAACAAATTTATCAGTTATTTGGGAATTCATAAAATTCTGACTAGTATATACCGTTCTCTCAAAATTTTAAGTGCAGGACACCATAAAACAAATAATAATAATTACAATATTTATATATAGCGCAAAAAATATATTGATAAAAATTCAAATCAAACAAACAAATAATAAAAAAACAAACAAAAACAGAACCAAAAAAAAAGAGTTTTATTCTCTTTTGCATTTTTGCACAGACGACAAATCTGATTGGTTTCATGGTGTGTCTTTTGTATAGCTAATGATGCCGAGATATCTCCTGAAATATCGAATCTAAACACTGCGGTTACGAACTTCAAGCGTCAGTTTAACTCTTTGACTCAGGCAACATGTCTACCAGCATCATGCACTGTCAACCATGCTGGCAAAGCAAAAACTTAACCCTTTGATTCCCTCACCCAATCTGCCAGCTTCCTGCAGGAATCTGGCGGATAAGGTGAGGGAGTCAAACGGTTAAGTTTTTGCAGTTGGTGGACAGGGTGCGGGAACCAAAGGGTTACTATGGTTATAAAACATACTTTCAGATTAGAAACACCCCAAAACGTTCTATACATATTAAAGCTTGATTGTTTTTGTTGTTGTTTTTTTTGTGTTGTTTTTTTTACATGAGAATCCCAATCTTGCCATCTACACGCAATAACCGCGGTTCCATGTACAGTTTTGTGTTCAGAGCACGTAAAAGATAGCACGGCAACAAAAGGAGTTTTCCCTGACATAATTCTGTAGTACAATCTGACATAATCTGTAGTACAATCTGACATAATCCTGTAGTACAATCTGACATAATCCTGTAGTACAATCTGACATAATTCCTGTAGTACAATCTGACATAATCCTGTAGTACAATCTGACATAATCCTGTAGTACAATCTGACATAATTCTGTAGTACAATCTGACATAATCCTGTAGTACAATCCATTTTCATAGGTAAACAGAAACACACGCAAGCAACACAAACAGACAGACAATCAGACAGACAGACAGACAGATTGACAGACAGACAGACAGACAGACAGACGAAGAAAAACCAGAAAGAAAGAGAGAGAAAGACAGAGACAGACAGAGAGAGAGAAAGAAAGAGAAAGAAAGAGAGAGAAAGAGAGAGAAAGAAAGAGAACAGACAGAAACAGACAGACAGACAGAGACAAAGAAAGACAAGAACAGAGAGACAGAGAGAGATAGAGAGAGATAGAGAGATAGAGAGATAGAGAGAAAGAGAGAGACAGAGACTTAGAGAGAGAGACAGACAGAGACAAAGAGAGACAAGAACAGAGAGACAGAGACAGAGATAGAGAAGAGAGCCCGCGCAAGAAAGAAAGAGAGAAAGAAAGAGAGAAAGAAAGAAAGAAAGAAGAGAAAGAAAGGGTGTCGCTGTACTGCGGCGACACGGCTCTCCCCGTGGACAGCAGCTCCCAGTTTCGCATGGTTAATACATGGTTAATCCATTTTGAATAAGATAAAAAATAAATACGATAAACATGATAATCTCAGGAATTCACCGAACCTTGAACTTTCCGCTCACGCACAGTATTTAATTTTTAAAATCGCCTTGTGTACCATTTGTATGTAGTGAAGCGCATATGGCATTGGTCGCGCTTTGACACATTCTTGAGCAAATAGAAACTGAATGCACACATACACACACACACACACACACACACACACACACACACACACACACACATACACACACACACACCACACACACCGCTGTAAACTATCCACAATCAACAGGGACATGAACGCACAGCTACATGTGGATTAGCAGAAAATAATGTTTTTCGAAAACACACACTCCACACCTGATACGACACCGCACGAGGTATCGCGCCCAACTGCAGAGCAATGGTTTCACATTCCTGCCCCCCCCCCCCCCCCCACCACCACCAGCTCAACGCCCCAAAAGCAAATGTGACCCGCATACTCAAACTGGCGTCTTCGCTTTCCTGCCCCTGTCGCCAAGAGGACCAGACAACTAAACAAGTATCACGAACCAGAAATATCACGAAATCCAAAACAAGTGTGACTGCGTATTTTAATACAACCAGACAAGACAGGCACAAATTTTCGGCCAACTGGCCTTTGTCAAGCGTAAAGATCACAAACAACAACAAACAAACACCAGATACAAAAATTAGGAGAAAAAGATTGAAACCTCCCTGCTGCTCCGTCCATATCCATGTTACCTCCATGAAATAACGCCACAAAAGTGTGTAACTTGGCTTTTGTTCAAGAGGGAGTTCATCACGCACGGGCGATTCCATATTCGCTCTGCACAAATCTGCATGCAACTTTTCTGGCAAACTCCCTGAGCCTGTGCAAAATCGTATTCGCAGGCAATGTCTTGAAATGGGAAGGAGAGGCAGAGAGGGATTAAGAAGAAGCATATGAAACACTGAGCCCACAGCACCAAAAATGATAGAAACACCAAGAAAGGCCAGCTTTTGACGTTGCTGACTTGTATTGAACTCTAGAATAGATCTTGATCATATCACAGTACATCATATCAACACACCGTCATCATCATTATCATCACCATCACCGTCATCATCATTATCATCACCATCACCGTCATCATCGCATGCGATCATGGCCCTCCCATACGAATATATCCTTTGTCGCTGCAAGTACATCTCCCACCCTCTCTGTCTTCAGCCACCCTGCAAGTCCGTCCAATAGTTTTCTCCTAGAGTCTATCTGATGTTCTTTTTTTCCCCTCCAGCTTTCCTGTTGTGACTAGGTGTTCCAATTTCTCTTGCCTCATAAAATGTACTATAAATGTTGCTTGCCTTTTCCTAACTTTCCTTCAGTAATGGGTTTTTTTTTTCGTCTCTGCCTCCTTCAAAAGACTGTTTCGTTTGTTTTCTGTGCTGTCAATAGAACTTTTTAACGTTCTTCTTAGAAACCCATGAGTGGTTTCTAGAGTACATGTCTCTATAGAAAGAACCAACCAAGCCGCAAAAAGGACTGGGGACATGGATAACTACGTTGACCACCAAGCTCTATGGTAGACGGCAGAAGATGGGGGTGGGGGGGGGCTGGGGTGGGGTGTGTGTTCGGGGGTTTGGAGGGGGTGGGGGTGGGGAGTAGTAGAGAAGAAAATCCATCTCAGCTGAGTCACAGAACGTTTTTCTTTTACGTGCTGGCTGGCTGGTCTTTATATTTTTTTTTAGTTACTTTTGTTATTTGTTTATTTATTTATTTATTTATTTATTTATTTATCAATCATCATCATTGTATCATTATTAATTATTATTATTGCTATTATTATCATTATTACATTTTTTGATGTGTTCAGTTTATGTCCGGTTTAAAACAGAATCAATGACCTGTTCGCTGCTTATATTCGTGTTCCAATCCATCCTGGATTTTGCCTAACGTTTAGTCGGGCTCCTTCTCTCCTCTTCCATCCAAAAGATTACTGTACAGACTCATCATCATCATCATCATTATCAAGTGCCCTGCCGCATGGTGTTGGCGATCATGGCCTTCCATACGCATCTATCCCTTGTTGCCGCAAGCACATCTTCCACCCTCTCTGTCCTCAGCCACCCTAAAAGTTTGTCCAATATTTTCTCCCTGGGTCTACCTGGGTGCTCTCTTTCCCTCCAGCTTTCCTGTTGACACACAGACTACCACTCCAGTTCTCAGTGCAGGGAAGTTGGGTGGGGTGAAAAATCCCTGTCTCAGCGGGAATTAAACCTGAGTTTCTTGCAATCTAGGAAGGAACTTTATCTGCTGGGTCACACACTCCACATGGTTCTTCATTATCATCATCATCAGGTGCCTTGCCGCATGGCGTTGGCGATTATGGACTTCCATCTGTCTCTATCTCATGTTGCCTCAAGCATCTCTTCCACCCTCCTCGTCTTCAGCCACTCTGCAAGTCCGTCTAGCATCTTCTCCCTGGGTCTACCGGTGCTCTCCTTCCCTCCAGCTTTCCCGTTGTGACCAGGTGTTCCAATTCCCCTTTCCTCATAAAACGTGGTTAGAGTCTTTAAAAAAAAACTGTCACACACACACGCACGTGAACACACAAACACACACACTCATACACACACACTCAAGGCACCAAATGACAGAAAAGAATGAGGTGACGTAAAGTAAATACATCTGGAAATACAAGCAACACATAAATGGAAAGGGAGGTGACGTAAAGTAAATATATCTGGAAATACAAGCAACACATAAATGGGAAAGGGAGGTGACGTAAAGTGAATATATCTGGAAATACAAGCAACACATAAATGGGAAAGGGAGGTGACGTAAAGTGAATACATCTAAAATACAAGCAACACATAAATGGGAAAGGGAGGTGACGTAAAGTGAATACATCTGGAAATACAAGCAACACATAAATGGGAAAGGGAGGTGACATAAAGTGAATACATCTGGAAATACAAGCAACACATAAATGGGAAAGGGAGGTGACGTAAAGTGAATACATCTGAAATACAAGCAACACATAAATGGGAAAGGGAGGTGACGTAAAGTGAATACATCTGGAAATACAAGCAACACATAAATGGGAAAGGGAGGTGACGTAAAGTGAATACATCTGGAAATACAAGCAACACATAAATGGGAAAGGAGGACATAAAGTGAATACATCTGGAAATACAAGCAACACATAAATGGGAAAGGGAGGTGACATAAAGTGAATATATCTGGAAATACAAGCAACACATAAATGGGAAAGGAGGTGACATAAAGTGAATACATCTGGAAATACAAGCAACACATAAATGGGAAAGGGAGGTGACGTAAAGTGAATACATCTGGAAATACAAGCAACACATAAATGGGAAAGGGAGGTGACATAAAGTGAATACATCTGGAAATACAAGCAACACATAAATGGGAAAGGGAGGTGACATAAAGTAAATACATGGACATAAAAGGGACATATAGATAGCAAAAGGAATCGACATAAAGTAAATATATCTGGAAGTACAAACGACACATACATGCAGTAAAAACAAATGACATGAAGTAAATTCACCTGGAATTACATACAGGAGACTCATAAGGACAGGAAAAACAGACGACGTGATCAAAGTTTATCATGGAATGAAATTAACCCAAAACGAGAGGGTAACAATGAGGTGACAGACAACACTTTATCAAGAAATACAAGGAAACCAAAATAAGATGGAAAAAAAAATTGATATCACGTAACGTAAATTCATCGGAGAATTGGAAGTGACCCAAAACAAGCGGGAAAAGAACGAGACGACAAAAATTTAACATTATCGGGATACACAAAAGAACCAAAACGAGAAAGGAAAGATCGAAATGACAGAAAACACTTCATCGAGAAACGCAAAGAATCCAAAATGAGAGGAGAAAGATCGAAATGATAGAAAACACTTCATCGAGAAATACAAAGAATCCAAAATGAGAGGAGAAAGATCGAAATGATAGAAAACACTTCATCGAGAAATACAAAGAATCCAAAATGAGAGGAGAAAGATCGAAATGATAGAAAACACTTCATCGAGAAACGCAAAGAATCCAAAATGAGAGGAGAAAGATCGAAATGATAGAAAACACTTCATCGAGAAACGCAAAGAATCCAAAATGAGAGGGAAAGATCGAAATGATAGAAAACACTTCATCGAGAAATACAAAGAATCCAAAATGAGAGGAGAAAGATCGAAATGATAGAAAACACTTCATCGAGAAACGCAAAGAATCCAAAATGAGAGAAGAAAGATCGAAATGATAGAAAACACTTCATCGAGAAATACAAAGAATCCAAAATGAGAGGGGGAAAGATCGAAATGACAGAAAATCACTTCATGGAAAAATGCAAGGAACTCAAAATGAGAAGGGAAAGAATGAGATGACGACGTACTTTACCGGAAAATACAAGAAAACCAAAATAACAGGAACAAGAGATGAGAGAAGATTGTTTCGCTGGGAAATACAAATGACTTAAAATGATGGAAAAATAGAGATGGCGGACAGCAGGTTTAATCAGGACATAACACAGCAAACCGACCAGACAGACCGAAATGATAAGCGCAAAGACTAGCAACGGCATGGGCTGTGTGAGCCCTCTCTGTGAATCTTATAAAATAAATAAATGATTATATAAGGCTATAAAAGACATAAACATACGTAAGCGCGCGAGCGTATACATACATACATACATACATCATACATACATACATACGTACGTACGTACGTACGTAGATACGCACACACACACACACACACATACACACACTTAAATATGTATATATGTATATATATATATATATATATATATATATAAAATATATATATATATGTATGTATGTATGTATGTATGTATGTATCGTTCGTTCCTTGATTTAACGTCTTTTCACTATAAGTGATATTAGACGGGAAATGTATGTATGTATGTATGTATGTATGTATGTATGTATGTATGTATGTATGTATGTATGTATGTATGTATGTATGTATGTATGTAGTGTGTGTATGTGTGTATGTGTGTGTGTGTGTGTGTGTGTGTGTGTGTGTGTGTGTGTGTGTGTGTGTGTGTGTGTGTATGTACGCACGTATGTATACACATGTGCATGTATGTATATCAGCGTTCCGAGTTCTCTCAGACACACATTCCTTTCACTCACACAGCGCAGGCAGTATGTTGCTGCACAGTCTGCACACTCCGTCTTCAGTGGGCGTGCACGGTGGGTGTTTACGTGTTTCTATTCCCCAGCCACTGACATTACTTACAGGATCTTTAACGTGCATATTCAGTATTCTACATGCATGTACACGCAAAGAGTTTATGGCACTGGAAGGTCTGCACACACGTTGACCTAGAAAATCAGAAAAATCTCCACCAGATACCCGCCAGACCGAGGTGTCTGTGCGGATCGAACCCAGGATGTTCAGATCGGAAGTCTGATCTTTATCCACTTAACTACAGGACGGCAGCGCCCACCTGTCAAGATATAAGCAAACAAATAACTAAACGCTGAAATGTTTTTCTGTTTCGATTTTTACTTTCCTTCGAATCGTTCCAAGATAGATGTATATGGTCGAACTATCGTGGTCGATAAAGTCCAACCTAGCACTTTTATTTATTTTGTGTACCCTCATGTTGGGTCTCAGGCCAAAGCCTGACGCACACAGGCGGCTGTATACAGGACACTCAATGCAACGCTCTGCCGAGCTGGTTCTGGCCTTTGTTATTGCTGCACGCTCTTCCGCTTGGCTGCTTCGTCTTTCATTTTCAAAAGCTTCTGCTCCCTTGAGAATAGCTTGTCTTCATTCAGACCTGTTTGTGGCCACGGTTTCCCATTGCTCTTGATCAATGTCACATTTCTGGAGGGATATTAGTGAATAAACTGCATGAACACATAATGATGGCAAATATAAATGTGAATAAACAAAGAACTGGGAAACGGAATGTTGTATTTCTAATTTTCCTTTACATTTTTAAAAGATGTAAATAAGTGAATAAACAGTGAAAAAAAAATTATGATGGCACATAGACGTGACTTAGGGGCTGCCTCGTGAGACACAACTCAACCAAAGGCCGCAATGAAAGGCTAGGCAAGAATTCTTTTCCTTTAACCCTTTGACTCCCGCACCCTGTCCACCAGCACCCTGCGTTGTCAGCCATGGTAGCAAAGCAAAAAATTAACCCCTTGACTCCCTCGCCCTGTCCACCAGCCTCCTGCAGGACGCGGGTGGATAGGGTGAGGGAGTCAAAGGGTTAAGTTTTTGCAAGTGGGTGGACAGGGTGTGGGAGTCGAAGGGTTAACTCAAAGCACCAGAACGATCAGCGTGGTGTCAGTCAGGCTCCTCAAGGTGAAAAAAAAGAAAGAAAAACCCAATAAAGTGAAGCAGCTCTAATCAGCTCTAATCAGTTCACCTCCTTGTAACAGAGATACCCAAGGTACCACCAACAGGTATGCACATCATTAAACACCCAGGTGTAAGTCTGAATCTGTGTCTGGATCCCGTAGGTTAAGTTGTGCACGTCCGTGTACATGGAGTAGATGACCTGCTGGTCCGTGTTGCTCAACCCATGACTCAGAAAAATTTCGGTCGACCTGTGGTACTCCTCGGCGAACTTCCGATACGTGGAACGCGTGCCGACGCTTATCCCCCCTCCCACCCATAATAGGTTGCCCCGGAAGACGTCACTGGGGAAGAGCGACCAATCAGGACGCTGCACCTGCGTCATGGCGATCTTGGACTCGTCCATGCCGGGGGGCGTCGTCACGTAGAAGGGAGTCCGTCGCTCCGTGAGGTAGCGGAAATAGCCGATGTCCACCCAAGCGATGTAACGGGTGGCGGGAAAGTACCCCATGTCCAGCGTCCGCTTGACCAGCTCGTATTTGGCGTGTTGCGAGCACGAGTACTCGGCTATGACGGTGTTGGGGTGGTGTTTCGGGTAGTTCGGGTTGCGGAATAGCTGACGGACCTTCTCCACGTCTCTGAAGGCCTCCAGATCGGTTCTGTCGATTCGCACCACGCGAGTCCGGTTGACCAGGTGCTTACGTGTCTCCAGGAACATGTTTTCGATCTGACACAAACACACACACACACACACACACACAACACACACACACACACACACACACACACACACACACACACACACAAGCACACACACACATGCACACGCGCGCAAACGCACTCACACACAAGCACACACACATATACACGCACACACACACCCACACACACACACACGGACAACGTGAATCAACAAAACTAAGGCAAAAGAGAAAGATAAGAAAGAACTCACGAGTTGTCCCTGGTAATATTCCAGAGAAAAAAATTCCGTTCTTGTAAACAAGCAAAACAATATGCAGACAGAAGAAAAACCACCAACCAACTAACCAATCAACCAACCAACCAACCACCAACCAACCAACCAACCAACCAACCAACCAACCAACCAAACAAACAAACAAACAAAGTCCCAAAACAAACAACCCTCCACCAAAAACAAAAATAAAAAACAAACAAACAAAAACAAACCAAAAACATGATGGTCAAGCCATTTTAACAATCTTTCTTTTTTGCCAAAAATGCTGCAGAAAATCCAGATTTCGAGCTTCTCAAGAAAGGTCCCTGTGACTTTGAAGAAGGTCCTGTTGAAATAGCACTTGATATCCATCAAGGACAAGGAAAGACTGCTAAAACAGTAAAAACAAATTTTCAATGTTGCCAAAAGTTCGAAGACTGTTAAAACAGTGAACACAAATTTTCAATAATGCCAAAAGTTCGAAGACAGTTAAAACAGTAAACACAAATTATTTTCCGATGTTAGTACAAAAGTTCTAAGACTGTTTAAACGGTGAAAACACATTTTCGATGTTGTCAAAAGTTCTAAGACTGTTAAAACGGTAAAAACAAATTTTCGGTATTGTCAAATGTTCCTGAGAGAGAGAGTGTTTTAGATACCTTTTCTCAGAAAGTGCAGATTTGTAGGAGATTTTTGTGGTCTGTGTGACCAAGACCCTCAATGCATTATCTTCTAATCTTACGCTTTCACGTCTCTTCAACAGTCCTCAGTTTTGATACACATTTGGCAAAGATCTATTCAAAAAGAACCAAGAAAACCTTGTTCACACATTTTCGTCCACATACGTCCACACGTGCCCACACACGTCCATACACGTCCACACACGCCCATGCCACCCACGATCACCCACACCCGCATCCACATCCACACACACACGCACACAAACACACACATACACACACTAACACTCACAGACACAAACACAGACAAACACACACACATACCCCTCCCACACACACTAACACTCACAGACACAGACACAAACACACACACATACCCCCCCCCCCCCCCCACACACACATACACGTCTAAATTCACGTGTGTAAATAAACGTTACAATAAATAACGAATAAATTGGTTGGTTTGGTTCAGGTTTTACGTCGGCACCCACCCCAGGTGATATGGCCGACGGGGATAACCATCCCAGGAAAGTGGGGGAAATGGGACTTATCTAATCCTATACGACACCACCAGAACAACAATGATGTTAAGATGGGCCAGTGAGAAGGCCAGTTCTAATGCAGCGCACCCCGAGGATTCGAACCCACAAGCATTAGTATGTGAATCCTATGTTCAACCAACTGAGCTATTAAGGCAAACACACGAAGAGAATAAAGACCTTTAGATTACACGTCACGTATCCAATACGTAACGTATCGACTACGTATCGCATTTTCTCGCGCGATTATATCGATACGTACTGCTTTGATAGGGACGTGTCCACGTATGGAAGTCCAGCTATACGTGCTCTTGCCCGTATCTATATTGGGACTGCACATCACAAGTTTCAAGGTAAACAATACCTTGGTTGTGTTTTGAAACCCTTTATCTACCTTGGTATGTATGTCTTATGTCACTGAGTTTTAAACAATTTAAGTACGAGTCGACCAAACGCACCAAGTGTTAGCAAGCAAAAGCCAGCTGCTGGGAACCACGTATCGCCAGCTGACCTAATTAAAATGTCAAACGAGACTTCAGCTCAGATGCCCGATTCGACTGCAATTTTTGCTATGAAATGCTATTTTGTGGACGTGAAACGTTAGAAATGTCGTGAGTGACGAATTTTTTTTTATTATTATTGTTTTTGATAAGCTTTTCGAAGGAAAAATGTATAATGGATACGGCATCTGAAGAATCTAACGCCAAGCGCTGACTTAGATCTGTTCTTGCAGTTCACTGTCTGGTTTCTCATCAAGGTCAAGGCCACACAGGCCTACCCTGGTAAGAGAAGCTCGTGGGGAACCAGAGTAGACTGTGTTTGCACAGGTGGCAGAAACTGACAGTGGTGATGATGATTACATTATCTATTTATTTGTTTTTTGTGTTTTTTTTTTAATCTATTTATTTATTTATTTATTTTATTTATTTATTATAACTATGATTACTATTACTATTATTACTATTATTATTATTATTACTATTATCACTATCATTATCAGTGTCATCATCATCACCATCATAATGAATAAATATATAGACAAATAAAAAGACAAATGAACTAAGATTTCTACCTGTTTTTCAGAAATAAGTTTCTTCCTGTTTTTCAGATCTAAGTGTTCCCCATGCCAAATCAAGAAATCACACAGCCCAGCTGCACTGTGGTCAACAACCTTGGAGTACCAGCAAGATTAAATACAAACAGAAGAAGATAGCAAAAAGGCTGATTTTGACATTCAGAAAGATTAATGTGAAGAGAGAAAATATAGAAGTCCAGAAGCTGCAGGATGCAAACAATCGCCTGAATGTTAGAAAAACATTTATCTTTCATTGTGGTTACATTCTAAAAGCATATTTATACTCAACCAGTGCTAAACAGAAGAATGTTAGAAAAAGCACTTATTTATGTTCATTGTACTTACACTTATCCCTAATGCTATTATAAAAGCAGATAGTTCTAACAGTACCAAATAGAAGAATGTTAGAAAAAACACTTATCTTTCATTATTCTTGCTCTTCTTGCACATGTCACCACAGTAGAGATCACCAAATGGAAGAGACAGTACAAGCCTGAATTCTTGTACTTCAGGACTGCCAATGATTAATTATTTGATTTGGAACCATAGGATGGTAGTATTTGAAACCACAAATCCCCCCCCCCCCCCAACCTGCTGTGGTGGTTGTGATGAATTGCATCAGCATTTCATTAGCATATCAATTAAAATTAGGAGGCAAGACCTGTTGGCTGGTCATCATGGTTGTGTGTGAAAGAAAAGGAGGGAGGGAGACATAGAGAAGGAAAGGTGGGGGCAGAGAGAGAGAGAGAGAGAGAGAGTGAGACGAGAAGAGAGAGAGAGAGTGACAGAGAGAGAGAGGGGGGTGATTTAGATTTTAAAGTAAAGTATGTTTATACACCCTAACAGACACACACACACATACATAATTATCTGCTCTCAGATACATATATATGGGCAATCAAATCTGGTTTCCTCTCATGGGGCCCAGTAGATAGGCTAGACAAAGTATGATAAAAGCTTTGGCTTGCTAGTTGAAATAGGAATTTTGAAGTTATTATACCTAACATATATAATGAAAAAATGTGGCAGCACATTTTAAGTGTTAAAGGACTGGTGTTCTTTGAAAGGATATTATTACAGTTATCCCTAATGTTGTTGTGAAAGCAGATAACTCTAACACAACAGTGGTAGACAGCATAATGTTAGAAAAACATTTATCTTTCATGGTAATTACATTCATCTCTAATGTTGTTGTAAAAGCAGATTCATACTCAATCAGTGCTAAACAGAAGAATGTTAGAAAAAGCACTTATTTATGTCCATTGTACTTACACTTATCCCTATGCTATTGTAAAAGCAGATAGCTCTAACAGTGCAAAATAGAAGAATGTTAGAAAAAAACATTTCTTTTTCTTTTTATTATTCTTGCTCTTCTTGCACATGTCACCACTGTAGAGATCACCAAATGGCATATGCCATAACTCTGCACATGATACACTCCCAACCCTGTTTCCCCCTCCCTTTCCCATTTTCCATGCAACACACACACACGTACAGAGGAAACACACCATTGTGAAGTCACAAAATAACAGGTGTGGTAATCAAACAGGTAAATGTCAAACTTGTAATAAGAATGTCTGGGTTTGGTCCCTTCTGAGTGCCTCCTGCCTGGTGAAAGAGGGTGGAGAATTTCTTAAGTTCTCTCTGGTCAGCATGTGTGCAAACCTACCACTGTCTGAAACCCCTTTGTGTGCATGCTCATGCAGAAAATCAAATATGCACTATAAAGATCTTGTAAGTCATGTCTTGTGTGTTTGGTGGCTTATGGAAGCTTGGCCCAGCAAGCATATCCACCAAATCAGAGTATGCAGACCGCCCCAAATATACTGTCTGCATAGTGTGGACAAAACTGCGCATATCACATCTGAGAAAATCTGAACGCTATACAGAGATCTTTAGGTTTTTCTAAAAAATAACAAACTGAGCAGATCTGTGCCACTAAAAAAACAAACAAAGATCAGGGAAAGGGCAATGATTGTTTTGTACACGTTACTTTTTTTTAACCTTCATTTTTATGGTAGAAATACAAAAACAAAAACTTATATGTCTCAGAAGATGTATACTCTTTCAGAATAGTATTCAGAATTCATTTTGTCACAATAAAGGATTCATATGGACCATATAGTGAATATTTTCGTCACATGGAAAGTGTGTTGCAAGTGCATGATTTGTGCCTGTTGGTGGGCGCATGTATGTGTGTGTGTACACAAAAACTGAATTATTAATTACAATGCAAAGTATGCACTTAATTTAATAACAGTCTGAACTTATAAACAATTCCTTTTCTTCCTTGCTAGCATTGACTAAAAGTACAGAAATATACATCTATATATAGTCAACATTTTCAGTCATGACTTATTGACACAGATGAAGCATGAGGCGCACACACACACACACACACACACACACACACACACACACACACACACACACACACACACACACACACACAAACAAACAAACATAGCGTTCACTACCTATGATGTCATTATATTGAATGATGTCATAATATTGATTATTAGGAGCAACCAACTTGCTAGGAAAGATAAAAAGTAATTGCAGGATCTATTTTCCTTTAAAAATCCGAATATAACAATTCAATTCGTCGTCACATTGGTGGTATCAATGAAAAACAAATAGCTATTATATGTTTATAATGTCACACGTCGTAAAGTACAGGAAAGGCTACGGTTACGTCCCTTGCTTCGGGGGTGTCGGTGGGAGGGGGGGGGGGGCGTAGATCTGTTTCATGTGTAGTCTAAAACCAAATCGCTTCCACATACGGGACACGTACGTATCGCGATATGGATACGTGTTGGGAGATACGTGACGTGTAATCTAAGGGTCTCTAGTAAGGCTTTGCATAGACTTATACAGTGTGCCAGATAATTGCAGGCAGATTTAGGTGGAGCGCCTATGGAATAGTCTGAGTGCGCTGAATCTAGGGAAAAAAAATTTCACATTTTTTAATAGGACTAAGTCCTGAATCCGACATCTGGATAATAATAATAATTACAATATTCATATAGCGCAAAATCTTGATAAAAATCAAATCTAAGCGCTGAACATAGACATATGCACGCACGCACACACACGCATACACACACACATACACATGG
The DNA here is from genome assembly GCA_030674185.1 of Monoplex corrugatus. Lineage (NCBI taxonomy): Eukaryota > Metazoa > Mollusca > Gastropoda > Littorinimorpha > Ranellidae > Monoplex > Monoplex corrugatus. The sequence continues at coordinate 39,057,795 of JAPXFY010000026.1, read as the reverse complement.
CTGTAAATGGGGAAAAAGAAGAAAAGCAATGGAAAATTATAGAAAACATATTATATACAAATATATATTACAATGTGACTCCACACCGAGTGGAGACAGGCTGCAGTGGTGAAAAGGTGAGTTTTGAGAGCGGACTTGAAGGAGACAAAAGTAGGTCGCTGATGGACTGAGAGAGGAAGTTTGTTCCAGGAGAGTGGACCAGAAACAGAGAAGGCTCGTGGACCATAGGTATTGAGCTTAGTGCGTGGATACCGAAAAGTGAGAGGATCGGAGGCAGAGCGGAGGGTACGTGAGGGAACATAGATCTCAAGTAGGCTTGACAGGTAATCGGGGGCTGCGTTATTGGATACTTAACGAACATTTTCTGGAGGGTTATGTTTAACCCCTTGACTCCCGCACCCTACCCACCAGTATCCTACATTGCCAACCATACAAACAAAGCAAAAACTTAACCCTTTGATTCCCCCATCCTATCCACCAGTATCCTGCATTGCCAACCACGCAAACAAAGCAAAAACTTAACCCTTTGATTCCCTCACCCTACCCACCAGCTTCCTGCAGGAATCTGGTGGATAGGGTGAGGAAATCAAAGGGTTAAGTTTTGCAGTTGGTGAACAGGGTGCAGGAGGCAAAGGGCTGAAACCCAGTCGACTGCACAGAGCCACGTCAGGGCTTCAAACATCGCAAAATATACGCAAAAGCGCGCTGACCCAGAAAAACAAAACAAAGACAGAATGAAAGACAGAGAGAGGGGGCGGGGAGGGAGGGAGGGAGAAAGCGAGAGACAGAGACAGAAGACAGACACAGAGAGAGACAGACAGACAGACAGACTGACAAAGACAGAGAGAGACAGAGTCAGAGAGAGGGAGTGAAACAGAGACAGAGACAAATAGACCGACAGACAGACAGACACAGAGACAGAGAACCCAAGACAGAAACACAACAAGGGGGAAATTAAGAAGAAGAAAGAAAGAAAAAGAACAGAGGAGAAGACAGACAGACTGGCAAAACAGACCCACACCAAAGACGTTATAAACAGAACTGTATATATATATGTATATATATATAACGTCTTTGAACCCCCCCCTCCCCCCCCACACACACACTACCACAACTTTTACAACCACTCACACACGGACGAGGTTACGTGCGTACATTCGTTCCCTTTTCGGTCGGACTCACCTGTTCCGAGTCGGTATACACCACGAGCGGGTTCAGGATGTACTGATATACCTGAGCCCAGTTCAGGTACTTGTAGAGACCGAAGACCTGCCTGTTCTCTGTCTCGAAGCGTCCCAAGTTCAAGTAGGCAGTGACCACTGTGACGTCAGTACAGTCATCAGGAGCCAGCTTGGGGAAGCGCCCCAGCGCCAGGATGGACCACAGACACGGGGGTCTCTGCAAAACCATGATTGGGTGGGGGTGGGGTGGGGTGGGGTGGAGGGTCAGGGGGGGAGGGAGGAAGGTATGGTGAAGCTTTTCATTTCAACTGACAGTTTTTTTTCTCTCCAATAACAATGATACAAATAATATAATAATAATGATAATGACAACAACAACATACAACAATAATAATGATGATGGTGATGATGATGATAATGATGATGAAGAAGATGACGATGATAATAATAATAACAATATAATACTAATAATACTAATACTAATAATGATGATGATGATAATAACACTACTACTACTAGTAATATTAACAATAATAATAATAGTATTAATAGTTATAACAGTAATAGTAATAGTAATAATAGTTACAGATTCGATTTCCCAAATGACGTCTCCGCGCTCGGAATGAATTCCGTATGCACTTAACGTCACAGGTGCCATGTGATGGAGAAGATCCAGAATGATCACGGCACAAGCCTTAAGCCTGTACATAAACGCACGAGCTGGCCAGGTCCTGAGGTCCTACCTAGACAGTTCCATAACCCTGGGGTCGTAGGGGAGTGAGGTGATAGAGACCTCAACTTTTCCCAGGGCCAGCACCAAGAGGGCGGCGCCCATCGTTTCAAAATCTGTATTTTTGTGTGATAATTAATTTTTGTAGGTTATGTCACTAGCTTGGCTTATAGTAATAATAATAATAATGATGATGATGATGATGATGACAATACTACTACTATTACTACTACTACCACCACCACCACCACTACTACTGCTACTACTACTACCGCTACTGCTGCTGCTGCTCTGTTGCTACTGCAACTACTACTACTACTGCTGCTACTAGTAGTACTGCGGTTGCTGCTGGTGCTGCCGCAACTACTACTACTACTATCTGGATTTGTGTTAATAGTTTTGTAGGTTATATGACTAGCTTGACTTATAATAATAATAATAATAATGATGATGACGATGATGACAACAATAATAACACTAATACTACTACCAGCACTACCACCACCACCACCACTACTACACACGCACACACATACACACACACACACATACACATACATACACACACACATACACACACACACATACATACACACATCACACCACACGCACGCACACACATACACACACATACACATACATACACACACATACACACACACATACCACACACAACACAACACACACACACACACACACACACACACGCACGCACATACACACCACACACATACACACACACACACACACAACACACACACAAACACACACACACACACACAAACACACACGTTTATCTTTGTGTGTGTGGCAAATTGGACAGGTGGGGAGCAGCATGTGTCTTTGTACTTGCACAATTATATTAATTTTCATAAGAAGAAACGACAATATTAGTACAAGATGACCATGTTTTGAATCTATTCTGTCCGTAGGGTAGAATTTCTGGTGTATAAAACATTTGATATCTTATAGATTGCATCTTTTCATTGACACCTGTCCATAACTATTAGGCCCTACCCTACGAACAAGCAGGAAACATTTCGCTAGTGGGTCATGTTTGCGTGTGTTCGTTCATTCATTCATTCATTCATTCATTCATTCATTCATTCATTCATTCATTCATTCTTCTTTCTTCTTTCTTTTTTCTTTCTTTTTCTTTCTTTCTTTCTTTCTTTCTTTTCTTTCTTTCTTTCTTTCTTTCTTTCTTTCTTTTCTTCTTTCTTTCTTTCTTCTTCTTTCCTTCCTTCTCTATTTATTTTTTTTTCTTCCGTTGATTCTTCCTTCTTGTTTTTTTTTCTCTTTTTTCTTCTTTCTTTCTTTCTTTCTTTCTTTCTTTCTTCTTTCCTTCTTTTTTTTTTTTTAATCTCCCTCCTTTTTTTCCCTTGCTCAGAAGACAATCCAGATTTTGCGCTTCTCAAGGTCACCGTGACCTTGAAAAAACATAGCCTGGGAAACAAAAACTTGACCTGAAGCCAGAGCGATAAAATACTGCCACAAGGGTGAAAACAGACTTGAAATAATCTGCAAAGTTCCTGAGAAAAAATGCAGTTTACACATTTATTTTTATGAAATAGTTTTGAGTTGAGGTACCTTTGTTTCTTGTGTGTGTGTGGTTTTATTTTCTCTTTTTTTTCTTTGTCCATGTGATGTTCACCTTGAAGCCATGACAGCCAAACTTATGAAGTCGCGACTCCTCAACGATTTATTTCTTTAAAACATGTACAGCTTTGGTTAACAGACACACACACTATAGCTGAAGCAATCTTACCAACACAGTTCTCTCTCTCTCTCTCTCTCTCTCTCTCTCTCTCTCTCTCTCTCTCTCTCTTTCTCTTTATCTATCTATCTATCTATCTGCTATCTATCTATTTATCTATCTATCTATCTATCTATCTATCTGTCTGTGTCTGTCTGTCCACCTGTCTGTCTGTTTATCTATCTATATATGTATCTCCTCAGTCTCTGTATCTGTCTCTCTCTGTCTCTGTCTCTCTCTGTTTCTCTCTGTCTCTGTCTCTCTCTTTGCCTCTCTCTGCTTCTGTCACTGTCTCTCTCTCTCAAATATTTCTCTCTCTCCCAAGTGTTCTCTCTCTCTCGCTCTTTCTCCCTCTCTCTTTCTCTCTCTCTGTCATACACAGATATATACACACACACGCGCATTAAAAAAAAACCACACACACACATACAACCATCCACCCACCCACCACCCACCACCCACATACACATACACGCACACACTCATCCATCTCTCCCATTCAAGTCAATATGAAAAGGGAAATTCAAAAAGGGAGGGAAAGGTGGGGAAGATTGTAAAACCGCAGCAGGTGTCCAAAGTGTTTGCAAAAGGGGGGCGGGAGGGGGAAAAGGGTCAGTGGAGGGGGGATGCAGGTAGCAATGAGAGACTGCGCCTTTGTCTCGACCAAGAGGACGAGGAGAGAAGAGAGAGAGAGAGAGAGAGGAGAGAGGGAAGAGAGAGAACGACAGAGAGAGAAGAGAGAGAGAGAGAGGAGAGAAAGAGGAGATAGAGAGAAGAGAGAGAGAGACAGAGAGAGAAGAGAGAGATAGAGAAGAAGAAGAAAGAGAGAAAAGGGAAGATAGATAGATAGAAACAGAGAGAGAAGAGGAGAGAGAGAAAGAGAGAGAAGAGAGCAGAGAGAGAGAGAAGAAATGAAGGACACACAGAAGAGAGAGAGGCAGAGATAAATAGAAGACAAGACAGAGAAGAAGAGAAGGAAGAGACAGACAGACAGAGAGAGGGGAGATAAAGAGACAGAGAAGAGAGAGAGAGAGAGAGAGAAGGGAAGAGAGAGAGAGGGGGAGAGAGAGAGAGAGAGAAGAGAGAGAGAGAGAGCAGAGAGAGAGAGAGGAGAGAGAAGAGAGAAGAGAGAGAAAGAGAGAAGAGAGAGAGAGAGAGAGAGAGGAGAGAGAAGAGAGAGAGAGAGAGAGAGAGAGAGAGAGAGAGCGCTTAGAAATACAACACAGAAAAGGCAGAGAAAGGACAAGAATTTGGCTCCATGGGTGCTCGCTCTGTCTGTCTGTCTCTGTCTGAATGTGAAATATATATATATATATATATATATATATGTATATATGTATACATATACATATCTATATTTATATATAATATATATATATATCCATATATATATATATATATATATATATATATATATATATATATATATATATATATCATCATCATGTCGAGCTTGCTTGGCTATCCATGACACGTTTCTTCCATCGTTCTCTGTCAGACATTGCAGTAGGTAGTTCATCATACTGACAGCCCGTATCATCCATCAGTTGGTCGATGAAGGTCTTCTTTGGACGTCCTGGTCTTTGTTTGCCATGGCTGGGTCTCCATAGTAGAACATCCCCCACCAGTTCTTCTTTGCTACTCCAGCAGTGTCCCGCCAAACGCAGTCTTTGTTGACATATTGATTTACTGATTGGTGGGAGCTTACCATATAACTCTTTGTTAGTTGGATGTTCTCTCCAGGATTTGTTCAGGACTGCACGCAGCATTCGTGTATATGCTCCATCAATCTTCTTCTCCAATGTCGTTGTTAGGGTCCAAGAGATTGAGCCATATGTAAGAACGGACTCTGCTGCTGCTCGGAAGAAGTTCCTTTTCAGGTTGTCTGGTAGATTGGATTTCCAGATTTTGTCCAGTTGATTTAGAGCACCCCAGGCATTTCCGAGTCTGGTGTTGACGTCTTGTTCTGTGGAGTCAATGTAGCTGCCAAGATATTTAAAGTCCCGAACTTGTTTGATTGTATCTCCATTGAGACTTCCCATGCCTTCTAATGCATCTTGGTTCAGACCGATGAACTCTGTTTTGTTCTCATTGAGGTGGAGCCCGATATCCATTGCTGTTCTTTCAACACTGTGAAGGAGAGATGTTGCATCCTTTAGGAGGTCTGCGAGAACAGCCAGGTCATCAGCGTAATCAGCATCTGTTATCTTTACCGCAGGGTAGCGTCTGCTCTTCTGTTCTGTGAGGGTGTTCTTATCCACTGCTTTCCTCCGCACATAATCGAGGCAGATGATGAAAATGTAGGGGGCAAGCGTATCTTCTTGAAGGACTCCAGCAGTGATGTTGAAGAAGTCTGTGTCTCCGTCGGGGGAGCGAACCATACAGCGGGTATTCTGATACAGCATCATGATGGCGTCTACTGTCACCAGACAAGTCCCGAAGCACAACATCCTCATTATTGGTGGCGACTTCAATGCACAACTTGGAAACCTTGATGGCTTCAAATATGCATATCACTCTCAGACTAACAGAAACGGCTCTATGCTAAAAGACTATCTCAATGAAAACAATCTCTTAAGCCTCAACACTATACCAGAAAAGACCAGGTCAGCTGTGGACACACAAATCTCCAAATGGGAGCAAAGCATAACTCGACTATATTATCATCAATAAGAAATGGAAAAACAGTGCAAAAAATTGCAGAGCTTACAATTTGTTTGTCAGTGTTGCATCAGACCACCGCATCGTTTCTGCTCGACTTCGATTGAGCCTTCGAGCAAATAAAAAGAATCTTGCAATACTACCCCATATGACTGGTCAAATCTAAACAACAAGCTGAATATCAAGAAAGGGCCGTTTACGTTGGACGAACTACTGATAGCAGTGAAAATCATTCAGTGTGGAAAAGCTTGCGGACTCGATGAGATACCAGCGGAAGTATGGAAAATAGAGGAATTTCACCAGATACTGCTGGAATGCTGCAACAACGTTTATAACCAAGACCCAATAAACAAATGGACAAAAGGATGCCTGCTTCCTTTCCCCAAGAAAGGTGACCTCGGAATCACAAAGAACTACCGCGGAATCACATTAACTGCAATTTCTGCAAAGATCTACAACCAGTGATTTTATCGTGGTTCTATTTGTTTTTGTACATTGAATTTTATATCAGTTTATTCCTCTTGGGTCCCGACAAATGGTGATGTAAATATTTTTTTTAAATTTTGAATATTTTACCGGATAATCTGATTTTAGAGTTTCGTATGCCTACTTTTCGTCATTTTAATTCTGCCGTTCAGGTCGGACATTTAACCTGTGAACTGTGTTAACATTTTAGCCTACTGTGTTCGCCCAACGCTACAGCTCCCAAACCTTCGTTGTTCTCTGCAAACATCATCCTCTCCTGACTGGCTCTCAATTATGGATCCGTCCGTCCTTAAACAAATTGGACTGACACTTTTTAAACACAGCAAATGCTACCTCGGTGGAGGCGTCTACCAGCGCATACGTACATTGGGGCTGTGTAGCAAGCCCCGCACTGCGCGATCCTGTCGTGGTGGACGTCTCCACCGACTTTGGCACAACCTGCCTCCTGCTGTGCCAGCCCGACGCCATTTTCTTTTTCTGCTTCTTCGTCTCCTCCACTGCCCCTGCCTTCGACCTCGCTGCTGCGGGCTTTGTCTCCTCCTCTGCCATCTTCGCCTTCGCCTTCTGTCCTGGTGGTGCCGCCTTCGCCTTCTGTCCCGCCGGTGCTGCCTTCGTCTTCTGTCCCGCCGGCGCTGCCCTCGTCTTCTGTCCCGCCGGTGCTACCTTTGTCTTCTTCTTCTGTTCCATCGTTGCTGCCTTCGTCTTCTGCCCCGCTGGTGTCGCCTTCGTCTTTTGTCCCGTCGGTGCCGCCTTCTTCGCCACCTCGGCCGCCGCCATATGACTGTGATAAACTTAAACTATGCCTTTTTAACGCTCATCAATATGCAAAGATGGCAAAGCCGAGGTCATTGCCGATTTTATCGCTGATGAACACGTTGACATTGCTTTTATCACAGAGACATGGCTTAACCCCCTTGGTCATGAACCTATACATGCTAGCCTCACTCCGAGTGGTTACAGGCTTGCTTCTTTCCATCGCTCATCTCGAGGTGGCGGTATCGCCATCCTCTACAACGACTCACTCCATTCCCGCCTATCTTTCTCGCAGTCTCTGCCTTTCTCCCATCCTTCTTTCGAGCACGTTGAAGTATCCTTCCAATCCACCCCTCACCCCATCACCTTCTCCTGTGTCTATCGACCTCCACCTAGCTCTGCCAACAAACTCACCACATCCACGTTTCTCTCTGACTTTGACCAACTGCTTGACCACTACTGCCTCTTACCTGGAAATCTCATCATTCTAGGTGACATCAATGTCCACTATGACAACACTCACCGTTATGACACAAGACATATCATCAACTCTCTGTCCAATCACAATATGACTCAACACATTTCTGAACCAACCCATCAAAAAGGTCACATTCTTGACTGGATCATTTCTCGTGATCACCACAATTCAGCTACTAACAACTGCTTAGTTCTTTCTACCCGTCTAACTTCAGCCCTTCCATCTGACCACTCGCAATTCTCTGTTCTCTTGACATTTCTCCTCCTTCCCGTACCACGCGCACAGTGACTCGACGCAATCTCAAATCTATCGACCTCTCCACATTTTCATCTGATGCCTCCCGTCTCCTTTCTGAAAAGTCACATAACCTTGCCGATGAATTCTATACTACTCTCCACCATCTTCTGGACACTCATGCTCCAGCCACAACCCGTCTTTTACCTGACCGCCCCCCTACCCCCTGGCTCACTCATGAGATTAGCCTGTGCAAAACGTGCCCGCCGCAGAGCAGAGCGCCGCTGGCGCAAATCCAAACTCACTGTACACAGGCAACTTTTCCAAGCCTCTAAAACAAAAGTATCCACCCTCATTGCATCTGCAAAAACAAGCTATTTCCAAACCAAAATCCTGAATGCCTCTTCTTCAAAAGAACTCTTTACAACCATGAATCATCTCCTTGGCACACGAAAAGACTTACCTCTCCCAACAAAACATACAAATGAAGAACTCCCATCTGTATTCTCTAAGTATTTCACCACCAAAATACAAACTCTTCGTGACAGGCTTGACAGGACACCCTGTCAACCATGCCCACCTGACCCTTCCTTCTCTGGCACACCTCTCACTACTTTTACCCCAGTCTCACAAGAAGAAATTTTCAACACAATCAGATCCATGTCGTTCAAAACCTGCGAACTGGATCCTCTTCCAGGTTCTCTCTACTCCGATTGTCTCCCTACTCTCCTCCCATTCATCACTGACATCATCAACACTTTTTTTCAAACTGGAACTGTCCCAGATTCTTTCAAGTCTGCTATTGTTCACCCTCTCCTCAAGAAACACAATTTAGACCCAAATGAACTGAAAAATTACAGGCCTATCTCTAATCTCTCTTTCTTGTCAAAACTCCTTGAAAAGGTCGTCCTCAACCAGCTGAACTCTCACCTGTCTGCCAACAATCTCCTCAATCCTTTCCAGTCAGCCTACCGCCAGTGCCATAGCACTGAAACTGCCCTACTACACATTCTCAACAATCTCCTCCTTGCAACTGATACTGGCAAAGTCTCTCTCCTCACACTCCTTGATCTGTCTGCAGCCTTCGATACCATTGACCATGGTATTCTCCTTTCTAGACTTCATCATACTTTTGGCATCTCTGACATTGCTCTCTCCTTTTTCACTTCGTATTTATCAAACAGAAAACAAACTGTTCTCATCAATGGCACTTACTCTCAACCTGCATACCTGACCTGTGGTGTTCCACAAGGATCTGTCCTTGGCCCTGTTCTTTTCACTCTTTATACCTCCCCCCTGTCCACCATCATCAACTCCCACTCTATAAAACACCATTTCTATGCTGATGACACCCAACTTCAAGATAGTGACTCACCTGATAATATACAGCGCCTGTTGACTCGCACCACTGAGTGTTACTCGACATTAAGAACTGGATGACATCACAAAACTTCAGCTTAATGACGACAAGACAGAAGCTATCCTCATTGGCACCCGTCAGAAACTTTCCCAGCTGCCTCCTCTTTCTCTCCCATTATGTAACACATCAGTCCCAATTTCTGATTCAGCTAAAAACCTTGGTGTCTGCATTGACTCTACCCTGTCCATGAACAACTTTGTTTCTCAAACTGCCAGATCTTGCTACTATCATCTCCATCGTATAAGCCTGATCAGGAAGTATCTCTCTGTCGAAACAACTGCAAAACTCGTTCTCTCCTTCATAATGTCTCGCATTGACTATTGCAATTCACTCCTGTCTGGTCTTCCTGCCTCCACCATTCACATCCTACAGCGCATTCAAAACAATGCTGTACGCCTTGTACTCAAAAAGAAAAAAGCTGACCACATATCTCCTCTCCTGGCACAACTTCACTGGCTCCCTGTATCAAAGCGCATACAGTACAAACTAGACACCATGTGCTACAAAAGCCTCAATAACGCAGCCCCCGATTACCTGTCAAGCCTACTTGAGATCTATGTTCCCTCACGTACCCTCCGCTCTGCCTCCGATCCTCTGACTTTTCGCTTTCCACGCACTATGCTCAATACCTATGGTCCACGAGCCTTCTCTGTTTCTGGTCCACTCTCCTGGAACAAACTTCCTCTCTCAGTCCGTCAGCAACCTACTTTTGCCTCCTTCAAGTCCGCTCTCAAAACTCACCTTTTCTCCTCTGCATAAAATCCTAACCTCACTCAACCCCCCTCTGCAGCCTGTCTCCGCTCGGAGGGGAATCACTTTGTTTTAATATATAATTGTATATGATGTGCTCTCTGTGGTTTTTCATTGGTTTTATTCTTGCTTTATGCTTTTATTCTTTTCTCCCCATTTGTGGCCATGCATGTGTGTGTGTGTGTGTGTGTGTGTGTGTGTGTGTGTGTGTGTGTGTGTGTGTGTGTGTGTGTGTGTGTGTGTGTGTGCGTGCGTGCGTGTGTGTGCGTGCGTGCGTGTGTGCGTGTGTGTCTTTTCGGCGCTTGGATTTGATTTTGTCGAGATTTGCGCTATATAAATATTGTAATTATTATGTATGCATGTGCGTACGTATGTATGTATGTATGTATGTATACGCTTAGATTTATGTATGTATGTATGTATGCATGTATACGCTCAGCTTAGATTTATGTATGTAAGTATGTAAGCATGTATGTATGCATGTATACGCTCATATGTATGTAGGTATGTATGCATGTATACGCTCAGCGCTTAGATTTGATTTTATCAAGATTTTGCGCTATATAAATAAAAATATATATTATTATTATTATAAATGCTCCTAAATAGGATAAGGCCGGAGATAGATCCAGTTATGAGGAAAAACCAAAATGGGTTTCGCCAAAACAGATCGACATCAGGACAAATACTCACCATCAGACGTATATTGGAAGGCATAAAAACCCAAAACTCCCAGCTGTTCTCCTATTTATCGACTTTTCCAAAGCTTTTGATTCGATCCACCGAGGAAAGATGAAGCAGATTCTAACTGCATATGGACTACCCCTCTCTCTCCCCCCTCTCTCACTCTCACTCTCTCTTTCTTTGTGTCTCTGTTCTCTCGTCTCTGTCGTGTCTGTGTTGTCTGTTTGTCTGTCTGTCTGTCTCTCTCTCTCTCTCTGTATGTGTGTGTGTTTGTGTGTGTGCGTGCGTGTGTGTGTGTGTGTGTGTGTGTGTGGTGGTGTGTGTGTGTGTGAGTGAGTGAGTGTGTGTGTTTGTGTGTGTGTGTATGAGTGTAGTGTGTGTGTGTGTGTGTGTGTGGTGTGTGTGTGTGTGTGGTGTGTGTGTATGTGTGTGAGGTGAGATGAGAGAGAGAGAGAGAGAGAGAGAGAGAGAATAGGAGCACAAAGTGACTCTGTTACATGTATCTCATCACTGACATCGGTGATCAGCAAGCATACACAGCCATGCAAATATCAACACATTCCACGTGGTGCATCATGTACATTCCTTCCGTTTGAGAAACAGCATAAAGTTGTTCATATACTGTAGAATGAATTAAAAAGATGTCTTCCTTAGTGCACTGTCCACAGAATTGATGAAATGGCCGCAAATAATTTGTTGGGGGTGCAGAAAATTGTATCACCGTCCACTTTTTAAGCAGACGAAACCAAAAGTAGGTCGAGGAAAGGAGGT
>JAPXFY010000026.1:39030891-39040891 GCA_030674185.1 Monoplex corrugatus | reverse complement strand
TGTTTACAGTAGACACGCAAGGAAACTGAATCATTTTCACACCAAAAGCCTCAGAAAGATTCTCAATATCCGATGGCAAGAGAAGATCCCTGATACAGAAGTACTAGAGAGAGCCAATCTCCCCTCCATCCACACTTTACTTCAAAAGAGTCAAGTTCGCTGGGCTGGCCATGTGTACCGGATGTCTGACACCAGAATTCCGAAGCAACTCCTCTACGGGGAACTAGCGTCTGGCAAGAGAACGATTGGAGGCCAGAGAAAACGGTTTAAAGACAGCTTGAAGGCATCGCTAAAGTCCCTCAACATAGACTGGGAGAATTGGGAAAACCTGCCCTCGACCGTACAGTCTGGCGTAGAAGAATCGAAACCGGATGTACCACTTCAGAAGTGTCTCGTATCCAATCTGCACAAGAAAAACGAGCTGCACGGAAAGTTAGGGCTGCAAACCCTTCAACCACAGTAACCGACCACAGATGTCTAACCTGGGACGTTACTTCCGTGCCCGGATCGGATTGATCAGTCACCTCCGGACACACTGACTCAAAATCAACTTCATGAAGCCGTGGTCATTGTCGACGACGACAGACGAACACCAGAACCAGAACCAGAACCCACACACACATGTACACACACACACACACGTACACACACACACGTACACACACACACGTACACACACACACACACACACTGTACACACACACACACACGCACACACACACACGTACACACACACACACACACGTACACACACACACGTACAAACACACACACACACACACACACACACAACACCACACACACACACACACACACATTCCTACGCCAAGATGGCGGCTTTTTAACTGAACGACATCGGAGAGGAATCAACTGGGCTGAAAATGACCCGTTCGAAACGTACCCTCACCAAAGAGAAAACGAAGAACACCGCTACCAAAAAAGACAACACCAAAACAGAGTCACCGTCATCTTTCAACACCCCAGATGACGGCAATAATTCAAACAACGCCAGCTCCACTCAGACAGGTTTGCCGTCCACATGTCAGCCACCAGTTCTACAACCGTCAGTAGGCCTAACATCTTGTGGCTGTCACTGTCAAGAGGCGGTAAGGCAAATAGACGTTCTTAAAAATACAATCTATCAGATGTCTATCCAAATCAGCAGCCTTACAGACAAGCTTCAATCTGACAGAAAACTTCTGCATGAAAACAACAAAGCATTACAAGAGCTGCGCGAAATCAAAAAGTGCGCAATACTTACAACCTCCACAGCGTGCCAGACTGACTCCGCAGTCCACAGTGATTATACCACCACATCACCGATGGACAAATTTTCATCTTATGCGGAATGCGCCGCTCAACCAGCCAAAACAACATTTCGCACAAACACCGATTTTCGACAGAAAAATGTCAGGCACCAATCTGACGTCTCTACCAAAACTAAACGTGACGTCAAAACTGCTGTTCCAACACATCCTAGATCTAAGTCCAATGTTCTCCCACGAGTCCTCATTATTCATGACTCTATTGTAAATAAAGTGGATGGAAAAAGATTAGGATCGTCCTACGGTTTCCAGGTGGCCACGAGGAAGATACATACCATCGACGAGTGTAAGAGAGCTATTGAAAAATCTAAAGAAGAGCTGACACCTGAACCTGACTGCGTTGTTTTACACGTGGGGATAGCAGATCTGAAAACGAAGGAGCCAAAAGTATGTAGTACAAATCTAGACGACTGTGTAAAATCTGTTAACACCCAATTTCCAAAAGCCAAGATAGTGTTAAGTCAGGTTGCTCCTGTAAGAAACAAGCACCTAAACGTGAAAAGGGAGCTGCTTAATGTCCTAACCAAAGAGAGACTCCTCAACGCAGCAAATGTCAACTACATCAGCCACGATAACCTGCAAACAAGTCACTACACTCAAGTCAGCCAGGACGACGTACATCCGACCACCAGAGGGGCGAGCGTTCTGGCCAGAAATATAGGGAGGCATATCCATCAGCTTTTCTGGGAAAAACCGAGGAGGAGATCAACCCATCAACACCATCAATCAAGACCTGGCTTTCACCCTCAGTTTTTCTTCCCTCCCTGGTCATTTTAGATTCAGCCCAGATTCAGTTCCTCTCTGTTCAGTACTCAACTATATTGTTTTAATTCCTTATATAGCCTACTTATTTGCTTACTTATGATAAATTTTACTTGAACGTTAGATTAATTGATTATCTAATCATCTAAATGTGGGATACTACTCCAAGCTTATTCAACCGTTCATCATGAAAAAGTGTGTAGTCAGTGACATCAACATTGTTCAGTGGAACACACGTTCCATTGTTAGAAACATTTCCTATTTGAGTAACTACCTATCTTCTAGAAACATCCAAGTCTTGCTTCTACAATCGCTGAATACCACCAAAACCAATATACCTAAAATATCTGGGTTTTATTATCCACCAGTATATGACTCTATCAATGACGGTGGCCGAATACAAACAGCTATATATGTTCGTGAAGGACTGAACTACTGCGAAAGGTCATCGCCAGTACCAAAATCGTCCTCATCTATTTCTTCATGTGCAATCATTATAAAATGTTCATCATCATTAGTTTTGAATTTGGCCTCTGTCTATCTACCAAGAGGTCCCGATTCTGTGAATACTGAGTGGTTGAAACATTTTCATGACCAACGTGACAAGTGGATAGTTGGTGGTGATTTTAATGCACATGCCCCATTTTGGGCCAAGGATTGTAAAAACATAACTAGCAACAGGTTGATTGAAAATATTATAGATTCCAATTTATACTTACTAAACAACGGACACGTTACCCGTGTCCCTGATATACCAACCCACAGACCCACAGCTATAGACCTTACCTTAATCTCACCATCGCTAGCACCAAATGCCACATGGCAAACAGAGGATGACTTGTTGGGATCAGATCACATCCCCATACTTCTTACCCTTAACCTCATCACTGAGTTTGATGCAATACCACAAGATAGTTTACCCAAGTTTAACTATAAATACGCAGATTGGGCCAGTTTTAAAGCTTTCCTACGAAATACAAGAACAGATCTATCTGAAACAACGACCTTAAACGATATGTACGCAGATTTCTGTAAGTCACTCTTAAGGGCTGCAAAAATGTCAATCCCAGAACTTAAAGCGTCAAAAACAGGAAAACATCATGGAAAAGTCTGGTGGAATAAAGATTGTGAAAAGGCAGTCAACGAAAAGAAAGAAAAATACAAACAATATATAGCTAATAGGTCACCTGAAAATCATACGGCAATGAAAAGTGCGAACATAAACTGTAACAGAGTCATAGAACAAGCTAAAGAACAATATTGGACATCTTTTTGTACATGTGAAGTAAGTGACCATAAAGATATGCAAAAGATTTGGGAAAAACTGAAAACAATGAAAAATGGGATCATGTTGCCATCAATTCCAGTAAAGCTAGAAAACAACCCTTTACCTAGCTCACAGGAGAAAGCAGAAGCTTTTGCAGACATGTTTGCTGAGGTCTGTCGAGTAGAAGGACTTCCTGCCTCTAGTAGAAATTATAGGGTACAGGAAGAAAAGACCGACGCATACAAGGATCATGTCCCAGATAATACGCACTACGTAAATGCACCAATCACGCTCCAAGAATTAAAAGATGCCATTAAATCAATTCCAAATAAAAAGACATCAGTAGGATTTGATGCAATTTCCAATGAGATGTTGAAAAATTTACCAGAAATTTTTTAATCTTGCTACATAATATGTTTAAAAAATGCTGGAATAGCGGCAAACTGCCCGAATATTGGAAACAATCAATAGTGGTTCCTGTACTAAAAGCAGGTAAATGCAATATTGACTTGAAAAACTATAGGCCAATTGCATTAACATCACACGTATGTAAACTTATGGAGAAAATAATTTTAAAGAGATTGATGTACTACTGTGAAAAGAACAACATATTACCAGTGAATCAGGCAGGGTTTAGAAAAGGCAGGTCACCAGTGGAACTCCTAACAAAGCTAACCACTAATATCAAACAACAATTTGCCAGACGCCAATGTGTTTTAGCTACATTCTTTGATATAACTAAAGCATACGACCAAGTATGGCACTCCCGATTATTATTCAAATTGAAAAATATTGGGCTAACAGGTCACATTTTTGATTATGTCAAATGCTTCTTAGAAGACCGCGTAATTCAAACGAGGATCGAAAATGTGTATTCTTCAAAACGATTTCTTCAAATGGGTATCCCTCAGGGATCCGTTATTGCTCCCCTTCTCTTCATGATATTATTGCATGACTTACCCAGTAAAATTTCTAAACATGTAACTTTAGCTCAATATGCTGATGATTTATGCATGTGGATGCAGGTCAATATGAAAAGAAAAACTCCTTTGCGCTGTCTTAATTATACGCGTAAATGTTATCAATTAGAACTCGATAAAATAGCACGATATATGGTAGAAAATGGACTACATCTATCCGTGGAAAAAACAAAGATAGTTTTGTTTAACAGTGGAGCTAACCCAGCAAATGTTCCCACGTTCAAACTGGGAGATACTCTTCTTCAGTATAATGAGTCGATTAAATTCTTAGGAGTTTTCCTTACAGCCAAATTATCTTGGAATCAGCATATTGAATACTTATTAACAAAAGCTCAAAAAAGTTTAAATTTCTTGAAAATAGTTCGCAAACAGATATGGGGACAAGATGCATCAACACTTGTTCATCTCTGTAAATCGCTTATTAGATCTAAATTAACCTATGCCCAAGAAATATTCTTCAGCGCACCAAAACGCTTACTCACAAAACTGCAGAGCATAGATTGTAAAGGTTTCAAACTTGCGCTGGGTCTTCCAATGCATGCCTGTTGCCATCGTACATACAATGCAATCAAATTGTTGCCACTTGATGAACAAAGGAAAGTCGCTTCTACTAAATTTCTGTTAAGAAACACTACCATAGAAAACAGCATCAAAACAGAGACAAAAGTAAGATCAGACACCGACTTTCCAAAAAGAGCTAAATCAATATCCTCACAGGTCACGCTTGCAACATTTACAGCTGATGTTATGAAAGGCTCTGGAATTGATTTAGACACAGGTCCTGTAACTTTAAGACCTTCGTTTTCACCAGTACCCAGTTGGGAACTTCAAAGAGCACGATTTGACATACACCACACTGACTTAAAAAAAGAAGATAATATCAATTTACTGGCATGTCACGTTAAATGTCATATAGAAGACTTTTATTCCGATCACTTGAAAGTTTACACTGATGGTTCAATAATTGAAAGACAAGCAGGTTCAGCGTTTTTAATACCTGCTCTCAAAATTGAGAAATCTTTCTATATAGGACTTTATAAATCTATCTTTACTGCAGAACTCTTTGCAATCTTAATGGCTTTGAATTGTATGATAAATCTTCCTAGGACAATTCCCCAGATACTTTTTTGCGTTGATTCAAAATCTGTACTTCAAGCTCTTGAATTATCAAAATTACAAACAAGATCTGAAATGATATTGGAAATTACTCACTTGATTAATAGTTTATCCTTAAGAGGCACTGTTATTACTTTCTGCTGGATACCATCTCATAGTTCTTTTCATTACAATGATATGGTTGATAGGGCTGCCAAACGGGGGGCAAAGAGCTCACCAGATTCAAATCATATACAACTTTCCCTCTCATTGCATGAGTGTTATACCTTAGTGGACGCCTACGTATGGAAGCAGTCTCAAGATAAACAGAAAAAGTATGAAAAATGTTACATGAATTTTGAAATTAGCAAAACACCTAAGCGATTCCTTGCCAGCAGAAGTATACAATCCCTTATGTATAGGTGGAAACTTGATGCATTCAAAACAAAATACACCAGGAATGTAGTGTGCCTGTGTGGAAAGAAGATAACACATAGTCATATTCTTT
Source organism: Monoplex corrugatus (assembly GCA_030674185.1). NCBI lineage: Eukaryota > Metazoa > Mollusca > Gastropoda > Littorinimorpha > Ranellidae > Monoplex > Monoplex corrugatus. The sequence goes on along the minus strand of JAPXFY010000026.1, from coordinate 39,034,954 downwards.
CATGCGTTCGGGTAAAACAACATATACCTACATTATCAACGAAGACAGTTTCTGACATATTTGCCTCACCATCCTTAACATATGAATTTTTTGTTAGCCTGTCAAAAAGTCCGATAGCGAAATATATTTAACGTGCCGTTACTTCTCATGTTCAGTGTTATGGTTAGCTAATTTTACTGTTTCAATCGTTAATTATGATAACGTCATTTGTGAATTTTTCTTTCTTGTCTTGTTTTTCTGGTTTATTTTTTTTTCCTGAAGATTAACCTTTTGCAAGTTTGTTTGTTGTTGGTGGTTTTTTTGTTTTGTTTTTTTTTTTGGTCTAAAATCACTTTAGTGAATAGACATTAAATCAAAGACCACCACCACACACACACACACGTCATCATCATTTGCCCTGGCGTATGGCGTCGGCAATCATGGCCCTCCATACGAATCTATTCTTTGTCGCTGCAAGTTCATCTCCCACCCTCTCTGTCTTCATCCACTCCGCAAGTCCGTCCAGTATTTTCTCTCTGGGTCTACCTGGTGCTCTTTTTCCGTCCAGCTTTTCTGCTGTTATGTAACCTTGTGATCTAATTTCTCTTGCCTCATAAAATGTCCTGTAAATGCTGCTTGTCTTTTTCTTATCTTCTCCATTAACGTTAATCTTGTGTCTGCCTCCTTCAAGACTGTCTCGTTTGTTTTCTTTGCTGTCAGTGGAACACTTAACATTCTTCTTAGATACCACATTTTTGCGACCTCCATCTTGATCTGACTTTGCGTGATGACTGTCGACACCTCACAGCCGCACAACAATATAGGTTCCATGTAATACTGAAGAAATCTCTTGTTGATGTTAAGTGATTAGGCATTTGTTGGTAAGAAACATAAATACACACACACACACACACACACACACACACACACACACACACACACACACACACAGTATAGTGAAAAGACGTTAAATCAAGCAACGAAACGAACGAACACACACACACACACACAACACACACACACAATACACACTCACACAACACACACATTGTCAGGTTGCAGTCGTCTGGGTGCTGGTTCAGTTCTTGCCAGGCCTTGATGGGTATCGTTTCAAAACCAAGGTTGCTTTCGTGGCCCACATGGTTGCCTTGGTTACAGGTGGAGTTTCGGGGTTGCTGTTTCTTGGTGGTCAAGGGAGTCTAATTTCTGTTTGGGAAATATTTTCTCGGTAGGGGTTGTTTCCCTTGCTGCTTTTCCTCATGTGTGTGGGAGTGATATCTGTAGGTCTGTGTTCCAAGGGGCGAATCACTCTCTGTTTCGGTTGGACCTGTGAATCACGCTTTTCAGGCGGATTCGTTGGATTGTGGGGCCAACCTGACTTCAGGTCTGATTTTTGAGTTCTCGTTATACTGGCTTGGAAATTTCTGGTCAGTTGTTGGGTGTCTGTGTTTCGGGAAGGGTGTTAGTCCTTTTTTTTCCTTCGAGGTAACCTTATTACTCGGCAACAGGTTATAAGTGAACTTGAGATGTAGTTCTGGTTCACTTTCGAGATTATTCTATGCTTTCTATGTTTCTGTGTTCACCCTGTAGTCCAGTTGAGTGTACTTGGCAAGGGTGATGTGGCGTCTGTACCAGTTTGTGCTGTTCCGTGCTGTTCCAATTTCTATGTTGTTTGAGGAGCGGAAAAACTTCTGTTGGAGACCAGTATGATTCTGTGACTCTTTTGGAGAGGTGAGGAGTTTTAATATCTGTGTTTATGGAAGGGTGTTAGTGCCTCTTCCTCGATATAACCTTGTTAATTGGTAACAGGTTATAAGTGAATTTAAGATGTAGTTCTGGTTCACTTTCGAGATTATTCTATGTTTCTATGTTCACCCTGTAGTCCAGTTGAGTGTACTTGGCAAGGGTGATGTGGCGTCTGTACCAGTTTGTTCTGTTCTGTGCTGTTTCGAGATTTTTCTCTGTTTTCTCTGTTTTCTATGTTCACCCCGTAGTCTAGTTGAGTGAACTTGGCAAGGGTGATGTGGCGTCTGTACGAGTTTGTGCTGTTCTGTGCTGTTCCAGACTCTATGTCCTTTTGAGGGAGTTGCGTTGTTGGTCGTTGTGTGGTGGTGTGTTGTTCGCGTTTATGGTTTAATTTCTGGTTTCCCTAGGTTCCGAACTGGTTTGAGAGGCTTGCCCAACCGGTTTGTGTGGCGTCGTAACGTAGGTTTGGGTCAGGGTTTATTCGTCGTCGTTGAGATGTAAATGCGCGATTATTTTCGATTCTCTGCGCCTTGGGTTGTTGATTAGGCCTTGTGAATCCAAGCCGTGAGGTTAAGATAACTAGTTTAATTTACTGATAATAAGTACATTGGGCTGTTTACTGTTTGGGGATAAACGTAGAGGAGCTTACCGTTTTGGAGATAAGGTTATGCGTGTCGTGTGTCAGACTGACTTGTCAGACAGTTGACGATGAAGTTAAAGATAAAATGGATATCATAAATTTATTATTGAGTGCCAGTAAGAGTGTGTAGCTATTGTTAAGGGCCTGTTGATGTTTTTTTGTATTTTAGGCCCATGTCGTGATAACGTTCTATGGTTTTATTTCATGTGATTCTACTATGTGTGCGTTGTTTTGGGTAACGAAATTGTTACCTTCATGTATTCATAAGCTTTTGTCAGGGCTAAGTTAAATCATTTACCTTGCCTTGTGCAACGTGATGGTTACTTACACCTGACTTCAAGTTCATTTCGGTTGACAGTTTTTTTTTATATGATAGTGCCCTTATCTCTTTGAGATTCCCCGTGTATGATTTTGTGTATATTTTTGAGATACCCCATGGATGACTTTTTGTGCAACGTAAATGTTTGAGATGCACCGTGGATGATTTTGGGTATCTGTTGAGATGCCCGAGAATGATTTTTTTTCTGTGTGTGTGTCCAGTGAAATGATTTTGTTTAAGATATATGTTAATGTAATTTGTGAACTCCTGTGTTGTTAAATGACAGTATTAAATATGGGTGAATAAAAAAAATAGCTGTTTGTTGTTGGGGTGATAAGTAAATAGGTCTGTAAATTCTGTCTATCCCTCTTTTAGCACGATCAGGTCTTAGCGAGCCTGACACACATAAAGACACAACATACACACAAACACACACACACACAACACCACACACAACACACACACACACACACACACACACACACACACACACACACACACACACACACACACACACAACACACACACACACACACACACACATATACACACACATACACACACAAAACACATAAACACACACACACAACATACACACACACACACACACACACACACACACACACACACACACGCACGCACGCACGCACGCACGCACACACACACACACACACACACAAACACACTTCTGTCTGTCTGCCTTTCTGTCTGTCTGTCTGTCTCTCTCTCTCTCTCTGTATATTATACTCCTAATCATAATTTAAGGGCCACTTCTTCCTTCCTCTCTAATTTTAAGTTGAAATAATTGACAATGTTTAGAATTGATTCTATGTTTTATTTCATCATTTCCACACCTGTTTTGGAAAAAGAAATTAGCACAATGACCCATTAGTGAACAGCACATGCATTTAAAGGAACATCCCCCCCTTTTCAAAAAACAGAAAGTGTCAGATTTGGCCAATCTGTTTTCAATATCGCGTGTGTCCGCCCCGAGCCTGGATGCATGCTTCACAGCGCCGATGCATCGACCCCACAAGGGTACGGAGTGTGTCCTGAGGGATGGCCGCCCACTCGATCTGCAGGATGTCGACCAGCCTGGCCAGGGTGCCCGGTGGGGGGTGGTTGTCCCTGATGCGCCTCCCGAGCACATCCCAGAGGTGTTCAATTGGGTTCATGTCAGGTGAGCACGCTGGCCAGGCCATACGGACGACTTCATGCTGCTCCAGGAAGTCGGTCACAAGGCGTGCTCGATGCGCAGGTGCATTGTCGTCCTGGAAGATGGCGCCTTGACCAAGGTCCACAAGCACAGGCAGTGCCACGGCCGCCAGAACCTCGTCCCGGTACCGGACCCCGTTCAGGATGCCGTCAATGGGGAGCAG
>JAPXFY010000026.1:39023391-39025891 GCA_030674185.1 Monoplex corrugatus | reverse complement strand
GTAGGACTTTAAACTCAACAAAATGAAACGAAAACGAAAGGCATCACCACCATAATCATGTGCCTTGCCGCATGGCATTGGCGATCATGGCCCTCCATATGTATCTATCCCTTGTCGCCGCTAACACATCTTCCACCCTCTATGTCCTCAGCCACCCTGCAAACCCGTCCAATATTTTCTCCCTGGGTCTGCCTGGTCCTCTCTTTCCTGTTGTGACCAGGTACTGTAATTTCCCTTTCCTCATCAAATGGCCTATAAATGTTGCCTGTCTTTTCCTTATATTCCTTATCAATGATCTTCCTGTGTATGGCTCCATCAAGTCTGTGTCGTTTGTTTTCTTTGCTGTCCATGGAACTCTCAACATCCTTCTTAGAAACCACATCTCGGCTGCCTCAGTCTTGTTCTGACTTTGCGTGTTGACTGTCCACGCCTCACAACCGTATAATATTATCGTTTCTATATAACATTCAAAGCAATCGGCATCCTCACGGGGGGGGGGGGGGGGGGGGGAGGGGGGATAGACGGTGGCATAAACAGACAACACATGGCTTACCTGCTTCCTACTCTGCACGTGATCCTGGAAGAGGCCAGCATCCTGGATGCCGCTGCTGACAGGTTCTGTGAGGACTGGCTTGAAAGAGTAATCTTCTTCACGGGGTGATTGTCTCCCTAGCCATCAACCCTTATGTACCAACACGCCCTCACATGATCAGATAACTCTCACTGTCACACTGTCTGTTGCGTTAACAGCTGTTGCTGTTGATGGTGGTAGTGGTGGTGGTGATGGTGGTGGTGGTAGTGGTGGTGGTATGAGTGGTGATGGTGATATTGCTGCTGCTGTTGTTGTTGACGTTGATGTTGATGGTGGTGGTGGTGGAGGTGGTAGTAGTAGGGATGGTGATGGCGATATTGCTGCTGCTGTTGTTGTTGACGTTGATGGTGGTGGTGGAGGTGGTGGTAGTAGGGATGGTGATGGCGATATTGCCGCTGCTGTTGTTGTTGTTAGTATGGTTTCTGTTGTTATGACGTCTTATTTCTTGCTGTTACTGCAGCGGTCGCTGTTGTTTGTTGTTGTGTCTGTTGTTATTTGTTGTTGTTGTTATTATTGTTGTCAATGTCCCCCTGCTATTCTTGTTGTTGTTGCAGTTTTAGCTGTTGTTTTTGATGTTGGGTGCTGCTGTCGTGATTGTTGTCATTGCCAACACCCCTGCTGCCTGTGTTGTTGTTGTTGCTGCTGCTGTCGTTATTGTAGTTGCTGCTGATGTTGTTGTTGCTGATGCTATGGCTGTTGTTGTTGTCCGTCTTTTTGTTGTTACTGCTGCTGTGATTGCTGCTGCTGTTGTTGTTGTAGTTGTTGTTACTGCTCTTCCTGCCGTTGTTGTTGCTTTTCTTAAAGTTATTGCTGCGTCTGTTGTTGTTTTTATTACTGTTGCTGTTGTTGTTGTCCCACTAGATCATATCATCTCTTCCTGAAAGAAAATACAAAACCGACATGATCAAATACTTCAACAATCAGATCTTTCTAACAAACCAAACTTATCCTTTAAACAATCAAATATTTTTGTGAAATTATTAAATAATGAAATTATTTTAAAAAAATCTGAAGCCTTCAATCAAATCATTGAATAACAAAATTATTCCAACAAATAATCTAAATCCTTCAATCAAATCATGAAATGATAGAACTATTCCAAAAAATAATCTGAATCCTTCAATCAAATCAATAAATAATAAAATCATCACCCTCCTCCCAATCTAAATCCTTCGGTCAAATCATTAAATGATAAGATATATACCAACAAATAATCTAAATCCTTCAACCAAATCATTGAATAATAGAATTAGTCCATCAAATAATCTAAACAATCAAATCATACAATCAATCCACCTACACAATCAAATTCATTTACGCAATGAAAACATTCAGTCAAATCATTTAGACAATAGAATCATTGGCTCAAAGAGTTTAGACAACGAATCATTCAGCGAAATCATTTAAAGATTTGAAATAATTTGATCAAATCGTTTAAACAATTAATCATTTGATCAAACCATGTTAACAACGAAATAATTTATTCAAAGCAGTGAACAAAACTAATTAGTTAAAGCAAAAAACATTTCAATCGTTCAGTCAAACCATTCAAACAGCTTAATCATTCGGTCAAACCATTTGAACAGCTTAATCATTCAGTCAAACCCTTTAAACAATCTAATCATTCAGTCAAACCATTTAAACAATTTAATCATTCAGTCAAACCATTTAAACAGCTTAATCTCATTCAATCAAACCATTTAAACAGCTTAATCATTCAATCAAACCATTTAAACAGTTTAATCATTCAGTCAAACCATTTAAACAATTTAATCATTCAATAAAACCATTAAAACAATGTAATCATTCAATCAAACCATTTAAACAATTTAATCATTTAGTCAAACCATTTAAACAATTTAATCATTTAGTCAAACCATGTAAACAATTTAATCATTCAGTCAAACC
>JAPXFY010000026.1:38975891-39018391 GCA_030674185.1 Monoplex corrugatus | reverse complement strand
TGTCATCAAGAACCCAAGAGGGACAGGACTTCCTGATTTTTTGCAGTTGTCTGCGGATGGTGGAACATGTGAGTCTCGGGGTCTGTCTCGTATTTTTCATGAAGAACACACACACAGCAGGCAATAAGGACAAGTGCGTCTACTCATCCGTCGGATCGCCGGAAAGAGATCATCCTCATCATTTATCATCACTCACTCACTCACTCACTCCCACCGCGCATATACGCTTCTGAAAAAAGAAAACATTGCTCAGAACGCCAAAAACAAACAAAAACAAACAAGAAACAAACAAACAAAAACTTACAAACCAACAAACAAGCAACAGAAAAACAACAACAAAGAAACAAGGAATACATAAAACACAAACAAAACAAACAAAAACAAATAAACAAACAAGCAAGCAAGCAAGCCAGCCAGCCAGCCACATAGCCAGACTACCAACATAATACAACATACATACATACATACATACATACATACATACATACAACATACATACATACATACATACATACATACACATACATACATACATACACACATATACAACATACTAATACATACATACATCATACATACATACATACATACATACATACATACATACATACATACATACACACATACATACATACATACATACATACACAATACATACATACATACATACATACATACACACATATACATACACATATACATACATATACATACATACATACATACATACATACATACATACATCATACATACATACACACATACATACATACACACATAACACACATACATACATACACTACATACATACATACATACATACATACATACAAACACACATACATACATACATACACACATACATAACACTACATCATACATACATACATACATACATACATACACACTACATACATACATAACAATACATACAATACATACATACATGCATACATACATACACATGCATACATACATACAATACATACATACATACATACACACACAGATACATACATCACACATAACATACACACACATACATACATACATACATCATACATACATACATACATCATACATACATACATACATACATACATACATACATACATACATACATCATACATACATACATACATACATACATACATACATACATACATACATACAACACACACACACACACATACATACAAACATACAAAAACAAGAAACAAAAAATCTTGACAGCCCAGCAGGAGTTCATGATGAAGCAGAAAACAAGACTTTTGTTCCCGTGTTTACCATGTCTCTGCATGTGACAACCAACAATAATAACAGCCAACGGCCCGCAACCCATCCACTCCCCTAGTTCTTACTTACCCCCTCCCCCACCCCACCCACCCACACATCCCTTCCTGTGCTTTTGAGATGTCTCGAAACACCACGCAAATTACAGTCTGACGGCTGTACGGGAGCTCGTACTCATTTCATGTCACTGCCCTAAATCCATCATTCAAACCGTCTCTTCAAAATATAGGTACATACTTTCTAGTGGTGGTAGCTGTAGCGTTATTATTAGTATTGTCGTTATTACTATCATTATTATTATTATTTAAAGCCCGGCCGACTGCGCAGAGCAATATCAGGACTATCATCATCATCATGTGGCGTTGGCGATCATGGGCCTCCCATATGCATCTATCCCTTATCGACTGCAACTATCTCAAAACATACACGACAACTCTTTGACAGTGAAAAAATGGAAAAGAAAACACTGTTTTCGTCCCATTTTCTACGCCACCTGAATGGCCACAGAAGCTGGCATAGTTTTTATATTGCGATGATGATGATGTCGATAAGGATGATAATTCTTAGGCTATGGAGTGCCATCTAGGATTGAGACTGCGTGACAGGGCTTTACTCTACGCTTATTATCACAGTAAAACACACAAATGAAGGACTCCCATCTGTATTCTCTAAGTATTTCACCACCAAAATACAAACTCTTCGTGACAGGCTTGACAGGACACCCTGTCAACCATGCCCACCTGACCCTTCCTTCTCTGGCACACCTCTTACTACTTTTACCCCAGTCTCACAAGAAGAAATTCTCAACACAATCAGATCCATGTCGTTCAAAACCTGCGAACTGGATCCTCTTCCAGGTTCTGTCTACTCTGACTGTCTCCCTACTCTCCTCCCATTCATCACTGACATCATCAACACTTCTTTTCAAACTGGAACTGTCCCAGATTCTTTCAAGTTTGCTATTGTTCACCCTCTCCTGAAGGAATACAATTTAGACCCAAATGAACTGAAAAATTACCGGCCTATCTCTAATCTCTCTTTCTTGTCAAAACTCATCGAAAAAGTTGTCCTCAACCAGCTGAACTCTCACCTGTCTGCCAACAATCTCCTCAATCCTTTCCAGTCAGCCTACCGCCAGTGCCATAGCACTGAAACTGCCCTGCTACACATTCTCAACAATCTCCTCCTTGCAACTGATACTGGCAAAGTCTCTCTCCTCACACTCCTTGATCTGTCTGCAGCCATTGATACCATTGATCATGGTATTCTCCTTTCTAGACTTCATCATACTTTTGGCATCTCTGACATTGCTCTCTCCTGGTTCACTTCATCTCTATCAAACAGAAAACAAACTGTTCTCATTAATGGCACTTACTCTCAACCTGCATACCTGACCTGTGGTGTTCCACAAGGATCTGTCCTTGGCCCTGTTCTTTTCACTCTTTACACCTCCCCCCTGTCCACCATCATCAACTCCCACTCTATAAAACACCACTTCTATGCTGATGACACCCAACTTCTAGACAGTGACACACCAGACAATATACAGCGCCTCTTGACTCGCACCACTGAGTGTTACTCGGACATTAAGAACTGGATGACGTTCAACAAACTTCAGCTTAATGACGACAAGACAGAAGCTATCCTCATTGGCACCTGTCAGAAACTTTCTCAGCTGCCTCCTCTTTCTCTCCCATTATGTAACACATCAGTCCCAGTTTCAACTAAAAACCTTGGTGTCTGCATTGACTCTACCCTGTCCATGAACAACTTTGTTTCTCAAACTGCCAGATCTTGCTACTATCATCTCCATCGTATAAGCCTGATCAGGAAGTATCTCTCTGTCGAAACAACTGCAAAATTCGTTTTCTCCTTCATAATGTCTCGCATTGACTATTGCAATTCACTCCTGTCTGGTCTTCCTGCCTCCATCATGCAGCGCATTCAAAACAATGCTCACGCCTTGTACTAAAAAAGAAAAAAGCTGACCACATATCTCCTCTCCTGGCACAACTTCACTGGCTCCCTGTATCAAAGCGCATACAGTACAAACTAGACACCATGTGCTACAAAAGCCTCAATAACGCAGCCCCTAATTACCTGTCAAGCCTACTTGAGATCTATGTTCCCTCACGTACCCTCCGCTCTGCCTCCGATCCTCTGACTTTTCGCTTTCCACGCACTAAGCTCAATACCTATGGTCCACGAGCCTTCTCTGTTTCTGGTCCACTTTCCTGGAACAAACTTCCTCTTTCAGTCCGTCAGCAATCTACTTTTGTCTCCTTCAAGTCCGCTCTCAAAACTCACCTTTTCTCCTCTGCATAAAATCCTGACCTCACTCAATCGCCTCTGCAGCCTGTCTCCACTCGGAGGGGAATTACATTGTAATATATAATTGTATATAATATGCTCTCTATAATTTTCCATTGCTTTTATTCTTTCTCCCCATTTATAGCCGTGTGCGTGTGCGTGTGTGTGTGTGTGTGTGTGTGTGTGTGGTGCGTGCGTGCGTGCGTGCGTGCGTGCGTGCGTGCGTGCGTGTGCGTGCGTGCGTGTGTGTCTGTTTTAGCGCTTAGATTTGATTTTATCAAGATTTTGCGCTATATAAATAAAATATTGTTGTGTAAAAATATCCTGGCGTCAGCCAGGCCCGAGAAATACAGATACCTGCGGTGCTGCTCAGAAGATTTGAGCAACACCCTCCATGATGCATCAGTGAAGTGGATGGGACTCGATTGTGTGGTCCCAGTCTTCCCAATGAGCCCATAGCACGCCCAACTCTGGGTCCTTCCCTTCCTTCCTGTCCCTTAACCCTATCCAGGGTCGTGGGGGCTCCACATGGATGAACGTTGCACCGTCTGTCTCCACCTCTGTCTGTCATGAGCAAGGGTCTGGGTCGTGGCAAAGCTTTTTCCTGTCCATTCGTCAATATTGTCCATCCACCTTTTTCTCTGTCTGCCTCTTTTTCTTCCCCCCTGAACTGTTTCTTGGAGTATTGTTTTTGATAGTCCGTTAGTTCTTGTCACGTGACCATACCACCGAAGTTTCCTTTTTCTTACTGTTGTCAGAAGGTTTTCATAGTTTTTGACATGCTGTGAAATTGTTCTTCGTACTTCCTCATTGGTAATGTGGTCTTTGTATGAGATGCCAAGCACTCTTCTAAAGCATCTCATTTCTACTGCCAGGATCTTCTTTTGCAGTTCTGCTGTTAGTGTCCATGACTCGCACGCGTAGAGAAAGATTGACAGGACCAATGCGTGCATTAGCTTCAGTTTGGAAGTGAGGGCGATGTTTTTGTCCCTCCAGATGGGCATCAGCTTGGCTAGTGCTGCTGTTGTCTGTGCTGCTCTTGCAAGAACTTCGGTTTTCGATCCCTGTTCACTGATAATGGCTCCGAGATATTTGAACTGAGCCACGGTTTCCAGCTCACTCCCGCTGACTGTAATCTTCTTTTCTATTGGTTTTGTGCTGTTTGTCATCAACTTTGTCTTTTCGGCACTGATCTCCATGCCATATCTGGATGATGTCTCGTCCAGGTGTTTCACCAGGTTGGCAAGTTCGTCTTCATTTCCAGCCAACCCATCGATGTCGTCGGCAAATCTCAAGTTGGTGATTGTCCTTCCTCCAATACTGACTGAGCCGTGATGGTTTTCAAGGGCATCCGTCATAATGCGCTCAAGGAAGATGTTGAACAAGGTTGGAGAGAGGAGACAGCCCTGGCGAACTCCAACTGATGTGTGAAACCAGTCCCCCACTGTGCCCCCAACAAGCATTGCGCTGCTCGCTTTTGCGTATAGCTGTGTGATGGTGTCAATAAGCTTCCTTCCCATGTTGTACTTCCTCATGGTGGCCCACAGTGCTTCATGCCATACTCTGTCAAATGCCTTTTTGAAGTCGATAAAAACGTGGTAGATGTCCTGTTGGTGTTGGCTGTATTTTTCGCATAGGACTCTGAGATTGAATATTTGTTCTGTTGTGCTTCTACCACTGCGAAATCCCGCTTGTTCTTCGGCAATGATCTCCTCTGCCTGTGGTTTCAGTCTGTTCAAAATGACTTTCAGCATCACTTTGCTAGCATGGCTGATAAGGCTGATCGTTCTGTAATTCTGGCATAGTTGTAAATTGCCTTTCTTGGAAAGTGTGATGATTAGTGACTGGGTCCAAGGTGTCGGCCATTCTCCCGTCTGCCAGATTTTGTTGCAGATTTTCCAGAGGATGTCAGTCACTGCCTCCCCTCCATGCCTGATCAGTTCTGCTGGGATGTTGTCCACTCCAGCAGCTTTTCCATCTTTCAGCGATCTGGGTAGGAGCCGGTTAAAGCCGAAAAATCCCACAATGATTTTTGAAGGGACTGATGGGGATTCAAACCGACAATCTTCCAGTCCGTTGCGCTAACCACTACACCACGGCGACTGGTTTATGGAAAAGTTTATGGAAAAGAAAACTAAGTGCAGAAGGATTAAATCATATGCGCTATTTAAGCTGAATTATGAACATATCTCACCAAGTTAGACATATGGATCATCCGTTCATCTAATAGAAAGATTAATTTTTAACGGCCATATCATCGAAAGTATTAAAGCAACGTGAAGTTTTATTCATTAATCGATTTTTGTAATGGGTGAAATGCTGCTTACAAACCACTGTCACTTATCGATTCATATTGAATATCCGGGCAGTTAAACACTCAAGCTACACTATTAAATGCACGATCGTTTGCAAAATGTTATTATGGTTATACTTTTTATTGTGTATGCATAATGTATATATTCATGATGTATATATATATATATATATATATATATATATATATATATATATATATATATATATATATATATATATATATATACACTTCAAATTTACAAGACAAACAACAAAGGCATTGAATATTTTCTCCTATATTTCGGCCCTTGGCCTTCCTCAGGGTAAAATGTGTGTGTGTGTGTGTGTGTGTGTGTGTGTGTGTGTGTGTGTGTGTGTGTGTGTGTGTGTGTGTGTGTGTGTGTGTGTGTGTGTGTGTGTGTGTGTGTGTATGTGTGTGTGTATGTATGTATGTGTGTATGTATGTACGTACGAGTTCGTTCGTTATTTCTTTTAACGTCTATTCACATATGTGCTTTTAGACGAAAAAAAAAAAAAAGAGAAAAAGAAGACAAGTAAATATGTAAATAAATATTAAGATAAGATAAAGAGGCGTCTGTACGATGAAAGAATCTATGAAATCATAACGGCATTGTAACATGTGAGGTAAAATCAAACAATTAAAAAGAAATTGTGTTGTAACAGGTCCTTTACGGAGTAAGAAAAAAATCTAACAAGCAAACAAACAGGAGCAGGTGGGATTTACAGGCATACAACAATCAGGCTTAATCAAAGAAAACGACCTACAGGACTGTGCAGTAAGTGCCTCGCAATGTGTAAATACAGAGTGAAATCAGTATGTATCTGTTTTAGATTTATAAATGATGCAGGGAAATAAGGTCGCATTCGCTGACAACACAAAAGGTGTTTAACTGTTATGTAATCACTACAGATACATTTGATGGCTGAATTTAGTTCGAAGTGAATTGAGAGATAAGCTGTAAGCTAACGTTATCTCTAGTCTTGTAAAACCCTGGTAATTTACGATGAATGGGCGAGGGTCACATTGCGCTTTTACTTTGTAATAGCAATGCCGTGCGAACCGAAACGCGACGTCAAATTTGTGGTACCAGCACAGTCGAAGCAATGGAAGCCAAAATCAACAAATACACAAGAAAATGGCTCGGTGTCCCACCTGGTCTCACTGATGTTGCATTCTACTGTCGTCAAGCAATGCTGAAGCTACCTCTCAAATCCATAGTGGAGGAATACAAAGTTGGAAAAGCAAGACTGTTGAGCATGCTGGAGGAATCGGAAGACAATATCGTGAGATCAGTTCATCCAAAGCTGAGAACTGGCAGAAAGTGGAAAGTCCAAGAGGCTGTAAACAATGCCAAGAGAAACCTCAGCATCAAAGAAATAATTGGACACACGCAAACCAACAGACAGGGACTGGGAGCAACAAAAATGCAGTGGTGGTCCAAAGCCAAAGGGAAGGAAAAAAGAGACATGATCATACAGGAGTTGAAGGAAGAAGAAGATGTCAAAAGAGTGCAGAAGGCAGTCCAGCAAGGTCAACAGGGGCAATGGACAACATGGGACAGTGCACTCCAAAGAAGTCTCAGCTGGAACGATATGTGGCACATGGCTCCTCTAAGGATAAGCTTCCTCCTCAGATCTGTATATGACCTGCTCCCCTCGAATGCAAACTTAGTGAAATGGGGGAAAGCAGACGACCCAGCATGTCCGCTCTGTCAGAAGAAACAAACAGTGGAACATGTCCTAAGCTCTTGCAAAGTAGCGCTAGCCCAAGGAAGGTATACATGGAGGCACAACCAAGTTCTGAAAGTGATCACAGATGTGGTTAGCGAAAAAAACCATGACCCCAAACGCACCAATTGCTATGACAACGTTCTACAAAGCAGGAAGGAAACAGGTCTGGCCCGAAAGTGCTATGACAACCAGCACATTGCCAAAGGGTCTTCTGGATGGAGCAGTCGACTGGGAGTGTACAGCAGACCTCCCAGAGTGGAGAAATTACCCAGATGTCATCAGCAAGACAGGCATGAGACCAGACATCGCTCTCCACTCTGACTCCTCGAAACAAGTGATTCTGATAGAACTCACTGTGCCATACGAAAGCAGAATGGAAGAAGCACATATCTACAAGACCGAAAAATACGCCGGTCTTGCCAGCACCCTGAAGAAAGCAGGTCTGCGGGTCAAAATCTTCGCCATAGAGGTCGGGGCAAGAGGGTTTGTGGGCACCTCCGCTTATGATCTCATGAAACAACTCGCCATTTCTGGGAAGAAGAGGACTAGAGCCCTTAAAGCGATGGCAGAGGCAGCAGAAAGGAGCTCAAGCTGGATCTGGGCAAGGAGGAACGAAAAAAGTGAACTTCATAAGGATTAAATTCCCTACAGATGATGTGTGCCCCGTTAGCACATTGGTAAAACCGCGTACCGCAGTTCTGAAGCGCAGAATCGCCCAGGTTCGATCCCCGGCGTGGGAAAAAAAAAAAAAAAAAAAAAATATAGACAACAGCAGAAGGGCATCCAGGAGTCATGACCTGGATGTGGCCCGGCCCCCCGAGAGTGTAAGGAATTCAGGGCCGAAACACTTGTCTAAAGGGGGTTACTTCTCTGAAGACCTTCTGTTGTCTAGCTCTCCCTAGAGTTTCTTTCTACCTGCACATGGTCAGTCCATTGACTTCCGGGAATAGTTCGGAGGACATTCGGGAAAGACCGAAGGACACTGGGAAAGACTAGATCTGCGGGCTTTGTGGGTTGGCTTCCCTCCTTGCCTTTGATAACATGCCACGAGTTTTTCAAATGAAAGATGCTCCCAGGATTCACCGAAAGGGGGAGAGAATGATGAATCCATCGGCACTGACTCCATCACGACTGGAAACGCACAACGGACCATGATTAATGACCAGTTGGAATTTCCGTGTGCGTGTGGAAGGAGATTCACCACCAAACGCGGCATGAAGATCCACAGGACAAAAATGGGCTGTTTGAAGACACATACGAACCAGCAGCAGCGCACTGCAATAGCAGGTGAGACGTTGGATGACCAAGGCCAGGAATTAAACCATAGTGCCAAGGACATCCACGCTGACGGTTCTGATGCGGATTTTGCACAAGCTCTTAACGCCAAACGTGGAAAACTCAATTTGCCGCCTGCCGGTGCAAAAGAACAATGGGAGAAATTAGATGAGGAACTTGTCCTTAAGCTGAATGCGCTAATAGGGAACAGTACGCTGGAACACAAACTTGACACATACGGAGACATCATATACTCTATCTGCAGGGACACTTATGGAGTGAAGCAGCCAAAGACAAAAACGCCTCCCCAGAAATCCAGAAGACAGCAACAGATGGAGAGCATCCGGAGGGAGAAAAGGAAGCTTAAAAAGCGAATGAAAACTGCCTCAGAATTCGAGAAGCAAGGGCTCCTGGAACTCTGGAAAGATCTGAAGGCCAAACACAATGCTCTCAGCAAAGTGGAATCAGCAAGGCGAAGAAAGAGCAAAAAGAAGAAGACTCAAGATCGTTTCTTCAAAGATCCCTTTGACTTTTCAAGAAAGCTGTTTGAACAACCCAAATCAGGGACTCTCACAGTGGGCAAGGAAACCCTAGAGCAGCATCTCAGGGAAACATATTCCGATTCTCAGCGCGAGGCACCACTTGAAATCCATAATCTGGTTTGGCCTGCAGCGCCAGAAGGAAAATTCAATAACAAACCACCAACACTGGATGAAGTGAAGAACGTAGTAAAGAAAGCCAGAGCCAAGTCAGCACCTGGACCAAACGGAATACCATACCTGCTCTACAAGAAATGCCCAAAAGTGCTCGAGTGGCTCCACAAGATGATTCGATCAGCATGGAGGAACCAGAAGATCAGCGACCAATGGATGAGAGCTGAAGGAGTGTACATTCCGAAGGAGCAGAACTCCAGCAGCATCAATCAGTTCAGGCCAATATCACTTCTGAACGTCGAGGGGAAAATCTTCTTCTCTGTTATGGCAGCAAGATTGACAAAATACCTGACTGAAAACAAGTATCTGGATATGTCAGTCCAAAAGGGAGGCATACCAGGAATGCCTGGATGCTTGGAACATGCCACGTTGATTTGGGATGCCATCCAAAAAGCAAGAACAGAGAAGAGAAACATTGACGTAGTTTGGCTTGATCTGGCGAATGCATATGGATCAGTTCCACACGATATGATCCAGCTGGCTCTTGAAATGTATCACATCCCAGAAAACATCCGAACAATGCTGAGGAAGTATTTCCAAGGGTTCTCAATGCGGTTCTCTACCAAAGAATACACCACGGACTGGATAGACCTAGAGGTGGGCATTGCAATGGGCTGTGCAATCTCTCCCATACTGTTCGTGTTGGCAATGGAAGTCATCTTGAAAGCTGCAATGAAGAGTTCAGGTCCAGTGAATCTGGGAGATGGATACCAGATGCCTCCTCTGAAAGCTTTCATGGATGACACAACAGTCTTGTCCACGGATGAGGAAGAGACACACCAAATCTTAAAGCAGCTGGATGAGCTGGTGGCCTCTTCAAGAATGAGGTTCAAACCTAAGAAATCCCGAAGTCTCTCACTGCGAAAAGGAAAAGTGGCAGATTCAGTCAAATTCATGGTAGCCAACCAAGCCATCCCCACTGTCACAGAAGAGCCAGTAAAAAGTCTCGGAAGATGGTATGATGACTCCCTGAAAGACACACAAAGGGGATGTGAAACCAAGCAAACAGCAGAAGAAGGCCTGAAGAAAATAGATAACTGCGGACTGCCAGGCAAATACAAAGTCTGGTGTCTACAGTTCATGCTGATACCAAAGCTGCTGTGGCCACTGCTAATCTATGACATTTGCACCAGCACAGTCGAAGCAATGGAAGCCAAAATCAACAAATACACAAGAAAATGGCTCGGTGTCCCACCTGGTCTCACTGATGTTGCATTCTACTGTCGTCAAGCAATGCTGAAGCTACCTCTGAAATCCATAGTGGAGGAATACAAAGTTGGAAAAGCAAGACTGTTGAGCATGCTGGAGGAATCGGAGGACAATATCGTGAGAGCAGTTCATCCAAAGCTGAGAACTGGCAGAAAGTGGAAAGTCCAAGAGGCTGTAAACAATGCCAAGAGAAACCTCAGCATCAAAGAAATAATTGGACACACGCAAACCAACAGACAGGGACTGGGAGCAACAAAAATGCAGTGGTGGTCCAAAGCCAAAGGGAAGGAAAAAAGAGACATGATCATACAGGAGTTGAAGGAAGAAGAAGATGTCAAAAGAGTGCAGAAGGCAGTCCAGCAAGGTCAACAGGGGCAATGGACAACATGGGACAGTGCACTCCAAAGAAGTCTCAGCTGGAACGATATGTGGCACATGGCTCCTCTAAGAATAAGCTTCCTCCTCAGATCTGTATATGACCTGCTCCCCTCGAATGCAAACTTAGTGAAATGGGGGAAAGCAGACGACCCAGCATGTCCGCTCTGTCAGAAGAAACAAACAGTGGAACATGTCCTAAGCTCTTGCAAAGTAGCGCTAGCCCAAGGAAGGTATACATGGAGGCACAACCAAGTTCTGAAAGTGATCACAGATGTGGTTAGCGAAAAAACCATGACCCCAAACGCACCAATTGCTATGACAACGTTCTACAAAGCAGGAGGGAAACAGGTCTGGCCCGAAAGTGCTATGACAACCAGCACATTGCCAAAGGGTCTTCTGGATGGAGCAGTCGACTGGGAGTGTACAGCAGACCTCCCAGAGTGGAGAAATTACCCAGATGTCATCAGCAAGACAGGCATGAGACCAGACATCGCTCTCCACTCTGACTCCTCGAAACAAGTGATTCTGATAGAACTCACTGTGCCATACGAAAGCAGAATGGAAGAAGCACATATCTACAAGACCGAAAAATACGCCGGTCTTGCCAGCACCCTGAAGAAAGCAGGTCTGCGGGTCAAAATCTTCGCCATAGAGGTCGGGGCAAGAGGGTTTGTGGGCACCTCCGCTTATGATCTCATGAAACAACTCGCCATTTCTGGGAAGAAGAGGACTAGAGCCCTTAAAGCGATGACAGAGGCAGCAGAAAGGAGCTCAAGCTGGATCTGGGCAAGGAGGAACGAAAAAAGTGAACTTCATAAGGATTAAATTCCCTACAGATGATGTGTGCCCCGTTAGCACATTGGTAAAACCGCGTACCGCAGTTCTGAAGCGCAGAATCGCCCAGGTTCGATCCCCGGCGTGGGAAAAAAAATAAAAAAAATATAGACAACAGCAGAAGGGCATCCAGGAGTCATGACCTGGATGTGGCCCGGCCCCCCGAGAGTGTAAGGAATTCAGGGCCGAAACACTTGTCTAAAGGGGGTTACTTCTCTGAAGACCTTCTGTTGTCTAGCTCTCCCTAGAGTTTCTTTCTACCTGTGGTACAAAAAACTGGGGCCAGCCGCAAAATTGGGGGGGTCTTCGGTTCATTCAAGTATTACTGCCTCTTTAATCGGTGTTTCATTCTTATTTTTTGTCTTATGTGAATTAGAAATGAATAAAGATTTGAATGATTACCTTTTTATATACTTAGAGCGAAAATGGAATTATTTATTTGATGAGAAAGTCGAAAATCCGCGTTTCGGGCGCACTCGCGGCGACGGTATGCGTTCAGAATCGAAGTTTGTTCGGGGTGCTTCATTATTTCGGTCGGTACGGCTATATTTGTGAACCAATCACATTGTAATTTTGCAGCCAATGAGAATTAATGTAACAAAATGATATATCCCGACGAGAGCTATGTGTGCTAGTTTCGAACCGAGATCGACGCTTCCAAAGTTTTGCTTTTTTTCATCGGAAAAGTTTGCAAGTAAGTCGCCATTTTTGGAACTTCTCGTCGGCGGGATTCGATTTTACATGCTTTTTTCTATATGCATGTGTAATATGAAATCAATTTGATGTAAAATACGGCCGTACGGCAACTTTTTACACGAGGATCTATACCAGATCAGTAGCAAAACAACGTCGCAATGTGCCGACGCCATAGGCCTACTGCGCGGAACAGAACAGTGTGCAAGTTTCAGCTCGGCAAGTTTCGCGTTGTCAAAGACTAACTACCAACAGATCAAGTTCTGTTTTATCTGTAACATTGTATTTTTCAAGAAAAGGACAACTGCGTTTGAACTCGATTCGGAGTTGTCAGCCGAAGCTAAGTTCGTCAACCATTTCCTCCCCGAGGTCATGCTAATTTGCATGTCGCTGTGTAGACCTGCTCACCCCACGACGGGCGAGCTTAGGCTTCGCCGAGCCGTGGAAAATGGGTTTGCCCAAACAGAGGGGTGCGCATACCTACCTCCCCAACTCGCTCTCTCTCTCTCTCTCTCTCTCTCCCTCTCAAATAAATGAATGAATGAATAAATAGGTCTAAATAATTTTTTTTTCAAATCAACAAACAATTCTGTGCAAGTCATTGTAGGCTACTTTCCTTGACATGAATCTCTCTCTCTCTCTCTCTCTCTCTCTCTCTGTCTCTCTCTCTCTCTCTCTCTCTCTGTGTCTCTCTCTCAAATGAATGTCTCTCTCTCAAATGAATGAATGAATAAATAGGTCTAAATAATTTTTTTTTCAAACCAACAAACAATTCTGTGCAAGTCATTGTAGGCTACTTTCCTTGACATGAATCTCTCTCTCTCTGTCTTTCTCAGAGATCAAGAAATGAATAAATAAGTAAATAGGTCCCAATACATTCATATCCAAATCATTGTTAACAGGCATGATCCTCTTTCTTTCTCTCTCTCTCTCTCTCTCTCTCTCTCTCTCTCTCTGAGACAACACACACACACACTAACACACACAGAGATTTAGAATGTCAAAAAACAAAATCTTCTGTCATTGTTATAATATTCTTTATTTAGGTTTTGCAACTGAATAGAAGGCTATGAGTTGTATTATTTGTAAAGTAGGCCATCCATTAGCTTACATAGTTGTTTCAATTTGTTGTCAGTATTTGAAAAGGATAGGCCTATTGTCATCAGTTTGTTTTAAAGGGAAGATGGCATCTTATTTAGTAGTAGCCTACTGTTATTGATTTGTATTAAAGGGCAAGATTACACTGGAAATACTTAGCAGGATTGCTCAGCTTTGGTGGATTTTTACAAGTAATATGTTAAAAATCAAAGTCGCGAGTTTGGGCTTAATGTTAAAGTAATATTGATGTGAAGACTATGCATCATTGTTTCCTTTCCTTTCCAATCTCTCAATGAATAGTATATATATTATGCAGAGATTCATATATTTCTCTACTGCAGGAGTTAGCCTTTACCGTACGTCGCCTAAAATTTTGCGTCCTGTCCGTCGTGGGTATTTAGCGACCCTTGCTTTTTAATGAAGGAACGATCCGTTCCCGCACGCCGTAGGTCTGCAGCGACCATACTATTATATGAAGGAACAACCCGTTCCGCACGCCGTAGGGTCTGCGCGACCCATACTATTATATGAAGGAACGATCCGTTCCCGCACGCCGTAGGGTCTGCAGCGACCCATACTATTATATGAAGGAACGATCCGTTCCCGCACGCCGTAGGGTCTGCAGCGACCCATACTATTATATGAAGGAACGATCCGTTCCCGCACGCCGTAGGGTCTGCAGCGACCCATACTATTATGAAGGAACGATCCGTTCCGCACGCCGTAGGTCTGCAGCGACCCATACTATTATATGAGGAACGATCCTACGCTGTGTGTCGTTGAATCTGCAGCGACCCATACTATTATATGAAGGAATAAAGTGTCACCGTACGCTGTTGGTCTCCATCTATCCGCATTCTCTCTCTCTCCCTCTCTCTCCCTCCATCTATCCGCATTCTCTCTCTCCCTCTCTCCCTCCCCCCCCCTCTCTCTCTTGTGGCTGTGTAAGCACCACCCATTTTCTTTAGAAATGCTGAAATGTGTGAAATTTTGAAAGCAGCGTGGATTTTTTCCCCTTCTTGTTGTAGGCTAATTGGTGTAGATCTAGATCTATGATATGAGGGTGGGGGGGGGGGGGGAGGAGGGAATGATTTTTAGCTTACAGTGTGTGTGTATGTGCGAAATTTGACGGATACACGATGTTTAAAAAAGAAAAAAAGTCGCACTCCACGTAATGTCGTCATTAAATGACGTATGTGGGTCTACAATCTGACCCAACAAATTTTTGGAAGCAGAAATCGCTCATCCACTTGGAGCATCGTGTGCACTCTCATCAGTTTTTATGAGTGAAGCATATTATGTAGGCTAAATGTACGCTTATTGTGTTGAGTGAGTGGAATGTGTGCGTGTGTGTGTGTGTGCGCTTGGAAAACTGTATATATGGGTTCATAAACTGAATACACTTAGTAGTAAATGGGCTTATGAAAAATTTTGGGTTCACATTTTGTGAACCAATTTTCTTTTACCTATGAAAATGAAGCAGATGGTCATGAAATATCCTAAAAATAAATCTCAGCAATTTGTCTCATTTGTGTGTGTGTGTGTGTGTGTGTTTTCGGAAAACGTGTGTTAGCGAGTTCACACACCTTCGCCGGTAGTTTTCACACTTCACACACGATCATCGAAGGGAGATCACACGTCTTGGAACTTTTGATCACGTGACGTGACCGTGAAAAGCGGGCGGCCATTTTTATTTCTTGGCTTTCTCCAGCATCTAAAGATCTTGTGTGAAGAAAAGAACGAGGTAAGTTCTGAATTCATACGCATTTGATTAACTATATAGTCTCCTCGAAATGAAATAGCATGCGTTTAGCCTGACAGACATAATTGTAATTGTCGTTTCCTAAAATCGACAACTCACTCGTAGCTAGTACTGCTTCAGTGGTTTGTTTACATCTGCATATGAATAGAAGTTGTTCACTGATTTATTGTCAAAACTGTGTCTGTGTGTGTGTCTGTCTGTCTGTCTGTCTGTCTCTCTCGTACATGATAAATCCCTTTTGAAGGCTTTTCTAGATGTAGATCTACATACACTCACATACACTGTGTTGTTAATACAAAACCTTGTTTCAGTCAATGAGCCATGTCTGTCACACTTTTACGCTATCATCTTTCTGTCAGAAATAATAAATCTCACTTCTTTTGTTTCCTATTCATTTAATTTGATACTATTTCTGGATCTGGATCTGGCTATATACGTCGCTGAAACCAACTTTATTATGTTGCAACGGAAAACAGGGTGGTGGGGGTGGTGGTGCAAAAAGCGAACTATTTTTTGCATTTATGATTTTGTTTGTTGTATGAGTTACATTTCGCTTATTTTTGTAACAGCATTAAGAGCTGACATGTCATCTGACCCTGCCCCTTCCCCCACCTGCCTTGTTAGTTTTTTTTTGTGTTTTTTTTTGCTGCTGCTTTACTTTCTTCTTCTTATATGCTGTGTTAGTAATTTATCAAATTTTATGATATATATTGTTGTTGTTGTTAGGGGTTCGCATGTACTTCCTTTACATGTGTGATAATGAGGAAACGAAGATAGCCTTAAAATGGAGTTCCCTTGTTTATTTTAGGAAGTGTCACCCATAATAATGACGTCATCGCTGATAGTCGTCATTTCCGCTTCCTTGATCTGGTAACCACCAAATAATTTAGCGAACAGGAGCGACTTTAAATCGTATCCTTTTTGGAGGCAACATTTCAGGTAACTGTATGGTATTTTATCGATAAATAAATGGAATTTATAAATAGTTAAGATTAGGAATCATTGCGATGATCGTTGTTATGAAAATATCAACATCTCCAAGGCAGCGATCACCACAATCTAACATCTAGATCTAAATACATTTTGTCGTAGATCACAAAATATCGAGTTTCACATAAATAGATGAATGATTTGGAATTATTTAATAAAATTTAGAATTATTTCATCAATATTTTGAAGTAGTGACGACCACTGCCATGGCTGTTGCCCTGGAATAAGCCATTCTGTTGATTTGCCGCCATGGCAGGGTGTACATTGTTGTCAAAGAAATAGCTGGGTTCCTCAAATATAAGCAGATCCTCTTAGTTTCTCGGGGGATGAGATGACGATGAATGATTAAATCGTTGAGACGTCCGATCCACCGGTTGCCTGCTTTGAGTCTGGAATGTGTGATGCATTGAGTCTGTCAGCTTCTCCGAACTCTTAGGGTTCACAAAACCCACCTCATCTGCGCCCCACAATATTTTGGTGTCAGAAGTGGGATTCATTGATTCAGTTGAAGTTTCGTGGGATTCATTGATTCAATTGAAGTTTCGTGGGATTCATTGATTCAATTGAAGTTTCGTGGGATTCATTGATTCAATTGAAGTTTCGTGGGATTCATTGATTCAATTGAGTTCGTGGGATTCGATTGAAGTTTCCGTGGGATTCGATTGAAGTTTCTACGGAGAAAAAGACAGACTCTGCATTACATATTTTGGGTTTGAAGCGGGCGATTGGAGGTGAAGATGGAACAACGCCCATGCCTAGGTGGCGAGAACCAACCTCTTTTCAGCAACGGAGAGGCTACACCCCAACAATATTTTAAAGCCTACAAACTCAGAAAATTTCATGGTGATGACGACATAGAAGAATTTGCAAGAGAAGCACGCCTGATTCTACAATTTCAACCGTTGTCAGACAGGGCCGCCGCCAGTTGGTTGCTGAACGCGCTAGAAGGGAGGGCTCGACAAGAAATCCTCTCCAGAGATGACAAAGAGATCAACTCAGCAGAAAAGATCCTCGAAATCCTCGAACAACTGTGGGGAGAAAAAAAGAACTTATCTACACTGACAACTAACTTCTTCAGGCGCCAGCTAGGGAAGAATGAATCCATCAGAGAATATGCAACTGCTCTACGACTTCTATGGAAGAAGATCGAGTCAGCAACGCCGGAAGAACCGTTTCCTCAGTCGCTTTTACGAGATACTTTCGTGAACGGGCTACATCCAGTTTCTCTCCGCAGAGACTTAAAGAAATATACCAGGGAACACCCAGAGGCAGACTTCCTTAAAGCAGTCGAAGAGGCTCAAAGATGGATGCGAGAAGACTACGCCGTGGAAAATGCTGTGGAGCAAGCCACTCTAGATGACAGCACACTTCGACGCCTGGAAGAGAAAATAGAAATCCTGACGCTATGCATAGAAGCAGGGAGAAACGAGAAACGACTGCAAGAAGTAGCCACCTATCAAAGTGAAGAGCAACAAATACAGTCTTCAACCAACCGTCAAGCAGCAAGTCCCCAACCTTCAACGAGGAATCTGACATGTTGGTGGTGTCAACACAAAGGCCACAAAGAGTCTGAATGCACAGCCAAACGGCAATATAAACGTCGGCAACATCAACGTGGTCATCTGGGCAAGACTCAGGAAAACTAGAAACCCCCGTTGTTCTGGAGAGCCAGGCAACGGAGGGAAGGAGGAATCAGTCAGCAATGACAAGCAAGAAGACAACGATCAGCAATAAATCAGTTACTACAGTTGAGGTGGAGAGCCATGCGGATGGACAGCGAAGATCAGACAGGGAAACAGCAAGTCGAGAAGGAAAAATCAGTCTTTCAGGGGAATGCCCAACGACTATTGTCAACCTGAACGGCAAGACAACTCGAGCACTAGTAGACACGGGTAGCGAAGTAACTACCGTCACAGAATCCTGGGCTTCAAGAAACCTGAAGAATCTGCAACAGGAAGAAAGCCTCGTCAAAATACGAGCTGTGAATGGGGCAGAAGTGCCCTATTCCGCTATTTGCCTAGCAGATCTCCAGGTCTTTGGGATGACATGCCCAAATACTCCGGTCTTTGTGGTCAAAACGCCTACAGAACCGACGATGAGAGCCAGGAAAGAGAAAGTCCCAGTATTATTGGGGATGAACGTCTTGGAGACTTGCCTGAACAATGAAGATCTTCCTCCATCATTCAGAACTTTGGCAAGAGAGATTAAAAAGAAGAAAACTCCAACTCAAGGCATTGCTCGCACTGCATACCAGCAATTTATACCGGCTTTCTCCGTTTCGACCATCAAGATCTCTGGTACGAAGACAGAATCGCCGTATCTTCTAGCTTATCCAACAAGCCAGTCACTTCCTCGAGGCCTGATGATAATTCCCACCCTGCTTAGTGATGACCGGAACGCTCGCTATGTTAGAATAGTCAACCTGACAGATGAAGACAGAATCCTGCCTGCGAAGACACCAGTAGCAGTTTTAGAAATGGTCGACATGCTTGAAAAAGGTCCGCAAGTCCAGCTCAACACCAACGAGTTAGTCATCTCAGCCACATCGACTGGAGAAGAAGACCAAACAAAATCAAGCCGCAAGTTGGGGAAACCAACCATTCCCGACTTTGATGGGACAAACAGCCAAAAGAAGAAGCTGCAGGAACTCTTTGAAAAATACTCTGACGCTTTCATGGCAAACTCAGAAGACGTAGGTTTCACTGATGCTGTGACACACCGCCTGAAAACTACGGATGAAACACCAGTAGCTCAACCTTATCGGCGAATTTCACCTTCTCAGTTTGAAGAAGTCAGAAATCATCTGAAAGAACTTCTGAAGAAAGGCATCATCACAGAAAGCTACAGCCCTAATGCAGCACCAGTTGTCATCGTCAGGAAGAAAGATGGTTCCATCAGACTGTGTGTCGACTATCGCAAGTTGAACTCCAAGACCATCAGAGATGCTTATCCATTGCCGAGAATTCAAGAATCTTTCGACGCGCTGGTGGGCTCGCAACACTTCTCGACCTTTGATCTAGGCTCCGGATTTCATCAGTTAGCCATGCATCCAGAAGATCAGCAAAAGACAGCCTTCACAACTCCAATGGGACTCTACGAATACACCAGAATGCCTATGGGTCTCTGCACAGCGCCAGCCACCTTTCAGAGACTAATGCAAAGAACAATGACCCGACTTCACCTTCGAGTTCCTCCTGGTCTACATTGACGACCTCCTAGTCTACTCTAAGACGTTTGAAGAGCATCTAGAACACTTAGAGCGTCTCTTGCGAAGAATCACAGAAACGAGCCTCAAACTTCGAGCTGACAAATGTCAAATTTTGCGTCGACAAGTCGTCTATTTGGGCCACATCATTTCTGCTGAGGGCGTCTCCTGCGAAGATAAGAAAGTCGAGGCAGTCAGAGAATGGCCAGTACCCAACACGACTTCAGAACTCCGCAGCTTCTTAGGCTTCGCAAGTTACTATCGACGGTTCATCAAGAACTTTGCCAAAATAGCTGGCCCTCTGCACGATTTAGTCTCTAGAGACAAAAGCAAGAAAAAGAACGCCAACATCTCAGAAACGTGGAACCACTGTCATCAGAAAGCTTTCGAAGAACTCAAAAGCACGCTAACCAGAGCACCTGTCTTAGGCTATGCAGATTTCACTAAGCCTTTCATTTTAGAAACAGACGCAAGCCACAACGGACTGGGAGCCATCTTGTCTCAAGAACAAGATGGACAGCGACGTGTCTTAGCGTACGCGAGTAGAAGACTGAGACCAACTGAGAAGAATCAAGCCAATTACTCCAGTATGAAACTAGAATTCCTGGCCATGAAATGGGCGATTTCCGAGAAGTTCAGAGACTATCTACTTGGCTCGAAATTCGTCGTCTACACAGACAATAACCCTCTGGTACATTTCAAGACTGCTTCATTGGGCGCGGTAGAACAATGCTGGGCTGCTCAACTGGCACAATTCGACTTTGAAATCAAATTCCGTCCTGGGAAGACAAATCTTACTGACGCTTTGTCCAGACTATCTTCACCCGCAACATCAATACCACCTGAATTTGCCGTCATGCACAAGCACAAGCGCGAGATGAAATCATTGGTCCTGTCTTGAAGTCATGGCCGGAGAAACCACACACGCGGGGAAACCAAGAACTAAACACCTTGTGCCAGCAATACCCACGACTGCGCCTAGAAGATGGAGTCCTCTACCGAAGGGTGGAAGATCCGCTTCTGGGGCCTTGTCGACAACTTGTCCTCCCGGCTTCCATGAAGGCAGAAGTCATGAAGTCTCTACACGACGATATGGGTCATCAAGGGAACAACAGGGTCATAGGTCTACTACGAGCAAGAGCATACTGGCCAGGTATGCATCGAGAAGTCTCACGTTACATTGCCAACTGCCAAAGATGTACTATGGGGCGGCATCCTACCAGCATTTCAACATCTGGTCACCTCCTAGCATCGCGACCGTTACAAGTCTTAGCCATAGACATCACGAAATTGGACACAGCCAGCGACGGCCGAGAAAATGTCTTAGTAATGACTGACGTCTTCTCCAAATTCACGCAAGCTGTAACCACCCCCAACCAAGAAGCTTCCACAGTTGCCAAGGTCCTGATCAAAGATTGGTTCCAGAAGTATGGCGTGCCAGAACAGATACACAGTGACCAAGGAAGAAACTTTGAATCAAACTTGATTGCTGAACTATGCAAGTACTATGGCATCAAGAAGATGCATACTACACCCTACCACCCGCAGGGCAACGGCCAATGCGAAAGGTTCAACCGTTCCATGTGTCAACTCCTACGATCTCTTGACAATGAAGAAAAGAAACATTGGCCTTTACATCTGCCAGAACTGGTCTTGGCCTACAACAACACCCCTCATGCCGCTACGGGTTTCACACCTCATTTTCTGCTCTTCGGACAACATCCCAGACTTCCAGTAGACAACATATTGGGAGAAGTCAACACGCCAGCAGAAAATGAAAACTGGTTCCATCTGCACCAGTCCCGTCTAAAGGACGCTCACAAGAGAGCTTTCGAACAGCTGCAAAAGTCTGCTGCTCAAAAAGAAAACCAGCGACGCAGAAGGCCGGTCTCCGATCTACATGTAGGAGACTTTGTCTTTCTCCGAAACCGTCAGAAAGGCAAACTACAAGACGTCTGGAGACCAGAGCCACATCGGGTCTTGGCTAGACCCTACGACAACGATGTCTATGTTGTTCGACCTGTGGGAGGAGGAAATGACCTCACAGTCAACCGAAAAGACCTAATGCAGATGGCCAGTCCGGGAGAAGAATGGGAAGGAGGAGGGCCGTTATCATCACCATCAGCATCCCGAAGAAGAGATGAAACCAGCAGCGACTCCGAGTCTGAAGAAGAATGGTTCCTAGCGCAAGAACCTACTGTTCCTGTGCCAGCGCCACGACGGTCTTTGAGACTGGCAGCAAAACCGAGGAAGGTATATGCAAAGAAATCGGTCATATTCGAATGAGAAAAATTCACAGGAAAGTGAAAGACTTGAAAGATTTACATTGACAGATAATAGGGAAATTGTTGTAAATCTTTAAAGCTAATCTTTAAAGTTTAATGGCTGTTGTAGATTCTTAAATTTAACCTTCGTTATTTAAAGACTGTTTAAATTGGAAATAATTGTAAATTTTCAAGTTAGTCTTTAAAGCTTTAAAAGAGGATAGAAAAGAGGACCCAGCAAATTTTTTTTTGAAATCAATTTTATTCGGAAATCTTTACAAAAGTCTTAGATCGAAGTCGGTTTATGGGAGACACTTCTATAATCAAATATTAAATTGAAAAAAATCTACCACGTGTCGGGAACGTCGGAAATTAGATTCCTATTTGTATTGATTCAATCTGCCTTATTTAAAATAATAACGCAATTGAATCAAATGCGGTGCCCATAAATATCTTTGTGGAAATTAGATTCCTGTTTGTATTGATTCAATCTGTCTTATTTAAATAATAACGCAATTGAATCAAATTCGGTGCCCATAAATATCTTTGTAGTTCAATTTGCCTTATTTACACAATAACGCAATTGAACCAAAGATTTTTTCATCTATCTTTATTGATTCAATCTGCCTTATTCAAATAATAATGCAGATGAATCTAGTTTCCTTTTAAATTTGTCCCCATCCTTTCTTGATTCGAAATTGCCTTATCATATATAACGCAAATCGTATCAAGTCTTTAATGTTTTTTTGAAAAAAAATCGGTTCCAAGGAGGGCCTTGGACATATTTTGGGGGGGATAATTGTGATAATGAGGAAACGAAGATAGCCTTAAAATGGAGTTCCCTTGTTTATTTTAGGAAGTGTCACCCATAATAATGACGTCATCGCTGATAGTCGTCATTTCCGCTTCGTTGATCTGGTAACCACCAAATAATTTAGCGAAAAGGAGCGACTTTAAATCGTATCCTTTTTGGAGGCAACATTTCAGGTAACTGTATGGTATTTTATCGATAAATAAATGGAATTTATAAATAGTTAAGATTAGGAATCATTGCGATGATCGTTGTTATGAAAATATCAACATCTCCAAGACAGCGATCACCACAATCTAAATTTCTAACATCTAGATCTAAATACATTTTGTCGTAGATCACAAAATATCGAGTTTCACATAAACAGATGAATGATTTGGAATTATTTAATAAAATTTAGAATTATTTCATCAATATTTTGAAGTAGTGACGACCACTGCCATGGCTGTTGCCCTGGAATAAGCCATTCTGTTGATTTGCCGCCATGGCAGTGTGTACATTGTTGTCAAAGAAATAGCTGGGTTCCTCAAATATAAGCAGATCCTCTTAGTTTCTCGGGGGATGAGATGACGATGAATGATTAAATCGTTGAGACGTCCGATCCACCGATTGCCTGCTTTGAGTCTGGAATGTGTGATGCATTGAGTCTGTCAGCTTCTCCGAACTCTTAGGGTTCACAAAACCCACCTCATCTGCGCCCCACAACACATGTATGTGCCATTCTCTGATGCTCTTGTAATAAACTTGATCGATAGACATACACAGAATTGATATTTTATTTATTTTTATCCTTTGATTCTATGTCTCGAACTAGTTAGTTATAGTTACATGTGTATTATTGTCATGCTTTTGTAAAGCGCATGAGTTATTGGCATAGGCCTATATGTAAGTCTATATATTTTCATAACTTACTTTGTAATTTGCCTCACATTTTATCTTATATTTTTCCTTTTTGTTTTCTTTTTTAATGCTTATATTTCATGTTTACTTGTACTTTCTGTGTAGAATAGCAAGGATTAGCTGTAAGACAGGTCCAATAGGACCTAATGTTACTGTCCTTGAGTAATAAAAGTCATCTGAAGTCTCTCTCCTCCTTTCCATACAACAACAATTAACATCTTGAACATGGGTGATTATTGTCATTGATCATACAGAATACACTGTACACACTGGCTTTTTTCTGCAGCCATCATAAGTCTGGTATATAGGTTTCAAGTGCTGTATAATGTAGTGCGTGCAAGATGATGTGCCTGCACTGTTTCTCTGTCTATGTCTCGTCCTCTCTCTCTCTCTCTTTCTCTCTCTCCCTCCCTCCCTCCCTCTCTGTTGCGGTCCTCTGAACCTCAAAATGTAACATGTAGATTTTGTTCTTTAATCAGATATGCCAGTATTTATTACCATCTTGAACCAGACACCAGTAAAGTCAGCATGTCAAGAAGTTTCAGTGAAAAAGATGACCATGAAAGGTAAGCTAGGCTATGTCTTCCACTGTATAAAATAACTCCTGCAGGCTAAAACTTCCTGATATTGTCCACTGTACAAAGTAGTAACTTTCTGTCTCTTGTCTCTTTGTCTCTTCTTCTGTCTCTGTCTGTCTGTCTGTTCTCAGTTAAGTCAGCATGCCTCAACAATATATTAGTATGATGTGCAAAACACAAAATGTTGATCTATCAATGGCCGAAGGGTAAAAAGCTTTCTCGAAATGAAGACAGCAATCATACATTTTGTCTGGCCTAGTCTTAATTGTCATTGTTTCTTGGATTTATTTTCTGCAATGTGAAATATCCCCCCCCCTCTCTCTCTCTCTCTCTGTCTCACTCTCTCTCTCTCTTAGCATATCAACTAAATAAATGTGAGGTGCAAGAAGTGCAGTCCTGATATATCAAAGACCATTAGGGTCTACAGCCCTCATGCTCTGGAGAATCTTGATTTTGATGGGAATTGAATTTTACAGAACCTTACAAAGTTTGGCACACTTTGCATGCTCTGCGGAACCTAAATCAGACAGTAGCATCCTAATCGAGTTTTGCAGAACTTGAGAGGTTTTAGCCCTAAGAAGCAGGCTAAATATTTATCAGATTCTGTAGAATTTAAGACTCTCAGTTATGTTCTGCAGAACCTTGCAGATTTGGCTGACTTAACAGGTTTTAAAAAAAAAACTGGGTTTAGAATCTGCAGAATCAGAATGAAATTCTAGAGAACATGTCGCGATTAGTAGGATTCACGCAACAGATTAGAGCTACGATGGCGAGAACGCCATCGAAGCTACGGAATGTGAGACGATTTTTCACTGTTGGAGACCTTGTTCTTCAAATTGGTAGCTTATACATGACTTTTCAAATCTACCCAACATGTAATTCTCTCTCTTTTCCTCTCTCTCTTTCTCCCCTCTCTTCTCTCATCTCTCATCTCTTGTCACACACAACACACACACAGACACAGACAACACACACGCACACACACAGACACAACACAGACAACACACACGCACACACACAACACAACACACAGACGCACACGACACAACGACAACACACACACACAACCACACAACATCACACCACACACACACACACACACACACACACACACACACACACACACACACACACACACAACAAAACAAACAGAAAACGCCCAAACCTGTTCACAGAAAAAAAAATCACCTTATCAAGAACACTGGGTCAAACCTTTCACAGCAGGTTTGTCATAAAATGGGACACTACAATGACACAAGATGACATTTTTAACAGTTAGACCAGCCACCGAGGGGTGTAGTGGTTAACATAACGGACTACTGACTGGAAGGTTGTCGGTTCGAATCCCTATTGGTCCCTTTAAAAAAATCATTGTGGGATTTTTCGACTCTAACCGACTTCTATCCAGAGTTGGGCGTGCTTGCTATGGGCTCATTGGGAAGACTGGGACCACACAGCCGGGTCTCATCCACTTCACGGATGCGTCATTGAGGGTGTTTCTCAAATCCTCTAACCAGCACCGCAGGTGTCTGTATCTCTCTGGCCTGGTTGACGCCAAGATATGCTATGATAGTAAGCATAGAGTACAGCCCTATCATGCAGTCTCAATCCTAGATGGAACTCCATAGTATCATGATTCTCATCCTCCTCCTCCTCCTCCTCATCATCATTATTATATTGTAAAAAAAAAAAAACAAAAAAAAAAAAAAAACTGTGCTAACTTCTGTGGCCATTAAAGTGGCCGTAGAAAATGGTTTCGGAAAAATAGGTGAGCGGAAAAGTAATCTCCCTGAGCGCAATGATCCTAAACAAAGAAAAATGCGAAGAGGCCGTCTGTGTAGCGCGCCCCTCGACTTAAAAGTAGGACGACATAACCTGCACCTCACATGATCCAATTTTAATGATATGCCTATCACTGACTGTCGCCACGTTTTCTGTTTGTTTTTTTTTTTTTTTTTATAGCACGGTGATTTTTTCCCTTCTTTTTGTTATCATTTGGTTTGCAGCACCTATGACATACTCAGAGTACAAGCGGACTGACACAAGAAGTCTACCATAAGACGGAATCTACGCAGCATCGAAACTTTCACACGTATCACAAAACCGAAACCTTCACAGTACGAAAACGTCCATACCTGTTGAGCCGGCAGTCAGACCCAGCCGGCAATGTATCGGCTGGAAAGTCCGTGGTGCGCGCGTCTTAGACTTTTTGAATGATCATCGCTGAAACCGGCTGACAACACAGGCGTCCTTAGATTGTCTGTGGCTGACAACCTCACCTCGCCTTGAAGGCAGAGTCACACGCAATAACACGCCACATAGTTTTTTTTAGTGACACACAATGTCGTGAAAACTTCAATAAAACGCGAAAATACGACCCTTATAAAATACGACCTTTCCTTGCAGAAGGCTGCGGTGGATAGGGAGAGGGAGTCAAAGGGTTCAGATTTCGGTTTGCTAGCATGGTTGGTAAGGCAGGATGCTGGTGGACAGGGTGCGGGAGTCAAAGGGTTAAGGTTCAGCGCTTACATAAAGTTGCTCCTTTTCCTGTCAGCATGTTTCTTCACTACACTGTGTTTTCGGTTTGGTTCAGTTTGATTTTGGTTTGTTGGAAATTTAGATCAGGCGAAACGCGTTTCGAAAATCAAAACATGCTATGAAACTGTTAAGAATGAGAGAGAGAGACAGACAGAGACAGAGACAGACAGAGACAGAGAGACAGACAGAGAGACAGACAGACAGAGACAGTGAGAGACAGACAGAGACAGAGTGAACGAGCGAGCGAGAGAGAGAAAAAAAAGGAGAGAGACAGAGAGAGAATTATTTTGTGAAAGCCAAATGGGTTTAATTTTGAAAGAAATACCCTGACAACATTGTATTTGTTAAGTGTGCACTTCTGCAACACCATTTCGAAAAACAGTTTTGTGTGTTCAGTCGCTGGTTTTTTTTTTAAGACATCCACAAACATCACGAAACTCATTTCACCAGCTCTCAGTTCCCACACATACACATATACATTGTACACCACACGCACACACACGCACGGACACACACACAACACACACACACACACACACACACACACACATACATACACACACATAAAATACACACATACACACACACACACACACAAACACATATATACACACAATAAACACACACACAACACACACAGACACAAACAAGTTCACACACACACACACACGCATGCACGCACGCACGCACACTCACTCACTCACTCACTCACTCTATCTGTCTGTATCTCTCAAACACAATAATCTTGCAACAATTCAGAGTCTATACGTAGAGAGGAAACACACACACACACACACACACACACACACACACACACACACACACACACACGTGCACACACACACACACGTGCACACAAGAACACACAAAACACACACACACTCACTCACACAACACACACACACACACACACACACACACACACACACACACACACACACACAGAGGCACACACACGCATACACACTAATCTTGCACTTGCAACAATTCAGACTCTATACATACATGTAGAGAAGAAATACACACACACACACACACACACACACACACACACACACACACACACACACACACACACACACACACACACACACACACACACAACACAGACACATACACACACACTAACACACACACACACACACACACGCACACACACTAATCTTGCACTTGCAACAATTCAGACTCTATACATAGAGAAGAAACACACACACACACACACACACACACACACACACACACACACACACACACACACATGTATGTATATATGTTAGTGTGTGTGTGTGTGTGTGTGTGTGTGTGTGTGTGTGTGTGTGTGTGTGTACATGTATATACATATACATGTATGTACATATATATATATGTATATACATGTACACACACACACACACACACACACACACACACACACACACACACACACACACACACACTAACTTACACACACTATTGTGTGTTTACGTGTGGTACGAGCTTTATGCTGAAGCTGTCACAAAACATTTGTGACAGCTTCAGCATAGGCCTACACATTGCGCTCACACCAGTCAGGTTTAGGGGTAACAGCTGCACGCCTGACAACTTTGGCCCACAGCCCTGAAGAGAACGAACACTCAGATGTGAACGCTCGTAGATCGATAGAACACACGTCCTATGGATGCTTGTTTGGATCTGTCTGCCTGTCTGCCCATGTGCCTCTATTGCTCTTTCTCTTTTGTCTGTCTGTCAGTCTGTCTGTCTGTCTGTACCCGCCTGTATCTGTCGCTGTATGTCTGTGTATTTCTGTCTGTCTGATATGACCTATCGTGTCATTGCCTCAGTTATTCGAAAATAAGGATTCATTCTTTGCACTCTCTCTGTCTCTTTCTCTGTCTGTCTGTCTCTGTGTGTCTGTCTCTGTCTCTATCTGTCTGTCTCTGTCTGTCTGTCTGTCTGTCTCTCTCTCTCTCTCTCTCTCTCACGCACACCCACACTCCATTTTGAATCTTTGAATTTAGTTATGCATGTATGTAAATGTGTACGAAACTAATCAAGTAGATGTGTATGCATGCATATTTGTATATATTTATATGTATGGATGGAAGGCTGTATGTATATATGGAAGGCTGTATGTATGTATGTATGCATGTATGTATTTGTGTATGTATGTATGTATGTATAGATGGATGGATGGATGAATGGATGGATGGATGAATGGATGGGTTGAAGCATGGATGAATGGATGGATGGATGGATGGAAGAATGGATGCATGGATGTATGAATGTATGGATGTGTACGTGTTTGTGTGTATGACCGCACCAGCAGCACACTCGCATGAAGACGTCCAGCACATCACTGACCATTTAGCTGAAGGGCCAGTAAACGCTTCGGCCTTTCTGTTAGCCCCACAAAGACATAGACTATGCTTTTCATTCCGTTAGCCCCAGAAAGACAGAGACTATGCTTCTCATACTGTTAGCCCCAGAAAGACGTAGACTATGCTTCTCATTCTGTTAGCCCCAGGAAGACAGACTATGCTTCTCATTCAGTTAGCCCCAGAAAGACGTAGACTATGCTTCTCATTCTGTTAGCCCCAGGACGACATAGACTATGCTTCTCATTCTGTTAGCCCCAGAAAGACAGAGACTATGCTTCTCATACAGTTAGCCCCAGAAAGACGTAGACTATGCTTCTCATTCAGTTAGCCCCAGAAAGACGTAGACTACGATTCTCATTCAGATAGCCTCAGAATGACTGACACTGCGATTTTCATTCAGTTAGCCTCAGGAAGACAGAGACGATACTGCTCGTTCAGTTAGCTCCAGAACGACAGAGACTATGATTCTCATTCAGTTAGCCCCAGAAAGATTGAGACTACACTTCTCATTCAGTTAGCCCCAGAAAGATTGAGACTACGCTTTCTTATTCAGTTAGCCCCAGAAAGGCAAAGACGATACTGTTCGTTCAGGCAGCCCCAGAAAGACAGAGACTATGCTTCATTAACCATTCCCTCTCAACTGGCTCCTTTCCTTCTTCTTTCAAGTCAGCAATTGTAAGACCTCTTCTAAAAAAGACGACTCTTGACCCTGAGAATTTGAAAAACTATAGACCTGTGTCAAATCTTCCTTTTCTTTCCAAGGTCTTAGAGAAAGTTGTTCTTGACCAGCTGTTAAACCACCTTCATTCCAATAACCTTGTCTATTCCCTTCAGTCTGCTTACCGTTCTGGACATAGTACCGAAACTGCTCTTCTCAAAATCTGCAACGACTTATTGACTACTCTCGACTCTAACAACGTATCACTTTTGACTCTCTTGGACCTATCTGCTGCCTTTGACACTATTGACCACTCTATCCTTCTCTCCCGTCTACATCACTCTTTTGGGCTCCATGATACTGTCTTGAACTGGTTTCATTCTTACATCACCAATCGTCTGCAAGTAGTTTCTGTCAATGGTCTTTCTTCTAATCCTTCCTGTCTGACTTACGGAGTGCCACAAGGATCTGTTCTGGGCCCCCTACTTTTCATTCTCTACACCTACCCTGTCTCCTCTATTGTCCAAGAACACCTGCTTCAGCATCATTCTTTCTCGGATGACAATCAGCTGTATGTCTCTGGGCCTCTCCCTGACCTTCTCATCATGATCCAGAAAACCCAATCTTGTGTAGCTGACCTGAAGGATTGGATGACTGAAAACAAACTGAAATTAAATGAAGAGAAATCCGAATTGATCTTGATCATCCCACCCAAACTCCAAAATCACCCCTCTCTTCCAACCTCTGTCACACTTGTTGACTCATCTATCCCTCTCTCCCATTTTGCCCGTAACCTTGGTGTAACTCTTGATCAAACCCTGTCCTTCCACCAGCATGTGAGCAACGTCTGTCGGACTTGTTTTCTTGAACTCCGCCGAATTGCTTCTATCCGCCACCTCCTCTCAGAAGACACGACAAAGGCTCTTGTCTGTGCATTTGTTCTATCCCGTCTCGATTACTGTAATGCTCTTTTTTCTGGTTCCCCCTCTCATCTCATTAACAAACTTCAGAAAGTTCAAAATCATGCTGCCCGTCTCATCTTCCGCTCTTCAAAATTTAACCATGTTACGCCATTGCTCTGTTCTCTCCACTGGCTCCCTGTTCAGCAAAGAATATCCTACAAGATTGCCTGCCTCTGCTTCAAATCTATTGAGTCTTCCTGTCCTGAGTATCTCACCCATCTGTTACATCTCTACACGCCATCTCGAGCTTTGCGGTCCTCATCTGATACCCGTCTCTATAGTATCCCCATAGTCCGCACTAAAAGGTTTGGGCAGCGTTCTTTTTCCTATCAAGCTCCAACCATCTGGAATCAGTTACCTCGCTCTCTTAGATACTCACCCTCTCTGTCCACATTCAAACGCTCCCTCAAAACTCACCTGTTTCCCAAAACTGGTAATCTCTGCCCCCTTCCCCCCATGTAATGTAATGGTGACATTATAGTGTCTTAGTGTCAATGTGTCATTGTATTTGCATGTCATGCTGTGTGTGTGTTTGTGTGTGTGTGTGTGTGTGTTTGTGTGTGTGTGGTGCTTCTGTGGGCGTGTGTGTGTGTGCTTGTGATTCTGGTTATATGTTTTGCCATTGTAAACGCCTAGGGCATTAATTTGATTAGGCGTACTAAATGTTCATAATAATAATAATAATAATAATAATATGCTTCTCATTCAGTTAGCCCCAGAAAAACAGACTATAATCCTCATTCAGTTAGCCTCAGAAATACAGAGACTATGCTTGTCATTTAGTTAGCCCCAGAAAGACAGACTATACTCCTCATTCAATTAGCCCCAGAAAGACTGACTATGCTTCTCATTCAATTAGCCCCAGAAAGACAGACTATGCTTCTCATTCAATTAGCCCCAGAAAGACAGACTTTGCTTCTCATTCAGTTAGCCCCAGAAAGACAGACTGTGCTTCTCATGCAGTTAGCCTCAGAAAGACAGAGAATATACTTCTCATGCAGTTAGCCCCAGAAAGACAGAATATGCTTCTTATTTAAATAGACCCAGAAAGACGGAGACGTGTTTCTCATTCAAAGACATTATAATGTCTTTGTTCTCATTTAGTTAGCCCCTGAAAGACAGAGAGTATACTTCTCAGGCTTCTGGCGCTTCATCACCTCTGATTGTCATTAACAGCTCAGGTACCAGTAGATCGGAATTAGATATGTTGTGTAGGTAGAAAAAGGACATTTTACGAGGAAAGGGAAGTTAGAGCACCTGGTCAGCACAGGAAAGCTGGAGGCAAAGAGAACACCAGGCTGACCCAGGGAGAAAATATTGGACGAAATTGCAGCGTGGCTGAAGACAGAGAGGGTGGGAGATGCACTTGCAGCGACAGGGGATAGATTCGTGTGGAGGGCCATGATCGCCAATGCCATGCATTAGAGCATATGATGATGATGATGAGGTCGATTGCGTCAGGGGATTTGGGGGCGGAGAGGAATCTTCACTTTTCCTCATAAGCACTACCAGGGAGGGTTCATCATCATCATCAAGTGCCCTGCCGCATGGCGTTGGCGATCATAGCCCTCCAGATGTATATATCCCTTGTTGCCGCAAGCACATCTTCCACCCTCTCTGTCCTCAACCACCCTGCAAGTCAGTCCAACATTTTTTCCCTGGGTCTACCTGGTGCTCTCTTTCCCTCCAGCCTTCCTGTTTTGACCAGGTGCTCTAATTCTCCTTTCCTCATGAAATGGCCTATAAATATTGCCTGTCTTTTCCTAATTTTCCTTATAAATGATCTTGTGTCTTGCCTTCATCAACACTGTCTCGTTTGTTTTCTTTGCTGTCCATGGAACTCTCAACATTCTTCTTAGAAACCACATCTCGGCTGCCTCGATCTTGTTCTGACTTTGCGTGTTGACTGTCAACGCCTCACAACCGTATAGCATTATCGGTTCTATATAACATTAAAGAACAGTCTTCCTGGTGTTAATTGATAGGCATTTGTTGGTAAGAATGCTTTTCATCTTCTTGAATGCTGATTTGGCTTGGCCGATTCTGCTGGCTATTTCTGATGTGCCTCTGCCGTCTGGTGAAATGATCGTTCCCAGATATTTAAACTAATCCACCTGTCTCAAGGTTGAGCCATTAGCTGTTATTCATGGCCAGATCAGGGAGGTTGCACCTAGTAAACCTGACTGGACGTCAGACGATGTAACCCGCTTGGGTGTCACAGTGGTCAGAGACCGTCGATAACGAGGATGATCTCCCCTACTCTTACTTCCCACTGTTACTACTGATATATAATGTCCAGAATACCAAGTCTGACTACATGTGCTGCATAGTCCACGCCCATGGGGGGGTCAGTGGATCAGAGACAGAACCGACCACATACCTATCGTTACCTTTACCTTGAAATGATAAGATAAAAGAAAGAAATAGAAATAGAAAAAAAGGTGAGCACAACGAAAATCTCCCTGAGTGCAATGATCAAAAAAATTATGCGCGCGCGCACGCACACACACACACACACACACACACACACACACACACACACACACACACACACACACACACACACACACACACACACACACACACTGTCATGTGCACAGGATACTACGTGCACATGTTTTTCGTATCGTGTGCATGGGGGATGTATGCATGAGATTTTAATGTTGCGTGCATAAGGGAATATTTTGTGTGCATGTGAATATAGTTTTGAAAACTTCACCCAAGTTGGGAACTTGGGGTGGACTAGGTTTGTTAGTTAGTCTCCAAAAAAAACCGCCTTGAGAAAAGATCTGGAGCTCCATGAGAAAAGAAGAAGCAGAAGAAGAAAACTTACAAGAAGGCAAAAGAAGAAGAAGAAGGCAAAAAACAAAACAAAAAACCCAAAAAAATAGAAGAAGAAGGAGGAGAAGAACAATAAGCAGAAGAAAGCAAAAAAGAAGTAGAAAAGAAAAAGTGGGCGGAAAAAAAAAGAAAAGAAAGAAGAAGGAGAAGAGGAAGGAGAAGAAGAAGGTGAAAAAGGAGAAGAAGAAGAAGAGAAAATAAGTGAATTAGAAGGAGAAAAAGAAGAAAAAATTTTTAAAAAAGAAGGCGAAAAAGGATAAGGAGAAGAAGAGGAACAAGAAGAATAAGGAGAGGAGAAGAAGGAGACGAGGAAGAAGGAGAAGAAGAAGAAGAAAGCAAAACAGAGGTAGAGAAGAAAAGATAAAGAAGAAGAGGAAGGAGAAGAAAGTGGAGAAGAAAGCGAAGAAAGAAGAGAGAAGAAGAAGGAGAAGAAGAAGAGGGAGAAGAAGACGAGGAAGAAGGAGACGAAGAATAAGGAGACGACGAAGAAGGAGATGACGAAGAAGGAGAAGGAAAAGAAAGAGGAGCAGGAGACGAGGAAGGAGAAGAAGAAGGGGGAGGAGACGAAGATAGAGGAGAGAAAGAGTTGCGTGAATATGATGTTGAATGTGAATGTTGTATGTGTGTTGTTTGAAAGCTGTTAGAAAAAAAATGTATAAATTATCATTGTGATCTGTTTAGTGCCATTGGTTGAAAGGAGAGCGTGCGGTTGCCTGACGGACGAGTGCTGTACATGTATATATGTTCTGATTGCGTGAGCATGTGTACACAAAGCATGACAGTGGTGACCCCGACGCAACCTTCTGTGTACAAAAGCATGACACACACACACACACACACACACACACACACACACACACACGCCAGCATACACACCCACACATGCGCCAGCACATACACACACTCACACACACATACACACACTCACACACACGCACACGCGCCGCGGCGACACACACACACACACACACCACACACACACACACACACACACACACACACACACACACACACACACAAGTCTAGCATGCCATTTTCCAGCCAAGTGGACCCCGACCCCGACCCCGGAGGTGACGTTATAATGCAAGTCGGTTCAAGGATGGGGTCAATCTCAAAATCATGAAGGTATCAATTACGAGGCAGGAATTAATGACAGGATAGACCAAGTCAAACTAAGTCTCGATGACTGATAACGGACCAGAGCATAAAACACAGAAGTTACTGACTAGTGATTTGCCTTTTGCCAAGTAGCCTACTTACCACCTAGGGGACTAGGCCATCATTAGATACTATTATCGTCCATAGTCATTTTGATAAACGGACTTTTTTTATTGTCTCGGGCAGCAAGTGTAACGAGCCAAACGCCAAACGCCAAACGCTTCATTTGCTTTGAAAGCATAGGACGTTTATAGTTTTTTTGTTGTTGTTGTTGTTGTTGTATTTTGCAGTCTTTTCAAAAACATATGTTTTGGTTTGCTTTGTATTTTAGACCAGATAGTTGATTTTGGCGGTGAAAAGGTCTACTTTGTTTTTATTTTGCTGTCTTTTAAAAAAAAATCTTTTTGGTTTGTTTTGTTTTGTATTTTAACCAGATAGTTGATTTTGGCGGTGAAAAGGTCTACTTTGTTTTTATTTTATGTTTCTTGTGTTGTTTTGTTTTGTTTTGTCATTTTAGACCAGGTAGTTGATTTTGGCGAAGAAAAGGTCTACTTTGTTTTTTATTTTGATGTCTTTTTAAAAAAAATGTTTTGGTTTGTATTTTAAATCAGATTGTTGATTTTGGCGAAGAAAAGGTCTACTTTGTTTTTATTTTGCCGCCTTTGAAAAAAAAGTTTTGTTTTGATTTCTTTTGTATTTCAGACCAAAAAGCTGATTTTGGTGAGGAAAAGATCTACTTTGTCGGGTTTTTTGTTGTTGTTGGTTTTTGTTTGTTTGTTTTGTTGTTGTTTTTTTGCCAAGGAAATAAACTTTTATTTTGTAGTCAGTCTCTTGACTTAATTTTTCTTACATCCTTATTTATTGTTACAAGACATGCAAGTCAGATTCTAAGGTACCAATAATTTTATAATCTAAAATAAAAAAGAAAATGTTGAAAAAATCAAAACAGAAATAAGAATTTTCCACCCTCGTGGACCCCAGACCCCGGAAGTGACGTCAGAATGCAGATCAGTTCGTGGTCAGGTCACGGGATGGGGGTCAGTCTCAAAATCGTGAAGGTATCATTTACGAGGCAGGAATTTATGACAGATCAGACCAGGCAGACCAGACTAAGTCTCGATGACTTATATAAAACAGAATGTTATAATGCCACCAAGTACTTATTATCATAGGGGAATGGGCCGTCATTAGCCGCCATTATCGTCCAGATCATTTTCGTACACAGTCATAAATCTCAGGCAGCAAGTCTAACGAGCGAAATACGAAACGCGTTACGGTATTTGCTTTGAAAGCATACGACGTTTTCTTTTTTTGTTTGTTTGTGTTGTGTGTGTGTGTGTGTGTGTGTGTGTGTGTGTGTGTGTGTGTTTCGTTTTTTTTTGTATTTTGCTGTCTTTTTGAAAAAAAAAATTTTTTTGGTTTGTTTTGTATTTCAGACCAGATTGTTGACTTGGGCCAGGAAAAGGTCTACTTTGTTTTTATTTTGCTGCTTTTTAGTTTAAAAAAAATATTTTCATGGTTTGTTTCGCTTTGCATTTCAGACAGATAGTTGATTTTGGCGAGGAAAAGGTCTACTTTGTTTTTATTTTGCTGCTTTTTAGTTTAAAAAAAATATTTTCATGGTTTGTTTCGCTTTGCATTTCAGACCAGATAGTTGATTTTGGCGAGGAAAAAGCCTACTTTGTCTGTTTTTATTTTGCTGTCTTTTTTTGTTGTTGTTGTTTGCTTTGGTTTGTTTTGTATTTTAGACCAGATGGTTGATTTTGGCGAGGAAAAGGTCTACTTTGTTTTTATTTTCATGTTTTTTTAAAATAATTTTGTTTTTGTTTTGTCCATATTTTAGATCAGATTGTTGATTTTGGCGAGGAAAATATCTACTTTTTTTTTTTTTTTTTTTTTTTTTACGTAAATTTTTTTCTTTTGTATTTTAGACTAGAGTTGATTTTGGCAAGAAAAGGTACTTTGTCTATTTTCATTTTGCTGTATTTTTAAAAAAACTTTTTTGGTTTGTTTTGTTTTGTATTTCAGACCAGATAGTTAATTTTGGCGTGGAAAAGGTCTACTTGTTTTTATTTTGCTTCCTTTTTAAAAAAAAAAGTTTTGTTTTGTTTTGTATTTTAGACCAGATAGTTGGTTTTGGCGAAGAAAAGGTCTGCTTTCGTCTGTCTTGTCTGGTTGATTTAAATACGTGTTCTGATTGTATTTTCGAGCTTTTTCTAATCCTCAAGGTGGCTGGGCTGGTCTTCAGCCGTGAGGGTGCCTGTGCGAGATGCTGTGTGTGAATGTTGGAGCTCACCTCGTGGCATACGCGTCTGTCGTCTGTCGTCTATCTGTCTGTCTGTCTGTCTGTGTATCTATCTAATCTATCTATTCTATTCTGTATCCCTGTATCTCTATCTATCTATCTGTCTGTCTGTCTGTCTATCTATCTATCTATCTATCCTCATCTCCATCCTCCTCCATCTCATCATGTCTTATCTATCTATCTATCTATCTGTCTGCCTATCTATCTATCTATCTATCTATCTGTCTATCTATCATCTATTTATCTATCCATCTATCTCTCTGTCTATCTATCCATCTACCTATCTGTGTCTATCTATCCATCCATCCATCTACCTATCTCTGTCTCTGTCTATCTGTCTATCTATCTATCTATGTCTCTTTATCTCTTTCTCTCTCTATCCATCTACCTATCTCTCTCTCTGTCTCTGTCTCTCTGTCCATGTATGTATGTATGTATGTAGTATATATATATATAATATATATATAAATATCTATATACATATATATACACATACATATATGTATATACATCATTACATGTATATTTCATATATATATATTTCACACACACACACACACACACACACACACACACACACACACAAAACTATATATATATATATATATATATATATATATATATATATGTGTGTGTGTGTATGTGTGTGTGTGTGTATGTGTGTGTGTGTGTGTGTGTGTGTGTGTGTGTGTGTGTGTGTGTGTGTGTGTACATATGAGTATATACATATGCAAACATAACGGTTATTCTGTCAAGCCAAGAATGAATTCGTTATCTCCTTCCACCGAGTTTTTTGCTAACTTAACACACCTCACGTTCAACCCCTATCCTCTTCACCTTCGCTGCCCCGTCCCACTTTGAGGTCTCGTTGACCTACATAGAGATGAAATCTCTCCTTTTTTAGTAGCGGCTTTTAACCCTTCGACTTCCACACGCTATCCACCAGCAGCATCTTGCATTGTCAAGCATGCTAGAAAAGCAAAAATGTAACCCTTGGATTCTCTCACCTCAAAGGGTTGTTTTTTTGCATTTGGTAGATGAAGTGCGGGAGTCGAAACTCAATGTGAAAGTGCGAATGCGATAAGAGAAGTGTAACGTCAAAATGTGTCTGTCGA
This sequence comes from Monoplex corrugatus, assembly GCA_030674185.1. Classification (NCBI taxonomy): domain Eukaryota; kingdom Metazoa; phylum Mollusca; class Gastropoda; order Littorinimorpha; family Ranellidae; genus Monoplex; species Monoplex corrugatus. The sequence continues at coordinate 38,980,097 of JAPXFY010000026.1, read as the reverse complement.
TTCAGCTACTCTCTGCTGTTCGCTCTTGAAGATTAGTTTGTGATTCACTCGATAATGAATCGATAATATTTGTTTTGGTTTATGCTAACACTGAAAATATATGTTTAAGTTTGCTTTCGCTGTATGGAAATATGTAGAATCTTTTGGAACAATCTAGAAATGACAAGAAGATTGTAGAATACCTTAGACCTTTCTAGAATGTTCCGGAAATCGTAAACAAATTTAATCTGTACAATGATAGACTAGAACTACAGAACATTCCAGAAAGGGAAGGTTCGAGAACGTGGCTATGATTGGCTGAAAATCTAGGGAAAAGCCGAGAATATTGTGGAACTTTCCATGATGTTATAAATAAAATGTGACTGTGAGAGAGAGAGAGACAGAACAGACAGACAGACAGAGGAAAAGAGAACGGAAGAGTGACAGTGATACAGCGAGCGTCAGAGTAGAAAGACAGAGAGAAGTTGTGTAGATTTGTGGAATTGCTGCGTGTAGATTTGAGGGCTGAAGAAGAATAATTCTGCAAACTAGGAGTGGTGCATTGGATGTGTGAAGTTTTTACTCAGTTCCTGATGTGTTTTCTTCGTTCTTCAAATGAAGGATCATTTTCGTTTAACCTGGACTGGTGTATTTTGTTTCTGAGAAGAACGATCAACTGCTAGATCTTCACGAACCTGCATAAACTGCAAGGCACTGCTAGTCACTTACATCTTTACATTGTGACAGCAGTCCTACTCCGTTTTCAGGTGTGTTATTGTTATTGTCGTTTAAAGCCCAGCCTACTGCGTAGAACCATATCAGGGCTATAACCGCTTCAAAACATTAAAACTTCAACAGGGGGAAAAAAAGAAAAGAAATGAAAAGTACACGTATCAATGCATTCGCGCACATAATCTAAGGACATGCCCCTGAACGTGTACCACTCCGTCCAATTTATCGCACATGGGGATTTAGAAAACAAACCTGACTACAAATTTAAACGTAAATAAGGACACTAAAACATATATGAAAAACAGGTGTAAATTACCCAAAAATTGATTTCGCATATCTCACCTCCCTAGACCCAAAAATGTATTTAATACATCGGCCCAATTATCAGCCCTAAGAAAAAGTATGTAAGACCATATTGAACACGTACAGGTGAATGGACCAGCCAGGCAGAAAATGACAGGAAGAAATGACAGAAAGCAAAGGAACAAGACAGAAACAAAGAGAGTGACAAAAAAGAGGAAATTTCTAGCACAGGATTTCCAGACGGTGGGGATACTATTTATATTGAAAGAGCCCCCGGCATCCGCACGGGGGGTTTCAGGTGTGTGCACGCTGAGTTCATCAAATGACCATGGGCATGGACTGGGCATAACCTTTACGTCCGGGCTGTCTTTCACTGGACACCAAAATGAAGATGTTAGAGAGGAAGATATTAGAGAGGAAGACGTTAGAGAGCAAGATGATAAGAAGGAAGATGATAGGAAGGAAGATGATCGGAAGACGTTAGAGAGAAAGACTTTAGTGAGGAAGATGTCAGAAAGACGTTAGAGATGAAGATGTTAGGAAGATGTTAAAGAGGAAGATGTTAGAGAGGAAGATGTTAGGAAGATGTGAGAGAGGAAGACGTTAGACAGGAAGACGCTAGAGAGGAAGACGTCAGGAAGATGTGAGAAAGGAAGACATTAGAGAGGAAGATGTTTGGAAGACGTTAGAGAGGAAGATGTTAGAGATGAGGACGTTAGAGAGAGGAAGATGTGAGAAAGGAAGACGTTAGAGAGGAAGATGTTAGGAAGACGTTAGAGAGGAAGATGTTAGAGATGAGGACGTTGTTAGAGATGAGGACGTCGTTAGAGAGGAAGACGACAAGAAGACGTTAGACAGGAAGGCGTTAGAGAGGAAGATGTTAGGAAGACGTTAGAGAGGAAGATGTTAGAGATGAGGACGTCGCTAGAGAGGAAGACATTAGAGAGGAAGACAACAAGAAGACGTTAGAGAGGAAGGCGTTAGAGAGGAAAATGTTAGAGGGGAAGACGTTAGATAGAGGAAGACGTTAGATAGAGGAAGACGTTAGATAGAGGAAGATGTTAGATAGGAAAACGTTAGATAGAGGAAGACGTTAGATAGAGGAAGACGTTAGATAGAGGAAGACGTTATACAGGGAGACGTTAGAGAGGAAGACGTTAGATAGAGGAAGATGTTAGAGAGAAGACGTTAGATAGAGGAAGACGTTAGATGGAGGAAGACGTTAGATAGGAAAACGTTAGATAGAGGAAGACGTTAGATAGAGGAAGACGTTAGATAGAGGAAGACGTTAGATAGAGGAAGACGTTAGATAGGAAAACGTTAGATAGAGGAAGACGTTAGATAGAGGAAGACTTTAGATAGAGGAAGACGTTAGATGGAGGAAGACGTTAGATAGGAAAACGTTAGATAGAGGAAGATGTTAGAGAGGAAGACGTTAGATAGAGGAAGACGTTAGAGAGGAAGACGTTAGATAGGAAAACGTTAGATAGAGGAAGACGTTAGATAGAGGAAGACGTTAGATAGAGGAACGTTAGATAGAGGAAGACGTTAGATAGAGGAAGACGTTAGATAGGAAAACGTTAGATAGAGGAAGACGTTAGATAGAGGAAGACGTTAGATAGAGGAAGACGTTAGATGGAGGAAGACGTTAGATAGGAAAACGTTAGATAGAGGAAGACGTTAGATAGAGGAAGACGTTAGATAGAGGAAGACGTTAGATAGAGGAAGACGTTAATGGAGGAAGACGTTAGATAGAGGAAGATGTTAGAGAGGAAGACGTTAGATAGAGGAAGACGTTAGATAGAGGAAGATGTTAGATAGGAAAACGTTAGATAGAGGAAGACGTTAGATAGAGGAAGACGTTAGATAGAGGAAGACGTTATACAGGGAGACGTTAGAGAAGAAGACGTTAGATAGAGGAAGATGTTAGAGAGGAAGACGTTAGATAGAGGAAGACGTTAGATGGAGGAAGACGTTAGAGAGGAAGACCCAAGACCATCTAACCCGGTGACAAACAAAAGGAGGAGACATCAGGGCCCTAAAACCCACCTGGCATACTATACAGAGGCTTGCCTGGAACAGACTGAAGTGAAGAACCTTCGTTGCTGCCCCACATGACGGTATGACTATTACAATGGGCAGTAAGTAGATAAGCGTAGCTGAGCATAATGTTCGTGCTCTCCTTCAAGTCACGTGTCCCAGCCAGCCAGTCACAGTCGAGAAAAGTAGGTAGGCTACATTTTGTGCGTGACATTGCAAAGACTGGGCCTGCTTTTGTGGCCATAAAGGTGGCTTTGAAAATGGGACACACGCACGCACGCCACGACGCACCACGTACGCACGCACGCACGCACGCAAAAAGCGCACACACCACACACACACACACAAACACACACACACACACACACACACACACACACACACACACACACACACACACACACACACACACACACACACACACACACACAGCACACACAGGCAGTTTCCTGCCAGCAGAAGTATTCAATCCCGTATGTACACATGGAAAGTTGATGCATTCAAAACAAAATACATCAGGAATATAGTGTGTCTGTGTGGAAAAAAGATAACACATAGTCATATCCTTTATTGTGTTAGGGTAAAACGACATGTTCCTATACTATCTACGAAGAAAGTTTCTGAAATATATGCCTCTTCATCATTAACATATGAATTTTTTGTTTGCCTGTTGAAAAGTCCTATAGCGAATTATCTTTAAAGCGTTATTTCACTTGTTCACTGTTATGGTAGTTAATTTTTAAGTTTCATTTCTATTCATTTAGTCTATACATACATAAATTTTGTTTTGTTAGTTTGTTTGTTTAAATCGTTAATTATGGTAACGTTATTTGTTAGTTTTACCTTCCCCTCCTCGAAACAGTTGTTTTCTGGATCATCTTTTCTCAAGATCAGAATTGACTCTTTTCAAACATCCTCCTCATTCCTCCTCTATTCCCCCCCCCCCCCCCCACTGTTTTGTGTGTCTAAAATCACTTTAGTGAATAGACATTAAATCAAAAACAACCACCACAAGCACACACACACACACACACACACACACACACACACACACACACACACACACACACACACACACACACACACACACACAACACACACACACACAAGCACACACACACACACACACACACACACACAACACACACACAC
>JAPXFY010000026.1:38810891-38973391 GCA_030674185.1 Monoplex corrugatus | reverse complement strand
CGAAGCTGGAAAACAACCGCGATAGCGCAGTAAGTCAGTGTGTTAGCCGGTCAGATAACATTTGTCTTGCCACAATCACATTATGAGAGAGAGAACAATGCCCAACGAAATACACACACGTAGACACAGACGAGGCGCCGTAAATAAATAATATTTGGTCCACTAACTCGCCACAACCTTTGCTTCTAATCCACCCACACACAAAAGTCAGCACAGCACGACTTTGAAAACATTGCGGAGGCAGCCGTGTACTTTTAGGCAGATGAGCGGTCATCACACACCCAAGCACGCACGCACAGAGTTGCACAAAATGTCACGGAAAGAGTTCCGCTACCACACCATTCAAGGGAGAAGAGTGGCAGAATGGTTCAGACGTTCGTCTGCCAGTAACTAAACTCGAGGTTCCAGGGTTCGCTCCCCGTAGAGGCCACAACTTTTTCTCCTCAGTTTGACTGAACGTCTAGTTCTTCGAAGGGGACGAAAAACGAGTCGGACCCGTGTGCCTTCTGGCTGCGCATGTTCCATCTCTTTTTCTCTCTCTCTCTCTCTCTCACCATGTTCCATCTCTCTCCCTCTCTCGCCATGTTCCATCTCTCTCTCTCTCACCATGTTCCATCTCTCTCTCTCTCTCTCCATGTTCCATCTCTCTCCCTCTCTCGCCATGTTCCATCTCTCTCTCTCTCACCATGTTCCATCTCTCTCCCTCTCTCGCCATGTTCCATCTCTCTCTCTCTCACCATGTTCCATCTCTCTCCCTCTCTCGCCATGTTCCATCTCTCTCTCTCTCACCATGTTCCATCTCTCTCTCCCTCTCTCGCCATGTTCCATCTCTCTCTCTCTCACCATGTTCCATCTCCTCTCTCTCTCTCTCTCAATTCATGTTCCATCTCTCTCTCTCTCTCACCATGTTCCATCTCTCTCTCTCTCTCTCACCATGTTCCATTCTCTCTCTCTCTCTCTCAATTCATGTTCCATCTCTCTCTCTCTCACCATGTTCCATCTCTCTCTCTCTTTCTCTCTCACCATGTTCCATCTCTCCCTCTCTTTCTCTCTCACCATGTTCCATCTCTCCCTCTCTTTCTCTCTCACCATGTTCCATCTCTCTCTCTCTCTCTCTCACCATGTTCCATCTCTCTCTCTCTCACCATGTTCCATCTCTCTCTCTCTCTCTCAATTCATGTTCCATCTCTCTCTCTCTCTCACCATGTTCCATCTCTCTCTGTCTCTTATCATGTTCCATCTCTCTTTCTCTCTCACCATGTTCCATCTCTCTCTCTCTCTCTCACCATGTTCCATCTCTCTCTCTCTCTCTCACCATGTTCCATCTCTCTCTTTTTCTCTCTCACCATGTTCCATCTCTCTCTCTCTCTCACCATGTTCCATCTCTCTCTTTTTCTCTCTCACCATGTTCCATCTCTCTTTCTCTCTCATCTGGTTCCATCTCTCTCTCTCACCATGTTCCATCTCCCTCTCACAACCATGTTCCATCTCTCTCTCTCTCTCACACCATGTTCACTCTCTCTCCTCCTCTCTCTCTCTCTCTCACCATGTTCCATCTCTCTTCTTCTCTCTCACCATGTTCCATCTCCTCTCTCTCTCTCACACCATGTTTCCATCTCCTCTCTCTCTCATCTCTCTCCTACTCCCCAATGTTCCATCTCTCTCTCTCTTTTCTCTCTCACCATGTTCCATCTTCTCTCTCTCACCATGTTCCATCCTCTCTCTGTCTCTTATCATGTTCCATCTCTCTCCTCTTTCTTCTTTCCTTTCTCTCTCACCATGTTCCATCTGTCTCTCTCTCTCACCATGTTCCATCTCTCTCTCTTCTCACCATGTTCCATCTCTCTCTCACCATGTTCCATCTCTCTCTCCACACCATGTTCCATCTCTCCTCTCTCTCACCATGTTCCATCTCTCTCTCTCTCACCATGTTCCATCTTCTCTCTCTCTCACCATGTTCCATCTCTCTCTCTCTCACCATGTTCCATACTCTCTCTCTCTCTCACCATGTTCCATCCTCTCTCTCTCCTTCTCTCTCTCCACCATGTTCCATCTCTCTCTCTCTCACCATGTTCCATCTTCTCTCTTCCCATTTCCTCTCTCTCTTCATCTCACCATGTTCCATCTCTCTCTCACTTTATTCTCTCTCTCTCACCATGTTCCATCTTCTCTCTCCTCTCACCATGTTCCCATCTCTCTCTCTCTTTTCTCTCTCACCATGTTCCATCTCTCTCTCTCACCATGTTCCATCTCTCTCTCTCTCACATTCCATCTCTCTCACTTTCTTTCTCTCTACCATTCCTCTCTCTCTCTCTCACCATGTTCCATCTCTCTCTCTCTTTCTCTCTCACCATGTTCCATCTCCTCTCTCACCATGTTCCATCTCTCTCTTCTCTTATCATCTCCATCTCTCTCTCTTTTTCTTTCTCTCTTCACCATGTTCCATCTGTCTCTCTCTCTCACCATGTTCCATCTCTCTCTCCTCTCTTTTCTCTCTCTCACCATGTTCCATCTCTCTTCTCTCTCATCATGTTCCATCTCTCTTCTCTCTCTCTCTCTCACCATGTTCCATCTCTCTCCTTTCTCTCTCTCATCATGTTCCATCTCTCTTCTCTCTCATCTTTCCATCTCTCTTTTTCTTCTCTCTCACCATGTTCCATCTTCTCTCTCTTCATCATGTTCCATCTCTCTCTCTCTCTCCCATGTCTCTGTCTCTCTCTCTTTCTTTCTCTCTCACCATGTTCCATCTGTCTCTCTCTCTCATCATGTTCTCTCTCACCTCTCTCCTCTCTCCTCTCCATTTCTCTCTTACTCTCTGTCTCTTATCATGTTCCATCTCTCTCTCTCTCTCTTTTCTTTCTCTCACCATGTTCCATCTGTCTCTCTCTCTCTCATCATGTTCCATCTCCCCTCTCTCTCTCTCTCTCTCTTCTGTCCTCTCTTCTTCTCTCTTTTCTCTCTCTCACCATGTTCCATCTGTCTCTCTCTCTCTATCATGTTCCATCTCTCTCTCTCTCTCTCTCTCTCTCTCTCTCTCTCTGTCTCTCTTTTTCTTTCTCTCTCACCATGTTCCATCTCTCTCTCTCTCTCACATGTTCCATCTCTCTCTCTCTCTTTCTCTTCCTCTTTTTCTCTTCTCTCTCACCATGTTCCATCTCTCTCTCTCTCTCACCATGTTCCATCTCTCTCTCTCTCACCATGTTCCATCTCTCTCTCTCACCATGTTCCATCTCTCTCTACCATGTTCCATCTCTCTCACCATGTTCCATCTCTCTCCTCACCATGTTCCATCTCTCTCTCTCACCATGTTCCATCTCTCTCTCTACCTTTCCATTCTCTCATCCCATGTTCCATCTCTCTCTCTCTCTCATCATGTTCATCTCTTCTCTTCTTCTGTCTCTTTTTTCTTTCTCTCTCCCCATGTTCCATCTTCTCTCTCTCTCTCACCATGTTCCATCTCTCTCTCTCACCATGTTCCATATCTCTCTCTCACCATGTTCCATATCTCTCTCTTTTTCTCTCTTCCCCCCCCCCCTCTCTCTCACCATGTTCCATATCTCTCTCTTTTTTCTCTTCCCCCCCTCTCTCTCTCTCTCACCATGTTCCATATATCTCCCGTTTCTCTCACTCTCTCTCCCTCACCCGCCCACGCTTTTCATCAGATTAAATCATGACAAACTGTCCGGAAAGAGACAGATGAGGGACCGAGTTATGGATGTCACGGTCGTCCCAGTGCTGTAACAATTAATTCACGGAGTCCCCCCATTCTTTACTGCCCTGGCCATTGCATACTTGACGATGACGTTTCCGTCTTAAGATGTGACGCTGTGACAAGACGTGAGAAAGCGGACAGAGACATAAAACGAGAATAAAAACCGCAGAGACATAGAGCAAGAACGAAAGCGGACACAGACATAAAGCAAGAACGAAAGTGGACAAAGATATAGAGCAAGAACGAAAGTGGACAAAGACATAGAGCAAGAACGAAAGCGGACAAAGACAAAGAGCAGAACGAAAGTGGACAAAGACATAAAGCAAGAACGAAAGTGGACACAGACATAAAGCAAGAACGAAAGTGGACAAAGAGATAGAGCAAGAACGAAAGCGGACAAAGAGATAGAGCAAGAGCGAAAGTGGACAAAGACAAAGAGCAAGAACGAAAGTGGACAAAGACATAAAGCAAGAATGAAAGCGGACAAAGACAGAGCAAGAACGAAAGCGGACAAAGACATAGAGCAAGAACAAAAGCGGACAGAGACATAGAGCAAGAACAAAAGCGGACAAAGACATAAAGCAAGAACGAAAGTGGACAAAGACATAGAGCAAGAACGAAAGTGGACAAGAGACAAAGAGCAAGAACGAAAGTGGACAAAGACATAAAGCAAGAACGAAAGGGACAAAGAAGAGCAAGAACGAAAGCGGACAAAGACATTGAGCAAGAACGAAAGCGGACAAGACATAGAGCAAGAACAAAAGCGGACAAAGACATAAAGCAAGAACGAAAGCGGACAAAGACAGAGCAAGAACGAAAGCGGACAAAGACATAGAGCAAGAACGAAAGCGGACAAAGACATAGAGCAAGAACGAAAGTGGACAGAGACATAGAGCAAGAACGAAAGTGGACAAAGACATAAAGCAAGAACGAAAGCGGACAGAGACATAGAGCAAGAACGAAAGCGGACAAAGACATAAAGCAAGAACGAAAGCGGACAAAGAGATAGAGCAAGAACGAAAGCAGACAAAGACATAAAGCAAGAACGAAAACGGCAGAGCTAGAGACATAAAGCAAGAACGAAAGCGGACAGAGACACAGAGCAAGAACGAAAGCGGATAGAGACACAGAGCAAGAACGAAAGCGGACAGAGACACAGAGCAAGAACGAAAGCGGACAGAGACACAGAGCAAGAACGAAAGCGGACAGAGACACAGAGCAAGAACGAAAGCGGACAGAGACATAGAGCAAAAACGAAAGCGGACAGAGACATAGAGCAAAAACGAAAGCGGACAGAGACATAGAGCAAGAACGAAAGCGGACAGAGACATAGAGCAAAAACGAAATCGGACAGAGACATAGAGCAAAAACGAAAGTGGACAGAGACATAGAGCAAGAACGACCGGTAACTCTCTCTCTGTAGGGCAACGCTATATGCAGGTGTCTTGCTGCTGTGACGTATGTGAAATAGCGTAATACTTCATACTTGAGAAAATAATAACCAGAAAAAGACAAAAATAGAATCAGAACACGCTCTGATTCTATTTTCGTGTTTTTCTGGTTCCTGTTTACTTGAACGCGGGCAGTCGCACTTGTTTTAGACAGAAAACATTGCAGAGATGCGATGTGTATACTCGCGAGAGAATATTGCAGAGATTCAGTGTCTATACTCGCGAGAAAACATTGCAGTAATACAATGTGTATACTCGCGAGAAAACATTACAGATGCGAAGTGTATACTTGCGAGAAAACATTGCAGATGCGATGTGTATACTCGCGAGAAAACGTTGCAGAGATGCGATTCGCGAGAAAACATTGCAGAGATGCGATGTGTATACTTGCGAGAAAACGTTGCAGAGATGACGTTTGTATACTCGCAAGAAAAGCCTGCAGAGATGCCATGTGTATACTCGCGAGAAAACATTGCACAGTTGCCATGTGTATACTCGCGAGAAAACGTTAGAAAGATGCGATGTGTATACATATACTCGCTAGAAAACATTGCAGAAGTGCGATGTGTATACTGGCGAGAAAACATTGCGGAGATCCGGTGTGTATACTCACGAGAAAACAATGCAAAGATGCGGTGTGTATACTCGCGAGAAAACGTTGCACAGATGTGATGTGTATACTCGCGAGAAAACATTGCAGAGATACGATGTGTATACTTGCGAGAAAACATTGATTTGGTTTGGTTCAGTTTTCACGTCGACACCCACCTCAAATGATACGGCCGACGGGGATAACCTATCCCAGGGAAGTGGGGGAAGGGGGGCCCATCCAATCCTAAACTAACACCACCAGAACAACAATAATGTTAAAATGGGACAGTGAGAAGACCAGTTTAATGTAGCACACCCCGGGATTCGAACCCACAACCATTAGCGTGTGAATCCGACGCTCAAACCAACTGAGCTACTGGGGCCCGCTAAGGAGAAAACATTATAGGGATGAGGTGTGTAGGTTCCTGCAGGAAGCTGGTGGATAGAGGTAAGGGAGTCAGAGGGTTAAGTTTTTGATTTAATCCCTCACCCTATCCACCAGCTTCCTGAAGGAAGCTAGTGCATAGAGGTGAGGGAGTCAAAGGGTTAAGTTTTTTTGCAGCAGGTGGATAGAGTGAGGTCAAAGGGTTAAAAGAGCCGCCTTAAAACCCTGGTCTTCTAACCTCACCGTTCAGGTCTTTTGGCTGTAAGCTAAGGGCGGGGAACCCCTTCAGCAAACCTTGAGGTGGCTGAAGCCAGTGTACCAGACTGCAGTTGCCTTCTGACAAAACTCTGTACAATGCGATACAACGCAAATGTGTACACGGTCATCTACATCAGACAAGAACAGAATGGCGATAGCCCTTTGAAGTCCCTTCAGGATGAGGCAGCGCCAGGTCCTGCGTCTGTACGAGATTTCCCCCCCCCCCCCCCCCCCCTCAGCTACTGGAGGTCTTTCCCTAAGCCAGTATATAATCATCATCATGTGCCCAGCTGCATGGCGCTCTGGTATATTTATGGTACAAATAATCATAACAGCTCTGGTATATTTATAGTCTAAACAATCATAACTCTGGTGTATTTACAGTACAAATAATCATAACAGCTCTGGTATATTTATAGTACAAATAATCATAACAGCTTTGGTATATTTATAGTACAAATAATCATAACAGCTCTGGTATATCTATAGTCTAAACAATCATAACAACTCTGGTGTATTCATAGTACAAATAATCACAACAGCTCTGGTGTATTTATAGTACAAATAATCATAACAACTCTGGTATATTTATAGTGCAAATAATCATAACTCTGGTGTACTTATAGTCTAAACAGTCAATACAGTTCTGGTATATTTATAGTCTGAATAATCAATACAGCTCTGTTATACGTATAGTCTGAAAAATCATAACAGTTCTAGTATATTTGTAGTCAAAATAACACACACACACACACACACACACACACACACACACACACACACACACACACACACACACACACACATACACACACACACACACACACACACATACACACATACACAAACACACACACACACACTCAAACATACACACACACAAACACACACATACACACTCACACACACACACACACACTCATACACGCACGCACACACTCACACAGACACACACCCAGAATACACACATTAGTACATGAGCACAAATGAATGTATATTAACAACGTTTAACCATACACATACACATATGATTTGTCACTACAAACATAATGAATACTAACAACGTTTCACCACACATACACATATACATTATCGTCACTACAAACATAATGAATACTTACAATGTTTCACCATACATACACATATACGTTACTGTCACTACAAGCATAATGAATACTAACAATGTTTCACCCCACATACACATATACATTATCGTCACTACAAACATGATGAATACTAACAACGTTTCACCACACATACACATATACATTATTGTCACTACAAACATAATGAATACTAACAACGTTTCACCACACATACACATATACATTATCGTCACTACAAACATAATGAATACTTACAATGTTTCACCATACATACACATATACGTTACTGTCACTACAAGCATAATGAATACTAACAATGTTTCACCACACATACACATATACATTATCGTCACTACAAACATAATGAATACTAACAACGTTTCACCACACATACACATATACATTATTGTCACTACAAACATAATGAATGTTGACAATGTTTCACCATACATACACATATACGTTATTGTCACTACAAACATAATGAATACTGACAATGTTTCACCATACATACACATATTATACGCTATTGTCACTACAAACATAATGAATACTGACAATGTTTCACCATACATACACATATACGTTATTGTCACTACAAACATAATAAATACAAACAATGTTTCACCATACATACATATAGACATTATTGTCACTACAAACATAATGAATGTTGACAATGTTTCACCATACATACACATATACATAATTGTCACTACAAACATAATGACTATTGACAATGTTTCACCATACATACACATATACATTATTGTCACTACAAACATAATGAATACTAACAATGTTTCACCATACATACATGCATACATTATTGTCACTACAAACAATGAATGTTGACAATGTTTCACCATACATACATGTATACATTATTGTCACTACAAACATAATGAATACTAACAACGTCTCACCATACATACATATATACATTGTCACTACAAATATAATGAATACTAACAATGTTTCACCATACATACACACATACATTATTGTCACTACAAACATAATGAATACTAACAATGTTTCACCATACCTACACATGTACGTTTTTGTCACTACAAACATAATGAATACTAACAACGTTTCACCATACATACACATATACATTATTGTCACTACAAACATAATGAATACTAACAATGTTTCACCATACATACATGTATACGTTATTGTCACTACAAACATAATGAATACTAACAATGTTTCACCATACATACATGTATACATTATTGTCACTACAAACATAATGAATACTAACAATGTTTCACCATACATACATGTATACATTATTGTCAATACAAACATAATGAATACTAACAATGTTTCACCATACATACATGTATACGTTATTGTCACTACAAACATAATGGATACTAACAACGTTTCACCATACATACATATATACCTTGTCACTACAAACATAATGAATACTAACAATGTTTCACCATACATACATATATACATTGTCACTACAAACATAATGAATACTAACAATGTTTCACCATACATACATATATACATTGTCACTACAAACATAATGAATACTAACAATGTTTCACCACACATACATGTATACATTATTATCATTACAAACATAATGAATACTAACAATGTTTCACCATACATACATGTATACATTATTGTCACTACAAATATAATGAATACTAACAATGTTTCACAATACATACATGTATACATTATTGTCACTACAAACATAATGAATACTAACAATGTTTCACCATACATACGCATATACATAATTGTCACTACAAACATAATGACTATTGACAATGTTTCACCATACATACATATATACATTATTGTCACTACAAACAATGAATACTAACAATGTTTCACCACACATACACATATACGTTATTGTCACTACAAACATAATGAATACTAACAATGTTTCACCATACATACATGCATACATTATTGTCACTACAAACATAATGAATGTTGACAATGTTTCACCATACATACATGTATACATTGTCACTACAAACATAATGAATACTAACAATGTTTCACCATACATACATGCATACATTATTGTCACTACAAACATAATGAATACTAACGACGTTTCACCATACATACACATATACATTATTGTCACTACAAACAATGAATACTAACAATGTTTCACCATACATACATGCATACATTATTGTCACTACAAACATAATGAATACTAACAATGTTTCACCATACATACATGTATACATTATTGTCACTACAAGCATAATGAATACTAACAATGTTTCACCATACATACATACATGTATATACATTGTCACTACAAACATAATGAATACTAACAATGTTTCACCATACATACATTTATACGTTATTGTCACTACAAACAATGAATACTAACAATGTTTCACCATACATACATACATGTATATACATTGTCACTACAAACATAATGAATACTAACAATGTTTCACCATACATACATGCATACATTATTGTCACTACAAACATAATGAATGTTGACAATGTTTCACCATACATACATGTATACATTATTGTCACTACAAACATAATGAATACTAACAACGTTTCACCATACATACATACATACATTGTCACTACAAACATAATGAATACTAACAATGTTTCACCATACATACATGTATACGTTATTGTCACTACAAACATAATGAATACTAACAACGTTTCACCATACATACATACATGTATATACATTGTCACTACAAACATAATGAATACTAACAATGTTTCACCATACATACACATATACGTTATTGTCACTACAAACATAATGAATACTAACAACGTTTCACCATACATACACATATACATACACATATTGTCACTACAAACATAATGAATACTAACAATGTTTCACCATACATACACATATACATTATTGTCACTACAAACATAATGAATACTAACAATGTTTCACCATACATACACATATTGTCAATACAAACATAATGAATACTAACAATGTTTCACCATATATACACATATACGTTATTGTCACTACAAACATAATGAATACTAACAATGTTTCACCACACATACACATATTGTCAATACAAACATAATGAATACTAACAATGTTTCACCATACATACACATATACGTTATTGTCACTACAAACATAATGAATACTAACAACGTTTCACCATACATACACATATACATACACATATTGTCACTACAAACATAATGAATACTAACAATGTTTCACCATACATACACATATACATTATTGTCACTACAAACATAATGAATACTAACAATGTTTCACCATACATACACATATTGTCACTACAAACATAATGAATACTAACAATGTTTCACCATACATACACATATACGTTATTGTCACTACAAACATAATGAATACTAACAATGTTTCACCACACATACACATATTGTCACTCCAGACAAATGAATACTAACAATGTTTCACCATACATACACATATACATTATTGTCACTACAAGCATAATGAATACTAACAATGTTCCACCACACATGCACATATACATTATTGTCACTACAAACATAATGAATACTGGGCCACATCCAGGTCATGATTCCCTGATGCCTTCTATAATGATGTAATATAACATGATGTAATATATTCATCATCATCATCAGGTGCCCTGCCGCATGGCGTTGGCGGTCATGGACTTCCATCTGTCTCTATCTCTTGTTGCCCCGAGCATCTCCTCCACCCTCCTCGTCTTCAGCCACTCCGCAAGCCCGTCTAGCATTTTCTCCCTGGGTCTATCTGGTGCTCTCTTTCCCTCCAGCTTTCATGTAATATATTATAATGTAATATAATATGTAATGTTATACGGTTGTGAAGCGTGGACAGTCAACACGCAAAGTCAGAACAAGCTTGAGGCAGCCGAAATGTGGTTTCGAAGAAGAATGTTCAGTGTTTCATGGACAACAAAGAAAAAACAAACGAGACAGTCTTGATGGAGGCAGACACAAAGAAAACATAATAAAGAAGATTAGGAAAAGACAAGCAACATCTATAGGCCATTTTATGAGGAAAGGGGAATTAGAGCACCTGATCACAAAAAAGCTGGAGGGAAAGAGAAGACCAGGTAGACCCAAGGAGAAAATATTGGACGGACTTGCAGGGTGGGTGAGGACAGACAGGGTGGGAGATGTACTTGCAGCGACAAGGGATAGATGGTATGGAGGGCCATGATCGCCAACGTCGTGCAGTAGGGTACACGATAATATGATATCATATCATTATATATAATATAATATAATATAATATAATATAATATAATATAATATAATATATATAATATAATATAATATAATATAATATAATATAATATAATATAATATAAATAATATATATAATATATAATATACTATACTATAATATATAATATAATATGATATGATATGATAAAATATAATAAAAGAAGAATACAAGAATACAAGAATTTTATTTAGCCCAGAGCATCACAATGGGAAATTGTCTTGGCGTTCGCATTAAAATACATACAGGAACAAGAACGCATACCGGTAAACAAATGTACACACATGTCTTACTCTCTCTCACTCTCTCTTTCACCCTCCCTCACCCTCTCCCTCCCCTCATCTCTCTCCCCCTCCCTCTTTGTCGAACACAATATCAAAGATTACGACTAATTCTAAAAATGCACGGTTAAAAAAGCACATCATAAGAGTCAGATGCCTTGGTTAGGACTTTTAACAAAGGACAAAAAGGGCAATACTCATTGAAAAACAACATTGGTAGGTATAGAAAAATTTGATTAAAGATGCAATGCGATATGCACATTAAAATCAAAATGAGTTAAATACAATAAAATGAGTATGTAGACTAAGAGGTCAAGGTTAAACTTTTTAAGTCAGCCGACAGAAACACATGTACAAGCAACCGATTAAAAAATATTACATTCTCGGGAAGAAGAAGGATCAAAGTGTCATGACGGAAATTGGACATACGTACTCGCACACACGCAGCCGACCCCCCACCCACCCACCCACACACACACACACACATCACACACACACACACACACACACACACACACACACCACACACACACACACACACACACACACACACACACACACACACACACACACAAACACGAATGTGCGCGGAGTCAAACACACACACATACACATACACATGCACACGTACGCACCCACACACCCTCTCTCTACCCTCGCATACCCTCTCTCACACACAACCCCACAATGCACGCACACAATGTTTGCTCCAACATAATAGAATTGTACACATCCGCATGCTCTCTCTCTCCTCTGCTCATCCTGAACTCCAAAGCCCCGGCACACCTCACGTGAACAAATCTAAGTAGGGACAGTGTCACGGACCGCCTTCACGTAGAAGCTGTTGCTTAACCGGCTTGTCCTGGCCTTAAAGGACCTGAATCGTTTACCAGAAGGGATGGGGGAGAAGAAAATATTTGCCGGATGGCCCTCGTCGGCCACAATGGATTTGACCTTCTTTTTCATTCTTTTGACATAGATGGACTCAAGGGGCTCCAAAGTGGTCCCAATAATTTTCGAGGCGGTCCAGACTACTCTATTGATATAATATAATATGACTGACACAACATGACAGAAGGTAATATAATATAGTATACAAAAATTTAAAAAAACATAGTTATTCTAATCTAACGTAACGTAACCTAACCAAATACAAAATAATAAAATTTCACAAGGACGAGAGTGTTTGTAGCGGGGGGGGGGGGGGGGGGGGGAACAATTAACGCAGACTATACAATTATCAGTTAAAAAAAAAAAAAAAAGTGGAGATGCCGGGGATCGAACCCGGGGCCTTTCACATGCAAAGCGAACGCTCTACCACTGAGCTACATCCCCTACTTACTTTACAGTCTATTTCAAACCATCAAGTAGGCTAACAGTAATCCAATGTGACGCGTGTTGCGAAATGCAAGTTCGTGTCGAGTGAAAAATTTGGAGGGGGAGGGAGGTAGGAGGGAGAAGGGGGTGGGGGAGGGGTTGGAGGAAAGAAAAAGAAAGATATTGATCTAGATCTTGATCCTTGTTTATTGTGCCGATAATTTTTAAGGCGTCAACAGATGTTTCGTAAGTTTTATTTTGGTCTGCAATGAATTTCGTTGTTGTTGCTTCTTCAACTTGTTGGTGTTTGCCAGTTTGTTTTGTTTTTTATTTGTTTTTTTAACATTTAGGAATTGTCCATTGTCCGTATGAAATGCTGGTGGCTTTACTCGCGGGAAACAGGTCGCCATATTACATAGTACGGGTCACCTTTCTTCGCGCACGTGGCGTAATTAAATTAACCTTTTGACTCCCAACTGCAAAAATTTAACTCTTTGATTCCCTCACTTTATCCCCCAGCCTCCTGCATGTGTGACCTATGCAGGATGCTGGTGGACAGGGTGCGGGAGTCGAAGTGTCGAAGCCTCAAATGACTTGCACTTATTTAAGTGTTTTTAAGTTGTGTCAATGACACACGAAAGCTAGGTGTCCTTCTTTCTTTCCTTTCTTTCTTTCTTTCTTTCTTTTTTTCTTTCTTTTTTTCATTCTCTCTCTCTCTCTCTCTCTCTCTCTCTCTCTCTCTCTCTCTCTCTCTCTCTCTCTTTGAGGCGATTTGTTATTGGTAAGCCATTTCATTTCGTAGCACACAAAACTTCATTGTCAGTTTTTCAATTTTCGTTTGTTTGTTTTGTTTTTATTTGTTTGTTTGTTTTGACCCTGACACATGGATCTTTGTGTGATTACTACAAAATGGGGGAGGAAAGACAGAGGTCTGTGGTAGGCCTCTGTTTAAACGGTTTCCAGTTTCGTATCTAGGCCTATTTATTAAATGGCTACCACTATCGTATCCATCAAGCTCGTGGAGTCAATAAACTCTGAAACATGTTGTTGTGAATACTGTGAATGCCTGTGTCAACGGCCTTCTCCAGAAAATGAAACCACACAGTTTGTTAAAGTCTTCATTTTCATAGGGGCTAAATGGAAAGGCGAAATGGAAAAGGGCGAAATGGAAAGGGCGAAATTGGAAAGGGCGAAATAGGAAAGGGCGAAATAGGAAAGGGCGAAATAGGAAAGGGCGAAATTGGAAAGAGCGAAATTGGAAAGGGCGAAATGGGAAAGGGCGAAATAGGAAAGGGCGGAATGGGAAAGGGCGGAATGGGAAAGGGCGAAATGGAATGGCGGAATGGGTAAGGGCGAAATGGGAAAGGGGAGAATGGGAAAGGGCGAAATGGGAAAGGGCGA
Source organism: Monoplex corrugatus (assembly GCA_030674185.1). Lineage (NCBI taxonomy): Eukaryota > Metazoa > Mollusca > Gastropoda > Littorinimorpha > Ranellidae > Monoplex > Monoplex corrugatus. Next base: position 38,958,595 of record JAPXFY010000026.1, on the reverse strand, counting down.
AATGGAAGGGCGGAATGGGAAAGGGCGAAATGGAAAGGGCGAAATGGGAAAGGGCGGAATGGGAAAGGGCGAAATGGGAAAGGGCGAAATAGGAAAGGGCGGAATGGGAAAGGGCGAAATAGGAAAGGGCGAAATGGGAAAGGGCGAAATGGAAGGGCGGAATGGGAAAGGGCGAAATGGAAAGGGCGAAATGGGAAAGGGCGAAATGGGAAAGGGCGAAAAAGGAAAGGGCGAAATAGGAAAGGGCGAAATAGGAAAGGGCGAAATGGGAAAGGGCGAAATGGAAAGGGCGAAATGGGAAAGGGCGAAAAAGGAAAGGGCGAAATAGGAAAGGGCGAAATAGGAAAGGGCGAAACGGGAAAGGGCGAAATAGGAAAGGGCGAAATGGGAAAGGGCGAAATAGGAAAGGGTGAAATAGGAAAAGGGCGAAATGGGAAAGGGCGAAATGGGAAAGGGCGAAATGGGAAAGGGCGAAATGGGAAAGGGCGAAATGGAAGGAAATAGGAAAGGGCGAAATAGGAAAGGGCGAAATAGAAAGGGCGAAATGGAAAGGGCGAAATTGGAAAGGGCGAAATGGGAAAGGGCGATATGGAAAAGGGCGGAATGGAAAAGGGCGGAATGGGAAAGGGCGAAATGGGAAAGGGCGAAACGGGTTAGGGCGAAACGGGATTGCCCTGTAATTGTTATTGTTATTTTTGTTTAAATTCCAGCTGACTGCGTAAAGCCATATCAGGGCTATAACCGTTTCAAAACATACACAATGCACACACAACAGGAAAAAGAGAGAGAGAGAGAGAGAGGCAGAGACAGAGACAGAGAGACAGAGAGAGAGACACACACACAGAGAGAGAGAGAGAGAGAGAGAGAGAGAGAGAGAGAGAGACAGAGAGAGACAGAGAGAGACAGAGAGAGACAGAGAGAGAGAGAGAAGGAAATTAAGCACGCATATCAATGAATTCGCGCACACAATCTATACAGACGCCTCTGGCATTGACCACTCCGTCCAATTTATCACACACAGGATTTCCAAAACATACTTGAATACAGGTTTAAACATAACTAAGGACACTAAAACATATATAAAAACAGGCCTTAATTACCTGAAATTGCTTCCGCATATCAACATTTCTTAGACCAAAAACAGACTTGATACATGTACCCAATGATCAATCCTCAAAGTACGTAAGACTTTATTGGACACACACAGGTGAATGGACCAGCACAGCAGAAAAAGATAGGAAGAAATGACAGAAAGCAGAGGAACAAGCCAGAAACAAAGAGAAAAGAGGAAATTTCTATCCCCAATAGGGCCAGGGAGTGAAAGGGTTAATTAATTCAACACCTCAATGGATGGTTGCACGAATTACCATAAAATAACATTAGCGTGCATCAACTTTTCTATACTTTTAAATAGAAACTGAAAGTAAAATAAATTACGAGGGTGAGTCAAAAAGTAATGCCTTTTTCTTTAGTACAGGAACAATTACCGACACAGGAACATGTATCATACATCAAAATGAAGCGGTCTTCTGGGGATCACATCCCTACTTCTCAACATAGTCACTATTTCTCTCAATAGTAATGTTCCACCTTCGAATGAGGGCATGTATCCCTGCCTCGTCAAATTCTGTTGACTGTGCTTGGAGCCACGTCTTCACTGCAGTTTTCACTTCCTCGTCACTGGCATAATCTTTGCCTCTCACAGGCATCCTATATATAGACGGCGCACGCTATGTGTGCGACTGGCCCCATCGAGCCACCATCTTAAGAAGACTGGTCTGCTCGGTACCAGCAGCTGGGCTTAATACATTTTAGTAATGACCGGCGTGTTTTTTTGACTGACAAGCGTGTTTTACTTATCGCTGTACAACTCGACGGGGAGTGCAAGGTTAATAGGTGAGTACATTAATTGTCTGATGATCGTTTTGAGAAATTCTGTAATATTATGAATTATATTATGAATTAAATACTTCCATTTAGAGTCGGTAGAAGGGGATGTTAAAAAGTGAAGGGGTAGGATAAGGATAATTGCCATTTCATGTCCATGGTGTCAAATGCCGATTTTTAAGTCACTGAATTATTCTCACAGAACACAACATAAATCTTCATTATGACTGAGACTAGTAACTCTGGTGATTAACTAAGGTCTTTAGTTGTACATAATTAACAAACACTACTGCAATTCTCTCTGTGTGTATGTGCGTGCGTGTGTGTGTGGTACGTGCGTGCATGTGTGCGTGTGAGCCGTAGAAACATCCAGCCTCAGTAATCGTATGTAACAAATTCTGGAGTTATGGAAACGTCTCAAACCTGTTAAGTGGCATGGGGCTGTTCAAACAGAGAAAGAAAAGGGAAATCGTTTCATAGGTAAGTGTGTGTGTGTGTGTGTGTGTGTGTGTGTGTGTGTGTGTGTGTGTGTGTGTGTTGTGTGTGTGTGTGTGGTGTGTGTGTATGTGTGTGCCTGTGTGTGTGCATGTGTATGTGTGTGTGTGTGGTGTTTGGTGAGTGTGTGTGTGATGTGTGTGTGTGATAGTGTGTGTGTGTGTGTGATGTGTGTGTGTGTGTGTGTGTGTGTGTGGTGTGTGTGTGTGTGTGTGTGTGTGTGTGTGTGTGTGTGTGTGTGTGTGTGTGTGTGTGTGTGTGTGTGTGTTTGCACCTGTTTGTGATTTTTTTAAAGAATTTCCCGAAGTGAGCGCATCGTGAAATCATTTATGACATGAAATAAATATTCAAATCTATAAAAAAAATCATTTCCCTTTAAAAGTTGTACTTTAAATCAACATGCTAAAATGTTGACATTGATTGGCATGTGCATAACTGACTGACCAGGTGAATCTAATACTCTGTGGTTTTCTTTGTTTCTAGATTTCCAAAGAATGAAGAAAAACGAAAACAGTGGATTGCAGTGCTGAAGAGGGACAGGTTCAAGTCACTGAATACTTCAGGATAGTGCAGATCATTTTGAAGAATCCTGTTTTGATCGCACTGGCCAAACCACCCGCCTGAAAGACACTGCTATTCCTGCCATTTTCAACTTCCCTGCACACTTGCAGAAATAAATCGCAAACCTGTGTACGAACTTGGTATGGCACTGGACAGTCGATGTTTAATTCAAATAGGCCAAAGTCCATGGGATTTGTGAACAATATTCATCACAAATATTATACATAACGCATGTTCGTAACTTATATAGAAATATACACTGATAAAACCGAGTTATATCATATATGCCTTATGTTTGTGTTGCGATCTCCCCAAGAATCTTTTGACATTTGTACAGAAATATTGCAAGCTTCTTGATATCTTCTTCATCTCTGGACAAGAAAAAAAAATGAAACACATGTATTTTTATAATATCTAGATGGAATTTATTGGTACGTAAATCATTTCGACTGAGGCAACATGAAATAACATGTACCTCATCTTCAGTGGAAGTCTGACAAAAACGACAGCTGACATTATGCTCATCAGGATGTTTGTATCTTACACGTGTAAGTGATCTGTGACATAAACAGTCAATTCACTTGACAATTACAGAAAAATTTATCTCCAGAAACCACAAAATCACTTTGTTCTTTGTCGCTGAATTAACTCGCACACACGCCCGTGCGAGTTAATTCAGCGACAGAGAAAGAGAAAGAGAGAAGAGAGGAGAGAGAGAGAGAGAGAGAGAGAGAGAGAGAGAGAGAGAGGAGAGGAGAGGTGTGTGTGTGTGTGTGTGTGTGTGTGCGTTGTGCATGCGTGCGTGTGTGTGTGTGTGTGTATGTGTGTGTGTGTGTAGTGTGTGTGTGTGTGTGTGTGTGTGTTAATCTCTCTCTCTCTCTCTCTTTCCTCTCTCTCTCTCTCTCTCTCTCTTGTATGTGAATATTTCTGTCCTTTGTGGAAAACGCCAGAGCAAGACAAAGTGCAATTCTGGTTGTGTTGTCCAGCTTTAAGATATCTCAGAGTAAAACTGCTGCAGAGAAAAATATATTCAGCCAAAATGTTACAACAATCCATATAACTGTACAGTGTCACATTGAATTTACTCATGTTGTGGAGTATGGCGTCTACTGTTTCTAATCTGGCCACATACAGCTAGTAGGACAGGTCAGAATACATACCATGAATATGCTAGATGATTAAAGTCAATGTTTGCTGCAGTCAATTTCCATGATATCATTTGTTGTAATTGTCGAAGTATTTCGTTTATGGATCAGGACGCTTACCCACTTTTCTTTGTTCATTTACTTTCGACTGTTAGGCCCATGTTCCCCTTTCAGTAAGAGACTTCGGTCTTTATCAGAATAAATATCATGATTCGTGAATTGTGAATCTTCGTGATTGTCCGTGCGTTGTGTGTGTGTGTGTGTGTGTGTGTGTGTGTGTGTGTGTGTGTGTGTGTGTGTGTGGTGTGTGCGGCGTGCGTGAGTGCGCGCGCGAACGTGTGGTTTGTATATATATATATATATATATATATATACATACATATATATGTATATATTATATATATACATATAATATAATATATATATATATCTGTGTCTGTGTGTGTCTGTGTGTGTGAGGAAGAGAGAGCCAAGCTTTACACACACCTATACAACAAATAATCTAAAGCAAGTGTGACTGCCCGCGTTCAAGCAAATAGGAACCAGAAAAAGCACACACAAAAAAAGAATAAGAATGCGTATTTAATACAAGACAAGACAGGCGCAAATTTTCAGCCCACTGGCCTTTGTCAAGGTAAGATCACAAACAAAGAAACACCAGATACAAAAATTAGGAGAAAAAGACTGAACTTCCATGCTGCTCCGTCCTGCGAGAGAAAAGGTACACCTGGCTTTTCCTTCTGTTCGACACCCGTTTACACAGTCTAAGCAACTGACACTTTTGTGCAAGAAGATACCCAACATGGCGGCCACTTGGAGCTCGCATTGGGGTCGTTTCGATCCAGCGCTCACAGACGGGTGAATGATATTTGTTTTTAAAAAAAAACATGTTTTAACAATACAGTCTGGCTTTTCCCTCTGTCCTACACTCCACATAGTTGGACGCACACACACACACATACACACCACCACACCACACGCACGCTAATAATGGGTGAACGACATTTTGTTTTTAAAAAATATTCTAACGGTACAGTCCAGCGTATTTCATACAACAAGACAAGACAAGACAGGCGCAAATGTTTGGCCCTCTGGCCTTTGTCAAGCGTAAGATCACAAACAAAGAAACACCAGATACAAAAATTAGGAGAAAAAGACTGAACCTTCCATGCTGCTCCATCCAGTGTGAGAAAAGGCTTTCCCCTCCGTCCTACACCCATGTATCAGTGTAAACACCTGGCAGGTTACTGCAGGTAGGTCTCCAACATGGCAGCCATTTGGAGCTCGCAACTGGGTCGTTTCGCTTCAACGCTCACAGACGGGCGTGCCCAGTCTATTTTTTACAAGGTGTCTGTGGGCGCGTGTACTAGTCGACTGGATCGAAGGAGAACCGAATAATGCATCGGTAATCTCACAACGCAACAACATTTTTTACGGCTTCTCTAAAAATTCTTTGCGGCTAGTCTTCGTATACTCTGAGAGTGGCAGGACTTTAAAATCTACAGAACAGAACAGAACAGTGTACTAGTCACATCGGTACTAGTTAGCACGCTGTTTTTGCCCACATTGCGCAGGCGGTATTTTGCTGCACAGTTGTGTGTCTGTGTCGAGTATGTTGCTGTACATACTCCCGTCTGTGATGGGCGTGCATGCAGCCAGAGTGTTTTCATGTTTCTATAAGTCACCGGACACTGACATAACTTACAGGTTCTTTAACGCGCGTAATATTTGACTCTGATTGCAGAAAATGAAAAAAGATGTACAAAATCTTGTGAATATCATAGAAACAGAAAGCAAAAACAAAGGGTTGGAGCTAAGTAGCAGGAAGACTGAAGTTATGGCAATCAGTTAAAAAAAAAAGAAAGAAAAAAAGAAATCCCGTCATGCAAAATACAGCAAATGGCACATTGACACAGGTTGATAAGTTAAAATATCTGGGAATGGTCATCTAACCAGACGGCAGATGCACATCAGAAATAGCCAGCAAAATCGGCAAAGCAAAAACAACATTCAAGAAGATGAAAAGTGTTCTTACCAACAAAAACCTATCAATTAACATCAGGTAGAGTGTTCTTGAGTCTCATATAGAATAGATACTGATGTACGGTTGTGAGGCGTGAACAGTCAATACGCAAAATCAGAACAAGACTGAGGCAACTGAAATGTGGTTTCCAAGAAGAATGTTAATAGTTCCATGGACAGCAAAGAAAACAAACGGGACAGTCTTGATGGAGGCAGACACAAGAAGAACATTAACGAAGAAGATTAGGGAAAGATAAGCAACATTTACAGGACATTTTAAGAGACAAAAGAAATTAGAGCACCTAGTCACAACAGGAAAGCTGGAGGGAAAAGAACACCAGGTAGACCCAGGCAGAAAATATTGGAAGGATTCGCAGAGTGGATGAAGACAGAGAGGATGGGAGACGAACTTGCAGCGACAAGGGAAAGATTTGTATGGAGGACCATGATCGCAAACGCCTTGTGGTAGGGCACATGATGGAATATTTTGAAGTTCTACGTGCGTATTACACACGAAGTGGGGCTTGGCACTAACAGGTCTGACCTGGGAGATCGGAAAATATAGACATCCACTCTTTGCACACCAGGCAGAAAGTACCAGGCAGGATCGAACCCAGAACCTTTCGATCATAAGTCCAACGTCTCATTCACTTGATCATTGAGCCCATCCACCCAAAATTCATCATACAACATAGAGGAAGACTCCACAAAGCGTGAAAAATCCATTTTACATATGCGTGCGTATTCATAGAATGTTTACATGTACATACTTCGGCAGCTCGGAAATCCATTTGATATGCGTGTGTGTCCATGTGAGTTGGTCGGTATGCTGTTACCGCTCATTTTGTTTGAGCATGTGCGAAACCTCTCCATGCGCTCTCTCTCTCGCTGTGTGTGTGTGTGTGTGTGTGTGTGTGTGTGTGTGTGTGTGTGTGTGTGTGTGTGTGTGTGTGTGTGTGTGTGTGTGTGTGTGAAAGAGCGAGAGAGGGAGAGAGAGAGAGAAAAGAGAGAGAAAGGAGAGGGGAGAGAAAGAGAGAGAGTGTGTGTGTGTGTGTGTCTGTGACAGACAGACGGACGGACGGACAGACAGACAGACAGACAGACAGACAGACAGACAGACAGACAGACAGACAGACAGACAAACAAACCAAATGAATCTTGTATTTTACCAACGGTACAGATATTAGCACACAGGCCAACTTACCTCTCTGCCGTTGTTAATCTACATATATTTAAAACAAAAACAACCAACAAATCGAAAAATGCCAGATAATGCTACAAAATTTATAAATTATAAGAACACAAAAACATCAACGAAAGGAAAAAGAAAACTAAAGAAAACAACAAACAAACAAACAAACATAGAGCAAAAACCAAGAAGAATGTCGCAGACATACGATAATAAATACATAGAAATGTAAACACTGCATGCGTGTGTGCCGCGCAATCCCGTGTGTATGTGTGTGTGAGTGCGTGCGTGCGTGTGTATGTGTGTGTGAGTGCGTGCGTGCGTGTGTGCGTGTGTGTTAGTGCGTGCACGTGCGTGTGTGTGAATGTGTGTGTGTTTTAGCGCGCACACACTCACTTAAAAAAAATATGTAAGAATATCATTGCATGCTTCTGTCATCAAATCAAAATTGACACATTAACCCTTTGACTCCCGCACCCTATCCACCAGCTGCAGAAAACGACCTGGTGGAAGCTGCTGGATAGGGTGAGGGAGTCAAAGGGTTAAGTTTTTGCTTTGCTAGCAATGTTGGCAATGCAGATTGCTGGTGGACAGGGACCCTATCCACCAACTGCAAAATCTTAACCCTTCGACTCCAGCACCTTATCCACCAACTGCAAAAACTGAACCCTTTGACTCCCACACCCTATCCACCAACTGCAAAAACTGAACCCTTTGACTCCAGCACATTATCCACCAACTGCAAAAACTTAACCCTTTGACTCCCGCATCCTATCTACCAACTGCAAAAACTTAACCTGTTGACTCCCGCACCCTATTCACCAACTGCAAAAACTGAACCCTTTGACTCCCTCACCCTATCCACCTGCTTCCTGCAGGAAGCTGCTGGATAGGGTGAGGGAGTCAAAGGGTTAAGTTTTTGCTTTGCTAGCAATGTTGGCAATGCGTCCGTGCGTGTGTGATAGAGCGTGCACGTGCGTGTGTGTGAACATAATAATAATAATAAAGAGCATTTATATAGCGCCTAATCTGATGAAAACAAGAGCCCTAAGCGCTTACAGGTATCACGCAGACACAACCAAACACACACACACACACACACACACACACACACACACACACACACACACACACACACACACACACACACACACACACACACACACACACACACACGCACACACACACCAGCCGACATTCAAGGCTCAAAAGACAACAAGGGGGGATTTGGGGAAGTTAGGTGGTAGAGTCTTTATAAGTATCATGAGAGGGACTGGAAGAGATGGGTTTTCAGAGAGGACTTGAAAGAAGTGAGAGTTGCAGAGTGGCGAACAGAGACAGGGAGCTGATTCCAGATTACAGGGGCCTGATAGGAAAAGGAGCGTTGACCATAAGTTTTAGTGCGACAGAATGGTATGCGGAAGGTACGAGTATCAGCCGAGGAACGAAGTTGACGAGAGGGGGTGTACAGATGGAGGAGGTCAGAGATGTAAGGGGGTGCAAGACCGTTGAGAGACTTAAAACATAACAAAGCAATCTTGTAGCGAATTCTCTTTTCAACAGGTAAACAGTGAAGAGATTTTAGAAGAGGAGTGACATGAGAGGAACGAGATTTTCTGAAGATGAGCCTAGCAGCATTGTTTTGAACTTTTTGAAGCTTTTGAATGAGAGAGAAAGGACAGCCCGAGAGGAGGGAGTTGCAGTAGTCGAGACGAGAGAGAACAAAGGCACAGAGGAGAGTTTTGGTGGCTTCGACAGAGAGGATATTGCGAATAGAAGAAATTCTGCGTATCTCAAGATAGCATAATCTGCAAACATTCTGGACGTGTTTTTCAAAGGACAGGGTGTTATCAAGAGTGACTCCAAGATTGCGGACAGTGGAAGATAGTGGAATGTCAGATCCAAGCAGAGAGACAGACAGAGGAAGGGAAGAACACTTAGCCAATGTGGTGGGAGAGATAAGGCTAAGTTCAGTTTTAATGGGGTTGAGTTGAAGTTTGTTTACAGTCATCCAGGAGTGAACATCAGAAATGCAGCCTTGGGTTTGTCTGATTATAGAGGGCAGTTGTGGGAGGGAACCAGAAGTATAGAGTTGGTTGTCATCAGAAAAGCTATGATGGGACATAGAGTGAAGTCGCATAATTTCAGAGAGGGGTTGTGTGTACAGCACAAATAGGATGGGACCTAAAACAGAGCCTTGGGGCACACCAAACTGGAGGGTAGCGGGTGCAGAGGATGAACAACAGACAGAGACTGTTTGAGTGCGATTGGAAAGGTAGGACTGGAACCAAGACAGAGCGATGTCAGAGATACCGAACACTTTATGGAGACGTGTGAGCATGATAGAATGGTCGATGGTGTCGAATGCAGCCGAGAGATCAAGGAGAGATAGAAGAGAGATTTGATTTTGATCAAGAGCAGTCAGAATATCATTTGCAATTTTTACAAGAGCAGTTTCAGGGCTGTGTCCAGTGCGATAAGCCGACTGATAAGGGTAAGAGAGGTTGTTGGCGGTGATATGATCAGAGATCTGTGCGAGAACAATTTTTTCAAGGACTTTGGATAAGAAAGGTAGGTTGGAAACAGGTCGATAGTTTTTGAGGTTATTGGGGTCAAGACTAGGTTTCTTTAAAAGAGGTCTGACCAGGGCAGATTTGAAGGAAAAGGGAAAGATACCAGATGACAGGGAATTGTTGATGACAGTTGTGAAGTGAGGGAGCAAAGTATCTAGGCAGTGTGTTAAGATAGATGCTGGAAGAGGATCAAGCTCACAGGTCTTGATGTCAGAATGGCGGATTACATTGCGGATAGTAGTTTCAGAAGCAGGCTGAAAAGAAATAAGTGGTGTGCTTTGAAACAGAGGGTCGGGAATAGGAGGTTGAGAGATGGGCTGGGAGTCAAGACTGGAACGGATGGACCTAATTTTATCAATGAAAAAATCTGAAAAATGTTGTGCTAGACGGGCAGGGGGAAAGCATGATGGGAGAGGAGATTTATCTGATTTGCCAAGGAGGGTATTAGTAACGGAATATAGCTGTTTTGATGTAGAGCATGCAATAATTTTCGCATTGTAAAAGGCAGACTTAGCAGAGTCAACTATAGCATTGACAGTTTTGTTGGCAGCCTGAAAAATCTGTTTATTGATAGTAATGCTGTTCTTCAGCCACCGTCTTTCAGCACGACGGCGTTCACGCTTGGCCTTAAGAAGATCAGGGCCAACGGCAGAAAACCAGGGCGATGGTGGTCTCTGGGATACCCTACGTCTGGTGGCGGGGGCGTGCATGTCCAGCAGATCACCAATAGTCCGATTGAGGTCGTCAGCAGAGGCTGGAGGACAGGACTGAAGAGCGGCCAGGAGATCTTCGTTGAAGACGACGGTGTTGATATCAACTAGTTTTCTGACCATGACATAGGTAGTTTGGGGTGGAGGCTTGGTCATTGAAAGTTGGCCGAGGATACAGACATGATCCGAAGGAAGAGTATAATCAATTTCAATGGATTTGATGAAGGACTGGTCAGTTCTATGAACAACCCAATCGAGGATGTTGCCTTTTTCGTGGGTTGGAGTGTCGATAGATTGGGTCAAGCCAAAGGAGTTCAAAGAGCTTATCAGTTTAGCAGTGTGGGTCTGGTTAGGTTCATTATAATGAAAATTAAAGTCTCCTGCAATGATGAAACAGCCTTTCAAGGTGTTACAGTAGGCAAGGAGGTCTGGAAACTCTTCTACAAACACATGGTTTTTAAGCTGGTTCTTTGGGCTGGGTGGTGGACGGTAGAGGAACAGCAGATGGAAAGTCTGGTGGGGTAGAGTGAGGGAGAGCTGGACAATTTCAAAAGTAGAGTGTTTGAATTTAAAGTCAGTCTTGGTAGTACGCGCACTTAAAAAAATTATGTAAGAATATCATTGCATGCTTCTGTCATCAAATCAAAATTGACACATTAACCCTTTGACTCCCGCACCCTATCCACCAACCTGCAAAAACTTAACTCTTTGACTCCCGCACCCTAACCACCAATTGCAAAAACTGAACCTGTTTGACTCCCGCACCCTATCCACCAACTGCAAAAACTGAATTCTTTGACTCCCGCACCCTAACCACCAAATGCAAAATCTTAACCCTTTGACTCCTGCATCCTATCCACCAACTGCAAAAACTTAACCCTTTGACTCCCACACCCTATCCACCTACTGCAAAAATTTAACCCTTTGACTCGCTTTCCCTATCCACCAACTGCAAAAACTTAACCCTTTGACTCCTGCACCCTATTCACCAACTGCAAAAACTTAACCCTTTGACTCCCGCACCCTATCCACCAATTGCAAAAACTTAACCTTTTGACTCCCGCACCCTATTCACCAACTGCAAAAACTTAACCCTTGGACTCCCCGCACCCTATCCACCAACTGCAAAAACTTAACCCTTTGACTCCCTTACCCTATCCACCAATTGCAAAAACTTAACCCTTTGACTCCTGCACCCTATTCACCAACTGCAAAAACTGAACCCTTTGACTCCCTCACACTATCCACCTGCTTCCTGCAGGAAGCTGCTGGATAGGATGATGGAGTCAAAGGGTTAAGTTTTTGCTTTGCTAGTGTGGTTGGCAATGCAGATTGCTGGTGGACAGGGAGCGGGGGTCAAAGGGTTAATCATACAAGTATTCAAACACAAGCAGGTTTGTACTGTTGCTACAGTGGGTCAACACACTACACAGCAACACATTACACAGGAACGTGTATCAGTCAACAGAAAAGGGACAGAATGCAATAAAACGCACAGGACTAGTTTTTGGCAAACGTTTTAACCATGGGCAATTGTACGCATGTAATGATTATTGTAAAACAGGTAAGACTGGCTTAGTCACAGTACGTACCTCGTATTGCTTGCTTGCCTGGCTTAGTCACAGTACGTACCTCGTATTGCTTGCTTGCCTGGCTTAGTCACAGTACGTACCTCGTATTGCTTGCTTGCCTGGCTTAGTCACAGTACGTACCTCGTATTGCTTGCTTGCCTGGCTTAGTCACAGTACGTACCTCGTATTGCTTGCTTGCCTGGCTTAGTCACAGTACGTACCTCGTATTGCTTGCTTGCCTGGCTTAGTCACAGTACATACCTCGTATTGCTTGCTTGCTTGTTGCCGCGTGATGTCTTCCCCTTTGACCTCCACACCCTATCCACCAACTGCAAAAACTTAACACGTTGACTCCCGCACCCTATCCACCAACTGCAAAAACTTAACCCTTTGACTCCAGCACCCTATCCACCAATTGCAAAAATTTAACCCTTTGACTCGCTTTCCCTATCCACCAACTGCAAAAACTTAACCCTTTGACTCCCACACCCTATTCACCAACTGCAAAAACTTAACCTTTTGACTCCGGCACCCTATCCACCAACTGCAAAAACTTAACCCTTTGATTCCCGCACCCTATCCACCAACTGCAAAAACTTAACCCTTTGACTCCTGCACCCTATCCACCAACTGCAAAAACTTAACTCTTTGACTCCCGCACCCTAACCACCAATTGCAAAAACTGAACCTGTTTGACTCCCGCACCCTATCCACCAACTGCAAAAACTGAATTCTTTGATTCCCGCACCCTAACCACCAAATGCAAAATCTTAACCCTTTGACTCCTGCATCCTATCCACCAACTGCAAAAACTTAACCCTTTGACTCCCACACCCTATCCACCTACTGCAAAAATTTAACCCTTTGACTCGCTTTCCCTATCCACCAACTGCAAAAACTTAACCCTTTGACTCCTGCACCCTATCCACCAACTGCAAAAACTTAACCCTTTGACTCCCGCACCCTATCCACCAATTGCAAAAACTTAACCTTTTGACTCCCGCACCCTATTCACCAACTGCAAAAACTTAACCCTTGGACTCCCGCACCCTACCCACCAACTGCAAAAACTTAACCCTTTGACTCCCTTACCCTATCCACCAATTGCAAAAACTTTAACCCTTTGACTCCTGCACCCTATTCACCAACTGCAAAAACTGAATCCTTTGACTCCCTCACACTATCCACCTGCTTCCTGCAGGAAGCTGCTGGATAGGATGATGGAGTCAAAGGGTTAAGTTTTTGCTTTGCTAGCAATGTTGGCAATGCAGATGCTGGTGGACAGGGAGCGGGGGTCAAAGGGTTAATCATACAAGTATTCAAACACAACAGGTTTGTACTGTTGCTACAGTGGGTCAACAATATCAGTGTCTACAGCAACACATTACACAGGAACGTGTATCAGTCAACAGAAAAGGGACAGAATGCAATAAAACGCACAGGACTAGTTTTTGGCAAACGTTTTAACCATGGGCAATTGTGCGCATGTAATGATTATTGTAAAACAGGTAAGGCTGGCTTAGTCGCAGTATGTACCACATAATGCTTGCTTGTTTGTTGCTGCGTAATGTCTAAACGACTATGTGACGCGCTCTAGTGTGTTGGCTAGTGACAGCGCACTTGTGCATGACACATGATGACGAAGATGATGATGATGATGATGATGATGATGATGATGATGATGATGATGACTTCTTGCTGCACCCTGGATTCAGAGACAGAGAATGCATAGATGGAAAATGCCGTTGCCGGACCTTCCCCACTGCTCTCCTTCCCGCTCTCGCCCACTCTAACGATAAACACTAGCTAGCTGTGGGATTAGAAGAAGCCCCTGGACAAAAGAGGCTTGGCTAGCGTAGAGATCACAGACATTTTATTACAGTATAAGATGACTGTGGTAGAGACTGAAGGCACTGCTTCATCAAGGAAAAGATATTGTGACCAGTCTCCAGTCCATCCAGACACCAAGCTGTGAATGGCTACCTGAGCTTTTTCTGGGTTGGGGAGAATAAAGCAGTGAGGGAGCAGAGGAGGCTGTTATCTCTTTCATAATGCTGGCCCCGAAGAAAGTGAGATCTCCACTACCTCAGTTCTCCCTACGACCTCAGGTTACTGTTATTGTTATTGTTGTTTAAAGCCCGGCCGACTGCGTAGAGCCATATCAGGGCTATAACCGCTTCAAAAACATACAAAATTTCAACAGGAAAAAACAACAACGAAAAGCAGGAAAAGAAAATTAAATACATGTATCAATGCATTCGTGCACATAATCTAAGGACATGCCCCCGGCGTTGACCACTCCGTCCAATTTATCGCACAGGGGATTTAAAAAATACTCCTGAATACAAATTTAAGTATACCTAAGGACACCAAAACATTAATAATAATAATAAAAAAGGGATAAACTACCTAAAATTGCTTCCTCATATCTCACCTCCCTAGAGCCAACAAAGCACTCAATACATGTACCCAGTTATCAATCCTAACAAAAACAAAATATGTAAGAGGTTATCGAACACAAACAGATGAATGGACCGACCAGCAAGGCAGAAAATGATAGGAAGAAATCACAGAAAGCAAAGGAACAAGGTAGAAACAAAGAGAATGATAGAAAAAAGGAAATTTCTAGCACAGAATTTCCAGAAGGCGGGGATACTGTTTATACTGAGAGAGCCCACGGCATCCCCACTGGGGAGAGAACGGCTACCTGAACTAGTTCTAGGTTGAGGAAAATAAAGCAGTGAGGGAGCAGAGGAAACCGCTACCTCTTTCATAACGCTGTTCTCTGAAGAAAGGTGAAGTCTCCACTGCCTAAATTCTCCCTACGACCTCAGGTTAATGGGACAACCTAAGTTTCGGTCTTTTTTCACATGAAGTTTGATGTAACATTTGGCTTCTTTACGAGATGTATGTATGGTTTCTGTATGACCTTCCTGTTTATATTTGACTTGTTTGTCTTATATATAATTGAAAATGACTGTAAATTTATGCACCTAGAACCTTTGTTGAAGATGTAGGCGTTTTGCATGTGTTTTGAATTTTGGGTCTCATGCGGATAATCCTGCTTTGCTAATGAGTTTATCGTTGACTTTTTGCTGAGGGAGAATACAAACAAAATTTAAACATACAAACAAACAAGCAAACAAACAAACAAACAAACACACAAACAAACACACAAACAAAAACACAAACACACAACAACTAAAATCTGAAACTGTATAAATTAAACGACTTTACATTGTTTAAAAAACATAACAGACTAATAGATACGACGTATAGGCCTATATATGAGTTTTGCTCAATCCATTGTATACAAATCTTGTTCAGTTTTCTCAATGATATTGTAATAATGTTCAGCAAACATTGTATCTATTTGTGTTTTGTCACAAAAACAAACAAACAAACAGAAACCAGAAGAACAAGAAAACCAATATAAGCGCGTGTCCAACAAACCAAAACAAAACAAGCGCAAATTTTCGGCCAACTAGCCTTTGTCAAGCGCGAACGCACGGTCACATACAGATCACAGACACCAAACAATGGATAATAAAAACGGGACTAAAAACTTCCCTGCCGCCTCGTCCAGTGGGTAAGAAATGGGATTCCTATGCAGCCTTGAATTTGAACCCACGATCACAGGTATGTGAATGTAACACTGCAATCAGTCAAGGGTTTGAAGCCTGCAAATTGCGGTGTCAGGCCCCATTCATGCTAACTAGTACATTCACCCTTTGACTCCCGCACCTTGTCCACCAGCGTCTTGCACTGCCAACAATGCTAGCAAAGCAAAAACTTAACCTTTTGATTCCCTCACCCTATCCACCAGCTTCCTGACGGAAGCTGGTGGATAGGGAGAGGGAATCAAAAGGTTAAGCTGGTGGATAGGGAGAGGGAATCAAAAGGTTAAGTTTTTGAACTTGGTGGATAGGGTGCGGGAGTCGAAGGGTTAAGGTCGGTTTTTCAAGGCACACCACCACTCCCTTCACCCTTACCAACCAAACCCGCTCAAGCGCGTAATGAGTTTAATTATGTCTCCAGTCAGAACTGAGCTCAGACCGTCGTTAAACCTCTCACTCCCGCACTCTCTGTCCACCAGCATACTGCATCGTCAGCCAGGCAAGCAAACAGGAACCAGAAGAACAAGTAAACCGAAAAAGAACGCGTATTCAACACAACAAGACAAGACAGGCGCAAATTTTCGGCCAACCCGCCTTTGTCAAGAGCGAATGCACGATCACAGACAGACACCAAACAACGGATAATTAAGGAAAAGACTAAAACTAAACTTCCCTGCCGCCTCGTCCAGTGTGTGTGTGTATGTGTGTAGTCCCTTTTTTATCCACTGGACGAGGCGGCAAGGAAGTTTTAGTCTTTAATTTATTATCCGTTGTTTGGTGTCTGTTCGTGATTGCGCATTCGCTCTTGACAAAGGCCGGTTGGCCGAAAATTTGCACCTGTCTTGTCTTGTTGTGTTGAATACGCGTTCTTTTTCGGTTTACTTGTTCTTCTGGTTCCTGTTTGCTTGGACACAGGCAATCGCACTTGTTTTGGATCAGGCTAGCAAAGCAAAAACTTCACCTGCGGGGATAGGATGAGGGAGTCAAAGGGTTAAGTTTTTGCAGTTGGTGGATAGGGCGCGGGAGTCAAAGGGTTAATGTAGCATGTGGCCGTTCTATGAACCCACTGGGAGTGGGGACTGTGCGGTTCTTGGACAAGGGTGACGTGCATCAAAACAAACTATAATTTTTAGGAAAATTGCCGGGTGCATATGCGTGTGTGTGTGTTCATGTGTGTGTGTGCTCATGTGTGTGTGTGTGTGTGTGTGTGTGTGTGTGTGTGGTGTGATGCGTGTGTTTGCTTGTGTGTGTGTTTGCTTGTGTGTGTGTGTGTTTGTGTGTGTGTGTGTGTTTGTGTGTGTGTGTGTTTGCTTGTGTGTGTTTGCTTGTGTGTGTGTGTGTGTGTGTGTGTGTGTGTGTGTGTGTGTGTGTGTGTGTGTGTGTGTGCGTGCGCGCGCGAGCGTCTTGTGTGTGAAGGGAAGTGGTGGAGGTGGTGACGTGCGTACACACGTATATGTGTGCATGTGTGTCTCTGTTCAAATGTGTGTGTGTGTGTGTGTGTGTGTGTGTGTGGTGGGGTGAGAGAGAGAGAGAGAGAGAGAGAGAGTGTATGTGTGTGTGTTTGTGTGCTCTGTGTGTGTGCGCGCATGCGTGCGTGCGTGTGTGGCGTGTGTATATGTGTGTGTTTGAAAGCGGTTCCACCTACACATTTTTAAATGGCACACAGCCAAGATTTCCGTGATCTAATTATTATTTTCGAAAACACGTGGCTGCTTATCGCCGAGAGCCTTTAGACGAGCACAAAAAACATCGATAACCAAAGCATGGAATTAAATTAAGTTGACATTTGAATAGTTTTACCTGAATGTGCAAACACATACACACATATGCTTGCTCGCACGCATGCACATGATTATACACATATGACCTGAATTTTACGTGCATAGTTTCATACATGTATCCACGTAAAATAAAAGGATTTTTTTTTTTTTACCTTAAAATTCCGTTTAATAAACATACTTACTGTGAAGATTAGGAAAAGACAGGCAACATTTATAGGCCATTTTATGAGGAAGGGGGATTTGGAGCACCTGGTCGCAATGGGAAAGCTGGAGGGAAAGAGAGCACCAGGTACACCCAGGGAGAAAATGCTAGACGGACTTGCGGAGTAGCTGAAGACGAGGAGGGTGGAGGAGATGCTTGGGGCAACAAAAGGTAGAGACAGATGGAAGTCCATGATCGCCAACGCCATGCGGCAAGGCACCTGATGATGATGATGATGATGATTTACTGTGATCCGAGAGTGCCCAAGTACTGATAACCTATGGCTATTAGCTTTCCTGCCATTAGCTTTTCTTTCTGCCTCATAAAAGAAAATAATGCTGTGCTGCCAGAACTATCGCAGGTAGCGGTCATACACGCATGTATCTACCTCCTTTGAGGCAACGCAAGAAAAAGCTGCCAGAAGAGGAGACGAAAGCCAGGAAACTGGCCATCAGTACTCAAGATGAACTATGTGGATCAGTCTGACACCATTGAAGCCAATGCCACCAACGGGATGAATAAATAAATCCCTTGGTTGTTGGGACGGCCCACATGAGCAACCATATCAAGGGATAATAAATCCCTTGGATGTTGGGACGGTGCCCATGAGCGACCATATCAAGGGATAATAAATCCCTTGGGTGTTGGGACGGTGCCCATGAGCGACCATATCAAGGGATAATAAATCCCTTGGGTGTTGGGACGGTGCACATCAGCGACCATATCAACGACGCCCCTGGATACTCATAATGCAGACAATGAAGGTAGAGAACCCTCGGGTTCGCATGCAAGATTCCTGACCTGCCGTGAAGTAGGGTCTTAGAATTGGCTTCAGTGGTGTTTGGAATCTCAGGTTGACCCACATAGCTCATCTTGAACACAGATGGCCAATTTCCTTGGCTTTTCTCTTCACTTCTGCCAGCTTTTTCAGCGGAGGAACATCGATAGAAACAGAAGCTCTAGGAACCAAGCCTGGTCTGGCCAGTAAGAAGCTTTAAGAAAGAGAGTGGCCTGGTCTTCTCTCGCTTTTCTTTGCCCCTTTTAGAGAATGGAAATAGGCGGGAATGCATACGCTGGCAGGCCGGACCATGGATTGAGAAGGGGTCAACTATCCATATGGCTGGGTCCAAAACTGGAGAGACAATGACTGGAAGCCTGTGATTGAATCTCGTCATGAATGAGTCAATGAAAGAGTGAAATGAAACCAAGCTGTCCAGACTCCGTATAGAGAATGGGTTAGGACCAACTTAGGGAGTCTGGCAGGAGGTTCACGTTCCCCAAAATGCGTTTGGCTGTCAGGGAAATGCTGTGATCCCTGCACCACTAGGAGAGCCATTCAACTTTGTGGACAAGGAGAGGGATCGCGCCACCCCCCAGACTCCCGACTGCTTGTTAATGTAACATTGACAGTTGTGTTGTCCGTGTTCACGAGAACACGTTTCCCCAGAGCTGAGAGAAGAAAATGCTGAAGCACCAGGCTAACAGCCTCAAGCTCGAAGCGATCAATGTGCCATAAGGACTGGCTGAGGGGTCAAGGACGACTGCTGACAGGAAATTTATGTGGGCTCCCTACCTCTTGGTCCATTCATCCATGAAGAGTTCTCCCTGAGGTAGAAGAGAGAGTAACTGGAACCTCTTGACAAACTCATGAAAAATCCCAAGCAAAGCCAGAACAAGATTGAGGCAGCTGAGATGTGGTTTCTGAGAAGGATGTTGAGAGTTCCATGGACAGCAAAGAAAACAAACGGGACAGTCTTGATGGAGACAGACACAAGTAGATCATTCATAAGAAAGATTAGGAAAATACAGGCAACATTTAGAGGCCATTCTATGAGGAAAAGAGAATTGGAAAACCTGGTCACAATAGGAAAGCTGGAGGGAAAGAGAGCACCGGGTAGACCCAGGGAGAAGATGCTAGACGGACTTGCAGAGTGGCTGGGGACAAGAAGGAGACTGAAATACTTTAAGAAACTTTTTCAAATCTTTGTTTGTATGTAAATTGTGATGTATGATATGCGAATAGTTCATAATTTGTGAGGAATTTTGATTGTCAAGGTATTAATGCTGTAATACTGAAGTTGTAATGTTTTTCCTGTATATGGATTAGAATTTTTCTGTTTTTATCTTCATTCAAAATATTGATTATAATTTTATGTACAACTATTGCATGCATAAACACACACACACGCATGCAAACATAGCACACGCACACACACACACACACACACACACTCTCTCTCTCTCTCACACACACACACACACACACACACACATTCTTACAAACACACGCGCACAGCAACGCACACGCACGCACACACACACGTACGCAAGCACACACACGCAGCAATATATAAACACAGTATGCCTCTTTATTCATATGAAAAATCTGTTAATCTTTCTTCATTACATAAGTCAGTGTTTAAATTTTAATATTCTGTGGTTTCTTATGTGTCTTCTTACTTGTATAGCTTTAATGTTTGTTGTTATCTTATTGTGTATGTAATTGTGAACATTTTTTATCACCTTTTGCCTTTCTTGCGAAATGTAAAGCGCTGGTGAGCATGTTTTTATATGGAATATGCGCTATACAAATAAACATTATTATTATTATTATTATTATTAAGGGTGGAAGAGATGCTTGAGGCAACAAGAGATAGAGACAGATGGAAGTCCATAATCGCCAACGCCATGCGGCAAGGCACCTGATGATGAATAGGAATTAGCCTGCCAAAAACCAGGAGCCATAGGGAATGATCATGCACAAAAATGCCATACGCAAAGGGAGTTTGTGGAGGCAATCTATAGGAACCAAGGGAGACAAAGACTCCATGAGGCCCAGGAGCAAAGCCAACAGACTGGCTGGGGCACTAGCTGACGTCTGAAGACAAGCCAACAGACTGGCTGGGGCACTGGCTGACGTCTGAAGACGCTGAAAGATACACAGAGTCAGCTTCTGAACCCTGTGGTTGGAAGGGCAAACCTGTCACATTATCGTGTCAAGATGAATGCCCAGAAAGTTCAGATGCTGGGAAGGAGAAAGATCTGACTTCCTTAAGTTGAGGCAATAGTCAAAGTTCCGGTAGAGATCCAGAATCTGAAGGGTCTGAGTGTGGCAGGGCTCGGCTGAAGAGGCCAGAATCAGCCAGTCGTCCAGATAGATTTTGAAGCAATATGCCTCTTTCAAAGGTGTACACCAAGCCCCTTGGCCTCCTTGGTAAAAATCCCAAGGACCTGGGGCTAGGCTTAAGGCCCAAATCAAACAGAGCCACTTCCAATCCTACGAGAAATTGAGGACATGGAAGTAGGCATCCAAACAACTAATGGATGTGGCTCAATCGACTTTGTGGATCAACTCCATGATGGAAGCTGGAGTTTCCATACTGAAAGGGAGGTACTTGAGGAATCAGTTGAGAGGGAAGACGTCCAAAACTGGCCTCCACCCCCCACCCCCACCCCAAATAAATTTGGGATCATGAAAATCCTCCCATTAAAAACCTGGGGAGTAGCGTAAAAGGACATCCTCCATCGCCCATATGTGAAGGAGAAGATACCTCCCGATCGAGAGCAGCAAAAGCCAGAGTCAGCAGGAGGCCAAAACACCAGCAAGGAAGAGGTCAGGGTGGGCTGGCTGAAGCCCAAGGCACGTGCTATCCCGATCTGATTTTCTAGGAAGAAAGAGTATGGAGCGTGTAGATCAGGGGTAAGTCAATGAGGGTGAGCTACGGTAGTGGGGGCCAGCTTGCCTTATAGCACTGTACAGCCCTCCGCCTTAGTCTATGATGTGCATGAGGGCACATGGTCTGACAGAGTGGTGAAAGGCCTGTCCAGTGTTCCTGGAGATGGTGCAGGAGAAAGGGAGGGTGTATTGGAGCCCTCTGATGCTGAGAATGCAGAGATCTCTGAAGAGATCTGCCTGTTGCCTGACACAGGTCTGATCATGGTGTCCAAAGAGAACTGTCAGAGACTGGAAGGGCCTAGAGAGAGACTGAGCTAATGAGCCAGTGATGGAACAGGTAGAGAGTATTTCTCCTGGCTAGTACGAAATTTGTGTGAGCCTGGCCAGTGAGGAAGACAGATAGGGAAGCCCTGCATGGCCGTCTGCAAGGACGAGACAATGAGGTCCTGGTCCGTATCTTCTCTCGATTGGAAACGCACTTCTGAAGGATCTGACAACTTAATGACCCATAAGAGGTGCCCTAAACAGGAGTCCACAAAGGAAGCTGTTTCGAGACTCCTAGGGGATGTCTCCTCCCACTCTGCAATGATTTTGTCAGGAACCCTACTACTAAAAAAATGTTGAGAGTTCCATGGACAGCAAAGAAGACAAACGAGACAGTCTTGATGAAGGCAGACACGAGAAGATCATTGATAAGGAAGAGTAGGAAAAGACAAGCAACATTTATAGGCCATTTTATGAGGAAAGGGGAAATACAGCACCTGGTCACAAGAGAACACCAGGTAGACCTAGGGAGAAAATACTGGACAGACTTGCAGAGTGGCTGAGGACAGAGAGGGTGAAGATGTGCTTGTGGCAACAAGGGATAGATGCATATGGAGGACCATGATCGCCAACGCCATGTGGCAGGGCACATGATGATTGATGATGATGATCCTCTTCTGACATGTCCAGTTCCTGGGCACTAAAGGTCAAGGACGAACGGCAAGAGCAAGGGGACTCAGAGTGACCATCCTCTTCAGATCGCTGGGTCAAGGCAGATGGGGATGGAGTTGGCGGAAGCAGCACTGGGGACATCAGAGTGGTCTGCCAATCTTGGGAAATCATCCGCTCTTAAGGACAGGACAGCGCTATTGGGGGACCCAACAGACCCTGCATAAGGCTGAGGGGCAAATGTGAGGCAAGGTGAGGGTGGCTCTAGTTCGATATTTGGGTGGCAAGAGACCCATCATGAGCTTTGAATAACTCATCGCCATAGTTTATCAGCCCTTACGCACTTGGAAGTCATGGTACGTACAATCAAATAAAAAAGTTTTCCTCATGTATTTTACTGAGTGTGTGTGTTGTGTGTGTGTGTGTGTGTGTGTGTGTGTGTGTGTGCGTGCGAGCGTGTGCGCATGACAGAGAGAGAGAGAGAGAGGAGAGAGAGAGAGAGAGAGAGAGAGAGAGGTGTGTGTTTTTCAAACATGAAGACAATGGCACAGTACAACAGTCTTAGTGTTTGATCAATTTTCCATGTCTGCAGTTGATAAAATACACTTCCAGTTTCATTTTTTAAAGATGACACCTTTGCACTTGGAGCGAATTTCATATGCACTAATACAACAGACGCCTTTCTCTTTCTTTTGAAATAAAACTAACATTTAAGACACACAGAAAGAGAGAACATGTGTGTGGTACATACTCAAGTATATATCGCAAGCGTAAAAGAGAAGTAAGTGTGTTAATGCGTAGGTGGGTTTATAACACAGACAGACAGACAAAGGCGGAGGTGGAACATATCGCATACAATACACATATACACACGTCATTATTGAAGGGCCAGGAACGTTTCTGAGTCAATTTTGAAAGGAGAAATAACCTATTTTCTCTTACTCTTTTCTCCAATTCGTTGCCGTAACTGAATGGATAAGAGCTCAGACAACATTGCAGTTTCCTTTTGGCACGTGTTTGGGATTTGCCGATTTGCAATGGCGGCCCAAGGAAGACAATTTCCACACGAAATTGTCGAATCTTCAGCAGGGTCTCTCTGACGACGCAGGCAAGGTAGCGACAAAATTCGCTTGCACGTGCAAGGCAGCCCTTTTTGAACACTACTCCAGCCAAAGTTGCCCGCAGACGAGGATAAAAAGGACCCGTTCTTGGTTCGTTTTAACCATGCTTGCAAGACGACGGATGACGATGAGCAGCGGGGAGAGCCCTCGCTCTGCTTGATGAAGGCCTAGCGCAGCGGGAAGTTGCTAGACGACTTGAAGTGTCGCATTCCACAATCCAAGACTGCTGGAGCGCTTCAATGAGACTGGAGCAGTCCAGGAAAGGCGTCACACGGGTCGACCCAGAGTAACGACAAGACAGCAAGACCGCTACCTTGCCTCTCCGTCCTGAGGAAAGGGCATCCACTGCGGTGACCTGAGGGGTCAGCTGAGGGACGCAACAGGTGCTAACATCACTGCAGCACGGTGAGAAGACGGCTATATGAGGCAAACTTGAGGTCACGGAGACCGGCCGTCCGACCCGTGCTGTCACCGGTCAACAGAGTGCGCCGCATGACCTGGGCCAGGGAGCACGTGACCTGGACAAGGCAACAGTGGGCCCGGGTCTTGTTTTCGGATGAGTCCAGGTTCACCTGACCTTTAACGATGGCCGGGCTCGGGTGTGGCGACGTCAAGGGAGAGGTTCGCTGACGCCACTGTCCAAGAGCATAACCGGTACGGCGCGGGTCGGTGATGGTGTGGGGTGGCATGAGCCGGGTACCCGGACCCCCCTGCTCCCCATTGACGGCATCCTGAACGGGGTCCGGTACCGGGACGAGGTTCTGGGGGCCGTGGCACTGCCTGCGCTTGTGGACCTTGGTCAAGGCGCCATCTTCCAGGACGACAATGCACCTGCGCATCGAGCACAGCCTTGTGACCGACTTCCTGGAGCAGCATGAAGTCGTCCGTATGGCCTGGCCAGCGTGCTCACCTGACCTGAACCCAATTGAACACCTCTGGGATGTGCTCGGGAGGCGCATCAGGGACAACCACCCCCCACCGGGCACCCTGGCCAGGCTGGTCGACATCCTGCAGATCGAGTGGGCGGCCATCCCTCAGGAACACACTCCGTACCCTTGTGGGGTCGATGCATCGGCGCTGTGAAGCATGCATCCAGGCTCGGGCGGACACACGCGATATTGAAAACAGATTGGCCAAATCTGACACTTTCTGTTTTTTGAAAAGGGGGGGATGTTCCTTTAAATGCATGTGCTGTTCACTAATGGGTCATTGTGCTAATTTCTTTTTCCAAAACAGGTGTGGAAATGATGAAATAAAACATAGAATCAATTCTAAACATTGTCAATTATTTCAACTTAAAATTAGAGAGGAAGGAAGAAGTGGCCCTTAAATTATGATTAGGAGTATATATACACACAAGGTAAAAGATGATAAATGTCCACCACACACATAGAACACTTCCACACACCAAGGCAAACACCTCTTTTCAAAGACTCATCAGTTTAATTTAAATATGCAAGTGTGCAAAGAACATTTACATAATGTAGGTTGCATGAGATGCCTTCAGTCCCACAGACAGTGGAACGAACTCATGCGTAATGATCAGACAGACAAAGAAACGGGTGTTTGGTTGCCTCAGAGAACCAGAAAATGAGATGCCATATTCTGAGAGAGGTGGTTATAATCATTCTAAACCCATGTCACTAAAATTCCCTTCACATTATCAATAAAAGACAATTTTTACAATCTACATATGCCGACACCAAAATGATGCTCATGAATCAGAACCGTTTCCCACGCAAGATGATAATCTTAGTTATATAATATCAATGACTGATCTTCATGAGAAATGATGAACAGAATAATCCATCTATCAATCGAACAGACAAAGGGGAAACATGGCGGATGTCTTGTAAAACACAGCATATACATTACACATGAAATCATTGAAATTCGCTTGAAATGAAGTGGCAAGCAGACATTTAAATGCCCCAAAACATACTTAACAGAGACTACTGAGAAACTGACAATTCTGAGTCTTGTTTACTAATGAGTTGGATAATATGGATTGGTGTGTGTGTGTGTGTGTGTGTGTGTGTGTGTGTGTGTGTGTGTGTGTGTGTGTGTGTGTGTGTGTGTGTGTGTGTGTGTGCATGAAGAGGGGAGCTAACTTAGTTTTTTTGTTGTTAAGTGTATGTGTGTGTGCGGGGGATAGGGGGGGGGGGGGTTGGTTGACTTGTTTTTAAATTGGAAGCTGTATCATCAACACTTTTTTCTTGCAGGTGAAAAAAAAGTTTTGCTTGCACTAAAACTTTTCTTTTTTCAATTTTCCCCCATTCTATCTTAAAATCCCTTAACAAAAATGACCGAATCATATTTCTCTCTGTGTGTGTGTTGTGTGGGTGTATGCCCACACACATGTTGACAGAAATGACATCAAATGTTCCAAAGTTGTTTTCTATGGATGGGTATTTGATGATTACAAATCCAATGATGTGTGCAACAAAGATTTCTACACATGTCCAAAAAGGCCTTTAAAAATGACCCAAAATTTAATGAACAGTAATGAATACAATTTATATTTTATGTTCTGTTTAATAACATGTATTATTTTTTTTGTCTGTTTTTTTTTTAATTATGTATCATAGCTATACAAGTGTTATTAGGAAATTTTAGATCTACTTTTTCAAATCAAAATCAGCAAAACATGACTATAAGAGTTCAGAATGACTTGACCAATGTGTATTTACTGTCATTCACTCATTTATTCACATTTACTTAACGTTTTTGTCTAATATCTGGCTCATTTTTGTCACTTAATGATTTAGTCTAATATATCTGGCTCATTTTTGTTACTTAATGATTTAGTCTAATATATCTGGCTCATTTTTGTTACTTAATGATTTAGTCTAATATATCTGGCTCATTTTTGTTACTTAATGATTTAGTCTAATATATCTGGCTCATTTTTGTTACTTAATGATTTTGTCTAACTTATCTGGCTCGTTTTTGTTACTTAATGATTTTATTCTAATTTATCTGCCTCATTTTTGTCAAAACGTTTGTGTAAAAACCTGCTTCAATTTCTGTCCTAGTAACCCAAATCATAGACATAAAAGCTCACATGAGTTTTTCAATAACAGAGGACCTGTACCTATTTACTCTGGACGAACAGTCATAGGGCCCTTAATGACAAAAACACAAATTACAGTGTACGGCCACAGGACTCCCATCTCTGATTTATTCAAGAATTAATCAATGGAACCAAAGCTGACATACGATTTCTCTTGAAAAAACAAACAAACAAAGATATGATTTATGTCTATTGTGCCCTCATATAACAGACGAGTTTTAACCCGAAATCATATGCAACACCTGTATGAATCAATACAAAATAAATGAACGCAAAAACTCAAAACGCTAAAAACATACACAGAACTGTCAACAAAAACAGACAAAAAAGGTGGGGGAAACACATACAAGCGTGCACACACACACACACGCGCGCATGCAGACACACAAAAGAGCTCAGTAATGTAAAGCAGAGTAATCATTTCATTATAAATAACATGTAATATCTTGGCTAGAATAACGTATGGCAAACTAGTGCAGAAACCGAAAGCAGCTCAGTGCAGAGAAACAGTCATACCTCTCTTTATATCTCATCCACACACGCACAACTTAATAAGAATCTTCACCTTTACAAAAGAATCATGCTCACACACGCTTGTCAAACAAACCACCCACTTATCAAACAAACCACATTCTACAGAACAGGCACGACGGTCAATGGTTTGGACAACAGACTTCCAATTGGAAGGTCTGAGTTCGAACCTGCCTGCGTAACGCCTGGCGGGCTAACAGGTGGAAAATGTTCTGATCTCCCTGGTCAGCGCTCAAAAATGTGCCTGAAACCCTTTTATGTGTACTACGCATACAGAATATTACATACGCATGTTAAAGATCCCATAAGCATGTCAATCTTCAGTAGCTTCTGAAGACCTAAAAACCCCTATATGCAAACTGATCAAAGACAGGAATGTGCAGACTGTGCAGCAACATAATGCCTACACAGTGTGAGCCAAACAGTAAGCGTACACTACAAGTACATGCAGAAAATGTTACTCGTAACAGAAGCAGGGAGGGGGGTGGGGGGCAGAGGCGACAACAATCACCCCCAAACCAGGCTTATGTATGCAGTAGAAGAGAGAACAAAGCACCAACAGCAATGTGAAGGAAAAAAAGAAAAGGGGGTGGGTGGAAGGGAGAGGAGAGGAGAAGGTAATGTTGAATGGGGGAGGGTGATCACACTTAAAAAGTAAAGGAGGGGGTGGGGGGGGGGGGGGAGGATGAAGCTATAAATGTATGGACAGAAGAGTAAGGACTGATCAGGAAAAATTTTTTTTAATACAGTTTAAGATGTTCAGTGATGTGTGATGTGTGATGTGTGTGCGTGTGCGTGTGCGTGTGCGTGTGCGTGTGTGTGTGTGCGAGTTGAATATAGTTTAAACAACTCGGTACCATCCCCCCCCCCTTCCCTTAGCTTAAGCTTTTTTAAGTCACGACAATATCTTTTCCAAGTCTGACATTCTTGCACGTAGCAGGAAGCTGTATCAGTGCAGGTGTACTCTCATTAGCTTCAATAAAGTTCATACAGCATTATATGATGTATTACTGATCAAACAAGACATGGAAAGAGAGTAAGTGAGAGTGGGCATGAGAAAGAGAGAGAGATAGACAGACAGACACATTGAGACAAAGAGAGAAAGAGAGAGACAGACAGACACAGAGAAAGAGACAGAGAGAAGAGAGACAGAGAGAGAGAGACAGAGAAATAGACAGATAGAGACAGAGACAGAGGCTGAGACTTTATTGTCCAATGGTGGAAGTTACTGGCTAAAAACCACTACTAATTTGCCTAGAAAGGCCGAAAAAGAAATACACTGATACTGTAAAGTTCGGGCTATTGGGTGCACCGGTATACAAGGCACACCCACAGAATTATAGAAAAATCTTAACTATATAAGCCACACTGGTTTTTAAGCCGCACATTTTCAATGGCCAGGTTGATCGCCTTCAACTTGAAGGTGCTTTGTAGGCATAACGTCGCATTTTCGGCATAATGAGGGTGTATACTTGAGCAGAGCAAATCTGAATACCGATCCAAATGCTTCAATGTGTGCGGATTTGATCTAAAAAAAGTATGCAGTTAACAGTTAACACTTAAACATGGAGCTCACCAGAAAATTCATGAACGGTAAACACGATTTTGGTGAGTTAAAGAGAAGCTAAGAATATACGAGAACGTGGCGCTCCTGGGATCGGGAAATCCACAAATAAGCCGCATCGTTTTTAACCCTTTCACTCCCGCACTCCGGTCAACAGCATCCTGCATTGCCAACCATTTAGCAAAGCAAAACTTAACCCTGATTCCCACCATCCACCAGCTTCTGCAGAACTGGTGGATAGAGTGAGGAATCAAGGTAAGTTTTGTAGTGGTAGATAAGGCGGATCAAAGGGTTAAGCCACAGGGATTAAAGCGGGGAAAAAAGTCGCGGCTTATAACCCGAACTTTACGGTAAGTCAATATCATAAAACACAACAAACAAAGAAACCAAAGGGTAACAGCATAGAGAGACAGCACCTCTTGCTGGTTCAAGGAAAAGAAAATAACAGTATGACTGAGAGATATCTGAGCACGGCAAACTAGACAGACACAGAGGGGCGAAAAGAAGAGAAGAACATATTGCAGCACAAATGGAAGCAAAAGTTGTCAGTTTTTACTTCTGTCAGTTGCTGACAGTCTACTTGTTACAAAAATAAATCTGGTTATACACTGATACCATTCACACACCCTGCATGTCACCTTCACTTCCATCAGCTGCAAACAGACAGTTTACTTGTTACAAAAATAAATCTGGTTACATGCAGGTCAGCCTGCCATTCACAATACCTGTAATTTTCTGCTAAACTCTGAACAAAATTTTAGAAATTCAATTATCAATAATAACACTAATGATGATGATGATGTAATAATAATAATAAGATAAAAGTAATAATAATAATGACCTTCAAAAATTTGAACTTGAGCAATAATGACAACACCCTCTCCTATGTGTCATGAATAATTGGATTACATATTCTTTTTTTAATGTGTGAATGTAGAGTGGGGGAGAGAAAGAGAGAGAGAGAAAGAGAGAGAGACAGACAGACAGAAGAGAGAGAGAGAGAGAGAGAGAGAGAGAGAGAGAGAGAGGACAGAGAGAGAGAGACAGAGAGACAGAGAGAGAGAGAGAGAGAGAGAGACAGAGAGACAGAGAAAGCACTGAAGTATATTAAAATGTTTCCGAAGAAAGGGAGAGTATCGGAATGAAAGTGAGAACTACAATAACCTTCATATCATACGATTTAATTTTCGTTCACAGAAATACATACAAAACATACATGGCTGAATCAGCAACAATAACCATGGGCACTGTCAGTACACCTTTTGCGTTAACCTGACAATAAACGGTTTATGATGATGAACCATAGGCACACACACACACACACACACATCAACATTCTGCAATGTTCACAGAGGATTTTGAAGATAAACATATGACTGAAACTAAGGAATGAATCACTCACTGCAGATGATTTCAAAACAAATTGCCACAGGTACAGCCTGTTTATGCCATGACAGCACAAGAATAAAGCCAGTTTTCTGATTAATCATTCATCATAATTTTAATTACGATCAACGACGTGTCTGAAAAACCATGTCTAAATCATGTACAGTCAATAAAATTGCAAATAACCCATTACATCTATACATCTGGGTAATGATAGATTAGAATGTGTAAAAATTGGATGCGTGTTTATATTCTAACAACATGATCACTTACAGCTGAGTAGATTAAGTACTTTAGTAACCATTATGATTATCATCACTGACTGTAGATGTGGTATGCACCGGAGCTGGACTAAAAGCATACTTTCGTACCAGAATTGAGACACTGCCATAATATACACTAAAAATGAGAATCATCCCTGCAAAGTCGATGATTTTACCAGAGCCATTACTGTTTTCCTTATGAAGTCTTGCAAAATTGTGATCTTGAGTATTATTTTGTTGCTGTTTAAAGAGCTTTTGGTAGTCTCTGAATCAAAGTCCCACGATATGAAGATGGGATTTTTTTGGCTTCCTTCCCATCCCTACATCTTCCGAGATCTGATCAACTTCCCGGAAGGTTTTTACCCCCTTCATTTGACAGTTTGCGGGAGTCAAAGGGTCAGTCTAAAATCCTTTCAAAACTGATAATAAAAAGTGTACTTTGGCCATGACTCAATAACTTTCATGAAAATAAACTCTTTCATTTATCTTGGATTTTCCATGTGCATTAGACAACTTGTTACTTTTACAAACCAGTGGATCTGTGTTTTGGCGACAGCCATGTATGAACGTCTTCAGTAAATGGGGAAGGTAGAACAGAGGAAGATATATACCACCCCGCTTACCACGGGCCCCTGAGAGAAGTTGAGATCTCTAACATCTTGCTATTCAAGCACTAAATCAGTTTATGGAAGTATTTCTTCCTCTTTCATTCGCCGTTTACATAGTCAGACTACACCTAGTGATGTAACTGCCCATTTTGTTGTTGTCAATTCCTGCCAGCTGCCAAGGAGCTTGATAGTAGAACTGCAGTCAGCCATGCCTACTGTCGCTCCATTGTTAACCTTTGACTCCCGCACCCTATCCACCAACTACAAAAACTTAACCCTTTAATTTCATTACCCTACTCACTAGCTTCCTGCAGGGAGCTGGTGGATAAGACGAGGGAATCAAAGGGTTAATTTTTGCTTTGCTAGCATGCTTGGCAATGCAGGAAGCTGGTGGACAGGGTGCGGAAGTCAGAAGAGTTAAGAGGTGACATGTCTGCAACATGTGTTCAACTGCTTGGTTCTCATGACTGCAGCAGCAAGCTGATGAAGTCATCAGTTTGACCTTGTGGTTCATACATGTGCTGAGCTGGTTGTGGCTGATTGAAGTGTCATCAGGACCACTTGTTGATCTCTGCAGAAAAGGTGATAATCATCCCTCTCTGTCCATGGCTTAAGGAATGACTTGATAATACTTCTCCTCTCACAGTAGCCGATACAACAACTTTCACTCAGCCAATTTTTTTCCAGTTTTTATTCGTTTCTCCCTCTCTACTTTGATGTTGGGCATGAGTGGTTTCAACCACTACAATACCCCATCTCTCCCAGCAATGAAAAACCACGGTGTATGTAAAGAATGAAGACAACCATGGAAAGTGCGGTCAGAATGAAAAATGCAGACTGTTACTGAAACAAAACCGCGGTGAAAAGGATAAATAATGGCAAAACAGGTGGACAGCTAGGAAGTAGTGTAGCAGTAGGTCATGACTGCCACGCTCATTTCCTGGAAATACTCAAACATGTGACAAAACTTAATTTTAAAAATGAGTAATCTAATTCTGAAACCCGACACCCTCTTACACAAAACAAAACAACAATGACAACAACAAAAGAACAAACTAAACCTAAATCACAACATGAAATGCGTGACGCAAGCATACAAATGCATTAACCCATGCATGCGTACGCACACACACCACCATCCCAAATATACACACACCTGTTGGACAATCGATTTTTCCTTAAAAATTTCACCCAGAAAGAATAATGCATTGCAAAATGACAGATCCCAAAATCAACATCTGCATCAACTACTTTCAAAGACAGCAGGGCATGGAAAACATAATTCACATAGAGACAAAATAGTTTCTTTTAAACCAGGAAAAAAGTAAACAATCCACAATTACAACAAATAATGGATGCTACATACTCTGAATGAACAATTCTGACTGTAAGCATTACTGAGTTACCACTAAACAATTCTGACTATAATATCAATCATTATTTTTCAAACTCTTTTCTTCTAGAAGAGAGAATAACTGATTAAAAAATGTTACAGTAACTGAAAATAGGTTTGTACATTTTCTGAATTCCCATGTAAAGATATTTTTGGTTATATTCCAACTAAGGCATGATACTCTGAACGATGTTCTGACCATGTGCATACTATTATTCTAAATTGTTCTCATTATGACCGTAAGTGAACACACCCCACACACACACACACACACACACACACACACACACACACACACACACACACACACACACACACACAGAGGTGGCAAACAAGCATGGTCTTGAGACCATACCACTGAAGGAAACATGGACAGACTGATGGGAGACCCATAAACTGTACTGGGCAAAAGCTGTATGTGCGAACCACAAGCAACATTATTTTACACACTTCACACCTTTTGGTGGGTACACATTACCAGTTTTGCTCTTCGCACTATGCGCCTGTGCCTCAATAAAGATAAAATCAACTCTCACTCCTGCAGGACAAAACAACATTATCAAAACATGAACCAAAACAAAGAAACCAAACCTGAAAATAAGTATTACACTAAAATGATCACGTGGTTTACAAATGATTCAAATGTACCATTTCACAAACGTTCAAAACGATAGCTGTATTGTGATTACAAGAACACACGAACGCCAAACGGCTGTAACTATATAAACATATGAATGCCGCCTTTACCATCACAAAATATGCACATCATGTTAATCATTCATCATAGAAGCATTCTAAATGTTATGTACAGTGTTCTGTTTCACAGTGCCAGTGTTTCCATGCATCAGCACCAGTACAATCCTGGACACCCCCCAAACATGTACAAATGTCTGCATTCTGTGAAAGACTGATGGAGCATGCTTCAAATGAAAAAAATGCATGTTAAAATCATCATGAATACCTACACCAATGAAATGCACATCTATCTCACACCTTAAGAACAAAGAACAAACAAGTGGACAAACTGAATACATTGTACAGACAATCAGCTAGACAGACAGAATACACTTTGCGAACAAACAACCGAACAGGCAGAAAACATTGTATGAACACACACAACTGGACAGGCAGAATACACGATTTGAACAGACAGACAGACATGAAAAGGGAACACTGT
Organism: Monoplex corrugatus; assembly: GCA_030674185.1. Classification (NCBI taxonomy): domain Eukaryota; kingdom Metazoa; phylum Mollusca; class Gastropoda; order Littorinimorpha; family Ranellidae; genus Monoplex; species Monoplex corrugatus. The sequence continues at coordinate 38,925,117 of JAPXFY010000026.1, read as the reverse complement.
AGACCAAAAAGAACAGAGAAATGGGCCACAGATGACAACAATCAACAATCACATTACTTATAAACCAAAGGACAATTTCAAGGCTGAAATAACCAACAAACAAATCAAACAAAGAGAATATCCCCCCCCCCCCCCCCAAAAAAAAATCAACAAAATCCATTGAATGGCAGAAATAGAAATACACAGCTTCTTCATCAAAACACAAAAATCATGATCATACTAATGATACACATCTCGTGGCAATAAAATTACTAAGATGTCGTTAAAAATTGTTACCCATGCTTCATTTCACATGTACAAGCACAGTAGTGTGATCCGTAAATTCACCATCACCATCTATCACCATGCACATAAAATTAACAAAATAAATAAATAACAAAAGAAAACACCACGTAGCAAGTGATGACGACAAAAAGAAACCCAAGTGATAGTTAGAAACAATGTAAAATTCAACATTAAAAACTGAATCACTCTCATATCTTTTTTTTTTTCAAAGACTGATAAGACAAACAGATCACAAATTGACTTCCATATTCTACCAGCTTCAACTGATTTCTCCAAAACTCCTGCTTCATATTTTTGTGAAAAATCTGTTTGTTAGTAAAGGTATTCTCTGGACATCTTCACAAAGCTCTTATTGCTTTCGGAAGTCTATTCATGATTTAACATTCACTGTTTATACACATCTTTTCAACAAAGTCTGGGGGTTCATTCAGGAGGGAACCATTTCACTCTACACACTCAAGCAGTTCCATATGTGCTCCTCTGAAATCTTAAAGCATTTCTGTGGCAGACACATCTTGGAGCCTGGGCAAAACCCTATGTGCTGGCAAGCTGTCTGACACGACGAGAATGAACAATCTGTCCCTTTACTCTATATGTGCCTCCTAAAATCTCCATACAAGAAAGCTGTATTTAATAAAACAAAGCTAAAATCTCCCTAGGCCTTTTTCTTTTAACCTATTCAGTTACAAGTAATAAACTGCTGAAGCAAGGAATGATAACAGGTCAAGTGTGTAACTCAGGCCATGGCATCAAGCTGACTTCAATAAAAAAGACAAAAGACATCAGGACCCAAAGACTTAAGGCATGTTAGACATGTGCAGAGACAGACTTCAGCGGTATCTGCCCTACACAAAGAGGAGCATACAAAAAACAAAACAGCTGTTCAGAACTGGAGAGTTCATGTAATTCAGTTACTGTTGTTTCTTCACCCCAAACTCAATTAAACCAGGAAAAAGAAAGAACCAGAAACTACGACAGAACTGAAGTCTGACCTGCTTTCACAACTGAAGATGGTAACACCACCAGCCTGCATGGTACTCACACCACCCTACTGGGTATACCAACACTATACACAAATACAACCTGAGCAGAATATTTCCGTCGCAAGAACCAGCAGACATTCTATCTGTTCGGAGCTTTCCTTTCTTGTCGGCCAAAATCACAGCAAGCAGCTTCAGACAAAATAAATATTATTAATCAGCCCCGCGTGTACCACTGATTTTTACATCTCTACACCGTAACACCTTTACTGCAGCTCGACAGCACAGCAAGTCTGCAAATACCAAACAGTATCGTCACTTTACCCACAATTCATACAAAATACAGGGTAGCTCTTCTTCATCCCTGACGTTTAAATCTTTACAATCTTTCCAAAGACACTAAGCACTGCAACTTGATGCGAGTATCACAGTGCCCGTCTTAAGTCTTCGATTTAAAGATATTTTTTGTCATTTCTGTACACAATTTTCAAACTTACTTTACCAGTGACAGCTCCAGTCTGGGCACATCAGATACAGTTATCCTTTCGTATCATTTGCTCAAACTGTATCAGTCCCTGTCAGTATTTTGCATGTATGTGGTCATCTCCTATACAAGATAATCCATTTTCCAAAGTGGACAGACAGGTATCAAAAACAATCAAGACAAATAAAATCAAACTAAAACATGAAAATAAAATTTCAAACAACAAAAATGTATTGTATACATGTTCCATTCAAACATAAGAATGTCTTACGCAGGAGGGGGGGGGGGGATCACTTTGTATTCAATAATGTTTACAAGCCTCATCTGCTCTATTGGAAACCAGCTAACTGATCCAATATGTTTTTGGGCTTTGTGGTCGGAGATCTTTTGCAACTTCAATTCAATCCACCAACATTTCTTGTAATCACACGAACACACACACACCATACACAGACATCACAGGGAGAAAAAAAGAGACTAAAGACAGCCCGCATCACTTGGGGTACACTCGGCGATGGCCGTATTTCATTCCTGAGCCACTGGCAGAGCTGGTGACCGTTTTGCTGTTGGACTGGGACAGCTGGGCGGGGTTAAACATCATGGGCATACTCGATGGAGGCTGGCTGGCTGGAGGTTCTGCTGACACGGAGTTGGACGGACCCCCGTCCCCAAGTTCTTGAGCCTGTACAAAAACAAATGACAAGAATACAGTCAAAAATAGACAGAAAACCAGGGGAGAAAAAAAAAAGAAAAAAAAAGGAAAAAAGGAAAACTGTCCTGATTCCATCAAGCCATGGTCCTTACAATTCCACAAATCTGGCTTACAATATATATATATCAGGGCTTAAAACAGGAGGAGGAAAAAAACACTGAAACTAGGGGGCTCTGGGGGCCATAACTTGCGTGCCATTGCTATGAACGCTTGCAAGCCGATCACGGATGCCTTGCTCCTTTCGTTTTTTTGTTTGTTTGTTTGTTTTTTGACAAACCGAAATCGCGGAATTCCGCCCAGATGCGGAACGTTTTAAGCCCTGATATACATATATATATATAAAAAGAAATCCAGTCTAACATCTCAGTGAATACTCCTGTGTTTCATCTCAATAAAATTTTTTATCAACCAATGACTAACTCTTATCACCTCAGTGAAAAATTCCATCCATCTAATCAACTCAATGAGAATTCCGTCTATAGTCTTAATGGAGAATTCTAATCACCTCAATGAGAATCTGCACAATCTCAGTCAAAATCTCATGATCACAATGACAGTTCCTGTTTATTAACTCAATGAGAATCTTCTTCATCTCCACAAAAATTCTGGTCTATCTCAATAAGAATCCCTATCATTTCAATGAGAGTTTCCTTGACTTCAGCATATAATCTTACCACCTCAGTGAAAAATGTTATCATCATAACTCCAAACACCTTCATAAGAAATCCTGTCAATTCAATGATAATACTTATCATCTCAATGAGAATTCTTTTCAACCCAAAGAGAAGTTTTTATCATGTCTAAAGAATTCCTATCTCAATGAACATGTCAGTCATCTCAAAAGGATTTTCTGGTTTTTTTTTGTTTTTTTAGGTACTTTAGTTCCTGAAGTGTCTTCCTGCACGCTAATTAAACACAGCTCCTACAGACTCTTATCATTTTTAGAAATTGAGCAAAACATTTAGCTTTAAAAACAATGACACTTACATACAGGGCAATTTTTTTTTTCAATCACTATATATGTCATCTTAACTAACAACATTCCTTTGGAAAATGTCTTATTTTGGCTCTGTAAAAACTGATGATGGAACCTGCTCCAAAGACATCAAAATAAGAATTGGAATGGCAAAGCAAAAAAATGGTCCATCTCAACAACAGAGGTATACCAAATAGCCTGAAAGTTAGACTTTTAAAATGTCTGATCTGGCTTGTCATGATTTATGGCTGTGATGCCTGGACTCTGAGAAAAACTGATTGCAGAAGAATTGAGACAGCAGCGATGTGGTTTTATCGGAGACTACTATGTGTCAAATGGACAGATAGAAGAACCAATGAAAGTGTCCTGGAAGAACTTAATAAAACCAGAAAATTACTAGCGGGTATCAACAAGAGAAGACTAAAATACATTGGCAACCATCTTTAAAGGAAAAACAGAGGCAAAAAGGAACATAACAAACATCAGTGGCCTAAATAATCAAGAAATTGTCCACAAAGACAGAGCGGCTTGGAGGGAGATGGTTGCATAAGATGTGCAGCGGCCAACACCGAACCCAGTGACGCAGGCAGGTGAGATATATCAAAATGAAGGGACAATCATATTTTTAATGAAGAAAAATGTCAATTAAAAAAAAGCCGCACATCTTAAATTGATGAATTAACGTTATTGTTTAAAAGCCCAGCTGATTGTGCAGAGCTACATCAGGGCCACAACCATCTCAACACCTCTTTGAACCTGGACAAAAAAACAAAAAAACAACAAAAAAAAAGAAAGAAAGAAAATTAAGCACAAATATTATCATTTCCGCACATAACCTAAACCTGGCATTGCCCACTCTCTTCAACTGATCACCAGGGGGCTTAAAAAATCAACTTGAATACAAATATATAACTACTCTAAAACATAGATGAGAACTGGTCTAAGTTACCTAAAATACTTCTGCACATCACATTTCTTCAGGGCCAAAAATGCAGTTAACATATGTGCCCAATTCTCAACTCTAAGTGAAAGTACAGAAGGCTTTCTGGAAAGCATACAGGTGAATGGGCCAGCAAGGCAAAAAACGATAGAAAGAGATGAAAGAAAGCAAAGGAGCATGAGAGAAACAAAAAGACAGAAAAGAGGAAATTTCTAGCACAGAATTTCGGGAAGGTGGGTATAGGCCTACTACTCATCCTGAAAGAGCCCCTGGCATCACTAGGTGGGGGAAACTGCTAAAAAAACAAAAAAAAAGGTTTTATCAAGCATGTTTTTGAAATGGGACAAAACAGCATTCACTTTTAAGAACAAAATCAATCATGTATCAGAAGAAATCACATCCCAAAAGCATTATTTCAATCTGCAGAATTCAGAAAATGGCTGTTTATTCCATCAGTCAACACACGTTACAAAAGTCAGCCACCAATTAGGATTACCATTCATGTACAGAGACAGCATTACAATAAAGACAGCAGTGGACAGCACTACGATCTTTTCACACAAACAGCATTACAATCTTTGATATTAAATCAAGATTATTCACATCTTCTGATGTTGTTAGACAAAGCAAACCGGAAGCAATTTTAAAACTAGTCACAGTCAACAAAATCACTTAGTACGTGAAATGCGCTACAAAAAAAATTTAAAAAAAGATTTAAAGGCAGTATGACAGGACACTGTTAAATCAACTGCCATGGAATCTTTCATGGAAAACAAGCAATCATTATTGTGTCTGAAGACAGACTAGGCATTTGGCTGCAACACTGCTCCAAGACTAGTCTATAAGTATTTATAAACCCACACTCAAAACTGCAAGAAGTGTGCAAGCTGATACCTATGCGCACACACACACACACACACAGACCACTCACTCACGCGTGCGCACACACAAACTCACACAGACACAAACTTGTGCACACACACACAGATATACACATGAACACATCTGACACACGTATAAACACACACAACACCACATGTGCAGAAACATGGACATGCACATACGCACCACTAATACCAACACTAAAGTGGCACTTTCTATTTTCAAAAACGCCTTTAAAAACAAACACAGCATCATAAAACAATCCAGAAAAAAAATAACAGTTTCAAGAACAAAAGTAACAGGAAACAAATTCTGCAAATCAAACACAAGAATAATCAAAAGAAAATAAACAATATCAACAAAAATGTTGTCCTTTCAACTTCAAACATCAAAATCTAACAACAGTACAGAATTATCTGATCAGAACAGTAGACAGATAGGAGGGTTCTCAAATCAAGACAAGAAATGGTTACTAGTATCTGATTCAGTTCCCTTACCTTCCCCTCTTGTATCATCTTGTGAAGGTTATTGTTACAAAAAAAAAAGAAAAAAAGGCTTACACACAGATGGATGGACGGATGGACAGAGAGAAAGTTACACACACAAATACACACAGTATATCAAGCACATCATTCGTTAACCCTGTCAGTGCTAGACAAAATTACAACTATTTTATGTCACACACAGAATTGCACCACATAACATGGGAAGCAACTGCACAGTCATAGTAAAGTCCAGCAAAAGTTGCCTCCCTTGTCAAACCTTTTCCACTTTCTTTGTGAGAATTCAGGTTCACATTGCTAAAAGCTCAGCTGACTATCATACCAGGGCTAACTCAACCTTAAAAACAACTCCCAGGTTTAATCCAAAAACACTCAATTAAAAACCAAGCTCACGAATATCTCTTCCAGACTAAAATGCATTTAAAACTTTCCGATATACATGTACGTATTCATATTAGATGGAATTTATTTATCTCATGTAAAAATTTGAACATTTGCCCTTAGATGTTCGTGTTTTAAAAGTATCATCTAATTTTCCTTCTGCTGCCAAATTTTTGGTAGGAAGCACTGAAAAGGGATTCTTTCTAATCAAATAAAATGACGTTCTACTGAGATAGTGACTTTTATTCAATATGAATGTCTCTCACACCCTTCCCATCTTCAAGAAAAAGAACCTTCTGTTTTCTCGTTTATTTGAAACAAATGTGTGCCATTTGACTGAAGACTGAACAATGTCGATTTTCTCTCTCTCTGTCTCAAAACAACACCAGAAACTTAACATTTTAATCAGGCGATATCATGGAAGTTTTTTTTTTTTCCTTCTTTTTTCCTTTCTTTTTGAGTAATTTTAAGTTCAGTACCAAGTTCTATCCTAACAACTCAAACTGTCCATTATCTTAACAAAGACCCTTGTATGTTTCAGTAAAACTATACAGGTAATATGAACTTTTTTTTTTTTCACACGTCAGTTTCCGCATAGATGATCAGGTACATGAAGACGTACACAGGAATTTGTCAGGGAGCATTTATGTAAGCTTCCAAGGGTAGTAAGGATATAAAAGATATATAGGCCTACATCAACTACCACATTTGCATCAAAGAACAAATCTAGCCCTTTATCTCCCTCACCCTATCCACCAGCTTCCTACATGGAGATGGTGATTAGAGTGAGGGAGTGTAAGAATTGGTAACAAGCAATCTGTCAATGCACACATGCTGCAAAAGATAATGCTTGAAGCAACAGGAGTAACATGCATTACATTAGATAATGAAGCAACAGAAACTCGCAAACTATGGCAAACAGTATGTTCTCACTGTTAGGTGTTATGCACATGCCATGCACGCACACGCAGCTCTTTTCTAGGCCTAAGTAAAACTAGCGTTTATCTGCCAAACAGTGTGAAGTCAGTTGAAATGCCAAAACAGAGTTACATTTATTTCCTTACTCTCCTTTCTTCTCACACACCACACACACACACACACACACACACACACACAGTTTCTTCCCCTCTTTTTCTGATATGCAAAACACAGACACATGATACACACACTGTCTCCTCCCCTCTCTCTCACATGCACACACACAATACCTACATATTGTCTCTCTCTCTCATACACTCATATCACACACATACGCATGATACCTACATATTGTCTCTCTCTCCTCTCTCTCTCTCTCTCTCTCTCTCTATATAAACACTCATATGACACACACACATGATACCTACATATTGTCTCTCTCATACACTCATATCACACATACACCTACATATTGTCTCTCTCTTTCATACAAACACTCATATCACACACACACACACAATACCTACATACTGTCTCTCTCTCTTATGCAAACACTCATCACACACACACCACACACACACACACACACACACACACACACACACACACACAAAAGCACACTGTCCATGTCAACCCCCTTCTTTCTCACATGCACACCCACACCTGACACACACACACTGCCCATCTCCTTCCCCTCTCTCTCACAAGCACATTCAGTTCTTCTCTCTGTCTTCCTCATTTGTGCATGCTCTCTTCCTTCCTCTTGAAAGCATTTTGAAATAATTTCAGTTCACATGCATGAATAAATAATATGTTACAGCATTAAAACATATATCTATTCAGCTATCAGCCTGCTAATTAATTAAGATGAAAATTGCAAACTTATCAACAGTGCACAAAGAGAAGATGATACATATCTAAGCCAGTGCATCTGCAAATCTCAGGATACTTTATATATATATATATATATATATATATATATATATATTATATATATATATATATATATATGTGTGTGTGTGTGTGTGTGTGTATGTTTATGTGTATATATACATATATATATATATATATATATGTATATATAGTATATATATATATATATATATACATATATATATAAATACACACACACACACACATACACACACACACACACACACACACACACACACACATGTACACACATACACTATTTCTAACTGATAAACTACCAATACCTCAAGAGTATGGTGCGTATAAGGTACTATACAGAGTTTGCATACACAAAGTTAGTGACAGTATTAATGAAAGACACTGCAGACAGAGCCAGTTGTAGATTATAGATTTCAAATGATCTCAAAGGCTATAGTCACACCAGGCGAGGCCGTCGAACCAGCCAAGGATTGAAGTTTCACCATAACTTCACTTCCACACTAGTTCTACTCAAAACTCAGAAATGATGAAACAAGACTGAAGTTGATTTGTGCCTTGAAAACACAGTGGTCCATTTTGTAACACATGTCTTTAACCCCTTGAGTGCCGACATTTTTTGACATCCGGTGTTTTCCATAAGCTGGGGAAAAATGTTGCATCACTACCATGTACAATAAAACAACTGTTGCTTCCATATTTATGGGAATCTATGCATGAAATTACACAGAATGATGCATTAGGCATGATTAGATGTATTTTCAGATGATTTATGTAGAAATTTCTTGAAATTACTACGTATTTGTAATATTTTGTGGAAATTCCCATAAAAAAACTCATAACCACTCACGACAGAAACCAAACAAACAAAGAAAAAAACAGAAGATATGACCCTCCTGACGAAATCTAAAAGTATTCAGACTTTGGCTGACCTCCTACTGACAGATCACTGACAGCTGACGAGCTACAAAGAGCTGCAACGTACTAGTCTACTAAGTGGCTTGACCCAGTCAAGTCGTCTGCTGCCGCCATTGGTCTTGTTCAACTTGCTTTAAAACTCAACCTACTCAGTTGTAGAGTCACAATGAAATGGCTACACCACATCAGAAACAAGAATAAAGATCACTTTTCCATTCCATCGGTGATCAGAATTTTGCCTGACTGATAAATACCATCAATCTACATGGGCACAGTACATACTGCAGCTACTGAAATCTATGGTGCTGTCCTGAGACCTTTGCAGCATTGTGTGCAGTGGTTGCTGCCATAAGGCAGACACAGACTGCATGATGCAGTTTATCTGCCTCTTTCTCTCTGTTTCTGGTTGTATATAACTGTACTGTTGGTGATTTCTAACGTGTCTGGTCGGTTCTGTTCATACGGCTGTGGAACCAAGATTTACTGTATTGAATCCAAAACAAGTGCGACTGCCCGCGTTCAAGCAAACAGGAACCAGAAAAACACGAAAATAGAATCAGAACGCGAATTTAATACAACAAGACAAGACAGGCGCAAATTTTCGGCCAGTATCACGTCTTGTTTTTGTCTCATAGTTTGTTAATCGATGTCACGTTTTACATCGAACCTACATTTTCGTCTTCTCTCTGATTTCCAACTTCTTCCTCCTCCGCTTTTTCCCCTTGCTGTATCCTACACAAAGACCTACTGGACGAAGCAGCAGGGAAGTTTCAGTCTTTTTCTCATAATTTTGTATTTAGTGTTTGTTTGTGATTGTACATTCATGCTTGACAAAGGCCAGTTGGCCGAAAATTTGCGCCTGTCTTGTCTTGTTGTATTAAATACGCGTTCTGATTCTATTTTCATGTTTTTCTGGTTACTGTATTGAGTTCAATCACAGACTGCAATGAAAAAAAACTGGTCTATTTGCTGCCTGTATATTTTAATGCATGCTCCAATCATTGTGGTGGTGTCAGCTTAGATGTTCAAAAGTTCCATTCTCTCCCCTACCCAATCTGAAAACCTTGAAGGTGGTTAACTCTTTGACTCCTGCAGCCTGTCCACTAGCATCTTGCATCGCTAACCATGCTAGCAAAGTGAAAACGTATTCCTCTGATTCCTTCACACTATCCACCATACGTTTTTGCAGTTGGTGGATAGGGTGTGGGAGTCAAAGGGTTATGGTTTTGCACATGCTCAACATGTCGCCAGATAACCACTGGCAGATTTGGGTGGAGCACATACACAATTGTCCATATAATATATACATACATATGTGATATAGAGCATCGGGAATCATATGCGTGCTGCAAGACATTTTTTCTAAGACAACAGACTGATGGCAAGACTTAAGCAAGCAGATGAACAACAGCCTCGTCTGGTATGACACAGACCCTAGCCCCAAGTGTGTGTTAATGACTGAGGCACACGATATGTATCGAATCAGGTATGGGTATTAAATGTGGAATATGTTAGTCCTTTCCGAATACATTATGTGTAGATATACACGTATATACAATCACAGTGCCTAGCTCCTGATGACTGCGGCAAAGTTAGCGCCTTAACTGTTACCTTCATAGTTAGCTGCTGTATCTCACGTGACAGTGAGCTTAGAGAACTGGAACGAGACAGCTGAAATCACAAGCAGCAGGCCGCCACGGCCAGGCACGTCAGTCACTGTTTTTATTTTATCACAGTTAATACACCAGACTTACACAAGCATATAATAATCCGGGAGCGTAGATCAGTTCCCGATTCTGCCATACTGTATATCTCATTAGCAGAGACTGATTAAGATCTTGGGAGAGAGCTCGAAATGTGACTTGACCGACTTTGGAAAGGACCATTTCCCTCTGATCATAATAACAATACCAATAACAAGACATAGAATATGCTTCAGCCATCTGCTAGTGAGTTTTTGACGTGTTTATTAACCCTTTAAACTCCTGCACCCCGTCCACTAGTATCTTAGACTGTCAACCATTCTAGCAAAGCAAAAACTTAACCCTCTGATTCCCTCACCCAATCCACCAGCTTCCTACAGGAACTGGTAGATAGGGTGAAGGGTTCAAAGGGTTAAGTCTTTGCTGTTGGTGGATAGGGTGCGGGAGTCAAAGGGTTAACTCAATGGAGCTGTGCCGTATACGGCGTTATGTCACCTTTCACACTGCGTGGAGCTGTGCCATACGCGGGTTTACATCAGAGTTTCAACGTTTTTTTGTGGCCGTAACAAAGGAATAAGGGAAGTAAATAATGCACTGGAGTGATCTTGGGTCTTTTATTTACAGTTCCTTCCCTTACACTGTGTTGCGAGTTGTATTTTTGCTTTAGTAGCAGTTTTTCAATGTTCTTTGTTTTCGTCTGACTGTCAAGATGGCGTCAAGAAGCACCCGCCGATTTGCACGCAAATTTACAAGGGAGCAAGCGCTTGATTACACCAAGTAAATAGGAGGTCGTGTTTGTGTTTTTGTACATAAAATGTACATTTTGTGTAAATATTCCTGTGGATAATTGTTTTCATTGGTGAAAAAACAACAACATATGGTGTAAATATATGGACTCGGAGAGAGGATATTTACCCGCTTATGGTCACCTGTTTCCTTGACCCCTTTTATCAAGATGAACAGACTACCAGTTTTGAGGTGAGTAATGTCTGCATGTGAACACTTCAATATTTCCAAAACTGTTTTCCTTTTGTGTGTGACATTTGCTGTTAATTTTTACTATTTTTTTGAAAATCACCCAAAATACTGTGATTTGGGGGGTTTCGCAGTGCAAAATGTTGCGGTGCGAATGAGTTAAGGCTTTATCAGACCTGATAGTGGTCTGTGGTCACAAGGTATGAGAAACCATTCGCTCCACAGCAGGAAGTTCATATCCAATGTCCTTATTGAATGACGATTTGGCTGGCTTTCCAATGGTTTGCAATGTTTCTCTCAGAAGTAGTCGATCAGAGTAACGCCAGGCACACAGTAACCAAAGACTCAAACTCTTGAGATCTCAGGAAGACCCACTGAAAATGTCAAAAACTCACCAAGACACAACTGATGCAGATTCTGTATCTTCAGTCAATCGAGTATGGCAGAATCAGATGCTGGTCTAAGTTTGGCAATACTACTGACAATAATGATAATAAGTATGTCGATGATAACATATAATAATAAAAATAATAAAGAACAAGCAGGAATCAAATCACATATATATGGGGATCATGTTACTCACAATGCACATAATATCAACTTTCAAGGGTGAAGTGACAGTTACGTCTCACAAATTACACAACAGAATTACAGTCAAAATGCATACACTGTCACAAACACGAGGAGGTTCATTCACAATAAATAAAAATCAATAACTAAATAAAATGCATCTCACAGTCAAATAAAAATCTATTTTGCATTAGCACGCATGCTTTAAAAAAGGTATACATATATGAATGTATGCACAGCAACACAAGACTGGTTATGAAACTACAAAATATAAACAACATCAAAAACCATTACACATACACACTTGAATAAATGGCCTATAAATAAGTACCTGTAACTCTCAAGTCAAAAACAACATGACAAAGTTTGAAAGCAAAGAGAAACGAACTTTTTTCAATCAAATAAACAGACAAAGGACATATCTATACATCTCTCTCTCTCTCTCTCTCTCTCTATATATATATATATATATATATACACTTTCTAAAAGACACAATGCAAACATATAGTAGAATACTAAATCACAGAAGAAAAAATACAATTTCCTTGCCTCCCATCCCTTCCATGCCTCTTATGTGAACACACACACACACACACACACACACACACACACACACACATGAAGACACAACTGCCACATATCAAACAGACACATCAATTGACTCTTACACATATGCTTGTGTATGTACACTGACATACATACAAAAACCTACAATCGTACAAAGAAAATGAGTACCAGGCCTTAAACCCTTCCCTCCCTCCCCCCACCCCTAAAAACAGTATCATCCCACTTGAAAAATTCCACATGGCTTAACACCACATGTAATGAATGTGTGTGTGTGTGTGTGTGTGTGTGTGTGTGTGTGTGTGTGTGTGTGTGTGTGTGTGTGTGTGTGTGTGTGTGTGTGTGTGTGTGTGTGTGTGTGTGTGTGTGTGTCTGTGTGTGTCTGTGTGTCTAGTGCTGGTGTGTGTCAGCTGTAGAGAAGAAGATAGCTTCCTCTGAAAACTGGCTGGGGTCTAGGGGCAACGTCCCTGCTGGGGGGGTAAGCCCCCCAGAAGCTGGAGAATTTCTGTAATTTTGAGGCATTATGGATGCATTTCCTGATGGCAAATACAATAATTCAGTAATATTTCCTCTGAAAATTTTTTTTTCCCTTCTAAAACTAGGAGTTCATCCGCTGAAATTAGCGGATCCGCTGAGAGTTACCCAGCCTCTTTTTTGTGTGTGTGTGTGTGTGTGTGTGTGTGTGTGTGTTGTGTGTGTGTGTTGTGTGTGTGTGTGTGTGTGTGTGTGTGTGTGTGTGTGTATTTGTGCTGTGTGTGTACACAAACACCAGTGTTGCAGTTGTAAAGCACAGTCATGCATTGTGACGTTAACTACTTATGCATATCAAGAAGTTAAAAGCTTAGTCCTTTGTGATGACGGGGGCACTTAAGACAAAGACGTTTGACAAGACAAAAGGAGCAGGAAACAAAGAAAGAATACCATTAAAGAGGGAACCACAAATAAATCACACAATCATTCTAGGAACAGGTCAAGGACAAAAAAAAAATAGTATATCAATTACAGTGAACGCTTTTTCCTCCACAAAAGACTCTGGAAAAAACATGCTTCCCTACATTCAAACACTACATGACAGTATCGACAGAAATTAGATGGAGAGGTAGAAATAGTATAAGTAATAGCAGTAGACGGACATGCTGCAGTTTCCTCAAAACAGTTTTCAGAAAATTCCACGTGCATCACCACCACAGACAATATGAAACAAAAAAGAATCTGAAAAGTAGCCCATCATGATGAAATAACAATAGCAGCTATTAAGACATCATCAGAAGAAGAAAGTAGTGACAGTAGCAGTCCTAGTAGGATAAGAACAAGATGGACTGAAGCAGGTCTAAATGACTTCTCCAACAAATATCAAAGTATTTCGTTTCCAGAGGTTAGACTCATATCTCTTTGCATGCTACAAGAATATACAAATGAATAATCAAGCATTCAGCGCATTATGTGAGTCACTCACTGTAATTCAAAGAAATTTTCAAAAAATCTATAGACTTCCCTACTCCCCCAAGATGTCAGAAGTCCTCCAAAAAAGCCCCCCTCACTCCAAACAGAATGTCAAGACTATCCTCCCCCCCCCCCCAATCCCTTCACACACACCCAAAGACTGGTATAACTTCTGGCGATAATGAGTCCGAGTCATTACTTGTATTCAAGAAACCTAACTGAGCACCAAAATACAGGATGACTGCGATATCTTAATACAAGGGATCAGCAGTTGATGATTACACTGTACACACAGCATGTCATTACCATTATGATAATATGCAATAAGAATTCCTCAGAATATGTCCAATGTGGAAATTACAATATGTCCAATGTGGAAATACATTCTGCAACACGAATTTCTTCTTCTTATTAGTAATATTGTTTAGAGCAAAATCAGCCAACTGCATACAGTCATATCAGGGTTATAATCACTGCAAAATGTACACCCTGGGTGACCCTAAAGAAAAAAAAAAGAAGAATTTCTGAACTACATGAATTTCTGAACCACCTTCAGAACACATAAAACGTTACATAGCAAGCTGTTTTGAGTAAGGAATCACAGAAGTGTACTTTGTCCTGAATCTTCACAATCAGTTTCTTTCAGTCTTACTTCTCTTTACTAATTACAGCTATATGGGAAATGAAGGTCATTTTCAATCAGAACACAAACTGTGCACTTTCTATTTCCTCTTGTTATACTCATGCACATGTCTCTTTTAATGTGCACAGAGTGAAGAGTCCCCACAATGCTCATCAATGGTAAGGGTTCTAACGTTATGGCTGCCAACTGCAGTTGTTTGTAGTTTTGTAACGAGCTGGTAGTAGTTTCAGTATGTTTGTTCTTTTCTGTCATTTGCAGACACAGCCTCTTATTTAAATTAGCCATTACTTTGTGTTGACTGATTATATCATATATTCAGATTTGATATGGAGCTGGTTATTTGTGATGCAGCATGCAAAAACCAGGCTAAGAACACTGCCTTCTATTCCTCAAAATAAAATGTACTCTGTAAAGAAACCAGCTGTGCTCTGAACACTAACTGGTTGCAAACTGAACAATTGTTTAAAAACAAAGATGACAACAACAACAACAAAATAATATCTGACATTTTTTCCAAAACAATATGCACATTATAAACTTTCAGAAAATGTCTACACATCAAAATAGAAAACTGTGCACTTTAGCCTGGTTTTTCACATACTGTGCCACATTTGGTTAAAGAGTGTGTACTGTTAGGGCTGTACATGGGCACACGACGGTTACATAGTGTCTGCCATACCCTGGGCAACTACAGACTGTCACTGTCACTGCCACTCACATTTTCCTGAAAGGCAAAGCAAGTTCAAAGCATGAAGGTTTGTTCTTCCCATTCTGCCATTTACAATACCAAACTATCCTTACCTGCACCAATCTTCCTCTTGTCGCTCCCTAACTTTTCATTCCATACCAAAGTCTACTTTGGGCTAGGGCTTCAGAAGACCTCAGGGTGAGGTCAGTGTCAGTTTTCTTTGTGCTCAGAGGGTAACAGCATGATTGCTGTCAGTGAGAATGATGCAGCAGATCAAGTGATCGTGATACATCTTGCTGTCTCACATTGTTATTGTTACTGTTGTTTTGTTTAAGACCCAGCCGACTGCGTAGAGCCATGTCAGGGCTGTAACCGTTTCAAAACATTTACAATACTTCAACAGGCAAAAAAACAACAACAACAAAAACAAAAACAAAAAACATATCAATGCATTCACGAACATAATCTAAGGAGATGCCCCCGGTGCTGACCACTCCATCTGATTTATCGCACAGGGGATTTAAAAAACACACCTGAATTCAAATTTAAATGTAACACAGGTCCAAAGGACTCTAAAGAATATATAAAAACGGGCCTACATTACCTAAAACTGCTTCCGCATATCTCATTTCCCTAGAGCCAAAAATGCACTAAATACATGTCTCACCTGTCTCACCTGTCGGCGTCACCGGGAACAGTGTTGGCCGCTGCACATGATGTCCTCACAAGTTGCCTCCAGCACTCTCGATCTTGGCTAAGTCTGACCACCTCCTGGAGTTTCTTGCCACTGATGTTTGTGATGTTTCTAGCAAGTGATGCAGGTGGCCGTCCTCTGTTTCTCTTTCCTTCCACTTTACCTTGGAGGACAGTGGACATCAAGTCTGTTCTCTCATTACGGATTGCGTGTCCAACATATTTCAGTTTCCTCCGTTGTATGAGTACTAGAAGCTTGCGTGTAGTACCCAACTCATTCAGTATGCTTTCATTTGAGCGCCTATCCGTCCATTTGACCCTCAGCAGTCTTCGGTAAATACATGTACCCAATGAAAAATCAATAACTATTTCACCCATTCAAAGATAATATCCGGACAAACACTTCTCAGATTATGGCAAGAAAGAAATTCTAACCTAATTATGCTTACACCTAATATGCCCTAGAAAAAACTATTTTTCATCTTACTTATAAGCCCATATCTACTAAACCTCATATCCAAACAAAACAGCTGCACTACCTTGTATGCAACAATACCAATTTGATAAAAAAAAAAAATGTAACCAAAAGCTGATTACAACATTCCCACTGTGCTAATGCAGACTTGTCTATTCCAACACAAAGCCAGCAACTGACAATTCTGCCGCACAAATATTATTTTCGATCCATAACTGCAACAAGACATCACGACAACCTTCTACCACACACACATGCTTGTGTGCACACACATGCATGCAGCATGCAAGCTCGACACACTGACAACATCAAAACCAATCATAAGGGGCCAATGTAGTGGTGAGACTTAGTTTATTTAATTCACACATACTTTTAATAAAAAAAATTAAAAAACTGAGTTACCTTTTGACTCCAGTACCCTGATCACGAGCATCCTGCACTGTCAATCATGTTAGCAAACACAAAAACTGAACCCTTTGACTCCCTCACCTTATCCACCAGCTTCCTGTAGGAAGCTGGTGGATGGGATAAGGGAGTCAAAAGGGTTAAATTTTTGCAGTTGGTGGACAGGGTGTAGGAGTCAAAGGGTTAAAACCATTAAAAAGAAAGAAAGAAAAAAAAAAATGACAGAAATCAAGAACATAAAGACAATATCAACCATTTCAACCACTCATGTAGAGCCCCCACCCCCAAAAGGTGAAGTAAAAGTAAATAATTTGGTTTTAGTCACAATACAAAGAAAACATGACTGCCTTCTGTCTGTCTGTCTGTGTGTTCTTACCACTGCAAGGCAGACAGACAATCCTGCTTTTCCTCTCTTGGTGCTGAGTATCATCTAAGGCACTCACTCTTCTTGAAGCAGCAGCCCTCCACAACGAGACATAGACGCTAACAAAACAATCACATAGCCTAACAGCACAAAATCGACAATGACAAAAAGCAGGGTAAACATCCTCCACCCTCCTCTCCCCCCAACTACTGCCCCAGAGTCTCAGGGATTGTCGGCTCGACGACCCACAAAACCTGTGCAGTGTATCATCACACCATGGTTAAGCTAGGCAACTCCCATTAACCTTTTCACTCTCTCACCCTGCAAAAAGCTGTTGGATGGATAGGGCCAGGAGGTGAAAGGGTTAAACTAGGCAAGATGGTTGTTACAGGCAATACTCACTTCGTGAGAAGGAGGGGCCAAAGTGTTGGGACCCTGGCTTGATGGCACGTTGCTTTGACTAGAAGAGGCGTTGGGTACTGAAACGTACAAAAGCATGTATGAAAATGCAAGAGAGGGAGGGAGAAAGGGAAGGGAAGGGGAAGAGAGGGAGGAGGAAGATAGAGAGAGCGAGGACAGAGAGAGAGGGGGGACAGAGAGAGGGGGGACAGAGAGAGAGAGGGGGAGAGAGAAAGAGAGAGAGAGAGAGAGATTGAGAGAGCAGTGCAGAGACAGAGTATCACAGAGAGAGAGAATCACAGAGAGAGTAGGGGGAGAGAGAGTAGGGGGGGGGGGAGAGAGAGAGAGAGAGAGAGAGAGAGAGAGAGAGAGAGAGAGAGAGAGAGAGAGAGAGAGAGAGAGAGAACCAAAACAGAATTTATTAAGATTAGGCCAGAGCGCGTTTTGAAGGGGGACCTAACACAAACATTGGTTATATAATACAAAATAGTAAATTATAAGGATTATTACATCAATCACAACAACGGTTATATAATACAAAACAGCAAATTATACGGAGTATTACATCAATAAGTTTGCATACAGAGAAGCATAATTAATGTCAAACATGATTTCTTTCAATACATTCTTCAACTGAGAATACTGGTTTGTAATTTCAAAAAGGAACCAGAAAAACATGAAAATAGATCAGAACATATATTTAATACAACCATACAACCAGCCACAACAGGACAAGACAAGTTAAAATATATTAAATATGCATTCTGATTCTTCTGTATTAAGTGCGCGTTCTGATTTTATTTTCGTGTTTTTCTGGTTGCTGTTTGCTTGAACGCCAGCAGTCACACTTGTTTCGGATTTTGTAATTTCACAGCTTTGTACAGCAGGGGAGAGTGAGACAGAAGAGAGGGGGAGGGAGCAAGAGAGAAAGAGAGAGAGGTGGTAGGGATGAGAACATTACATCTCACATCATATCGTGAGAAAAGAGAGAGATGACAGAAAGAGAAAAAGAGAGATATTCAGGATGAGAAGGATTGGTGAGTTCAGTACACCTACCAGTTTTTGTTCAGAATAAAAAGCATGGCACAACAGGTAAAGATAAAGACTGTCAACTAACTCAGACAAGAGATCTTAGGGCAATGAGGTGACAGAAACCTCAACTTTTCTCAGGGCCGGCATATCAAGCTCTTTACAGATGAGAGACTGCCCTGTCTAACAGCTGGTTTCGCAAACTTGAGACTATTACAACCAATACATATGCTTTTATTGCATTACTGAAGAATGACTATGTGATCCACACTGTACTCCATAGTGTAAATGTGTTTCCATAATGTTTAGAATATGAATTATCTAAGAACAACTACATAACTTATTTCTGTTTAAAACATGAATTATCTAAGAACAATTACATAACTTATTTCTGTTTAAAACATGAATTATCTAAGAACAACTACATAACTTATTTCTGTTTAAAACATGAATTATCTAAGAACAACTACATAACTTATTTCTGTTTAAAACATGAATTATCTAAGAACAATTACATAACTTATTTCTGTTTAAAACATGAATTATCTAAGAACAACTACATAACTTATTTCTGTTTAAAACATGAATTATCTAAGAACAACTACATAACATTTCATGTTCCCATACCGTTTATGTATGATGTATTTATTATACTCCTTCAAATGGGCTCTGGCCTTTTTCAATACATTTTCCTTATTCTGATTTGGGACCAACATTCTGTGGCTGGTGCCTATCGCCTCTGCCATGATGCTTCACCTTCTCTGACCCTGAAAAGGTTCAGGTTCCAACTGACAGCTGGGTGGTCTGGAAGCCAAACACATGGTCTTTCTTGAGCCTACCTACAACCCATAGTCACACAGGGAGGCAGGAGCTCCACCACGACATGTAACAGGTCTGTATGTGAACACACAGTATTAAAAACAGCTCTCTCACCTGCTGAAGGATTGAAGAGTTGAGGGGCTGAGTCACTGGCAGCGGAGCTGTTGGCGCTGGTGGTGCCAGGCAATACATTGAAGAGACTGGGTGGGACGGGTGTATTGCCGCCACTGCCTCCACTGGGGTTCAGAACATCCACATACTGACCACGTGCTCCTGAACACAAAGAATACATTTTGCTATATATTTAAAGAAAACATATAAATAATTTCCTGACCTTGCCTCAAATATAATACAGAAATTCTCAAAGCAAGGTTCTTATTTTTAAGTAATCCACCGTTAGCTCCTTGGGGAAAAAGTCAATAACAAGAGTAGCTGGCCGATAATTTTGAACCTCGCAAGTAAAAATGATGGTCATTTCTTCACTTCTTGTTGAACACATATCAAAATACTACCAAACATTTAACATACAGGGACCACCCTTATTTTCACCTGAGCATAAATAAATAATATGATCCTTTTCAAGCTTGATTCATTTTAGACTACAGACAAGCATTCTTATGCCAACACGAAAGTTTAACAAAAAATACTGACAATTACTCCAAAACATAAGCGACTCTAATCTGTTCCAGTCTAAACCATGATACATAATCTTTGAAGTGATTACAGACAGCACACATGCACATTATTTTCAGCTCATGTCCTCACTCTTTTTTTCTCTTTGTGCTGTTTAACATCAAATGTTAACTAAATAAACCCATGGGTTAACAAAAATGGAAGAGAAAAGGCCATTTTGACAAATTATAGCAGTCCGCCACATAGGTTTTACTGAATTCGCTGATGAGGCCGGGTCACGGCGACAGCGCTACGACACAAGTAAGTGTAAACAATGGTGCATACAGTGATTCCATACGTGTAGGTGTTATAAAGTAATAATGACTAATGGAAGAGAAAAGGAAGACAAAACAAACAAAAAACAAGAATGGGGATAAAAACAACATTGAAAAAAAAAAAGGTCATATCGAATGGATTTAATGGATTTATTGTCAATCATACTGAGAAAGACTGAGTAGTGTGAAGAAGAAAAAAAAGAGTGGAAGAAAAATAAGAACTAGAGTTGGGGGGCTTGGGACACACAACAAGAAGAAAAATTAGAGTTATCAAATGGACTCAATGTCAATCACACTAAGACTTGATTCATGTGAACAAATGAATAATTATCTAAGGAAAGATTTTCTCTGAACAGTGTAAAATTAAGAAAACAGGGTAGCAAAGGTAGGTGCTATCACAGACACAGTGGCCAAACCCAAACTGTAAAGAAAACAATTGCATAAACTCACTGTGTGTGTGTGTGCGTGTGGTGTGTGTGTGTGCGTGCGTGTGCGTGTGTGTGTGTAAATTAACAACCCAAGCATCTTTCTACAAGTACTTCTCTGTTATTATAGCAACAAAATGATCGTGAAGCAAACAAATTTTTGATCAATACATAAAGAAACAAATTCCAAGTGCATATACATATATAAATTCAAAAATGCTTTAAAGCATTTTCCTCAAGAACCATAAAAATACACTGAGGACGCGAATCTAATACAAGAAGACATGACAGGTGCAAATTTTCGGCCGATGAGCCTTTGTCAAGCATAAAGATAAGACAACATATAAAAAATTACATACAACAAATACAAAAGCCAGAGGAAAAACAACCCAAACATGAGAAATTTGAACACTTTCCTCAGACAAACTCATGCATGTATGTCTTCTGAATTCTCTCTCTTTCTTTTAAAAGAAAAACACACCATCCAGGCGATGAACAATGAAATAGATAAATACTTATTCACCCAGCCAACCAACATTAAAATAAACATATGAAGAAAAGAGATAAATAATTATTCACCCAGCCAACCAACAATAAAACAAACAGATGAAGAGAAGAGATAAGTAATCATCCAGCCAGCTATTCAACACTTAAAGAAACACATGAAGAAAAGAAAAACAGCATACTATAAATTAAATCACAGGCCCATAAACACTAGAATTGACCAAGTCTTTCTTTAGTAAACATAATAACATTATGAACACAAACCTGATACTTAATAATGATAATAATATCTGTTTTAATGAAGAATCCTTGAAAGTGATGATGTACAAAGCAGAAAGTCTTACCAGCCACTTAACTTCCTAACTGCGCTGTTGATGTACCAAGTACATCATGGTTTCACCATGATATTATTGATAGACACCGTGTGACAGATACAGTAGTGATAGTATTTCCTTCAGCACAGCAAAACTGTTGACAGCTAAGTTACAGGATTTAACTCTACTGACTGCTCTTTTCTGGTTATGGCAAACGCAGTAACATGGTATCACTGTGTGTTTACAAGGGGGGTTTTGTGTGTGTGTGTGTGTGTGTGTGTGTGTGTGTGTGTGTGTGTGTGTGTGTGTGTGTGTGTGTGTGTGTGTGTGTGTGTGTGTATGTGTGCACGTACATGTACATATGTATGTGTTTCACTCTCTGTGTGTGCATATGTGCGTATGTGTATGTGCGTTGAGAGAGAGAGAGAGAGACAGACAGACAAACAGAATGACAGAAAGACAGAATGACAGAAAGACAGAGAGAGAGAGAGAGAGAGAGAGAGAGAGAGAGAGAGAGAGAGAGAGAGAGAGAGAGAGAGAGAGAGAGAGAGAAACAGAGACACAGACACAGACACAAGACAGAGAGAGGTGAATAAAAGGAATGTGCCATTTAAGGAAGACTATAGGACAATCTAATTCAATATTTTCAAATTATATCGTTACAAATAGAATCTTTGATCATTTTCAAATTATTTTCTACACACTTTTATAGTTTTTGTATATATGAATGAACAACAATCGCAGATGTTAATTTTTTGTTGCCGTTTTTTCTGGAAATTTTCTCAGCATACACTGTAGCAAAAACCATTAAACAGCGCAAGGGTAAACCAAGTCATACAGCGAAACATCACAAACAGTGAAATGTTTAACACTTTCACTCCCTCACCCTATCTACCAGCTCCAACAGTACACGCATGCATAAACATGAGGATGACCCATCTTTTTACATAACACCCTCAAAGATGGAAAGGAGAAAAACCAACTACCCCCACAGTCCTTACAGAGGACCACCCATCTTTTTACTTAACACCCTCAAAGATCGAAAGGAGAAAAACCATCTACCCCCAGAATCCTTGTAAAAGAAAGAGCAAAATTTCTCCGTACCAGTATCACCTAGTGAAAGAACAAGAGAGAAAAATAAATAACCACACAGTGTTGTTAACATAACACAGAAGAAAACAAGAGACAAGATTAAACAGACCAAAAGCTAAAACCTAAATCCTTAGTAAACCACAGTTCCCACAAAACCAATAAAACTGTCAGTATTAACAATTAACCCCCTGACTCCTGCACCCTATCCACCAACTGCAAAAACTTGATCCTTTGACTCCCTCACACTTCCCACCAGCTTCCTGCAAGAAGGTTGTTGGATAGGGTGAGGGAGTCACAGGGTCAAATTCTTGCTTTGCTAGCAGGGCTAACAATGCAGGATGCTTGTGGATAGCGTGCGGGAGTCAAAGGGTTAACCACTTCAACTCAAGCAATGCTTTGGACGATGTGAATTTCAGAAGACCCACATCCATTACACTTTCACACACACACACACACACACACGCACACACACACATGTATGTACACCCACGCTCACACAAACACATGCACGCGCGCATACAAACACACACACATATACGTACACACACACACACATGCGCGCACACACACATGCGCGCACACCCACACATACATACATACACACGCACACACACACACAAAAACACGTGCGCATACACACACGCGTGCACACACATGCGCGCACGCACGCACACACACACACACAGAATAACTAACCACATGAGGACACTCCCACAGCTTCGAACATCAAACATGCTCTCCCTGCTTTTGTAATACACTAAAAAAAAAAAAAAAAAAAAAAAAAAAAAAATGTATCCCACCTATTGCCAAAGTTTAAGTCTAACTCCTTTTTGTTCAGGGAAGTCTCATCACAATCTGACAATTCCATGTGCACCCCACCGAAATCTACCAATAATTATCTAGCAATCTCTGATTCTTCAAAATGATCTGTACACATACATAATTTAGAAATACATTTTAACAAAAAAGGCCTTTTAAAGACCTTGGGGGAATACACTGTTCTCTTAAGAGAAAGAGAGAGAGAGAGAGAGAGAGAGAGAGAGACAGACAGACAGAGACAGAGACAGGAAGATAGAATGAAACAGGGATCTGACCTCGTCCTTTCTGCATAGAGAAGCGGTTCATGCTGGAGGGACCATTCATACTAGACGGTCCAGAACCCCCAGACGGAGCGGATGAAGGAGGCATCTTGGCTGATGGAAAAGGGGAAAAAAATATTTAAAAAAACCCATAATAAATCAGCACACAAACAACCAACTACATGGCAGACAGGTGGTGGCATGTAAGAAGTCAATGCAAAAAAGTTAATACATACACAAACATATTAGTAAACAAATAAACAAAAACCAACTAAACAAACAAGACCAGTAAAGATGGCTATGATGAAAACAAAAAACATGATTGCACACCCACCAAAACCCAGTTTTTCCACATGTTCCTCATGGCGGTACCACTACATAATGCTATTTTTTGGTGTAGAAATATTTTTCTTACATGATCAAAAAACAAACAAACAAAAAACATACAGGTTGTCCATTAACCTCTTCACTGCGCTGTTGACGAGTGACTCTCGTCATAGAAACCGTCGTCTGCAATGCTCTGTTGACGATCGTGGATCGTCCCGTATCAAACACTCTTTCTCTTTTCGTCTAGCATATCACAGAATCCATCTATTTATGATTTGATTAGGTCCCTTGACAACCTTCGCTCTTTGAGTGCCGTTTGTTCAAGTTAGTTAGATCATTTGCATAATTTATCACGATCGATTGGCAAGGTGCTACGAAGTTGAGCTTTCAGTTTTTGAAGCGCTATGGCTGCCCCACAACGAACCTACACAGTTGCAGAAGTTATTGAAGCTATTTTTCGAGATCAAGACAGTGGAGATGAAGACTTCAAGCCAGCTGGCTTCGAACTTCGTGAAGTTGATGCCAACGACCCAGATTTTGATGTGGAAGAAGCTTTTGGTGACTGATCGTCTGAATCAGAGTAGGCCTATGGAGATTCAATTGTTCCAGATGCAGGTAGGTGTATTTGAGAGCTTTATTCATTTTATAACATGATTGTAGGCCTATTGCTTTCTTCTCAGTATATTTATAAATAGAACAGCTAAGTGTGTGTATTGTATGGCTGAGCCCATTGTTTGGGCCTGGTCAGCGAGCGAGCCAGTGACCGAGTGGGCAGTGTGTTCGACCTGTGGGCGTGTCACTCGTCGCTCGCTCGTTGTCAGCCACGCTGTGTGTGTCTTGTTGATGATTTGTTTTTCTGGTCGGCCTCTGCCCTGTGCTATCTCCCTGGCCTTTGTGTGTTTGTGTGAGGAGTAGGCTACTATCTCCATGGCCTGTGTGTGTTTATGTGAGGAGTAGGGTGGGAGCAGAGGGGTGTGCGTGTGTGTGTGTGTGAGAGAGAGAGAAAGAGAGACACAGAGAGAGAGAGAGACTGTTGGTGTGACTTTTTATAGGAAATTGAAAGCATTCAGTGATAATACTGACAGAAACAATGTTGTAATGAAGTCACTTTGGTAGGAGCAGTACTCACTGGGTTTCTTTGCAGTGTTTGCTTGAGGAAAATGAAAGGGGGCGTGGCATGGGGGAGTAGCATGCTACCTATGTCAGTGTGTGTGTGGTGTGTGTGTGTGTGTGTGTGTGTGTGTGTGTGTGTGTGTGTGTGTGTGTGTGTGTGTGTGTGTGTGACTTTTTTTTATTTCATAAAATATGTGGAAATTTGAATCCTTGCTTTCACTGTGCTACAGGTATGGTAATGCAGCATGGTGATGATGTTCAGCCTGGACCTGCTGTTGCTGGACCTGCTTTGCTGGACCTGCTGTTGCTGGGCCTGCTAGAAGGGGAAGGGGAGCAAGAGGGGGAAGGAGAGGACTGTGTTTGGAAGACTGCTTCCAGAACTACCACACTCAGAAGCATTTTTACTGGGGATAGACACTGGGAGATAAAACCCTTTCATTTTATGTGTGGCTAGGATGTGCTTATATTGTGGCTGGACACTGCTTTTTGACCTTTGTACAGTCTATATCTTCAAATCAAAGTGTGCTATAAACTGCTGTGAGCACCTGCATCACTTGATTACATCATCATTGACTTTAACATTTTTTTTATTGCATTTCAAAGAGTACATGTGACACTCTGGTACATTATTTCATTTTGAAATTGTCATAAACACAATCTTCATTCAATTTCCTTTCATTTGATATATACTTTTATGTATCTATCTTCAATGCCTTCTGAATTATAAGCAATTGAAAATGATAAGCGTGATTTTTGTCTGTTTCTGAAAAAAATCTTAGCATGTGTCTTAGCAAAACATGATAGCAGCGAAAGGGTTAACCCCAAAGTCATAGGGGAATGAGGTGGTAGACACATCAACTTCTTTTTGGGCCAGCATTATGAGGATGGTGTCAATCTTCTCTTTCCAATTTTGAAAAATGCATTAGAATCAATACAAACATACTAAGAAATACTCAAAAACAAATCTATGGGAAATGCACAACAAAATCCTGACCCCCCCACCCCCCAAAAAAAGACTAAAGCAGGACGCTGCAGCTACTGTTGCGAACTGCTGGGACCTCAGCGAAATGAAGTATGTATGGGCTTATGAACAATTTTTTATTTATTACAAAAATGTGTTTTGTGTACTCTATTTTTTTTCCATGTTACATATGCTAGTACTTCACGTATGTATATGCTCATGAACAGATTATTACTTACCACAAAATCTGTTTTGTTCAATGTTGCATATGCTCATACTCCATCAAATAGACAGTAAGAAACATTGTACTCAACTGTTTTAACCCTTTTGCATTTGCACTGCTAGATGTAAAGCTAGCTCCTAGTATTCGCATTCGAATGTAGCACAGCGTCAGTACAAAGTCTTTCAGTAGTGAATGGAAAGTTCCTTGCATCCCAGAATGCTCGTACTATTTTTAGAACATTCAACGCGAGACTGACCAAGATTCTAACCACACGCGCGATAAGACAGCAAGGCCAGTTGTGATGGAAATTCCCCCCCACACATGTGCCGGAAAAGGTTGGGCGATCTCAACCGCTACGAATGGATGGGCACATTCTTCCGCAGGGCGGTTACCGGCTTTGTGAACAGCTAAGGGTTAAGAGTTGCAATCTGAGAGAAAAACGTAAAACACTGTTAAATGATTTACTATTGATATTAATTGTATGAGAATGCATCTTGCCATAATGCAAAGAAGACACTGTCGCTTATGATGTCATATCAATGGGCACTCTGCCACACCCCACTTTTTTTTTACAGATACATTGTCCCCAAAACTTTGATTTATTCACCAAACTGAAAGAACTCCTCCAAGGTGTGCGTTTCTATGACTTAAATAACTTGGAAGTGGAGGTGGCTGGGCAAGTACAACATATCAACTCTGGTTGCCAAGTCATGGAAAAAAATTTCCGATCTTCCCAACCGAAGAAACATACAAAAGCACTGATCATTATTACAGTTTTAGACATATATTTCTACTATTTACAGGATGACTCTTGCATTATTTCATAGGACAAACTCAACAACTGTGATGGTTATCGGGTGTGAAAATGACAAAGATGATGATGATGACAATGATTAAAAAGGGCAGCATTATCATCTCAACATGAGAACTTCTTACCCATGAGGTCGGTGTCTTTGGGAGGAGGGGCTGCCACAGAATCCTCATTGTTGTCACCATCCTTGTTCACCCACCTCTTGTTCACCGAGTCCCACACAATCTGTTAGGACAGCGATAATGTAAAATTATGCCAATGTCCACAAATAACTTAACTTGAATGGCTCTGGAAAGAAAGAGCTCTAACAGGATTTAAATTTTGTAAATTAGTAGCTGACAATTCCGCAATGCTCAATGAAACTCTATCACTTCTGTATTTGTAAGGTGTAAGCTAACAATGCAATAGCAATCGCATAATCATGACATACTGGCCAAGAGGCTGAAAAAGCACCAAAAAAACAACAACAAAAACACGAACAAACAATGCAACAACATAACCAGTGGTATGATTATAACAAAGACCATGTAAGCATATGTCATGAAGGAAACAGTTGTTCTTCTCTGCCATCAAATGCTGCCTTGCACTGTTGCCGATTTGTGCTTGACAAGAACAAAGTGTGTCTGGGGATTGATATACATTCAATCTGTGATCTCCATTCCGGAAAAAAACCAAACCAACACTCATTAGAAAGACATCTGTCAATCCTGAATCAAAAAACAAACTATTCTGCACATGTTCTAATTGGATGGGACCTTGATTTCGATTTACAGTCCACCATTGTGTGGAAGGGCATCATAAACTTTGTAAATCTGATTTACTATACTATTGACCATGAAATCATAACAATATAAACACGACTCTCTCTGTCTCTCTCTCTCTATATATACTTACTCTCTCTCTCTCTATATATATATACATGTATATATATATATATATATATATATATATATATATATATATGTGTGTACAGAGAGAGAGAGCACGAGAGAGATAAGATAGATTATATCTACTTATTTATTTAGATAGATAGATAGATAGATAGATAGATAGAAAGAACGAAAGAAAGAAAGGAACGAAGGAAGACAGATAGATAGAAAGATAGACAGACAGATAGACACAGACAGACAGATAAGATATAAGTAATGCATGATATTCAATTCAGGAATAGCTTACAGAAGGGTTCTTGTCATCAGGCAACTTCATTTCGTTCTTGTTGCTGCGACCAAACTTGCTGAACAGACCTCCCAACCAGCTCCCCCACCATTCTTTTCCTGCACAGCAGACACAAAATGGAACAACCGGTTTATTATTTGTTCATGTGTGCCCTATCTTACAAAGAAAAAAAGAAAAGACAGGAAAACAAGAAACACGGAAATTATATCCGAGAACCCTAAAGGCCTAAGAGAGTCACAAGGCAAAGACATCACCACTACGGCATTGATTTTTTTGAGAAGAGGTCTCACTTTTTCCTCTCATTGTTTTACCTTCCCAAATGCCAATTCTGAACACCAAATGCAAATGTGCATGCATAAACAAACAAAATAAATCATTCTTGTATAGCACTATTCTATGCTGTATAGTATTATTCTATAAATTCAAATGAAATCAATGCATAAACAAACATCATAAATCATTTTTGTACAGAACTATTCTATGTTGTATAGCAGCATTCTATAAATTCATATGAAATCACTGCGCATTACACATTTACAAGATGGCGTAATACATAAAGAAGCACTGATAAATCACACATACACACATGAGAATACACACACTCATACACACACACAAATCAATAAATCTGTCAAACCATACATGTACGTAAATACGGTCATAAACACAGACATACATGAATGGTTACGCAATGCCAGTACTGGTGGAGGGGTAATCACGAAACCAACAACAGAAGGACTGGACAAAATGGTAAATCATTAACTGCGACTTGAAGTGAGATACGGTGGGCAAGTTCCATAGATCAGCTGGTACTGAGTTTCAAACAGGTGGGTGTAAGCAAACTGAAAGCGAGTTCCCCAGCTGATGCCAGACTGCATTCTGACACCATCAGAAGTTTTTATTGTGAGACTGTACACTGTCTGATGTGTGATAAGTGCAAAAGTAACTGCGGATGTCTTGTCCACAGATTACATTTACAGTCCAAACAATGTGGCAACCTTAGAACTGGGAGTACTGTAGCAAACTGTCAACAGCAGCAGATGATGAAGGCAACACCAAGATCAGCAAAAAATGAAGTTGGGCTGACATAAACTTAAGGGAGCAACAGTCTCCGAGTTTCTCCATCGCTATTCCAGAAAAGCCAGAAACTGAAAGGAAAAAACCGACGCCCTGCTTTCTGAATAAAAAGCTACTGGCCCCTTAAAAATTCACAGTAACAAAACCGCTACCCTGACAAACTTCGACCTGTGAAATACACTAACTTCAGAAACTCTGGCCAGCAAATTCTACTAACCTGATTTCAAGCCTGCAACCAGAAAGTACACAAATCTGAAAAGCTTTGGCCTGCAAAATATACATATGTGACAAGCTTTGGCCTGAAAAATATACTAACCTGGTATGTTCTGGCCAGCAAAATAAACAGACCTGAGCAGCTCTGGCCAGCAAAATAAACAGACCTGAGCAGCTCGGCCAGCAAAATAAACAGACCTGAGCAGCTCTGGCCAGCAAAATAAACAAACCTGAGAAGCTCTGGCCAGCAAAATAAACAGACCTGAGCAGCTCTGGCCAGCAAAATAAACAAACTGAGAAGCTCTGGCCAGCAAAATAAACAAACCTGAGAAGCTCTGGCCAGCAAAATAAACAAACCTGAGAAGCTCTGGCCTGCAAAATAAACAAACCTGAGAAGCTCTGGCCTGCAAAATAACAAACATGAGAAGCTCTGGCCAGCAAAATAAGCAAACATAAAGAAACTCTTGCCTGCAAAATAAGCAAACATGAGAAGCTCTTGCCTGCAAAATTAACTGAGAAGCTCTGGCCTGCAAAATAAACAAACCTGAGAAGCTCTGGCCTGCAAAATAAACAAACCTGAGCACCAAATGACTGCAAAATAAACAAACCTGAGCACCAATGGACTGCAAAATAAACAAACCTGGGCAGCTCTGGCCTGCAAAATAAACAAACCTGAGCACCAATGGACTGCAAAATAAACAAACCTGGCAGCTCTGGCCTGCAAAATAAACAAACCTGAGAAGCTCTGGCCTACAAAATAAACAAACCTGAAAGCTCTGGCCTGCAAATAAACAAACCTGGGCAGCTCTGGCCTGCAAAATAAACAAACCTGAGAAGCTCTGGCCTGCAAAATAAACAAACCTGAAAAGCTCTGGCCTGCAAGATAAACAAACCTGGGCAGCTCTGGCCTGCAAAATAAACAAACCTGAGAAGCTCTGGCCTACAAAATAAACAAACTGAAAAGCTCTGGCCTGCAAAATATATTAACCTGAGAAGCTTTGGGCTTGGGTTCAGCAGGTTTGGCTGATGGTTTGTTTGCTGCCCGAACACTTCCTGTGCTGCTTCCTGATGTTGTGCGTCTACGTCTGTGACCAGTGCTGCCTGTTGAGCTGGTGGAGGTGGTACGATAGCGACTGGGAGGGGCCACAATCTGAAAAACATGGGTCAACTTATTTTTCTATTGTTCGTAACAATTTTAATCTGTGAAGTGCACTGCTGACCAAGTGGTCAGAGTACACAAATTCACACAGTAGAGGGTCCCCAGTTCAGTTCTCAGATAACGTAAGGTAGCTTTTTCATCTTCTCTTTCCATTTTCTCCTCTGGGCTATAAGTATAGGTCTGGGTGTTTAGATGTAAATCCAACTTGTGAGTACAACATCAGTTAATCTGACAATAAATGAGTGTTGAACTGATTTGAATCTCCACTACATCCCTCCCAACCCCCCCCCCCTAAAAACAAACAAACAAACAAAAAACAAAGCAAAGCAAAACAAAACAGTCAACTAACCTGAGGCTCTATGAGCTACATACAAAAATGCCTTCAGATGCAACGGTTATGTCCTTCACGAAATTGTGTAAGAAAAAAATCAACAAAAGAATGCAGAGAGGTAGGAAAACTGACCAGCACAGAACAGAAACATCAGGAAAAGTAACCAACAGTTTACACAGAAAAGGTCATGACAAGAATCAAACAAGATAAACCCCTCAAAAAATCTTGATGTGAGGATTCTGACCACAATGTATTAACATCATTGGCCTGGTTGAAGCAGAGGGAGAGCACTCAGAGATCTTATCTGCTTGCACAAGTTTGCGACGATGCGTTATCATGTCAGAGGAACATCTGTGTCTGTCGCTTCCAGTCTACCCAGCTGTGAAGCAATAGCTAACTTTCTTCATAGTGAGGGAAAAGTAAAACACTAAAGGAAAGATGGGCACCACCCTCATAAAGCCGGCCTCAAGAAAAGTTGAGGCTTCTGCCACCCTTGACCTCACCATATGTCAACATAGATCTGCTAATATTATAATTAGCAATTAAATTTCTCTGAGAGTTCCATCACATTACCATGGAAACACAAGAACATTAACCCTTTTACACCTTCACCTGATCCGCTGGCTTCCTGCAGGGTTTAGCGCTCACCCAACGGTTATGGGTTGCATCGATTCTAAGTATTTTTGCACACAAATCCAAATTCGTGCTCACCCAATGGTTATGGGTTGTATCAATTTTTAGTATCTATTTGCAGATAAATCCAAATTCGATAAAAAAACAATCTCAGCAAAGTAAACTGTGCAACACGTTAACATTTATACATACACCTATTTGTGTACACCTATGAACATGCACATATTACCAACTCCACTATGCTATATTCCATGCCCACAGTGCTACCCTCGCTACCATCAGCACCACAACCAACTACAGCCACCAGCACAATCACCACCACTACCACCATCATTACCACCATCACACGTACCATCATTATCAATCACTACCATCATTTCCCACACCACCACCACCATTATCTCTACCACTATTACCACAACCACCATTACAGGCTTTCACCATCACTGCAACCACTAACATCATTACCAGCCATCACCACATTCTACAATACTATCACCACCATAACTACACCCAACCACTAGCACCACCACAAGATCATCCCCTTCCTAAAACAATACAACAACGCCAGCCACACTTCAACCTTACATCACACCTTCCCCTCCAAAAAAAAAAAATAATAAATAAAAAAAAACCCCTCACATTCTATCCAATATGACACCTCAACCTGTATTTCTCTTACCAACACACACCACCAACACTACCCTCAACACTACTACTCAACTACCCTCCTATCCCTGACCTACCCTCCTACCTCTGCCCTATTCATTCCTCCTTCCCCCACACCACTATAATCATCCCACCCCCTATCACCACTAGCACCTCCCTCACCCAATAAATAGCACAATCCCTTCAACCATTACTACACCTCAACCATCACTGCCATCCACCCCTGTACCACACCTCACCCATACTTCTCCTCCACCCACACATACCATCCGCACCACACCTCAATTACCCTCCCAATCCCTCATCCCTATCATCCTTCCCCCTTTCCTCACACGGCCGCCACCTCCACTATTCCACCCACCTTCTGCTGAGAAGCAGCACCAAAGTAATCGAAGTTGGGCGCCCCAGGTCCGCCCTCCCCGTCCACATCCTCATCGCTCTCAGACTGTTCGGCCATGCTGCTCTGTGACGTGACGCTGTTTTTCTGCTGGGGCGTGTAGTTGTAGCTGTACTGAGTGGGAGGCTGTTGCTGCTGTTGTTGTTGATGTTGTTGATCCTGTTCGCTGGAAGGGCCTGCTCCTACATAGATTGAACAGTCTTTGTCACACGCCTTTGTTAGTACAGTACCAAAAAGCAACCGATTTATGAAAGCCTTTCTTTCCTATGACTAAAATTGTGGTTTAGGGGTCATCACATGATCAACAGTCTAGCTAGTCACATGATTACATGTATTTCCATTCATTTTCCTTCAATAAGCATATATTCTTATGTGCTTCCATGTATTATTAGAATTTTCATTATTTTTGTGTCTGTGTGTGTGAAGTTGGTGATTTTTTTCTCTCTCAAAAATTACAAAAATTTCCAGGAATCAAATGGTTAATTCTAATAATGAAAAGTCATTCAGCAAAAGTGCTTCACTAGTAGTAAAAACATAAAGAAATAAATCAACTCGAGGGTGGGGGGCCCTCACCATCCATGCTCACTGTACACAGACAACACCAGCCATCCAAGTCAGAGAAACACTGACAAGCATTCACAGCATGGAATCAAAGTGGTTTGGGAAACAGCAAAAGAGATCAGTATTGTTCAAATAAATAAATGATCTTTAGAGAGGATCTGAAAAGGAGGGCATGGAAGCTGGATGTTCAATACTGAATGAGTCTGTATTCCTGATGGATGGACCCTGACTGGCAAGAAAGCACTGAACAAGTCGGTATTCCTGATGGATGGACCCTGACTGGCAAGAAAGCACTGAACAAGTCGGTATTCCTGATGGATGGACCCTGACTGGCAAGAAAGCACTGAACAAGTCGGTATTCCTGATGGACGGACCCTGACAGGCAAGAAAGCACTGAACAAGTCGGTATTCCTGATGGATGCACCCTGACTGGCAAGAAAGCACTGAACAAGTCGGTATTCCTGATGGACGGACCCTGACAGGCAAGAAAGCACTGAACAAGTCGGTATTCCTGATGGACGGACCCTGACTGGCAAGAAAGCACTGAACAAGTCGGTATTCCTGATGGACGGACCCTGACAGGCAAGAAAGCACTGAACAAGTCGGTATTCCTGATGGACGGACCCTGACAGGCAAGAAAGCACTGAACAAGTCGGTATTCCTGATGGATGCACCCTGACTGGCAAGAAAGCACTGAACAAGTCGGTATTCCTGATGGATGCACCCTGACAGGCAAGAAAGCACTGAACAAGTCGGTATTCCTGATGGATGCACCCTGACTGGCAAGAAAGCACTGAACAAGTCGGTATTCCTGATGGATGCACCCTGACTGGCAAGAAAGCACTGAACAAGTCAGTATTCCTGATGGATGCACCCTGACTGGCAAGAAAGCACTGAACAAGTCGGTATTCCTGATGGATGCACCCTGACAGGCAAGAAAGCACTGAACAAGTCGGTATTCCTGATGGATGCACCCTGACATGGCAAGAAAGCACTGAACAAGTCGGTATTCCTGATGGATGCACCCTGACTGGCAAGAAAGCACTGAACAAGTCGGTATTCCTGATGGACGGACCCTGACTGGCAAGAAAGTACTGAACAAGTCGGTATTCCTGATGGACGGACCCTGACTGGCAAGAAAGCACTGAACAAGTCGGTATTCCTGATGGACGGACCCTGACTGGCAAGAAAGCATTGAACAAGTCGGTATTCCTTATGGATGGACCCTGACTGGCAAGAAAGCACTGAACAAGTCGGCATTCCTGATGGACGGACCCTGACAGGCAAGAAAGCACTGAACAAGTCGGTATTCCTGATGGACGACCCTGACAGGCAAGAAAGCACTGAACAAGTCGGTATTCCTGATGGATGCACCCTGACAGGAAAGAAAGCACTGAACAAGTCGGTATTCCTGATGGACGGACCCTGACTGGCAAGAAAGCACTGAACAAGTCGGTATTCCTGATGGATGCACCCTGACAGGCAAGAAAGCACTGAACAAGTCGGTATTCCTGATGGACGGACCCTGACAGGCAAGAAAGCACTGAACAAGTCGGTATTCCTGATGGACGGACCTTGACAGGCAAGAAAGCACTGAACAAGTCGGTATTCCTGATGGACGGACCCTGACAGGCAAGAAAGCACTGAACAAAGATATAATTTTGACAGATGATAGGCAAAGAATGCAATAATCACATGAAGAAGAGAGATTTCAGCCCAGTAACCTCTGAAAGCATGGTAATCTGCCTTGGTTGAAAAACAAAATATTTTTTTCTAAATTGCGTGCGCGCGCACACAGACACACACACAGACACATATACACACACATTTATCTGCTAAATGTCTGGTCTTTGGCAAACAAGAATTTCTGTATAAAGTTTAAGAAAACAAATAACTGATATGTATAACAAGACAAACAGTACAGAGTTTGAATTCTGTTCGAGTGGGATTCATTGCACTGGGACAATCCCATACACGCTCTATTCAAATCTACCAGCAATTATCCGGTAGACTACTTAAGCCTGCACAAAAATCTATGTCTTCAAATGGGGAGGAAGTGGAGAGGGATCAATGAAACATTCAGATGGGTGTTGACTAAGCCAGTTTTTAATGTTGTGGGGATGGGACTGAACAGGGATCTTAATTCAAATCCCTTTTTAATACACATACTTATCATATCTTACAAGTGCATTAGCTCAGTTGAAGCGAGACATCAAACTAACTGCAAAATACTTGAATTGCTGAAAAGATGTCCACCACCACGTGCTGCGGTCATACCCACCCCTATCCCCATACCTGGTTCTGGCCCAAGTGACCATAATCCTCTTTGACAAAGTAAGTTGGAACATGCATATTTGACATTCTGCAGTATCACGCATATACACAAAAAGGGGATTTAGGTACCAGCAGATCTGCACATATGTTGACCAGGAGAATGGTGGGGGTGGGAGGGGGGAGAGAGAGAGAAAGAAAGAGAGAGAGAAAGAGAGAGACTTCAGACA
Organism: Monoplex corrugatus; assembly: GCA_030674185.1. NCBI lineage: Eukaryota > Metazoa > Mollusca > Gastropoda > Littorinimorpha > Ranellidae > Monoplex > Monoplex corrugatus. The sequence goes on along the minus strand of JAPXFY010000026.1, from coordinate 38,888,945 downwards.
GTTTATTCATATTAGGCCTTGGCCCCTTATGAAGGGGTATGTGAACAATACAATACCTTCTAAATAATGCACAAAAAGGTTTGAATTATACATATCAATAACTCATCTTATGACACAGCATTTTCTCTAAATTTCATAGCTTTATATAAGAACACAGAAAATTTGCGGACAACTTCTATATTTGTTGATGACAACAACAAGCACAGTTTAAACAGACAAGGCTGTTTATAATACTTAGGCTGAATAAACTTTTCCCTAAAATCTGTAAGTGCTTTACAACAAAAGACAAAGTGTACTTCGTCTTCTTTAGATTCTTTGCATAATGGACATAATAAATCATTATCATTTAATACTTTATATCTATATCGATGTACAGCCAAATCAGATACACCAAACATAAATCTTGTTGTAATATACTTCACATGTCGTTCTATATTTAGCTGCAAATACAGTTTTATTTCAGATACACTACTAAATGTTCTGTATAAATTAAATCTTTTCGCTGTTGTTAATATGATAATTCCAGTCCTGCCATCTACCGTCTATCAAGTGTTGACGAAAAATACGAATAAAGCCATTCACACTACCGACTCCCTGATATAACCACACATATCCAAATCCATACTTGTACAAACACAAACGTACATTCGATACCCAGTTTTTCTTACCATTGGCATCTAGATCATACAGCATTTTATATGCTTTCCATGGTATCCTAAATTTATCCATATGTAATAATCTGAGCCAATATCGGATACAATTAACAGCAGAATTCACATATACAGGGTAATGATTAGTTTCGCCATACACAAAATCATTAGGCGTTCTCCTATCTACTCCCAAAAACTTTTTAAGGGCAAACAAATGAACTGATTCACAATGAACAACAGCTTTCTCTAGCCCCCAAATTTCGGAGCCATATTGCATATTGGTTGGATCTGGGAATCAAAAAGCTTAACAAACAGTTCCAAAGAATTATTATTAAGACTGACAGTGTCTTCATAATCCATAACAATGCATTTTTAGCTCTACTGGCAAGATCCTTACAAGCAACAACATAACTCAATCGCGTAGTGAAAAAAATTCCCAAATACTTGTAAATATTTACAACAGGCATTACAGCACCATCATACACCCATCGTTCTCTTGCACCTAAATATCCACCTTTTCTAAATACAATAATATTAGTTTTACTCATATTAACTTTTAGCTGGAGCGAAGACGAAGCACTGAGAAAGAGAGAAAAAGAGAGAGAGAGAGAGAGAGAGAGAGAGAGAGAGAGAGAGAGAGAGAGAGGAGAGAGAGAGACAGAGACAGAGAGAGGAGGAGGAAGAGGAGGAAAGCAACAGAGATTATAGAATACATATATTTACCATGTTGAGAGGCTTCTCCTTGGTAAGCAGCAGTGCCTGTGTGGGCAGTTCCCTGCTGCTCAGCTCCATAGCCCTGGCTGTAGTCTGACAACACAGGTGCAAGCCATGCATGTACTTCACTTACAACTTACAGGTACATACAGCAGACATACCTATCTTACAATCTCTAAATGAGTATTAGCCAAAATAAACTTGTGTATTCTGAGAAAAAAATGCGAACTCCACATTTTCAATGTCATACATCCCAAAATGGGCGGATGAGAAGTTGGATTTACAGAACTTGCAATATGTAGACGACTTAACAGAGCATAAAATCAATATGCAGACCTAATTCTAGCTACTAAAAGCACTAAAGGCAATATGCAAACCTAATTCTAGATAGGATAATATGACTCTATGATGACATTTAAACCAAATAATGTGCCTGTGTATGGTACTTACCATATCCTCCCTGCCACTGCTGCTGGGTATACTGTGAAGCATCGTACTGCTGCTGCTGTTGCTGGTCCTGCAACCCTTGCTGTGTCTGCTGTGCTTGCTGCCAGTTGTACTGTTCACCTGTAGCTTGCTGGGTGTACTGCCCACACTGCTCTGTGCCTGCGCACAAGGTGTGATAAAAAAACATCAATGTCACACCTGTCTACCTTGAATCTGCAGTTTGTGTACTTGTCTCAAAAATTAGGTACTCCTCATAATTGTGTACTAAACAGAAAAAAAAAGGTAAGCACTGACAATGAATCATCATTACCGGCTGAAGGTGTTGCAGAGGGACGTTTAACATGACTGCTGGCACAGACAAGATGATGAGATGTTTGTGGTTGTGGAAAAGTTGGAAAGAGAACATTTTCTACATGCTTTTTGCAGTCAAAACATTCCCCTCCAGTCTTTTCTCGACTTTCCAGACATCATGGAATGTGGAACTATAAAAATTCATGTGAATAAGTTTCTTCGCTAGTCAACATTTTTTCCGTTTTTGATTCCCTTTTTTTTTGTTTTTTGTTTTGCTGTGATTGTACTGAAGTACTCTTCTGCGCACTGGTGTATGGATCTGGGCTATGGAAATAAAATGCCCAGCGCAAAATATGCATAAATCACATAAGTAAACAAGTCTGCAGTGTGTAATGTTCAAATCTTTGTGTGTATGCTTGTACAAGTGTGCTTGTATGTGTGTGTATGTGCGCTTGAAAGAGAGAGAGAGAGAAAGAGAAGAGAGAGAGAGAGAGAGACAGACAGACACACAGACTGAGACAGCACAAATACATACGTGCACCCACTAGCCCATTCCCTAACCATCCCACTAACTCACAAACCAAATCCCAAATACGTTTAGCCTCAAAGAATTGTACAGCATCAAAGACATGGCCAGCCTCGAAGATCAAAAAAACCCCCAAAAAAACCAATGACTGAAGATTCAAAGACGCAACCTACCTGTGTAGGCCTGCTGAGCAGTCCCATCCCCTTGTCCAGCCGTGCTGTTTCCCCCGTACTGCTGCTGTTGGTACGAGGCATAGCTGACGCTGCTGTTGTTGGCATGAGTGCTGCTGTCCTGTGGATACAGGCCACCACCTGCACCACCCCCTATGCTGCTACTGTCCATGCCATATCCAGCCACCTCCCCACTCTCACTGCTGGGTGTTTGACCCCCGTAGCCCGTCATAGGGGTGGCTGAGCCTGACTTGAATTGAATGGAGCCCTCCTGAAAGCACAAGTGAACAAACATGATCTCTGAAGTATTCAACTTTCAACTTACAGGTATCAAAAAAAAAATTTTTTTTTTCCAAACGTTCCGATTTTTCTCGGATATGTGTATGCATGCTGTTTTGCCCACACTGTGCGGGCGTTATGTTTCCACACAGTCTCTTACTCCCCACATTCAGTGGGCAACTAAAGGATTTCAACCTGTCAGAAAGTCTGGTAGCTTAAGTGTAAAATCAATCAACAGGCAATAAAGCAAGACTTAGAATTATTCACCAATACAAAAACATTCAGGGAAAAAAATAGATGTTGAAAATGCAAAAATATAGGGACACATAGGCCAGTTCTTTACCTGCTTTTAATCAAGACCAGTCACAAAATGAGTGCTCACTCACTCTCTCATTTGACCTGAACTCCCTGCTACAACTTCTGTGTATCAAAATATTAAACCATGTTGATCATATCATGATAATCAGTAGCAGCTGCAGTAGTAACAAAGTAGTAGCAGACTAACTGTAGCAACGACAGCATAAACAGTGAAAACAATAACAACAGCAATAATAGTAACAGTAATGCAAAAGTAGCAGCAGTGTAATTGTAGCAACAATAGCATCAACATTAAAAACAGAGGCAGCAAGAGCAGCACAATTGGCAATAGTAATGTACTTGCAACAGCAGCAGTAGCAGTAGTAATAAGCAACAGAACATCAGTAAATCTAGTGATAACAGGAAACAACACAGTGGTCATAGTATACAGTCATGTCATGATCATGGCAATCACAACTGCTCCAACAATATTCACAGTCATGTCATCATCAAAATGACAAAGCAAGTTACCTCATAACCTTGGCAGACGGCACACAGCTGGGTCAGCCACTCAGGGTCAGCAGAATCGTGACCAGCATGCAACTTGTGAGGGTCACCATGCTTCAGCTGGCTGGACAACTGACCACAGGAAACAGACAAAACAAAAAAGTTAAAAAGGTGAAAGCTGTCCCCCAACCCCATGCAGAACTGCTTCCTCAAAAGAAAAATGATACAAACTCGCTTGGTTTTGTTCATGCAAAAAAAACCAAAAAAAACCATCCTTTAGGATACCTTAGAGGGAGACACCATTGCTGAGGCCGATAGAGGAAGAGATGGGTGGCAAATGTCAAAAGAACGGACCAACCTCAGGATGCCTGAACTGCTTGTTACTGCACACCACAGACATAGGCACATGATCCTGTCTACTGTTGTGGGTTGTCAGTTTCGACCAACAACCACACTGGTTACAGGATTTGAAGAAGAATAGCACTGAGATCATACAGAATGAGGGATACAGACATCACCTTTTCTTGGGGCTAGGCTTATGAGTGGGGTGTCCATCTCTTCTCCTTTGTCACTTTACCTTCAGGGAGGCAGAAAAAATCAACTCACCATCCATTCATAAAATCATCTGAACAAGAAACCAAAGAAACACTCAAACTGTCTTTTTGTTTATGTTCCCCTGGTTCATCAGTGACAAAACAGTACAGAAGTCAATCTATCTTATCTATCTCTTAGTTCCATGCTAGTGCTGCACTGCCAGTCGACGGTTTTGTTTTGTCTGAGTTTACTACTGTGTTCATGATGGGTGATGTGGTTTGGGTTCATTATTGACAACCTGGTGGTCAATGTTTGGATTAACACTGTTACTATCTAGTGGTTACTGCTGTTTGGGTTCATCTGTTATCTTGGTGGTTACTGCTGTTTGGGTTCACTGTTATCTTGGTGGTTACTGCTGTTTGGGTTCACTGTTATCTTGGTGGTTACTGCTGTTTGGGTTCATTGTGTTATCTTGGTGGTTACTGCTGTTTGGGTTCATTGTTGTTATCTTGGTGGTTACTGCTGTTTGGGTTCATTGTTGTTATCATGTGGTTACTGCTGTTTGGGTTCATTGTTGTTATCATGTGGTTACTGCTGTTTGGGTTCATTGTTATCAAGTGGTTACTGCTGTTTGGGTTCATTGTTGTTATCATAGTGGTTACTGCTGTTTGGGTTCATTGTTGTTATCATGTGGTTACTGCTGTTTGGGTTCACTTTTTATCTTGTGGTTACTGCTGTTTGGGTTCATTGTTGTTATCATAGTGGTTACTGCTGTTTGGGTTCACTGTTTATCATGGTGGTTACTGCTGTTTGGGTTCATTGTTGTTATCATAGTGGTTACTGCTGTTTGGGTTCATTTTTTATCATAGTGGTTACTGCTGTTTGGGTTCATTGTTTATCTAGTGGTTACTGCTGTTTGGGTTCATCTGTTATTCTGGTGGTTACTGCTGTTTGGTTCATTGTTATCTTGGTGGTTACTGCTGTTTGGGTTCATGTTTTATCATAGTGGTTACTGCTGTTTGGGTTCATTGTTGTTATCATGTGGTTACTGCTGTTTGGGTTCTGTTGTTACCAGGTGGTTACTGCTGTTTGGTTCACTTTATACATGTGGTTACTGCTGTTTGGGTTCATTGTTGTTATCATGGTGGTTACTAGCTGTTTGGGTTCATTGTTTTATCATTGGTGGTTATTCTGTTTGGGTTCATTGTTGTTATCATAGTGGTTACTGCTGTTTGGGTTCATTGTTGTTATCATAGTGGTTACTGCTGTTTGGGTTCATTGTTGTTATCATAGTGGTTACTGCTGTTTGGGTTCATGTTGTTATCATGGTGGTTACTGCTGTTTGGGTTCATTGTTGTTATCATTGGTGGTTACTGCTGTTTGGGTTCATTGTTGTTATCAAGTGGTTACTGCTGTTTGGGTTCATTGTTGTTATCAAGTGGTTATACTGTTTTGGGTTCATTGTTGTTATCAAGTGGTTATGCTGTTTGGGTTCATTGTTGTTATCATAGTGGTTACTCTGTTTGGGTTCATTGTTGTTTATCATAGTGGTTATCGTGGCTGTTTGGGTTCATTGTTGTCATCATCATGGTGGTTATTGCTGTTTGGGTTCACTGTTATCAAGGTGGTTACTGCTGTTTGGGTTCATTGTTGTTATCATAGTGGTTAGGGTTACTGTTTCGTGGTTCTTGGTTCATGTTATCATTTGGTTGGTTGTACTAGGCTGTGTTTGGGTTCATTGTTGCATCATGGTGGTTACTGCTGTTTGGGTTCACTGTTATCAAGGTGGTTACTGCTGTTTGGGTTCATTTGTTATCATAGTGGTTACTGCTGTTTGGGTTCACTGTTGTTATCAAGGTGGTTACTGCTGTTTGGGTTCATTGTTGTTATCATGGTGGTTACTGCTGTTTGGGTTCATTGTTGTTATCAAGGTGGTTACTGCTGTTTGGGTTCATTGTTTCATCATGGTGGTTACTGCTGTTTGGGTTCATTGTTGTTACACTGGCGTTATAAAGCATTGTTGTTACATGCAGTTATGGGATTCACTGTTGTTATCATGATGGCTGATGTTTGGGTTCATTGTTGTATACACTGGCAGTTAATGATTGGATTCACTGTTGTTATCATGTGCTGATGTTTGGGTTCATTGTTGTTACACTGGCAGTTAATGATTTGGTTCACTGTTGTTATCATGTGGCTGATGTTTGGGTTCATTGTTGTTACACTGGCAGTTAATGATTGGATTCACTGTTGTTATCATGATAGCTGATGTTTGGGTTCATTGTTTTACACTGGCAGTTAATGATTGGATTCACTGTTGTTATCATGATAGCTGATGTTTGGGTTCATCTGTTGTTACACTGGCATTAATGATTGGATTCACTGTTGTTATCATGTGCTATTTTGGTTCATTGTTGTTACACTGCGGTGGTTCCACTGTGTTATCATATGGACTGTGTTGTTCATTGTTGTCACTGGAGTAATATTTTCACTGTTTTCATGTGGTTTGCTTCACTGTGCCAGCTTGGTATATCAGCTACTGTTGCTGTTATTTGGAGTTGTATCAGGTGGTGCCTGTCATACTGTTTCATGATTTTGTTTCCTTGTCCATTGCTTCATGGGTTTCAGCTCATATTTCTGTTGTTTATCACTGTTGATTACCACGGCATTTTAAATCAAATCCCCTTCTAATAAACATACCTACCATATCTTACAAGTGCATAGGTTCAGCTATTGCAAGAGATTATATAAACTGCAAAATATTTGACTAAAAGATCCAGAATTCGGTGAAAAGACATCCACCACCAGGTGCCACTGCTGCGCGCCCATCCCTATCCCTCTAACTGGTTTCGTTGGGGGTGGCCATCCTTCTTTTTGACTCAGTACTTTGAAGTGTGAGACAGTACTCCATGTGCTCCCGCACAGCTGTTCTTCATATGCCTGGTCTTATCCCCACTTCAAAATTTACTGCTCATTTTCTGTGTTTTCACACTGTTGCTATAATCTGGGTTCACCGATATCATGGTGGTTGCTGTTAACTCTCCTTCTCCACTATCTTCGTCTTCCTTCACATTCTCTGGTTTCATGCTTTTTCTCTAGTTTTGTATCTCCTTACCCATGCCCCCATCCCCTCACAATCCACCCCACCACTCCCTGCCTTCTACTTGGTTTATGCCTCTTACAACAGAATTCAAACCATAGGCAGACAATCTGAACACCTTACCGTGTATAGGATACTGATGAAGGCAGGGTGAAAGCGACCAGGATTCATCAGAACCTGCGAGGCGATCACTTCAAAGTAGTGGAATGCCTGAAACACAATCACCGGTAATCTTGTGATGTAAAATTGGAGTCATGAAAAGAATAAGAAGATACAGATATGCTACATCACATGAAAATACCGTCCCCCCCAAAAAACAAAACAACAACAAACAAACAAAAAAACACCAACCAATCAATAACAAACAAACAAAACAAGCAAAAAATTCATATACAAACTTGCATGAAACCACATGCCAAAAACCAAAACATTGAAAAACAGCAACACTATTTATGTGGGGCAAAACTGAATAAATAGGACAGATAAAAACAAATTCCCCATTATGTAAAAGAAGCAAAAAATACACAAAGAAACACGTAACACACATGCACATAATTTCACCCTACACCAGACACACACACACACACTCACTCAACATGAGATTTGAAAACATTATGCAGGTCACCCAATCAGGAAAAGGGTCAGTAGTTAATACAATTCATTACAAATTTTGAATGATCTGTCTGTTGAAAGAGATCTCTTGAAATAATCAAACATTTCTGATAATCTGATATGGAATTCTGGCCACATAAATGGACACAAAACATTCTACTTTGTATGGTACACTGAAAGACAGAGGCCACCAGTGTACCCTTAGGAAAATTAATCCCACAAACTCAACAGACTATTCTAGGGGGGCCGATATGTAGGAAATGAATTTAAATTTGACTATGAATTAAAGGATTCATTATACTCAAACAGTTCCATATGTGCTCCAAGCAAGTCTGCAAGCAATGATCTAGATAAGTTCCTGACCCTGCTCAAACCTAACTTGCTGGCAAAGTCTTGAAATGGAAGTGATGATGAGGGAGGGGGGACCTATGACACAAAGCCGACACCACCAGAATGACTGGAGTATTCAGATGTGCCGCCAACCAGCTAATGTCCTGCTATGGGCAGGGACTGAACTTGAGAAAGATCTTGAATCCACAGCTCTATCCACTGAGATAAGTCAACCTGCTGTCACATAGGAGACAAACCTATGAGTCTGTCAACTTTCTGATTATTTTTGCATGACAGTTGGTCTGCTCTCACTCCAAGTTCAATGATAATCTTTGGGGTAGGTTGGTGTTTTTAGTCCCACACAAGCACTCTGAACAGTTAAGAATAGCAAAAATATAACTATCAACAAGGTTGGCAGTTTGGCGAATGTCTCGCCTAACATAGCCTCAACGTGGATTTCTATTTGCACAGTCAAAGACTACTGCTTTTTATAGCTTGAAATAATACTGAAACAAAGTTAAAGATTGTTATTTGGTTAATAATAATGCATTCATGTGGCAAAACAGTGTGGTCCAATTCATGAACTACTGACAAAAAAACCCAACCACTTTTTCTCAGATGTTACATTTTCTGATCAAATCTTGGTTTATCTTCATCATAAACGTCTCTGTTCAGAATAATCAATTTTGTAAGCTGGTTGCTTATCACTCTGCCACACGACTGAAGTAAACTGAATGACACAGACAGATTTTTTTCAGCTCATTATGTTCACAAGCCCTATGGCAAAGTAAGGCAATCATATCATATATCACAGAATACAATAGCGCTAGCTGCCTTTATTCCTTTATCCTATGAGTTGATGAAGACTGTTGAACTTACCTCCTGCGCCAGTCCATACTCCACCAGCCGACATGCATACAGGAACTTGTACACCTGCAAAACATGTCCCAATGGACACAGTGCCACAGTAAGTCTACACAATATATTCAATACACAAAAAAAGTGAACTCTAAATACCATTTAAAGTAAGACTATTTACCTCTGTTACATGTTTACAGAATACTAAGTTATTCATCACCGTTGTGCACCATTCACTCTTTGTATCAACATGTGGGTCTCTGTGATATATATATATATATATATATATATATATATATAGAGAGAGAGAGAGAGAGAGAGAGAGAGAGAGAGAGAGAGAGAGAGAGAGAAAGAGAGAGAGAGACCACACACACACACAACAGAAAGAGACCGAGAGAGAGAGAGAGAGAGAGGAGAGACAGACAGACAGAGAAACTGAGAGACAGACAGAGAAACTGAGAGACAGAAAGACAAACAGAGAAAGAGACAGACTGACAGAGAGAATGAGAAGGAAAATAATAGCAAAAGAGAGAGAGACAAAAAGAAGAGAGAATAGATGTATGAATGTGTGTGCATAAATGAGTGTGCATGTATCAGTACAAGTTGCTGGGTCTGCATACATGTGTATGTGTGTGTGTGTGTGTGTGTGTGTGTGTGTGTGTGTGTGTGTGTGTGTGTGTGTGTGTGTGTGTGTGTGTGTGTGTGTGTGTGTGTGTTGTTAAATCAGTGACTTACTATTACACATTATTTTGACATGTTCTTTGAAATGTCATACCTTCTAATGTAATGTTACATGAACTATCCCCCTGTCACATGTATACCTAGTTAAAAAAAAAAAAAAAGATGTAGCTGATTTTAAATACAATCTCTATACTCTGAGGGTAGACAACATAAACAGGTAAAGGTAAGGGTTGTCCCATAACCTTATGGTTGTAGGAGAGTGAGGTGGTACAGACCAAAACTTTTCTTGGTGCCAGCAATATGAACAAGGTGCCCATTTCTTTTCTCTCTCTCTTGCTGTCTCTCTCTCTCTCTCACTCATTAATTTACCTTCCCAAACTTTAGAGAAAATCAAACATAAGCACACCTTGAAAAATGAGTATGTTACAAAGACTATATTCACCCATCTTTACAGTTAACCCTATCACACTGATCATGTATGCACTGACTGAAGCATTAACCCTTCAGCATTCAAGATGGTCAGAACCACAGAGTAGTTAAATGGCTTTGAGTGTTCAGTCTGGCCAGAAGAGGTCATACACGCTAAGAACACTGTGCTGACCTCTAATGCATTACACAATTATTTCAGATGTTTGGGAATCAAACCTCAAATCAAAAAAATTTTTTTTTCTTTGCCAATCAAAAACATCATATTTGGTATACCATATTTCACTATGCTTTGTATAAAAGACGTAAATTTTACGCTGCTCTTACCACAGTGCAAGACCATTCTTTTTTTTTTTTTTTAAATACTTCTTTTTAGTCTGCATGTGTTTTTGTTTTGCTTGTAAGAATGGATTTTATTTCTGCAGAATGGTGCCACCGCCAACTCTTCTTTAACAGATTCGTTTATGTGCAAAATATAAGGAGTAATGCCCATTTATAAATGACATCTGACACTGCTGCATTTTCTACATCTTTATATCAAAATTATCTGAATACCAGACAGCATCTGGTGGTTCAGATTTCAAATGCTTTGAGAGACAAAGAACTGGGGACTGCCTCACCTGAAACTGTGGTAAACAGAACCTGCCGTTGCCCAGTTTCTGTGCATATTCATACACCTCTGTGCACTGGACAGCTCCGTTATTGCAGAACTCTTCAAATGGCAAACTGGAATGAACAGAGATACGGCATTCAAATTAACCAACACACGAAATTCAAATAAACCAGCAAATAACATTCAAATAAACCAGCATATGGATTAAAATCAACCAACATACGCCATTCAAATAAACTGGTGTATGGCTTTCAAATATCAACCGACACATGATACATTTCAGAAATAATTGCTTTTAATTTGATATGTTGTTTCACTTATCAGTGAAACAATGAAGCAAACACAACAAACAGTATTCTCATGAACAGGCACAAGCTATTCAAAATCAATTATCAACAATGTATGTATGCATGTATGTTTGTATGTTAATCTATTCATACTTTATTCATATATGTCACTGTCTGATATATTTGTACTTCAATATGTTCTTCTGTATCTATCAAAAGATTGATGCACAGGGTCAGGCAACCACATACAGCTGGGTGGACTGGAGGCTACGCATACAAAACTGTTCTGAGCCCGATCCAGCGCAGTGAGATTGGAAGCCCAACCTCTACCCCAACCAAGCCTTCTTCAAGAGAAAGCGATATTTTAACCCCTTGATTGCCACCAGCCTATAATCTATAGAGCTCACAAAGCATTCTATGACACCTACAAATGGAGAATTGACAGAGATTGTCACATATTTCTGCATGATGTAAATAAGAGAAGAGCTGTCACACATTTTAGCACAACCATTGACTGATTGACTGATGTTACCCATCTCAGAAAGGGTTGATAAAAGTGGCTGGCTTCCCTTACATGATTCAGTGACTTATATAAGTCTCACCAAATCGGTTTTATTTTTTCGAGAATCAAGACTGTGTTCACCAAAATGGCACGCTACAACTTTTTCGCAATTCTGCACATTTTTGAGGTTTGAAAGCACTGAGGTGCTTGAAGAAATTAGCAAGGGTACAACCTAGAAAAAGTCAAAAAACTGAAAGGGGTCCAGGGGCTGGCAGCGCCCTGTATGGAGGGGTCTGGGGGGCTACGCTGAAGCTTTTTCAAAAAACGGATTTTCCCTTTCTCTTTTGAAAAAACAGATTCCGTCGACAAACGGAAAAAGTTGCACCCATGAATTAGGGATGACTGTACGTTGATTCAGAAGTTAATTCTTACAAGAAGAGACTGACAAGAGTAGTAATTTCCAGTTGCAGGTATGAAATGTGCTTCATACAGAGCAGGCACTAAAAGTAATGAACAACTTCAGAATAAGAAGTACAGTCTTGTTCTACACACCATGAGTAAAACCACTAACCACTTCTAGGAGTAACATTAACCCTTTGACTCCCACACCCAGTCCACTGGCATCCTTCACTGTCAACCATGCTAGAAAAGGAAATTTTCCTTCTAAAATTACGTTTAATCTAACATACTTACCGTGGCTCACAAATGCAATAAGCGGCAGCGGTTTGCCAATTCTGCCTCGTAACAATAAAGTCCGAAGGGACAGTAACTCTGAGAGTGTCTACGTCTTGCGCATGCGCAGGTGCTCTTCCTCTTTTCGAGGAGACCTTGACCTTGACCCTGACTGTGGCTAGAAGGAACCAGGAAGGCGGGGAGGTCGGGAGGGACTCTGCGTGAGCCACGGTAAGTATGTTAGATTAAACGTAATTTTAGAAGGAAAATTTCCTTTTAATTACACATACTATACCGTGGCTCACAAATGCAGAATAGCACTACCCGGATGGAGGGCTTACCTGGTTAACGCCTGGAGGAATGGCAGGAGTCAGGGCGTGTGGCTGAGATGGGGTGTTGGGCCACCACAGCGGAAGCGATACCCCTGGACCCATCTTCGCGCAGACGGGAGACGTCGCGCAGGTAGAACTGGATGAAAGTGCCCGGGGAACGCCAGTACGCGGCGTCTAGGACGTTTTGGATGCTGGCATTGTGGATGACTGCCAGCGAAGAAGCCCATGCTCTGATCTCATGGGGCCTTGGGGAGAAGACAGCTAGCTCGGCGCTCGACCTGGCATACGCAGCCTTGATGACTTCCCTCAGCCATCGAGAGATGGACGTGCGTCTAATGTCCTTTCTATAGTTTTCGTTGTAAGAGAGAAAAAGGTGGCGCCGCTGCTGGCGAGAAGATTTCGTCCGCTTTCTGTACGCTCGCAGTGCGCGAACCGGGCAGAGAGTGCGATCCTCGTCGTCCGGAGCGAGGATAGACGTGAGGGGATGGATGTGGATGGCCGGCGAAGGAGAACCTGGAGACTGGTTCTTGGCCAAGAATTCCGGGAGTAGGCGGAGAGACATCGAGCCATCAGACTAAGGGCGTGCACTTCGCTGCAGCGCCTCCCCGATGCGAGAGAGACGAGAAAGGCCGTCTTGAAAGAGAGGAACTTCAGGGAACACTCCCTGATGGGTTCGTAAGGGGGGAGTCTAAGGGATGAGAGGACGAGAAAGAGATCCCACGCCGGGGTTCGGCGGGGGTTCCTGGCTTCCTGGAGAGAAGCCCCTCTGACGAGATTCCGCAATAGAGGATCGTGCTCAAAGGACGGACCACCCAACTGACGGATGGTGGTGCAGATGGCCGCCCTGTGGACCTTCACTGAGGATGCGGAAAGCTTTTTCTCTGTGGACAGAAAGCCGAGGTAGTTGGCCAACTGCAAGCGAGAGGGTGAATGGGGTGACACCTCATTTGAGGTGCACCAAGAGACCCAGCCATTCCAGTGGGCATTGTACACCCCCTGTGTGCCCGGCCTGTGAGCTTGCTGCACAAGGCCGATTACGGCCGGGGACAGGCCTAATGAAGACATCGAGTCCCGCACAGCATCCAGGCGTGAAGGTTTAGAACGTCTGGATTGCCGTGCGGAATGCCTGACCTGGGTTGGAGGATGGAGCGGCTCGATACCGCGAGTTTTAGCGGCGGCACATGGGACAGGTGCAGAAGTTCTGGGTACCATGCCTGTGCTGGCCATTTGGGTGCGACAAGGATTAATGTCGCTGCGTCCTCCCTGGCTTTCCTCAGCACTTTCCCCATAATGGGGAACGGGGGAAAGGCATAGCCGATGAGGTTCGACCATGGAATGGATAGGGCATCTACAGCCCAGGCCGCTGGGTCCGGAACTGGAGAGACGTACAAAGGGAGGCGGTGATTGAACCTGGTGGCAAAGAGGTCCACGTGTGGTTTGAACCATGCTGCCCATACTGGCTCCAGGACTGCATGGACCAGTGTCCATTCCGAGGGAAGAATCATGTGGGATCTGCTGAGAGAGTCCGCAAGTATGTTGATCTTCCCCGGGACATGCTTTGCTGAGAGCTGAATCGAGTGTTCCTCGCACCAGATGAGGAGCTGTTCCGCTCTCCGAGACAAGGAGTGGGAGCGGGCGCCCCCTTGCTTGTTGATGTAACAAGCTACTGTGGTGTTGTCCGTGTTGATGCGGACATGTTTTCCCTTCAGAAAGGGGAGAAACTCCCCGAGTGCCAGGCAAACTGCCTCCAGTTCCAACATGTTTATGTGGCAGGGCATGAGGTCGGTCGACCACCGACCTGCGGCTGTCAGCGTGCCGACATGGGCTCCCCACCCGGAGGTGGACGCGTCCGTGAACAAGTGCTCCTGAGGAGGGGGCAGTGTGATGGGGACTCCCTGGGCCAGGCGTGACTGGGAGCGCCATTTGGTCACTGCTGATATGAACCAAGGGCCCAGGTGGACCGGGAGGTCCCATGGCTGAAGCGACTGTGACCAACGCTTCCTGAAGCCGCGTTGGAATTGCCGCTTGAGAAGACGACCCAGTGGCACTAGGGGTGCCAGCGACTCCATAAGGCCCAGTAGGGAGGCCAGCTTCCTTGCTGGCGCTTGGAGTTGGGGGAGCAGTTGGGCTAAGAGGCCCTGAAGGCGCAGTAAGCGCTGGGGAGACGGGGTGACCCTCCACTTGGAGGTGTCGAAGGACATGCCCAGGAACTGGAATTGTTTGGAGGGAGTTAGGTCCGACTTCTCCTCGTTGCAGACAAAGCCCAGGTTGTGACAGAGTTGCAGGACCTGGGATGCTTGTTGCGCACACTGTTCTTTGGAGGAGGCGAGTAGAAGCCAATCGTCTAGATAGGCCTTGAGGCGGATGCCCTTCTCCCGAACATGCATGCAGAGTTCCCTCGCCACCTTCGTGAAGAGTCAAGGGGCGGGTGCCAGACCGAAGGGCAGTGCCCTGAATTGGAAGATCCGGTTCCTCCAGACGAATCTGAGGTACTTCCTGTCCCTGGGGTGAATGAGGAGATGGAAGTATGCATCCTTGAGGTCGATGGATATCCCCCAGTCGCCCGGGTGCAAGGCCTCGCGGATGGACATAGGGGTCTCCATACGGAAATGGAGGACGCGGAGGAACCGGTTTAGGGAGGAGAGGTCCAGGACGGGCCTCCAGCCCCCCGAAGTTTTGGGGACCACAAAGATGCGTCCATAGAATCCCGGGGACGCAGCGAAGGAAACTTCCTCCGTAGCCCCCTTGGCTAACATCGAAAGAACCTCCTGATCCAGGGCCTGCGAGGCCGAGCGATCTTGAGGAAGTGCGAAAGCAGGAGGAGAGAGCGTGAGAGGAGCCTTCCTTGGGCCCCAAGGAAGGCGGAACCCCGACCTGATCACCCGCAGGGCCCACGGGCTGGCGGGCAGCCTCTCCCACGCGTCGATGTGTCTGGAGAGACTGCCCACAGGATCGCCCGTGGGGGGTGATGGCCTCAGGCCGGGGGTGAGTCATTGGGGGTTGGCCGGCTGAGAGGGAGCCGGCCTGCGGGCCTTAGGCCGGGCCACCGGCCTGCCCGAATGCTGTTGCGGTCTCCTGTGCCCTTGGGGCCTGGGATCGGCCCGAAACTTGGTGTGGGTGGGCCTGTTTGGCGGGTAGGCCGCTGGAGCCGGGCGCTTCACGGCAGGGCGAGAGGGCCTCGAATGGAGGGCGAGGTCCCTTTTTATGTCCGCCTGGTGCTTCAGGACGGCCTGAACATGGTTCCCGAAGAGGGAGCCCGGCTGGACGGGCACCGCGCGCAAGGAGGCCCTTGCCGACGGTGAGGTGGCAACCGAGGATGCCGCGAGAATGGCATCCCGCCTCGCCATGACGGCGTTCAGATACGTGCGTGCTTGCGATTCGGCCACGGATCTGAGCCCCTGCGCCATGGCCTGGATAAAGGCCACGATGGTTGCCTGGTCAGGCGCCTGGCGGAGCGTGAAGGACTGCTGGTTGGGGTCCTTCAGGGCTTCCCCTAGGCCGCCCAAGAATGAGTCCAGGGCGGAGGTTGCCACCAGTCCCCGTCTCGCGTTCTCCTCCCATTCCGTCAAGCATTTCTCCGTGATGGAGATATGCTGCGGCTGGGCCCGAGAGCGATCGTTCACAAGGAGGAGGTTCTCCTGTGTGAGCGAGAGGGGAGCGTCAGGGATAGGCCCATGGGCCATGAAGGGCTTCCGCTGGAAGGGGAGCGGTGCCGGCTTCAGGAATTTCCTGAAGGGCAAGGCTCCCGGGAAGTCAGGCACAGATCCTGGAACGAAATCTTGTGCCTCTTTCCCCCTGGCGGTGTCCTGGGCTTGCCTGAGGCAGTCAGCCACCATGTCGGACTGTTTTAGCAAGGAGGCCCGTGGGGCTGAGGTAGGGTGAGCGCTGAAAAGGCGCTCGGCCGAGCCAAGCTTGGGAGCCTTGGGCTCTGGCACAGTGGACACCGCCTCCGGTGTGAGTTGTGCCAGCCGGTCCATGGCATCCTGGAAGCAGAATGCCATGTGGGCAGGGGCCTCATCCTCTGAGGCCGAGTCCGAGTCCTCTGGCCCGCCTATGGAGGGGGTGAGAGTCTGCGGAGAGTCTGACCGGGGTGCCACGGTTGTGGGACCCGGGTCAGAGCCCCCAGGAGGCAGCCCCGGTGTTGTGTCCAACACGGGTGGTGCCGGGGGGGCTGGGCAGGGTGAGTCCTGCGCTGGTGGGGCGCCGGGCATAAAGCCGGGCCACCACGTGCATCCCGTGGCCGAGGCCGGGGGAAATCCCAAGGATGGGTGCCACGGTACCATGTGCGGTGCCATGGGATGCGGCATGGGCTGAGCCCAAGGGGCATCAGGACCCTGACCCCATGAAGGGTAGGGCCTGGCCCGGTCCCCAGTGCCCAAAGGGCCAGCCTGCTGGGGGCGGCTAGGCATGTGCCAAGGCGCCCAAGTGCTCTGTCCGGAATGGGACAGAGATGTGGCAGCCCGCCATGGGTCGCTTGGTAGTTGCCAAGGCGCCCAAGTGCTCTGTCCGGAATGGGACAGAGAGGTTGTGGCGGGTGCAGCAGCAGGCTGTGGGGGAGGAAGGGAGACAACCGGGGCGGATCGACGATCTGACGCCCGTAAGGGTGGGGTTGTCTCCCTTGGCCCACCTGGCGAACCAGGGGGTGTCCCGCCTGGCGAACCAGGGGGTGAGCCGGTTCCGTTCACATTACGGTCCATCTTGCCTCCCGAAGGAGACCCATGCCCAATGCGCCCATCAGCCATGGAGGCTGAAACAGTACCAGCAGAACCGGAGTTAAGCTGTACGAAGGGGGCGAGCACAGAATCGACAGAACCGGAGTTGAGTCGATCACTGTGCCGGGCAGTGTGAGGGCCGTAAAATGACGAAAATTCAACTGAGCCGGAGCTGAGTTGAGGGCTCGTGGTCACCGCAACCGAACCGTAGCTGGGTTGCGATGACTTGTCGATAGTGTGAAAGAGAGAAGACGTAAAAGGGAGAGACGAAGTTGAAGAGAGAGCGGTTTGTGCACCGGTGGAACCACCCCTTTGTGGGTTTGAGAATTCGGCGGACGAAATCTTCTTAACCCTCGCTTTGCCACCCAATCGCTTCACATAAGTTTCTCCCTTAAACGAAAACATAGGCAAGACACAAAAACAACAACGACAATCGATCGATCGCGTAGCGAAATCGAAAAATACTTAGCTGCTCAGAGCGTACGAGGCGAGCTGGAAGATGGCTGCCGAGAAAAGAGGAAGAGCACCTGCGCATGCGCAAGACGTAGACACTCTCAGAGTTACTGTCCCTTCGGACTTTATTGTTACGAGGCAGAATTGGCAAACCGCTGCCGCTTATTGCATTTGTGAGCCACGGTATAGTATGTGTAATTAAATGTAAAATCTTAACCCTCCTGCAGGAAGCTGGTGGATAGGGTGAGGAAGTTAAAGGGTTAAGTTTTTGCAGTCGGTGGATAGGGTGTGGGAGTCAAAGGGTTAAAGGACACAAATGGAGTGGTGGTGGGAGAGGAGGGCATGGCAGCGGATGACATGACCTTGTCAAACTATTTTGAGCACTTGTTAGGCGGCTTGCCTCTTTAACACAACTGCCAGCAGTCCGCCGGTAGATGGTCATTCAGTCTATAAAGACTTCCAGAATTCGTCCAAAGGTCTTATCTCCTCTGACATTTTTGTTTGAACGGTAAGTGCTTGAGACCTTTTCTGTGGGAATATTCACAAAACTTGTTATTTCATGCATAGATTCCCACATGCATAGATTCCCACAAATATGGAAGCAACAGTAGTTTTACAGTACACAGTAGTAACATAACATTTTTCTTGTATTATGTATTCATAAGAGATAGTTTTGCAATAAGAACAAGTTCATGAACAAAAAGAGAGACTTTCAGCCTGCCTCTGAAATGAACCCAAAAGAAATTACTCAAGTGTTAAAGACAGCATTTCTGTTACATCTTGTCTCCATTTTTGTGCCTTAAAACTGGCGAGTAAAGTACTCTCTACAATTATCAGACAAGAGGGTAAACAGTTGTCCAGTGTGGGGTGACCTACTTGTGATTGGAACCGATGAGGACAATCTTGGAGTTCTTCTTGAAGAAGCTGCCAAAGTCCACCTGGGCCATCAGGTAGCAGAAGTGACTGGCATGCAAGCAGTGCTTGGTGGCTGAGGACATAAAACGAAACCATGTAGAGAGCACAGCAGCGATGAGTCAAATGGACACAAAACTTTGATGATTAGAAATATAAAGCCAAGTTTTAAATGGACACCTCTAATTCAGTCACACACACACACATGCACACAAACACATGCATACATGCACGCATGTTTACATGAGTGCACACCCATATATTTCATTTCTTGTCTTTCTGTTTAAATGAAAAATGAAAATACAGACACAGACACTCTGTCTGTGACAAACACACACGCTCACACCACAGTTAAATTTCACAGACTAACAAACTAAAGCAGACTTACCCAAAGTGTCCCCCAGAATTGTGACACACTCACACAGACCAAAATTGATTTTTATAGACTAGCAAATTAAAGCAGACTTACCCAAAGTGTCCCCCAGAGCGACGACACTTTTCTTGTCTAAGTCAGGTCGACTGGAATGGTTGGAAAGAATCATGGCAAGGTGAGGCCGCCAGTCTCCCCACCTCTCATCCACCACATTCTGCACATATCCACCATTAACCCTTTTACTACCCTTCTTTTTCAAAAGAGGGAGATTCTCTTTTTTTTTTTTTTTTTTTTTTTTTTTTACTGTTCATGGTTGCAAGGGCATGTTCAGTGATCAGTGGTTGCATTAGTAATACATCACAAAATATTTGACAAAACATGCTTGGGTCATTTCTTTCTTTCACTGCAATTCAGAATCTACAATTATTTATCAGTATATACAATCTTGACAACAGCATCTGTGTCAGAAGATGGTGGCACTACCAGTATCTGATGCAATGGGCAAAAACAATCCCAAAGAGCAAAATGTTCTTGTTTCGTTTTATGTTCTGATTTGTCTGTGTTTTTTGAAAGTTTACTATTCAAAGGTTAATCTGAAAAACCAACCAACCAACCAACCAAAACATACTGAAACAATACTACACACACACGCACACACGCGCGCACACACGCGCGCACACACGCACGCGCGCACGCACGCACGCACACACATACACACACACACACACACACACACACACACACACACACACACACACACACACACACGAAATGATCCACAGACTACATTTTTCACATCTATTTAAAGTGTGAAATACGATCCTAAGAAAATGGTCTAACCACTTTTATGTACGTTGCAGTTCAGTGATTATAAAAAGTAATATACCTGAAAGGCCACACCTTTAACCTTTATCCCTTTCAGAGATGATATCATCAGACAGTTAAATCATAAAATGACATGGTATCCAAATATGATACATTTCAATGTGTTTTAGAATGCAATTTATCAACAAGCACTCTGAAAAGTTTAATGTGCTTGCGAGACTGCAGCTGAGTCATAATGCAATGAATACTGCTATAGATTTGAAGAAAGTTGCAGGCATCAGAGGTGCTTCATACTCTACAATCTTACAATGGAAATGGAAATTCAAAACTGGGAAGAAGGGGAAAAACTCTGCAAGCTAAAGCAACTGCTGAAGGGACTTCACATGAGTGATTTGGCTTCTGTATCCAAACCTGTGAAAGAATGCCCATACATCTGCATTTGAGAAGTGAAAGCTTTCAATTTCATATGGAACAGTTCTGAGAATTCTACACAATGACCTTCAGCTTCCAAAACTAGCCGTAAAGTGGATGCCGAGTAAGCTGACAGAGGGACTAAAGAAGCAACAAGCACACGCTGCATGATCTGTTCAACCTTTTTGGACTGGATGGACCTAAATGTGTGACAGTTGTAGTCACTGGAAATAAGACATAAGAGATAAGACAGTATCACCAGCAGTTATAGAAATAAAGCCTGGATGGGCCAAAATGATCAAAGGCACACATTTGCGTGCAAGGATTCCAGGGCAGATGTTAACCATACTTTTTAACCACCAAGATCCCACATACAACGCAGAAACCATGTTACCCAAAGTCACTCAGAAAATCAGCAGACCTTTCCCTGAAGAAGTTTCACTGCATCTGGGACCTTGCAAAAGATGTGAAATCAGAGCTCAACACTATCCCTTAAGAGGAATATCCAAAGGCCTTTTCTAACTGGCACAGGCCCTTACGACATTGCATCAAAGTGGGAGAAGAATACTTTGAAGGGACACTTTTATCTTAGCCAGGTGCATCAGCCTCCAAGAAAATCACATCTGATCCTTTTGTTTTGATCATACCTCATTCATAAACTTCATAATCATTCAAAGTACAGCTGGTTGTTTTTTAAAGAACACCTGGCGACTGCACAAAATACAATTTTCTTAAAACACATTCCAATAATACGATCTTCTCATGAAATGAAGGTTCACAGAACGACTGTCCGCATGCATGCAGCTGTGTACATGGGTGCCTATGTGTGTGCACCCACATGATTGCACAAGTGTGTGTGTGTGTGTGTGTATGTGTGTGTGTGTGTGTGTGTGTGTGTGTGTGTGTGTGTGTGTGTGTGTGTGTGTGTGTGTGGTGTGTGTGTGTGTGTGTGTGTGTGTGTGTGTGTGTGTGTGTGCGCGCGCACATGTGCATGTCTTCACGTGTGTGCACAGGCACATGCTCAAGAGTGTGTGTGTATGAATGTGCGAGTATATAAGAGAAAAAAAAAATCTGAAATGACAGGAGCTGTTGACACTTTTCTCAATAGTACACTAAATATATACAAAGCTAAGACAATAACATGTCAAGGTAAAGGTTATCCCCTGCCTTGCTGCTTTATCTTTACCAACCCTGAAGAGGGTCAGGTTCCCATTCACAGCTGAGTGGACTGGGGGCCCCATGCATGAAGTTTTTCTCATGCAAATCCATGCAGTCAGCTTGGAAGATGGGAGCTCTAGCTCTATGTCAACCAGGACTAGACAACAGTCAACAAATACAAAACATGCTTACAGTGACGGAGGCAGGCTGTCGCCCTGACATCAGCTGGTACAAGGTCTGCAGAGGGTCGTTCATGCGCATAGCAGTGTTGGCAAACCGTGTCATGACGCTGGCATAAGTGCGATTGTCCATTTTACTGGCCAGGAATAAGGCGTGACCCCACAGGTTATGCTTCATCGCCCAGTCTAATGCCTCCTGCAAAACAAAATCATAAACAAATGCTCAACACTATTGTGATTGAACTTGCCACTATCCATTTACATGACTGGCCTGTGCCTGCATAAAGATGGAACGAAAAAGGGATATTTTTGGCCTTTTCCACTTTTTATAACAAAAATGTAAATAAATCAAGTGTTCGACTCACAAGGCACTTCTGTTATTCTTATTGCTGTTTAACCGTTTGACTCCCGCACCATATTCACCAACAGCAAAAACTTAACCCTTTGACTCCTTCACCCTATCCACCAGCTTCTTGCAGGAAGCTAGTGGATAGGGTGAGGGAATTAAAGGCTGGCTAGTCGACAATGCAGGATGCTGGTGGACTGGGTGCGGGAATCAAAGCCCAGCCGACTGCGTACAGCCATATCAGGGTGAAGGCAAAGTAATTTGGACAACTAAGAGTCTATTGTATATTGCAAAACAACTAATGCCAGTCGTAGCCTGTCATGAAAGTGGTAAGGAAGAAGACAATTCACCCACAAGGGTGAAAACTGACTATCTCTTTATGGCTTGGTCAGAAAGCAACCATCATGATGTGAAGAACATAATCATTATGCCCCACTGCACAGTCAATGCGTCTTATTGTTATTGTTGCTAAAAGCACAACCGACTGCATAGAGCCATATCAGGGCTATGACCCTTTCAAAAGATACATAACTTCAACAGGGGGAAAAAAAAAGAAGAAAATTAAGTATGCATATCAATGCATTCGCGCACATAATCTAAGGACATGCCCCTGGCATCACACAGGGGATCTAAAAAATACTCCTGAATACAAATTTAAGCATAACTAAGGACACTAAAACATAAATAAAAAGCGGCCTAAGTTACCCAAAATTGCTTCCACATATGTCACCTCCCTAGAGCCAAAAATGCATTTAATACCTGTACCCAATTATCAATCCTAAGAAAGAGTACGTAAAATTTTATCGAATGCATACAGGTGAATGGACCAGCAAGGCAGAAAATGATAAGAAGAAATGACAGAAAGCAAAGGAGGAAGAAAGAAACAAAGAGAATGACAGAAAAGAGGAAATTTCCAGCACAGATTTTCCAGAAGGTGGGGTACTATTTATACTGAAAGAGCGCCCGGCATCCCCATGGGGGAAGTCAGTGCTTCAAAGCAAAATGCAGTAAGACACATATACACATACCCCTTACCTTCTTGCGGCCATACAGCAGCAAGTTCCTGAAGCGATCAGTGGACTCTTCCAGCATCTGAGCAGCGGTGACAATGGTGCGTTCTGCCGACACCCTCACAGCAGGGCTGGAAGCACCAGAATCCCCTTCCTTGTCTGGTGTGCCCAAGGGGTCTGAGCTGCTGCTCTGAGTGATGCGCATCCCACTCACTTTGTACTCATGGGTTGAGGGTTCATGCCCGGCCAGGAGGAGATCAGCGATGTCTGTTCCGATGATTGTCTGGAAACGGGAAATAGGATCAGAATGAATGTTGTTATTGTTGTTACATTGTCGTTGTCTTTATTTACCTTCTTTCTGTTATTTCAGCTACAATTGAAAATTGAAGTGGTAAAGGAAAGAAAACCTTGTGCACATGTTAACAACAGCCTGATTCCTGCAGAGGTCCAGTGCTTTCATTCCAATTTGACTGTTTGAGTTTGCACAGGTGCATATTCTGCTCAAGAAAACCATGTGGCTTCAGATCTCTCAACCTGTGAATGGATGATACCATTATGTGCTCTGTTCAAGGCTAGGAAAGGTAAAGCAGTGAGAAAGATGGGACAGGACCACCCTCATAATGATGGCTCACACAGAAGTTAACACATCCGCGACAGGACGTGACTACAGTCGTGAACGCTGAGCTTCACCTACTGCCGCGTCGCTCTAAAAGTTGTTTCGGTGATATATGGTACAGAATCTGTGATTGCTTTAAATTAGCAGGCTTTTGGAGAGATGTGAATTACTTCCCTTATAGCAGACACTTCCGTCTGTCGTTGTGCGTTGTCAGTACGTTGTCTGTGCGCAAATTTTGAACCAAAAATGGATAGGAGACGTATGTCGAAACAGGAGATTCTTGAACTGCCGGATCTGAATTAGATGAGTCTTTTTCACCCCAAGAAAGTGATGATAACAGTGACAATGAGGAAGATTCTGCTGAAACTGTGTCAGTGAGAGAAGGAGAGAATGATGCAACTCTGTCAGTGTCAGTATGAGTGTCAGTGATTCCCAGTACGAGTAATCAACGAACTGATCGGGGTGGCAGGGGGATTCGACGCTCCTCTCAGATTCGATCTGGTGGCTAAAAACTTTTAAGTAAAGCTTTATAAATAGCACAGCTAAACTCAGCATCCTTTTTTCATTAAGTACACAAATTTTGTGACAATTGGACTTCATTCATGCCTGCTAGAGGTTTTTTTTTACAACCACTGGTTTTCTTGAAAACTACTGGTGGCAGGCTCAGGCTGGCAGGAAGTTCAGGCAGAGGCAGGGCCAGTCACAATAGTGTTAAGGTCCCTACCACTCCACTCTCCTGAAACCAGAATTACGGAACAACCTTTCCTTTTACATGCAACAAATAAATGGTCACATTAACCCTTTGACTCCTACACCCTGTCCATCAACTGCAAAAATTTAAACTTAGCTAACATGGTTGGCAATGAAGAATGCTTGGCGGACAGGGTGCAGGAATCAAAGGGTTAAGGATGAGTTTTGTGGTCTCTCTGAATGGAGTCTATCTGTTAAATTTACAACACCTCTTGTTTCCAGAACTCTTTTAACATTCCTTAAAAACACCAACTAATAAACACAAATGTTACACACATCATCCTCATTTCAATAACTCAATAAAACTGTACCACACACGCCTACCAAACAAACCTGACCATCCACATATAATCATACTTGTTATCCTATAGACCATTTAATGTCGTGTTAACATAATCGTTTCATTTAAAAAACAACAACAACATAATTATATACACCAACACACACAAATCGTTCTATTGAAAAAAAGAACACACACACAAACACCCACACACACATGTACACACACGCGCGCGCGCATACACACACACACTTTCTCTCTCTCTCTCACACACACACACACAGACACACACACAGACACACACACACACACACAAGCACATTCAGTTTCACACCAGACAGCAAAATGCTCAAATTCATCACAGCAAAACAGATATGCATGCACCCACCCCATTCTGCTTCAACAGCAGATCCAGTAGGCGCCAGATCAGTTCTGCTGAGTCCCGGTCCAGCATGTCTACATTGTCTGCACATTCTTTGGCTTTGGTCTGGCAGTGCAGCAGGACATCGTTCTTGTGGGTCTCATTTCTGTGAATTCAAAGCCACTGTCATCAGGAATCATCTGTATTGTCACTGATGGGTTACACTGGGTTTGATTTTTGTCTTTTCTTTTTTCGTTTATTTATTTTCTTTTTTCTTTCTTTCATTTTTTTCCAATCAGTAATTGTCTGACCGGTTGCACTGCACTGGACTGGACATATTCTCTCCCCCCACCTTTCCTTCTTTCTTCTAGCAGGGATTGTACAGGCATGGTACTGGAAGAAAAGCATTTTTCCCTGAAAAGTTTGGGGGTCCAGGGGGCTATGCCCCCTGGTAGGGTCAAGGGGCAAAGCCCTTGTGGGGGTCAGGGGGCATTGCCCCCTGAAGCTGATGGTTTTTCAGCAAATCTAGCCAATAAAAAAGCCTTTCCTTGTTTCATATTAAGCAATTTCTGCCACAAAAAGGGCTCTCCTAGAATCACTTTATCACTCATTCCTTCAACCCAAAGGAAGTTTTTAAACCAATGTAATCATACAGCAAAAATGAATACATGATCTATATTGCTTTAAGTGGAATACATTAAATCAATTTATATACATTTTACTTACTTTGCCAATGGAGCACATGCGCAGTGTCAGTGTACAGTTTGCACAACTGTGGTCATCATGTCCAGCGTCACCAACACATCACAGCACAGCCAAGTAGTGGTATACTTCATATCATAAGAGTTCCAGTTTTCTTCAGTATGTCTAATTTTTTTATGATCTGTCTTCTCTACATTAATTGCTTCCAGATCGGAAAGCAATGGTGATTGTCTCGAAATGCGCATGCGCGGAAGTAGTCCTACTCAATGTGAGCTGCTTTTGGCGGGACAAAGGCCTGAAGTGAACGACCTGAAATGAACTCAGAGGGCCGGTTTCGTTGGGCTCGCAGTCTTTTTTTTTTTTTTTTCCCTCCCCAGTTTTCGCGGATTTCCGCGAATTCGCGGACATGTACCATGCCTGTTGTATGAATCTCATTGATAGGATTACATTAGACAGCTATTTGTTTGTTTGGGTTTTTTCCCTTCTTTTCTTTTCTTTTTTTTTTTTTTTGCACAGCAGAGCCTTGGCTCATTCATGTTGGAGGAATACATGCTACTATAATTCCTCCAGATTACTCTTAGTTTGCATATGTAAGTGGGAAATTGCATAAGATGATGATGTCAGAATGTAGAAGACTAGATACAAACATGCCTGCATGGCAGAAGCGAAAGTTGGAGTTTTAAGCCACTTAGATCAACAAAAATTTTCTTATTACTTTCCATGAAATCACAAGCACATACAGCTCAGAAAACATTTTTATTTGCAATAAAATGTCATGAATTTGCCAAAATCATTTTTAAAAAAATGCACAGGAGCATGCGAACTGTGCATCCATGTGTGCAGCAATTTAACCCCTGCCCAGTGCGATCCAAACAATGAGAGAAAACATTGCTTGGAACGCAACATACACAAATACCAACCTGACCAAAGGACCAGGGAAAACTCGGAGCTCTTCAACTTCAGGACTGTCCTGTAGCAGCACCTGAAGGTCGTGAATCTCCACAGTGGCAGGCTGACCTTCTGAAGGTCGTGTGGGTAGAACCGTAACCAGCTGGCCAGTGGGGCCAAAACACACACGCACGTGGGGAAGGATGTATTTGGGGGGTGTCATACGTCCCTGCTGGTAGCCTGAAAAAAACAAAAACAAAAGCGGCATCTCATGTTGTGAGGAATGTCAAAAACAACCATGGAATTGTGTATCAAAATGACAATACTGTGAGTGTAAGCATGTGCCTCTGTGTGTGTGTGTGTGTGTGTGTGTGTGTGTGTGTGTGTGTGTGTGTGTGTGTGTGTGTGTGTGTGTGTGTGTGTGTATGTGTGTGCGCGCAAGTGTACGTCTGTGTGTATTTGAAAGTACTAGAATGTTTTCCATGTGTGTGTGTGTGTGTGTGTGTGTGTGTGTTGTGTGTTGTGTGTGTGTGTGTGTTGTGTGTGTGTGTGTTGTGTGTGTGTGTGTTGTGTTGTGTTGTGTTGTGTTGTGTTGTGTTGTGTTGTGTTGTTTTTGTGTGTGTGTGTGTGTGTGTGTGTGTGTGTGTGTGTGTGTGTGTGTGTGTGTGTGTGTGTGTGTGTGTGTGCATTATTATACAAGTCTGGTTGTACAACAGAAGCGTATACAATAGAAACAAAAACCCAATAGTATCAACATTTACTTTAATGTGAAATGCCGAACAGTATATTTTCTAAAAGTCAATACATGTACATATCATTAGACTTCATGTACTAATGATCTGTACACTCCCAAAAGGCAAAGTCAAACACATCTGTGTGTGGTAGCCTAGAGGATGGAACACCAGATTCACACCTTGGTTTAAACATACTGCTCAAGACCACCCAGACGTAAATGACTACCTGTTCTTCAACAGCGCCAGGGAAGGTAAAGAATAATTGAGGGAGATGGGCACCATCACCATAATGACGGATCTGAGAAAAGCTGAGGTCTCTTTAACATCTGGCTCTCCAACTACTGCTCAGGTTACAGGAAAAATCTTTACTTTTTACCTTTGCTGCATTATTCCTTTGACTTCCGCACCCTATCCACCAACTGCAAAAACTTAACCCTTTGACTCACTCACCCTATCTACCAGATTCCTGCAAGAAGCTGGTGGATAGGGTGAGGGAGTCAAAGGGTTAAATTTTTGCTTTGCTAACATGGTTGACAATGCAGAATGCTGGTAGACAGGGTGCAGTAGTCAAAGGATTAAACCACTGCAATCAAATCTAACTCCTGAAAAATAATGACAGAAGCCATAACTTGTAAGGTATTTTTTCTTTAGTATTGTAACTCTTGAAAAAAAAAAGACAGAAGCCATAACTAGTAAGATATTTTGTTTTTTCTTCAGCCTTGCAATTTTTTTTTTTGGATTTGTGTACGCATGTTCTTTTTTGCCCACACTGTGCAGGGTGTGTGCTGTTGCACAGTCTGCATTCTCCATCATCCTCAGAGGAGGGGTGCAACAAAAGAAACATTTTCATTTGCTAATTTTGTGGTTGTAAGAGTTTACTATCTACAGATACTACGAAACTGACATTATGAACAGGCAAACTTTGTCCCAAATGGGGTGGGTCAGCTGACAGAGCTGTGGTCTCAAGATCTGTGATGTCTTTTTTTTCCCTTTTTTTTTAAGATCATTGCATTCAGGGAGGTTACCTTTGTACTCACTTTTTTTTTTCGTCCCGTTTTCTACACCACCTCAAATTAATGGCCACAGAAGCTGGAACAGTTTCTACAATGTGATGATGATGATGTCGATGAGGATGATAATCATGATGCTATGGAGTTCCATCTAGGATTGAGACTGCATGACAGGGCTGTACTCTACGCTTACTATCATAATACATCCTGACGTCAACCAGGCCCAAGAGATACAGACACCTGTGGCGCTGGTCAAAAGATTTGAGCAACACCCTCAATGACGCATCCGTGAAGTGGATGAGACTCGACTGTGTGGTCTCAGTCTTCCCAATGAGCCCATAGCACACCCAACTTTGGGTAGGAGCCGGTTACAACCGAAAAAATCCCACAATGATTTTTCAAGGGACTGATGGGATTTGGGACCGATGGGGATTTGAACCCACAACCTTCCGTCAGGAGTCTGATGTGCTAACCACTACACCACTGCGACTGGTATTATCTGTGATGTCTTGTTAAATCCCAGTCAGAAACAAAAACTGTCCTGTTCACCATCATTTCTTGATGCTCCAATTATTCTGGCAATGTCAACTTGTGTTTCGTAATCCCAACCCATCCCTTTCCGTTTCAAAAGTTTGCTAGCACACAGGATTTTGCACAGGCTCAAAAAGCCTGCAACTGTGTCAGTTCCACAATTCAACTTCGTTATCTGTTATTGTTTAAAGCCCAGGTGACTGTGTAGAGCCATATCAGGGCTATAACTGCTTCAAAAAACACACAAAACTTCAACAGGAAAAAAAAAAGAATTAAGTATACGTATCAATGGATTTAGGCACATAACCTAAGGACATACCTCCAGCATTGACCACTCCATCCAATTCATCACACAGTGGATTTAAAAAACACACCTGAATACAAATTTCAGCATACCTAAGGACACTAAAACATCTAAAAATGGGCACAAAGTGCCTAAAATTGCTGCCACATATCTCACCTCCCTAGGGCCAAAAATGCTCTTAATACATGTACCCAATTATTAATCCCAAGAAAAAGTACATAAGACTTTATCAAACACACACAGGTGAATGGACCAGCAAGGCAGAAAATGATAGGAAGAAACGAAAGAAAGCAAAGGAACAAGGCAGAAACAAAGAGAGTAACAGAAAAGAGGAAATTTCTAGCACAGAATTTCCAGAAGGTGGGGACACTAGTCAGAGTGAAAGAGCCCCTGGCATCCCCACTGGGGGCCACAATTCAACTGAACATGCTGACATCCTGTACGTGTGAGGTAAAAGGGGATTATTGGAGTGGCTTGCATACACACTTATTTTCTCTATTTTCTTCCTTATTTCCACTGTACCTCCTTGCTGCTGTTCCCCGTACTGTGCGTAATTGTAGTAGGGATATTGGTATTGGTCGTAGTATCCACTGCCATAGCCATCATAACTACTACCGTAGCCACCATATCCCTGTCCATAAGAATCTTTGTCTCTCTCTGATCGACTGGATGGTCGAGAAGTTCGGCCATAGTAGTCTTGTGAGCTGTTTGACAATGAAAAATGTTTCAGTAAAAAGCAATACAAAAAATCTTCTTCCCTACAAATTTCATCAGATCAAATAAAAGTCCTCGTACACAGATTTGAAACTTTTCTCAAAGTATTAGTAATACAGGGAACGATGCACATGCAAAATAGCAAATTACACACAAGTCATGATATCATGATAACAATTCATAAATGACATATTAGTAATAATAAGTGTTCTGTAAAGTTACAAAAATATGTCATTCAGTATTCATAAATGACATATTAGTAATAAAAAGTGTTCTGTAAAGTTACAAAAATATGTCATTCAGTAACGATATAAAGTTTCTCTTGCATAATGAGTAGGACAAACTACTGTTAGTGTCTGATAACTATACTTCCACAACTACAAACTTCACTTGGTTACAGGCAATACTGATCACTTGGTTAAGTGTTATTCTTGTCAATCTTAACAAGGATTCAAATAAAAACAGACCACTTTCAGCTGATCTAAAATAGTTGCATAAAGTTAGGATGCCGAAGTCTAGTGAAGTCATATGACTTAATCATTCAAATTAACGCATCCAAGGTAATGAAACAATTTTATGTCACAGATAAGTAAACAAAAGCAAAATGCATCAAGACATTCCAAAACTATAAGAGCAACTAGACTGCAGAACTAAAGAAAAATTACAAAAATATTCACCCCCATTCCCCCACTTCCCTACACACACACACACACACACACACACACACATAATCCCCATGCAAAAAAAAAAAAAAAGAAAAAAAAAAGGGAGACCAAGACAGTTCTAATCTTTTCTGAAACCTTATGCAAGCAGATCAGCTTTCTACTGCACAAAATCAAATCATGAAAAAAAAACCCCAAAAAACCTGAACTAACATTATACTACACAATCAGGAAAACAAAGCCATGTAAACCCAGCAGAAAGAGAAAGCTAACTGTTCACTACTACTGATAAGCTGGGAGCACACCCTGTGCAAATTGCCAAGTCAGACAGGATGGAAACACACATCTGCATTTGCTGTCTCACTCTACCCAAACAAAGACAGATGCAATTAAAGGACCAACTACATAAACTTCAAGGATGTAGCCTCTATAAAATGTAGGAGAAAAAAAAGGTCTAAAGTAGTGTCAAACAAAACTGAGTTACCTGGATCTCAAGCATAAAAATGATGATATTGCTAAGCAAAACTACCTAATTCGATGGTACTGCTGACTAAAACTACCTAAACCTCATGCCTTTAGAAAAATGTGGGTGAAAAACAAATCTGTGGTAGATTTTGATTAGAAGACAAAACTCACCATGGGTGTGTTAGTATGGTCACTGGGTATTATCAGAACATTGCAACTTAACGAACAATCCAAAGAAAATTCCTCAACCATACTTATCTTACATACTGTTCGTGGCATACTTGAGTGTATGTGTGTTTAGTTTTGCTTTTCTTTTTATTGTTTGTTTTTCACATACAAACAGTACAACAAATATTTGTCCACTGTGATATATTATAGAAAACTATTTGGTCAGAGGACAATTGTGGTTGGTGACATAACATTTTCCAGAACAAAACCGAGGCCACTTCTGTGTCTTGTTTCATTTAAGAATTATTAAGAATTCTGAGCATTTCCCCATAACTGCAACAGAACAGATCTTTTATCAATTTTTCACATTTTTGGTATTAGAGTATCATGAGAAAATACATGTTCATTATGAATGATTATTTGTTTTTTGAAATTGTCTGCATTGAAATAGCATGAACAATAAAATACTATTATGTTTCATTATACATTGTTCTAAAACTGTGTCTTGAAAGTAACAGAAACTTCACTTTTTAATCTGCTATTGCCTAGTAAAATCGAAGATGTTTTTCCACCATTTCATTTTGTAGTAAGGCCCCAACATTTCTGTTGTGGACATCATTCATAATAAACAACTGTAAAATTATGGGACAGGGCAGCCACTGATAAACAGCTTTGTCTTTTCGTCACTCTTCTCTTGCCAGGCTGTTGTACTGTGCACTGGCCTAAGACACTATTGCACAATTAGTTGCGTGCTGTTTATGCAAGCAGAGCACTGGATGGCAGGGTAGCTACCCTTAATGTGTCTAACAATGAAACCTCACCATCCATTCTGCTCGTGCATCTTGCAGAAAAGAGTAAAGTGAAAAGTTGTATCACTTGGGTCAACTAGAGTTGCCAACATTCTCTAACAGCCTGTTGATGACTGGGGGTTGCCTCCAGTTGTGAACATTTACGAAGTTATGGCCAACTAGAGGAGTCAAATGTGGTGAAATAAATTAAGTCAGGGAAATCTTGTTGAAGGATGAAATGTGTTTGGTATCGTGAAGTAGTCTGATGGAGAGTCAGTCTGACATATAAAACAACACATTTTAACAAGGAATATAATGTTATCATGAAGACTGAACAAGGATTATAATGTTATCATGAAGAACTGTTCCGTATGCTTGTAAAGCCGAGTTACTGTTGGAACCTTTTAACTTTTTTCTAATTCATATGTTTGTGTAAAGAATATGAAAGAGGGGAAGGATGGATGGAAAGGAGAAAAACAAGATGGTGAGGTATGGGACGGGACAGGAAGAAGAGGGTAGGTGGATGGGGGAAAACAGAGAAAAAGAACACCCAATATTCATTCAGACTGAGTAAGAACTTCTACAATCAATGCCTAATGCTGTTTACTAATACCAGTAAAAATACGATTATTTCACTAAATATGTTAAAAAAAAAAAATTAAAAAAAAGAAACTCCACAAATGAACAAAATTACAATCATGACAGACCCCACAGAACCTCACTGAATACCTCAAGTAAAACCACATTCAGATCTTTTTTTTTTCAGGCATGGGAACTGGGGCTTGGGAGCATGCTCCCTTGAGACATTTTTTTCCATGTCAATCAAAATCTAAGCTTTTCAGGACAAGCCTCTGCTATTTTTCATGATTTATAATGATGTGAAATGTAAAGCAATTTACATTTTATACAAAGAACCCACAACCTCAAGTCTTCTTCATGGTTTGTAAAGATCTGAAAAGTTTATTTACATCATCATCATCATCAGGTGCCCTGCCGCATGGCGTTGGCGACCATGGACTTCCAACCATCTCTATCTCTCGTTGCCCCTAGCATCTTCCCCACCCTCTTCATCCCCAGCCAAACTGCAAGTCCGTCCAGCAATCTCTCCCTGGTGCTCTCTTTCCCTCCAGCTTTCCCGTTGTGACCAGGTGCTCCAAATCCCCCTTCCTCATAAAATGGCCTATAAATGTTGCCTGTCTTTTCCTAATTTTCCTTATGAGTGATCTACTTGAGTCTGCCTCCATCAAGACTGTCTCGCTTGTTTTCTTTGCTGTCCATGGAACTCTCAACATACTTCTGAGAAACCACATCTCGGCTGCCTCAATCTTGCTCTGGCTTTGCTTGCTGACTGTCCACGCCATAATAAACAAAAACAAACAAAACATGACTCTTTAGCAGTACCGTGTGTGTGATGTTCATGTGTCTCTGTCACCAACCTTCACCTCTACAACAGCAGATGCCCACTCCCACTTCTACTTGTTTGACAATGTCGCGATGCATGCCAAGACAACAAACCAACATTGCAACAAACTTGTAAAAAGAATGCAGTGGTAAAGATCTGGCAACTGTGTTTAACACTGTAGCCTGCTTGCAAGAGTTTGACAGTTTCAAATGAAGCTATGCTCACCGTTCAACTGACTAAAATAGGCAGCAGCGGCACGCAAGTATACTGTGTGACTTTTCACAGGCATCCTGTGAAGAGCTAAAGCAGTGCTTTTGTTTTTGTGCCCCAAATTTTTTTTTCCACATATACTATTTTGTTCACGTGGAAAATAGATTTTACTAACGCAAAAACTTGCTTTTTCTCTGACAATTTTTTCGCTGACAATTCCCATGCCTGTTAATGTTTAAGTCCTATGACCACAAGACGATCAACCCTGTCTCTCTCGGAAGTCTCTCACTCTCTCGTCCCACAGCCAGAGGGCCACCTCACCTCGGATCAGAGTCATCAAAAGCAGGGGTTTGTCCCCTTGAATGACTGGCGATGCTGGATCGATCGAGATCCTCATAGGGGTATTGCGACTGGGGTGGTAGTGGTGGTACGGGGTGCCCATAATAGTCAGCGTACCTGGTAAGTGGGGGTTAACAAGGGGAGCATGCATCAGTGAGTGAGCTTTTGACTACAGCTTTAGTCGAAGATGCGGTGCACAAGCTCAGAAAAATTAGCAGAAAGAGCAGTTTGTCGTACACCTTTACAGTCACGCCGTTTCTTTTCATGATGAAAGAAATAAAATTTTGTTTCAATTTGAATAATTCATGGTTTACGGATGGATTTTTATCTATCAAATACGGGTCATAGGTCCAATACCCTGCACAGCCATAAATATACATATCTCAGTGGGATTAGCATTATTTGTTTACAGGCTGCAATGGCCCAAACAATTAAAAAAGACATCTCCCCCCCCCCCCCCCCCCCTGCTCCTTCCCCCAGCAACCATTTTTTACATATCAAAGAGTGAGAAATACAAAAGTTTCAATGAACATGTCCAGTTTAAATTGCTGCAAACTTCTGCTTGTTTTAGTGTATCATGTATTAGCATTAAGAAGCAAAAGCTTACTGCATATGCGTCAGTAAAGCATATGTAAAAGAGACAGACGCTGATTAATTTAATTGCAGTACAAACAACAGTAATTATAGATAATGATTAATTATAACTACAGTACTCGCAATAACAACAACAATAATGATGATGATGATAATGGCGATGATGATGGTAATAAAAATAATAATGATGGTAGTGATGATGATAATGGTGGTGATGATGACAATAATAATAACACTGATGATAATAAATGATGATGATGCCGATGACAATGGTGGAGGTGATAATGATAAAAATCAACAAAAAGAAGAAGCTGTAATAGTACATAAGTGAACCAAACACACACAGTACGGTTACAGTAGTAACAGTAGTAGTAGAAGAAGCAAACAGAAAAACAGTAATGAATGATCAGCAAAGAACTTTTAATTCAAGAAAAACAATTCTAGTGAGGCGTGAGTACATTTGTTTCTGAAAAAGACAGAATATCAGAATGACCTACCCAATTTGTTTATTTGTCTATGATCAAGAAAATGACTAATTAAACTGTATCTGTTTCTATGACTTTCATCGCTTCTGATCTACATTACTTCAGCTGTGAGTTTTATGCCTTTTAGGAGTTTCTGTCTTCAAGTTTGTTACTTCATGCTCATGTAAGGAGGATTCTCAATAATGATTCTGAAGAGAATGAAAACAGTCTCCAGTGACCAAGTTCTGTTTCAGCGTAACTGTAAAGGTGCATATTACATAAAAGGACATATACTGCACACACAAAAACCTCAACCCTCCTCACACCTCTCACTGAAGATTAGCATACACGCCTGTAAGCATACACGCCTGTAAGCACACACACACACACACACACACACACACACACACACACACACACACACACACACACACACACACACACACACACCACAGAGCAGGGTGGCAATAAGGCTTACCTTCCCTTTGCCATAACAAACATACAAAACAAACAGCACTGAAAACATAAGGTATGTAAGGGTGAGGGTATTTGGGGATTTGGGGGAAGGAAGATGGAGGGGGGACAGAAGATCTCAAAATCATAATAGAACAGAAGCAATCCATACTACCAAAACTGTTACCATTCACTAAAATTCAAACAGAGCCAGAAGAATTGAAAAGACAAAAGTAAAGAACATTCCATACAAACAGAGATGTTACTATATTATTAAATGAGGTCAAAATAGAGCAGAGAATTCAAATCATGTACAAATTACATTCCAGATATGGTGATGAAGTAGCTCTCTGGAAGGTATAATTTCCAGGAAACATTTGATACAGCATAGAAATGAGTTGTGTGTACAGTGGAACAAGCTCACAGGTCGGCCAAATTAATTTCTAAAGGCCAGTTGAAACAAATTACTGATATCCATTTCACTCCCATCACCCTATCCACAATCTTCCTGGTGAACGTGTTCCACCATACATGAACAGGTGTTAATGGTAAATTCCATGTGTATGCACTGTGTGTGTATGTGTGAGAGAGAGGAGAGAGAGAGAGAGAGAGAGAGAGAGAGAGAGAGAGAGAGAGAGAGAGAGAGAGAGAGAGAGAGAGAGAGGAGAGAGAGAAGAGAGATATCACCATGCACATTTATGTGCATGTCTGGATATGGCTGAATATGTACATGTATTTATGTGTGAGTTTGCATTTATCTGTTTTTCAACACAAGTACAGAATAAAATTCATAAATCTTACACAAATATATAACAGTGTTATTAAAGACTACAAAATTTAAAATACATTTAAAAAATAAAGCATGCAGATATAATTCAGATCTGACAATGCTACTGTATTTATTAAAATCTAACCTTTTTCCCAGCATGAAATCTGAAGACCATTTCTTTTATGCTGCTTAGCACAAACTGCATTTTTAATCAACCTCAATTAACTGTAAGTTATGTATTAACTATCAATCATGCATCAATTATCAATTCTCACTGTCTACCTATCAATCATGAATCACATCAATTTTCAAAGAAATCATCAATTAATCAGCTATCAATTTCTTAATGAAAATAATCAATTAATCAGCTATCAATTTCTCAACTGAAAATAATCAACTATTAATTTCTCATGAAAAGCAAGCTTATTCAAAGTAAGTTTCATTTCCTTAAACCATATTTCTATGTCACTCAATCGAAAATAACTTATTCCAACACTATACTTCTATCAAAAATCTTTTTCCAACAAAATTTCATCACATAGATCATACCAGTCAATTGATCAATCAAACTCTGAACCAACAAACTAGTCATAAAATCATCATAAAAACCAGTCAATAAAGTCTGGTGTCAGTTAATGAATGAGACATCTTTCATAAAGTGAGACATTTTTCATAAAGTAAGAGTCACAAAGTTAGATAATCAACACCCATCTTTCCTGTAGGTTAACTGACTCAAAACAGTTATAGTACAAGCCATGACAAAAATAACAATCAACAATATCCGCAATCTACGACCTTACGTAGTTCAATCATGAACTTAATAAGACATGATAAAAATTATAACCAACATCCAGCCCATGTATCTATCTAACCATCCATCCATCAACAATCTATCAATCAATGCATCAGCCACTTAGTTCAATCCTCCCCACCCCCACCATTTTTTCATCTTTTTTGTTTGTTTGTTTTTCCACCAATTCCACAGGGGTCAAAGCAGAGGTCAAACACAAACACAATGGTTAATGCACTAACAAGAAATGGAAAATGGTTTCAGACTTACCGACTGTCATAATGTTGTGGCTGTTGTCCGTAATACTGTCCCATCTCCTCAGCATAGCCGTGTCGGTAGCGCGAGTCTTTGTAGTAGCGGTAGAATCGTTCTCGGTCATCATAGTAGTAATCAGGTGGACCGTAGCCTTCATAGCCTGGGTAGCCTGACAGTACCCAAACAAACAGTAACAGTATAATTTATGTGTCCTTTTTACCACCACTTAAAAAACCAAACAAACAAACAAACGAAATGCCCATCTACGGTCTCCACAATCTCACTGAGGAAATAAAGCAAGAACAAACCTTGCCTGCCTTGTTAAGCTGTTGACTATCTCTATGATGAGAATACATTTTGCTATAAACCTCTCCCAACAAAACATACAAATGAAGAACTCCCATCTGTATTCTGAAGTATTTCACCACCAAAATACAAACTCCTCGTGACAGGCTTGACAGGACACCCTGTCAACCATGCCCACCTGACCCTTCCTTCTCTGGCACACCTCTTACTACTTTTACCCCAGTCTCACAAAAAGAAATTTTCAACACAATCAGATCCATGTCGTTCAAAACCTGCGAACTGGATCCTCTTCCAGGTTCTCTCTACTCCGACTGTCTCCCTACTCTCCTCCCATTCATCACTGACATCATCAACACTTCTTTTCAAACTGGAACTGTCCCAGATTCTTTCAAGTCTGCTATTGTTCACCCTCTCCTCAAGAAACACAATTTAGACCCAAATGAACTGAAAAATTACCGGCCTATCTCTAATCTCTCTTTCTTGTCAAAACTCCTTGAAAAAGTCTCCTCAACCAGCTGAACTCTCACCTGTCTGCCAACAATCTCCTCAATCCTTTCCAGTCAGCCTACCGCCAGTGCCATAGCACTGAAACTGCCCTACTACACATTCTCAACAATCTCCTCCTTGCAACTGATACTGGCAAAGTCTCTCTCCTCACACACCTTGATCTGTCTGCAGCCTTTGATACCACTGACCATGGTATTCTCCTTTCTAGACTTCATCATACTTTTGGCATCTGACATTGCTCTCTCCTGGTTCACTTCATATCTATCAAACAGAAAAACTGTTCTCATCAATGGCACTTACTCTCAACCTGCATACCTGACCTGTGGTGTTCCACAAGGATCTGTCCTTGGCCCTGTTCTTTTCACTCTTTATACCTCCCCCCTGTCCACCATCATCAACTCCCACTCTATAAAACACCACTTCTATGCTGATGACACCCAACTTCAAGACAGTGACTCACCTGATAATATACAGCGCCTGTTGACTCGCACCACTGAGTGTTACTCGGACATTAAGAACTGGATGATGTTCAACAAACTTCAGCTTAATGACGACAAGACAGAAGCTATCCTCATTGGCACCCGTCAGAAACTTTCTCAGCTGCCTCCTCTTTCTCTCCCATTATGTAACACATCAGTCCCAATTTCTGATTCAGCTAAAAACCTTGGTGTCTGCATTGACTCTACCCTCTCCATGAACTTTGTTTCTCAAACTGCCAGATCTTGCTACTATCATCTCCATCGTATAAGCCTGATCAGGAAGTATCTCTCTGTCGAAACAACTGCAAAACTCGTTCTCTCCTTCATAATGTCTCGCACTGACTATTGCAATTCACTCCTGTCTGGTCTTCCTGCCTCCACCATTCACATCCTACAACGCATTCAAAACAATGCTGTACGCCTTGTACTCAAAAAGAAAAAAGCTGACCACATATCTCCTCTCCTGGCACAACTTCACTGGCTCCCTGTATCAAAGCGCATACAGTACAAACTAGACACCATGTGCTACAAAAGCCTCAATAACGCAGCCCCCAATTACCTGTCAAGCCTACTTGAGATCTATCTTCCTTCACGTACCCTCCGCTCTGCTTCCGATCCTCTGACTTTTCGCTTTCCATGCACTAAGCTCAATACCTATGGTCCACGAGCCTTCTTTGTTTCTGGTCCACTCTCCTGGAACAAACTTCCTCTCTCAGTCCGTCAGCAACCTACTTTTGTCTCCTTCAAGTCCGCTCTCAAAACTCACCTTTTCTCCTCTGCATAAAATCCTAACCTCACTCAACCCCCCTCTGCAGCCTGTCTCCGCTCGGAGGGGAATCACATTGTTATAATATATAATTGTATATGATATGCTCTCTATAATTTTCCATTGCTTTTATTGCTTTTATTCTTTCTCCCCATTTATAGCCATGCGTGTGCGTGTGTGTGTGTGTGTGTGTGTGTGTGTGTGTGTGTGTGTGTGTGTGTGTGGTGGTGTGTGTGTGTGCGCGTGCGCGTCGTGCGTGCGTGCGTGCGCGTGTACTGCGTGCGTGTGTGTCTGTTTCAGCGCTTAGATTTGATTTTATCAAGATTTTGCGCTATATAAATATTGTAATTATTATTAATTATTAACTATTATTATTAAACAATTTTAATACACTCAGAGAGGAAACAGGTATAAACTTACATTTGATGTGGGAAACTGGTAGTAATTTCTTTAGTCACTCATCTCTAAATAAGAAGTCATGTGTTATTGTGGTCGAATACACACATAAATGAAAGTAATTTTGTACAAAAAAAAAAAAGAAAAGAAAAAAAAAAAAGTGGTATCTTTCTTCTTCACATGGCAATTGCAGTGTTAGTGCCTACAGAATTTTCCTAGACTGAAGAACTGTCCTAAGAAACCTGAAAACCATAAAATCACATAAATGAGTAAACAGATAATGGAAAGAAATAGACAAAAGCATAAAATGTGTTTTGGTCACTAAAACATAAACAGAACACACACATATGATATGTAACAAGAATGACAAAGATTATAATATGGTTTGTCAATGCCAGTTTTAATACAGTACCTCCACCTCTGTAAGGGTCTCGGTGCTGGGCATAACCCTCACGATCTCTCTCATACTCTGTCCTTGACTTTGGCCGATCGTCTCTTGCTGACCTTGAGGATGGTCTACTTGTTCGCTCCTCATCTGAAAAATACAGTAACACTTCTTTCCTGTTCTTCGTCTGATGAATGGAAACAACCAGCTCCGTATCTGATAACTACCATTGCAAATCTTCATTGACCTTCCAGTTCAATGAATAGATACACCCCTGTCCTCTCTGCAATGAACAACTTTGTTGTCTGTGAAAGCATGCGGAAACTACACTGTAAAGAATTAATTTATCTTCGCGTGCGTGCGTGCGTGTGTGTGTGTGTGTGTGTGTGTGTGTGTGTGTGTGTGTGTGTGTGTGTGTGTGTGTGTGTGGTGTGTGTGTGGTGTGTGTGTGTGTGTGTGTGTGTGTGTGTGTGTGTGTGTGTGTGTGTGTGTGTGAGTGTGTGTGAGTGTGTGTGTGTGAGTGTGTGTGTGTGTGTGCACGCATGTGAGAGAGTGTATGGGCACGTGTGGATATATGTGTGCATTTGTGTTGTGTTGTGTGTGTGTGTGTGTGTGTGTGTGTGTGTGTGTGTGTGTGTGTGTGTGTGTGTGTGTGTGTGTGTGTGTGGTGTGTGTGTGTGTGTGTGTGTGAGATGTATGTAGATTTGTCCCCATGGATGCAAACATGTATCCATGCATACAGAGATCACTGCACACATATATACTACACGTCATTATTGAAGGGCCAGGAACGTTTTTGAGTCAATTTTTGAAAGGAGAAATAACCTATTTTCTCTTACTCTTTTCTCCAATTCGTTGCCGTAACTGAATGGATAAGAGCTCAGACAACATTGCAGTTTCCTTTTGGCACGTGTTTGGGGATTTGCCGATTTGCAATGGGCGGCCCAAGGAAGACAATTTCCACACGAAATTGTCGAATCTTCAGCAGGGTCTCTCTGACGACGCAGGCAAGGTAGCGACAAAATTCGCTTTGCACGTGCAAGGCAAGCCCTTTTTG
Source organism: Monoplex corrugatus (assembly GCA_030674185.1). Taxonomy (NCBI): domain Eukaryota; kingdom Metazoa; phylum Mollusca; class Gastropoda; order Littorinimorpha; family Ranellidae; genus Monoplex; species Monoplex corrugatus. The sequence goes on along the minus strand of JAPXFY010000026.1, from coordinate 38,847,593 downwards.
AACACTACTCCAGCCAAAGTTGCCCGCAGACGAGGATAAAAAGGACCCGTTCTTGGTTCGTTTTAACCATGCTTGCAAGACGACGGATGACGGATGAGCAGCGGGGGAGAGCCCTCGCTCTGCTTGATGAAGGCCTAGCGCAGCGGGAAGTTGCTAGACGACTTGAAGTGTCGCATTCCACAATCCAGAGACTGCTGGAGCGCTTCAATGAGACTGGAGCAGTCCAGGAAAGGCGTCACACGGGTCGACCCAGAGTAACGACAAGACAGCAAGACCGCTACCTTGCCCTCTCCGTCCTGAGGGAAAGGGCATCCACTGCGGTGACCTTGAGGGGTCAGCTGAGGGACGCAACAGGTGCTAACATCAGCTGCAGCACGGTGAGAAGACGGCTACATGAGGCAAACTTGAGGTCACGGAGACCGGCCGTCCGACCCGTGCTGTCACCGGTCAACAGAGTGCGCCGCATGACCTGGGCCAGGGAGCACGTGACCTGGACAAGGCAACAGTGGGCCCGGGTCTTGTTTTCGGATGAGTCCAGGTTCACCCTGACCTTTAACGATGGCCGGGCTCGGGTGTGTGGCGACGTCAAGGGGAGAGGTTCGCTGACGCCACTGTCCAAGAGCATAACCGGTACGGCGGCGGGTCGGTGATGGTGTGGGGTGGCATGAGCCGTGGTACCCGGACCCCCCTGCTCCCCATTGACGGCATCCTGAACGGGGTCCGGTACCGGGACGAGGTTCTGGCGGCCGTGGCACTGCCTGCGCTTGTGGACCTTGGTCAAGGCGCCATCTTCCAGGACGACAATGCACCTGCGCATCGAGCACGCCTTGTGACCGACTTCCTGGAGCAGCATGAAGTCGTCCGTATGGCCTGGCCAGCGTGCTCACCTGACCTGAACCCAATTGAACACCTCTGGGATGTGCTCGGGAGGCGCATCAGGGACAACCACCCCCCACCGGGCACCCTGGCCAGGCTGGTCGACATCCTGCAGATCGAGTGGGCGGCCATCCCTCAGGACACACTCCGTACCCTTGTGGGGTCGATGCATCGGCGCTGTGAAGCATGCATCCAGGCTCGGGGCGGACACACACGATATTGAAAACAGATTGGCCAAATCTGACACTTTCTGTTTTTTGAAAAGGGGGGGATGTTCCTTTAAATGCATGTGCTGTTCACTAATGGGTCATTGTGCTAATTTCTTTTTCCAAAACAGGTGTGGAAATGATGAAATAAAACATAGAATCAATTCTAAACATTGTCAATTATTTCAACTTAAAATTAGAGAGGAAGGAAGAAGTGGCCCTTAAATTATGATTAGGAGTATATATGCATGATTTCATATCTCACTATTCATACGTATACTGTTGTATGATCAGACTAAACAGTTTGGTAAATACCAATTTTACTGTATTATTTCAAAACTAATGTTGCTGGTAACTGCTAGTGGGTTACTGTTTTCTAAGTGTCAGTGGTTCATCAGAGCTGTCGCTTGAGGACCATGGTGATGGTCTCCTTCCAGGGGGTCTCTCATTTGGTCTGGCTCAGCGACTGAGTGATTACTGTTGTTAGTATGGGGCTTAGTCGACAGCAGTCTAAGCTGGGTCAGAACAGGATCTGTAGAACTTCACCACAGTGACTCAGCAACACTGCAGGGTCTTCTCTGACAGAAGGCCACAAGGTGACTCAGTATCTCTAGCTCCCATGGGTTTTCCTCACACTATAGCTCTGACTTAACCCTTTGACTCCTGCACCCTGTCCACCAGCATCCTGCATTGTCAACCACGCTATCACAGCAAAAACTTAATCCTTTGATTCATTCACTCTATCCACCAGCTTCCTATGGTCAGGGAATCAAAAGGTTAAGTTTTTACAGTTGGTAGATAGAATGCGGGAGTCAAAGGGTTAATCAGCTTGGGGTTGGTGGTGTGCTGAGGAGCCAGAACAAGCAGTGTGGGATCAATGCCAATGGGGTGACAAAGAAGTTGGGACTAGTTTATACATAGGCCTTCGTTAAGACAAGAAATCCTTGAAAACTAGTACTTGTCATTTAAAGTAAAAAATAGCTCACCTTGTCGTGATCTAGGTCTATCGTACCGCTCATCATAATAAGGATCACGGTACCCATAACCGCGATTATAATAGTCACGGGGTCTTCGATAGTCTTCACGATAGCTGTCTGTGTGACTAGAAGGTCGGTCTCGGTCATAGTAAGGATCATAGCGAGGATCTCGAGGATCTCGAGGGTCTCGCACATCTCGGCCATAACCTCTGCTTCTGTAGCCTCTGGAAAAGGAACACATCAATTGTGTAAGCTAAATCAGTGAATGTTAGATCAGTGCATTACTAAATCAAAAATATGAAATTTCAATCAATGCATCTCCTTCATCAATCCAAGTGGCAAAGGGACTAGTGAAATGGACTACTAACGGGCAGGTCACAGGTTCAAATCCCCATCAGTCAAAAACGTTTATTGGGGATTTTTTTCAGCCTGCCCAGCTCCTACCCAAATCTGAACATGCTATGGCATTACTGGGAAAACTGGGACCACACAGTCAACTCTCATGCATTTTATGGATGCGTCCTTTCGGGTGATGCTAAAATTTCCTGATCTACAATGCAGACGTCTGTATCTCTCTGACTGAAGAGCACAAGTACAGCCCTGTCATGCACTGATGCAGTCTCAACTGAATTGGAATTCTACAGAAAAAAAAACCTGCACCATTTCACACTGTTAAAAATTTTACCAGAATCCATGGCTCTTAAGGTGACCTTTTCACTGGATTTGGAAGTGTGCTGGAGAGAGAAATAAGTAACTTGGCGGAAATGATACAGGAGCAGAGCAGAAGATGGGGCAGCAAATGTTTCATTATTGGACCAATCTGTATTTGGGTGCCAAATTTCAATTCTTTTAAGCTATTGTTATGTTTACCATTATTACTGTTATTTTTGTTTAAATTAAAGCCCAGCCGACTGCACAGAGCCAAGTGTTTCAAAACATATTACTTCAACAAGGAAAAAAAAGGAAAAGAAAATTAAGTACACAGATCAATGCATTCGCGCATATAATCTAGGGAAATGCCCCTGGCGTTGACCACTCTGTCTAATTTAACACACAGGGGATTTAAAAAACATGCCTGAATACAAATTTAGATACAACCAAAACAAAAACAGGTGACCTACATTACCTAAAACTGCTTCCGCATATCTCATTTTCACTAGAGCCAAAAATGCATTTAAATACATGTATATACCCAATAATCAATCCTAAGACAAAGTATGTAAGACTTTATCAAACACATACAGGTGAATGGGCCAGCAAGGCAGAAAATGATGGGAGGAAATGACAGAAAGCAACGGAACAAGGCAGAAACAAAGAGAGTGACAGAAAAACGGGAATTTCAATCAAAGAATTTCCAGAAAGTGGGGATATCATTAATACTGAAAAAGCCCCTGGCATACCCACAGGGGGACTGTGGAACAAGGCAGAAACAAAGAGAGTGACAGAAAAAAAAAGGGAATTTCTAGCAAAGAATTTCCAGATGGTGGGGATATCACTTATACAAGTTATACTGAAAAAGCCCCTGGCATACCCACATGGGGACTGTTTGTTTTTAGCCTTTAAACTACATTTAAGAGAGTAAAGAAGGAAAACAAACCTGGCTAACTTCCTCGTTAACATTCCGATGGAGAAATAACACTATCTCAATATTTTCAGACAGTTTACACTGTTTTTACCCTTACACAACCACGGCCAACAGACAAGACTTACTACCAAGCAAGTGCTCTGTCTAGTAGATACTTGATGCTTCATACAATGATTTTTTTTATATATACAAGTTATGTCAAATAAAGGTAAATACTAGTGGAAGGGGAATATATGGTTTCTCCAAACAACTCCCGACATTAAAAATGACTATTTTGAATGGGATGGGATCATTAAGTCATCTATCTTGACTGGTTTTTAATGCTATGATGAGACCATATATGAACTTACCAAAATTATTTTCACTTTGTTAGCCTCAGAGTCAGCAGTCTTGGCTTGGCTAAAACAGTCAAATGCTTCTGATTTGTCCTTTGTAACATGTCAAACATATTCTCAAGTCCCGAATCTGTTTTCCACCCACTCCTATCAAAGAACACTAGGATCATTTTTTTGTTTTGAACAACACAGGACCTTCATGGTGCCGCTTCTATTCACATGAACACAAGTATTGGTTATATAAACCCATTATGTACTTCACAACCAGGGTGATGCAGAACTGCTCTGCATGGCAGCATGCTTGTACTGCAGTTGTACCCAAGCAGTGATCAGGCACAATCCACCTTATTTCTCCAACCTTTAACAGTTTAAACCTTGCTAAAGGAAATTCTCTGCTGACTCTATCTTCAATGGCCAATGGATCTGGTGTTCCATCCAATCAAATTACAATTGTTTTAAGAGCAGATTTTGTTTGACTGACTTTTTTTTCTGTCCCATTTCTACGCCATTTCAATGGTCCCAGAGTTCAAACTTTTAATTTTTCACTTAGAATCATGGCAGAGGCAAAGACTAACAGTGTCAATACCAGTGACAAGAGGTAATGTTTTACTGTTCATACAAGTTTTCTTACTCAAATACTCATTGCTATTTTGACAAAAGTGACACTATTCACTACATAAGATTCATGTTTTATGCTCCAGCGAGCATTCTAATTCAAATACTCAGCGATGCAAACTGCCATCCTGACCCAGACAATTCAAATAATTATAATTAATATAACATTATAAGTGATTAAACTTAATAGGTCACAAAGTAGACTATATCAGTATATGGCTGAGGTTATAAAAACAGGAGTCCAGTGGGGCACTGAACAGTAAATTCATAAAACAACTTGCAGTTTGAAGCAGTGCTGTAAAACTGATTTAATCAAAACAAAATTGATACTTTGTGTAAACAGTAGTAAGCAATCCTGGCCAGCACTCAAAAGGTGCTCATATTCTTATTTGATAACCAAATGATAACTTACCCTGTTCCAAAATGTTCATGTGTGGTATTATCTATCTAAAGTAGCAATTAAAAAGCATAAAAGCTAAAAGAGTTATTATATTAGCTTTCTCTCTACACCATATAACTGTGCGCAACACATGTTCCCCACAGCATATCACAACCACACCATGAAAGCAAACAGCAAAGCTAAAAAGCTGTGATTTTTAAAAATTTCTGTTCGTTGAAACCATTGTTGGAGAAATGCTTACAAGTAATTGTATGTTTGTTCTTTGTCCATCTATCATTGTAACTTACTCTTTTGGTATATTTTTCACTTTTGCTTTCCTCTAAGTATTGTCAAGTCAGATCACAAACTTTTTATCAAATTGGGTCACAATGCCTTCAGAGTAGAGCCTTCTCAGCTGCTGATATGGACATTAATCCCTGGGGCCCCGAAATCCCAATCAATATCTACACTGCAGCAGCCCAATACCTACACTACAGCAGCTCACATATCATACATAAGGCCTACTTAGGTGTCCTTTGCTGACAATGTCCCATGGCCTACCTCTAACTAAGCTCTGACTCGGACAAGGATCAGAATGAGCTCTTCCTAGTGTAAAAATATTTGATGACATAGATCTATATATGTTGCACAATGTAATCTGATGCTACTTATAGTTATAAATATGTGTTTCCTTGTAATTTACACTATAAAGCCAGACACTGTACTGGAATATTAATAATGTAAGCATATTTTCTATGTTTAAAAATGAAAGAATATTTTTTTGGGGAAAAAAGCCATAGGGAATCCATGGGCTGCAAAAATAAAACTACTTTCTACTTCTACAAGCTATAGTATAAGTACAACAAATATAAAACAAAACAAACACACCTAGAAAGAAAGAAAGAAGAAAGAAAGAAAGAAAGAAAGAAAGAAAGAAAGAAAGAAAGAAAGAAAAAAAAAAGAAAGAAAGAAAGAAAACTAACCTTTTGACTCCCGCACCCTGTCCACCAACAGCTTCTAGCGTCAACTATGCTAACCTTTTGACTCCCTCATCCTATCCACCAGCTTCAAAAGGTTAAGTGTGGGAGCCAAAGGGTTAATTAAACAGTCATCCAACTAGAAATAAATCCCAGACAGACCATTATCTTGTACTCTTTGGACCAACACTAATGTTTACATAAATTTGATACATTACCAAAGACATGACTGTACTGTGTACATGACAAATTAAATGCCATGTGTGGTACTAACAAAACATGTGACAAATAACACATACGCACACAGCCCAGTTTATGAGATAGTTTCATATCACACTCATGAAGCAGCTGTCATGACAAACTAGAGAGCTGAGCTTTTGTTGTTTTTGATGAGGGGGAGGAGTGAGCTTATTTCATTTTTTGTTTTGTTGGTGGGTGTTTTTTGTTGTTTTGTTTTGTTTTTATTGTTAGCTCAAGCAGTTTGGCTAGTCCACCTTTATAGTACAAGTTAGTCATACTGTCTTCGTGTTTGTTAGCAGATGATCCAAGGGACATCACCCTTATGGAGGAGGGGGTGGTGGCTGGACTAGAGGAGGAGCTTCCTAGAAACATTAATAAGACATTCTTGGGAGAAAATTTCAATTCCTCAACCTCACAGAGGACATTCGCCTGTTTGTTCACCTTCCTATCACGACACTATATAGTATATATAAACAAATACTGCCATACGGTGGCAACATAATGGCCCAATGAGCAAGAATGGAAAACAACAGACGATTATTGCTATGACTACTGCTGTCAAAAGCTTTCCATGGTGAGCCTGAGAACTGGTTAAAAAAGTAAATGGCCATGTGTATTTCTTGTGATATCAACAGTGTGTTGGTCTGGTAGTTAAACCCAGACAGGATTATGTATTCTTTTTCTCTATTCTATGGGCAATATTGCTGATGATACTCTAGACATCACACTCCATGTGGATGTATACACAGTAAGTTGATTAAACGCATAGATCTACGCCAAAGATTGGACACCTAAATGACATAAAAAAGAACATTATCTTTGCTCATTCAAACTTCCAACTGACTCATTCAAAAGCCAGATGAACACACTGATGCATTCATTCAAGAATTATACGATCTTAAAAAGGACTGTTCTTATGATGAACTCTATGATGAGCTTATTAATTTTGTGATGAAATTGTTCTGAGTGTCTGTCACAGATTTAGCTGTCCAAATAGCTAGCAAGCCAAAATTAGCTATCACAGAAGCAGTGCAAGCTGTTGTATGTCAGAAAGCAGAAAGACAGACATATAATCAAAAACCATGTCCAAATCCCTCACATTATTCTTAAATCCCACATCCTGGACCACCAAGCCAACCTTGTAACTACTGCACTTTGCTGACTACGCACAAGTACTGTGGTCAGGAGCCAAGCAAGAGGGATGTACACATCCTGCCAGCAATGCAGTTTGCAAAGCATGTTCAGGAAGGGCCCCTATCAAGCTGTATGTCACACTTGTCTCCACTGTGTCAACCAACTGTCACAACTACAACTTAGTATAACCCTCAGAATCAGATGGTTATAATGAATTCTTGGCACAACTGACTCTATGAACAACACTGTCGGACAGCCACATATATTTTCCACGGTCAATTTTTAAACACATCAGCATCAGTCACATTGGCTGGAGAAAAACTAGCACATAATGTGAGTCTACAACCTGCACAAATGCCTTTGAAGGGATCTGTGAAGGTTCCACACGGCAGTGTCTTACAAGTCATTTACAAACAATCAAGAGAACTATGAACACTGTCTTGTAAGTCATCACGAATCATGGGAACTATGTCATAATACCTAGGCAAGAGACTGGACAACTCAGATCAGCATGTGCACAACTGGGTCTGGTACAATGTATAAATACCAAGTCTTTAATTAAACAGTCAACAGATTTCAAGCAAAAATCCCAAATTTCTTCAAAGTCTAAGAAACTTACAGAACCATACACCATCAAACTGAAAAAGATGGTGTTACTGTTAGACCTGCCAGCACCATGACTAGTTGTAAAATCACATACCCTCTTCTTTCTAAAGAGTAAAGTGAAGCAAGAAACTGATTGCATGCTGGCATCTTGTCTGTCACTCAATTGGTTGATAATCTGTGTTTGAGCACTGTTGTAATACTGCCAAAATCAAGCTGAGCTGTGAGAATCTGACAAATTCAAACAAAGCTGTTCAGAGAGATCTGCTCCATGCTTTCTATAGATAAAAGCTTTGCCAAGGTAGATGGTTCAAAGGTTTTCACAAAACTGGATGCAAGAAGCAATTATTGGCATATTCCATGATCAGATGAATCTATGCTCTACACTCCATTTAGAATCAAAGCTCTACACTACAGTTATCATTCCATTTGGAAGATTTTGCATGAAAAAAATTACTTCTGGTACTTGTTTTGCCTGTGAGATTTTTCAGCATGCAGTGTCCTAAAAAAAATATAAATACTAGAATGTAATGATAGAAAGATGTCACATGGACAATATTCTGATTCAAGCCCCTGATTACAAAACACATGACCACACAACACATCAAGCTCTGCACAGACTTGAAAATACTAGTGATGACCTGGTGCTGGTGTATGAATTTTCTGCAGTCGTCAGTCAAATTTCTCAGACGTATCAATCGCTGGCATTGCAATAAGTTGGCAAAATTTGTTTAGATATCCAGGAACAGTCATCTCACCAGACAGCAGAAACACATTAGAATCATCCAGCAGTATTGGCTAGCACAAACAGCATTCAAGAAAATGAAAAGCTTTCTTACCAACAAATGCCTATCAACTAATCAAGTGACATCAGCAAATGAGTTTTTCATTTGATATAGAACCAAAATACACACACACTCACATAGACTGATAGAGGTTCTCTCTGATCATACATGAAATGACCTCCTCCATCCATCCACAACACCTACTTCTTTTCTTTGAGTGAGAATGAAGGTTGACAAAATGCACGCAATGTACCTTCCTTGGTTTAACAAAATATTTTCCAAATATAGTAATGCACAGTCGTATAATTTATTAATTTTGAATTAACAAGATCAACACTTTGTTTCGTGTGTGTGTCACTGTGTGTGTGTGTGTGTGTGTGTGTGTGTGTTGTGCGTGGTGTGTGGTGTGTGGTGTGTGTGTGTGTGTGTGTGTGTGTGTGTGTGTGTGTGTGTGTGTGTGTGTGCATGTGTGTGTGTGTTTTGGTGGGGTAGTTTCATTTTCTGTAACACTTTAAATTGTTTTGTCCCCACCCTTTATTTCAACACACAACAAGATCCAATTCATTCAGTCACAATGTCTGTGCCAAATATTGAAAGAATTCACAGCACGCTATATTAAACTGCTGCGAGGCAACCCATCAGAGGCGACTGCACTGCTTTTGGATCATATCAGAGGAGTTCAGTAGTTTGTTCTAATCACATAAAACTAAATTCAGATACCAATCACTAAACAGTAAACTCCATATTACAGGTACTAATGGCAATAACTGAATAAGTGAATAACTGTTAATAATATCTTTGCTAGAAATTCACAAGATCCAAGTCACACCTAGATCCCCTAAACATAATACTGGCCACTGAGCCATTCTATAGTGCTGAACAATCCAAGGAATGGCTCTCAGTACTGATCTGTTCTGAGCCATATCAGTACACCATGGCGTTCTGAGCCATGTCACTTTGTATGTCATGGCGAAGTCACACACATAATCCAACACTTTATTTTTTTTTTACTAAATAACATATCCTGAAAACTATTTACGTCATACAAGTATGAAAAACATATTTCAAATATGAAAACTATTCATGTCATAAAAGTATAAAAAAAGAAATATTTCAAAACTTAATGGCCTGATGGCCCAGAACCTATTTCCTTCCCCAATCCCTGTCAACATATCTCTTCTTCACGCATGTGATTTTGTTTGCATATGAATGAATCTAGATTGGGTGTTGTTTCAAGAATTTAGAGCATACTATAAAAAAACTGAAAACAAGAAGTGAAAGCAGGAAATTATTTTCCAAAATGAAGTTACTTGCAGAAGATATGTTCAACACACACAATGTTGTTAAGTCATTAGCAAAACAATATTAATTCATATTTTACATATGACACAGAATTTAGATTTGACAGCTGGTTTTTACAATATGTAAAGCAGTATTACAATGACACTTCAAATTAATCGCTGCCCTCCTTGTAAGTTACTTCTAAATGAAGACATAACATATATATGCAAAAGCATCAGTTATTACTCTACCTGGTCGTGGAATCATCTGTGAAATCTGGTGTTGCATCCAGTTCATCCAGAGACCCCAGCGACCGGTTGTCGTCTTCCCTCGAGTGTGACAGTTCCTCACTCTTGTTCATGCTTCCTTTCTCTCCTGTTCTCTTGTTACCTGCACCGTACCGCCCATCCCGCTCACGACCTTTCCGTCCACCATCTCTTCCTGCAAGCTTCTCCACAGAATTGGAGTCTGAAGCCGAATTATGCAGCACAGGCTGAGCTGAACTGGATGTCACTGTGGTGGTAGCAGTTGTTGCCGCTGTTGTGCTGCTTTCTGGAGGATTGGTGCCCAGGGATGGGATGATAAGCGGGGCTGCTGGTGCCAGGAGAATATTGGCTGTGGGTGCAGAATCCAAGTTGTCCCAAAGTGTGGTTGCTGGAGACATGTTGTGCTTTGCTCGCTGGCTGTGCACAGGATGGAATGCTGAATGGTGGCGACGTGACGCCGATGACAAATGCCCTGCCTCTTTGTCCTGACTGGAACCGTGTGAAGCTGGGGGAGGAGGAGGCCTCCCAGACCCCACACTCCCTTTACTTGATGAGGGCTTTTCACTCTCTGAGGTTCTATTACTAAGCGCGGAACTGTATACGCTTCTGTCGGATTCTTTGGACTGCTGTGAGGTGTCAACTGCTTTTTCAGGACTGCTTTGAGTGCTGGAAGTGTTTTGCACAAAACTATCTTGTTTGGTTTGCTTTTCTTTGGATACTGGTGGAAGAGGAAAATCTGATGCAGGGGAGGAGTCTGCACCTTGCTGTGGAGAGCTCTGCCAGCTGGGCAGGGAGGAAGATTGAGACAGGATTGACTGAGCTCTAGGGGACGTGAGAGGAGTGCTGGAAGCGGTGGGGTAATGACTGGATCCCTGAGAAAATGGCACAGAACTTGGCATTTCTCCAGAACTGGTTGAACTGATGGCAGTGAAGGATTCTGAACCCTGTGTACTTGCCGATGGTGTGCCTGAAGGATTCAATCCTGGAGGTGTGATCTGAGGTTTGGTTTCCGTCGGCTGACCACTCGTGCTGGCTGGTTCTGGGGGTTTGGAAAAGCTGGTACCTTCATCTAGGGAGTCATTACGACTATGTGAAGCTGATGAGTGAGCTTGAGGTGGGACTATTTCCCAGTCATTCATCATGGGCCCTTGATCTGACTCTCCTGAACCAGAAGACACAGCCTCTTCCTGATTCACTTTGGTGTCTTGAGCAGCTTGATTGTAATTCCCAAAACCAGAGTAGTCTCCGGGAAGAGCATATGATGGCTGGCCTTCCACAGGTGGCCTGTCCTGTTTTAACTGCAATGATTCCATCTGACCTGTCATCTCCTCCACTCCATCTTTTCCATCTTCATCAGCAGACAAGTTAACTGTCTGGAGGCTGGCATTACTTATGCCCGAATCTGTGCGCTGGAAAGTATTGACCATCAAGTGCTGCATAGCAGGGGTGACATTTGGTGATGATGCTTGAGCTTGAGCCATCATCTCCTGAGCTTCACCATCTCCATGGCCATAAAACTGCGCCACGGTACCACTAGTGTTAGAATCAACAGAGCCCTGCCTGGTGTGTCCCTGATCCACAAGACTCTGGGATACCACTGGTTGTGATAGATGATTCACAACATCCATAGAATGTGGTGACACTATCACACCACTAGTGTCATTGCTGGTGAAGTTAATGCCTGCACCACCAACTGAACCAGGACTGCCGCTAGAGACCTGAGCAGCGGCATGCTCGGTTGTGTTGTGTGGATCAATCCCGCTGTCCTGTGTGGGAAACTGGCCTGCCACCTCTTGATCCCCAGAGTGCTGAGTCTGTGGTTGGATATGACCACCCCACTGATAGTTCAGAGTGGGGTCTGTGCTGTTCCAGGCTGTGGGATCAAAGTAAGCCTGCTGTGGTTGTTGTCCTTGATAATAGTACTGCCCTTGACTGTTCACCATCTGCCCAGTCACATTCTGTTGCTGATCACCGCCTTCTGTGCTTGTGGGTACATACTGTGTCTGACCGGCATTCCAGTTCCACTGAGAGTCATAGCCGGTGGGCTGACTTCCATGACCACCTGCTGCTGCAGCTTCTGGTGCAGCACCACCATTGTAATACTGCTGGGGGTTGTAAAACTGATTCTGCAGTGCAGGCTGTTCTGCAGGCTGTTCGTGACTCTCCCCTGCAAACTGTGCAGGGGCCTGATGACCAACGGGCATGCCAGACTCCCCAGCTCCCGAGTAAGGGACTGACCCCTCTACCTGATTTCCTACTGGAGCATTCTGACCTTCCGTGTTCCAGTTCCAACTGCCCCAATGGTCCCATGACCCCGTATTCTGCTGGGGTTGGAAGTAGGCACTGGAAGGCTGAGGCTGCAGGTTGTGTTGTTGGGTGACATTGGTATGAGCAGTAGAATGGGGCTGCTGAGCATGGTCTTGAAACTGAGTAGGGTCAAAGAGCTTAACACCTCCCACCTGCTGCAGTGGCTGCACTTGACCACCTCCTTCTGCAGGCTGGAAAGATGTAGGGTCCCAAGAATTGCTCATTCTGTAAACACACCAAACCATAAAAATTAGCAAAACAGTATTATTTCATTCTGAAAAAGCTAGAAATTTACCTTGTATAATCTGTTCTGAAGCTGACATGCCAGGGCAGCCTGCAGGTGCTGGTGTCTCTTGTGTTGATCAAACTTCCTGTATGTTACCTTACAGGAGCTGCGGCAATATGAGAACAAGCCAAGAATGCATTACCAAGATGTGGACCTGATATACATGTTTATAATACGATCTGAAATGCATACTCAAGAAAGCATGCAAATCAAAATTTTCACAGAAATTTGTTTATTGGGCAGTGCACGAAATAACTGTGTTCGTGTTGTGCTCCTGCCATATTCATGAAGTGTTCCCCATACTGCACAACTGAGGGTATATTGTACACAGATTTATATTCACAAAGTATACACAGACCTGAAGCCAGCAGATCACAGGAATATAATATAATTCTTCGAATCAAGGGCTTGTTCAAACAACCATCTAAATAGCTTTGAATTAAGAGAGGAACATTGTCAACATCTCAACCTAGCCACAAGTCTGGATCTAGTTTTGGAGAGCGCCGCTGGCTTCATCATAAGAATTTCTTCCTTTGATCATGCCTGTTATAGCTTCATCTAAGCTGCACTTTACTGATAAAGAAGAAGGAAGGAGCACTGTCAATGTGTCAGTCACTAGCAGCACTATCCATGTCTCAGTCACTATAGTATCAGATCAGTAACTTAGAAAGCAAGCAATCAACATTCTTAAAGTAACGATTTTACGTGATGACTACTGTGACTCACAAATACTTGAAATAGGTATATTTCTGACTGCAGGCCATTGTCAAAAAATCCCATATATATAATAATATATATATTTCTGTGTTCAACATTCCAACATGGTATGCTAGTACTAGTAGTAGTAGTACAGGGGTAAGACACTACACTACATGGGTCCATAACTTAAAACATGACTGAAACTATCAAAACATGGTTTCTGATACTGAACATTATCAATTGATACCTTATCTGAAACTGAGATGGGTTTGACTTCCTAAACCAGAAATCAAAAAGACTAGTTAACCCTTCAACCTCCAGCCAGACTGCAGCACCATGACTAGCCATGGCCATCTAAAGCAAAGCTACATGCTGCTTATTTAAATACAAACTGAGCACTGGTAGACATAACTTTGAAACATGTGGTAACTTTGGAATGCCACCATGCAGTACACTGTACAGGGCAATGTGGTAAGTTGCATATATATATATATTCCTGGTCGACTTTGATTACACTATAGTTGCCCACCATTATCTGACAGTCCGATGACTTAAGTCGCCTGCAGCTGTAAACCCTTAGGCTCAACTTGAGTCGCTGAAAATTATGAAAGGGTTAAGGTTAATGCTACCTTAGTGTTAATCAATCTGATCCAATCTAACAAGTGAAAGTGTTGTTTCTGTGATACCATGATTTCCTACACCAGAACTGGCAGGAATTTTAAAAAAGACATGTTAAACCTAAGGCCAAGGGCACCATACTGTCAGTAAATCTAACCAGTGAGATATAACAACTAAACAAACAAAGGCATTACCACTTCCTAAAAAAAAAAATCGATTCACTTGTTTGAAAACATGCGCGTGTGAACGCACGCACACATGCACATGACATTAACCCTTTGACTCCCGCACCCTGTCCACCAGCATCCTGTATTGCCAACCATGCTACCGAAGCAAAAACTTACCCATTTGATTCCCTCACCCTATCTACCAGTTTCCTGCAGGATAGGGGTGAGGGAAATCAAAGGGGCAAGTTTTTGCAGTTAGTGGATAGAGTATGGGAGTCAAAGGATTAAACAACACCAATAAAATTGTTAAAATAATTTTTTTTTCAATGTTTGCATTGCAATCAAACCTGTGCCTGAGCCAGTTATCATCAAGCAGAAATTCTAAATCTAAAAAAAAACCCATAAATAATTCTTTTGCAATTTAAGCATAAACTTGGGCTTTTGTTGTTATTGTTGTTGTTCTGTTTGTCTAGTTCTGAACAAAGCTTTTATTCCTCAATTCATCATGCATGCATGTACTATGATGCAAGTTTAGACAAGTCCCTTTTCCTCACCTTCCTGCAATGGTTATAAATCCCTATCTGCAATTTCTCCTGAGGTGGGTGATGACATGAAATTGAATTAAATCAAATCAATGAATAAAAGAAACATAATCAAATCAAATTAAAACTTTCATGCCTGCTCGTTGTTCACCAAACACTGACATTGCTTACAGTTACAGTAACTGAATCTCTGATTAGTATTAAATGTTCTACATGTACACAACACAAAAGACTTGCAGGTCTGTACATACATATATACGGGATTAGAAAGGTGGGGGAGAAAAGCACCTCTACCCTTTACCTACTAGATGGTATCAAGGTGGGATCAAACCCAGACCATGTCATTAAAGTCTGATACATGTCCTAGCACTAGATTCTGACACATGTCAGCGCTGACTGAATTACTAAACAAAGCAATATGCACATTTTCGTACATTTCAGAGAACAAAAATGACAACTACTTCAACTAGTTTAATAATTCACAACATTAAAACACAGAAGCATAATCTGAGTGTGCAATTAAAAAAAAACAAACACTAAAATTATAAATAAAAGGCTGATTAAATAAACAGGTTAAAATGAAACAGCCATATTTGTGGCAGAAGGAATAATCAAATAATGACCAACACAGAACATAGCACACTATTAGTATTAGAATTATACATTACTGATCATGCCGTTTAAGTCATGTTGTGCTTTGAAATCATCAGAGATACCCACTTCTCTCAACTGGAGCATGCGTATACATTTGGAATCCACGGTAGTGCCCTTTCTTGGCTTTTATACCTGACCAATCACTTTCAGTCAGTTATGATTCAGTTCAGTTCATATTGCTTACAGCCCAGCCGACCACTACAGCCACATCAGGGCTAGGTCTGTTATGGTAAATAAAGTCCCAGCCGGCTGAACTTACAATATGGGGTCTCCCAAGTTGTGCCCTTCACACTCTTCACCTCCCTACCTGCCAATGTGATCAGTCAGCCCTACATCAAATATCACTGCTATACTGGTATCTCCAGACTTCAACACTTCTAAGTTCTGAAACCTCTGACTGGCTGTGTTAAGATGCAGAACTGGATGATACAGAATAACTTCAATAAGCTACAGTTGAATGGAGATAAGACTAAAGCAATGAGTGCATGACACCAAATACAATCTTCAATAAGCTACAGTTGAATGGAGATAAGACTAAAGCAATGAGTGCATTACACCAAATACAATCTTTCCATTGTAAAATTTTGTTTTATATCCAACTAGGTGACAGCACTATTGTACTTTCTGATGAAGTCAAGAGCTCTGGGGTTGTTCTTGAACCTAAACTCTTTACGCAGAAATTCACCACCAAACCTGTCAGTCTAGTTACTGTCAATCACGACGTTTGTGCAAGGCAACAAAATCATTTGGTCTATTTTTATTATGAAACTGATCATTATCATCATGCAGCATTTAAGTTATTCTTTATTACTAATATTAGGCTAAGCAGTTTTGCTCCCGGATTCCATGGATGATAAAATACTTAAATACTAAATCTAGATCTATTTAAAATAGGTCTCTAACTAAACGAAATTTGTAAAAGTTCGAACATATAGCCAACGACATGACGTGTCAGTAGATCGGTAACGGAAAATTTAGTGAACGTAACAGATCAGAGAAGCTCACAGTGTGTTATGGTTCTCTTCAATCTGGTACCAGCAGCCAGCCACCTCCCAAAAACAAAATCACAAAACAGATGAAACAGACTGTTTGACTTACCTCTACAGACTTTAGTAGAAATCAGGACACAACACAATACAACAGATACACTGGCACAACTTTATAACATAATCTCCAAAACTCGTACTGACTTGATATTATTTACTCAGTTGTCACTTGTCTTGTGTCCGTCAGGAAGTCTGAACAGACACCATGCTAAAACGCATCTCTCTGATTACGTGTGACATTTTGGTGAATGTACGAAACTTCTAACACGACAAAAGAAGCCGGTAAACACATTTAGGCACGTTAAAAATTAACTCCTTTAACTAAAATCTATTTGCTAATAAAATCACTTTTTTGAAATGTAAATAACAATTTGTTCAATGAAGCAAGATGAATACCAAAATCAAAGCTTACACGTCTAATTCACATAGCTCTGTTGAAAAAACGGCTTCTGCTCGCATTTCCTGTCAGGCGCAGAAAGGGCCACGTCACTTGAGATCGTCTGGTCACGCACAACAGAAAACTGACAGCATAGACCTGAAGTCGCTTGCCAGCCATCGGGTGATCGACAGAAATTGTGATTTACAGTGATATGACAGATCTAGAGAATTGATTTATCAGTATAATGGTATTGCTAACTATGATTGCCCGTCAGCAAGACGGGCTGCCTCTCGCAGCATCTGTTCAAGAAGACGAGCAGGTTTGTTTTGAGGGAATTAAATAGGCTACTTTTAAATTAATCTGTAGGCTTATAGAGACCACATTACACATTTACAGATTTCTACTAGTACTAGTTATCTAGTTTGCTGTCGAAACGTACATTTATCTTTTCTTGATAGAAACCAGTAGATCTAAATCAGTCGCGCTCCCGCAAGTTTCTTTTTGCCAGCAGACAGAAAAAAAAGTGTAGCCTACAACTGCAATCAAAGACGTGCCAGTAGTAGAACAGAAAACTTCAGTTCTAAACTGTGACATCTCAAACAAAAGATTCCAAACAGCCATTCTGAACAATACAGAAACTCACTGTTTAATTTCAGTTTTTCAGCATTGTGTCTCTATGCTCAGAATAGGCCTAAATTTCATGTATAAATATGCGCTGATGTTATAGATGCTCTATCATGGACAAACACCAAAATGATCATGGCATAAGCCATAACTTCATAGCCTGCGTGCAAGCCCATCATGCTGGCTAGGTCTTGAACGAAGTCATACTGGTGTGTGGCTTCTGTTTTCGTGTCTTTGTGTCAGTTTGTCATTTGGTAGGCACAGTAGTCAGGTGGGTAAGATACCAAGGTGTCAGACTTCCAGTCAGTCAGACTGGATTTCGATCGGGTCTTTCCACCTGATGGATGACGGTTGGGGGTTTTCTGATCTCCCAGGTCAGCATGTGTGCAGACCTGTTACTGTTACTGTTAGTGACCTTTTCACGGCTGTTGATACATCAAACACAGTATCCATTTCTGTCGCCTTGCTCACATATATATATATATATATATATAATATACAATATAGGCCTATAAAGATATATAAATCTATATTGTGTGTGTGTGTATGTGAGAGAGAGAGTGAGTTTGTGTGTGTGTGTGTGTGTGCTATTGTAAAGCAGTTTAGGTTTCAGAAAATGCTATTGTTAATATTATTAGTAGCAGTAATAGTAGTACTAGTAATAGTAATCACTCTTATTCTTAAGAAGCGCTTTGGGCTTTCAAAGGTGAGCACATTAACGCTTTCACTTCTGCACCCTGTCCATCAGCATCCTGTGTTGTCAACCATGCTAACAAAGCAAAAAACTTGAACCATCCTTCAGGAAGCTGGTGGATAGGGTGAGGGGGTCAAATGGTTGTTTTTGCAGTTGGTAGATATGGTGTGGGAATCACAGGATTCATCATTTAATGTTATTGCTATTGTTGTTTGCTGCTCCTGTTGTTGGTGATGTTGTTTTCCCCAGGGGTGGGGGGTCTCTTTCAGTATAAATAGAGTCCCCACATTCTGGAAATTGCTCTAGAAATTTCTTCTTTTCAGTCACTGTCTTTGTTTCTTCCTTCCTCCTTTGCTTTATGTGATCTCTTTATATCATTTTCTGCTTGCTGGTCCATTCACTTTGTATGCATTCTATAAAGCCTTGTATACTTTCTTTTGGGATTGAGAATTTGGGTATTATGTACTGACTGCATTATAAAAAAGAACTTTGAAGGACCACCCATAATGAAAGATGAAGTTAGAGCGGCACTGAAAAAGATGAAACTGGAAAAAGCCCCAGGACCAGACAACATTATTACAGAGATGATTGAAGTCCTGGAGGAATTTGGCATAGAAAAAATAACAGTCCTCCTAAATGAAATTTACAACACTGGAAAAATCCCCAAAGATATGTCAAAATCAATTTTCATTGCACTTCCAAAGAAGACAGGGGCTATAGAATGTGAACTCCATCGCACAATCAGTTTAATGGGCCATGTAACAAAAATCCTGTTAAGAATAATCATGATGAGGACAAGGAATAGAATCAAAAGAGAAATAGCAGAAGAACAGTGTGGATTTGTGGAAGGGAAAGGAACTATTAATGCCATATAATCCTAAGAACTGTCATAGAGAGGTCAAATGAGATGAATAAGGATTTGTATTTATGCTTTGTTGACTACACCAAGGCTTTCGATCGGGTAAGACATGATGAATTGATCAGCCAACTGGAGAAACTCAGTGTTGATGGAAAAGATCTACGAATAATCAGAAATATGTACTGGGAACAAACAGCTGCAATGAGAATAGAAAACAATGTAAGCTCTTTCCAAAATATCAAAAGAGGAGTCAGACAGGGTTGTGTTTTGTCACCAGATCTGTTTTCACTTTACAGTGAAAACATCATGAGAAACCTAGAAGAAGACCCTGGATTAAAGGTTGGAAGGAAAATGATAAACAACATTCGATACGCAGATGACACCGTGCTAATTGCAGAAAGTGAAAGAGACCTACAAAACCTTGTGAATATACTAGAAATAGAAAGCAAAGGAAAGGGGCTGGAACTAAACAGCAGGAAGACTGAAGTCATGGTGATCAGTAAAAAACATAAAATCCCCTCATGCAAAATAACAGCGAATGGCACAACCTTGACACAGGTTGATAAATTCAAATACCTGGGAACAATCATATCATCAGACGGCAGATGCACATCAGAAATAGCTGGTAGAATCGGCCAAGCCAAAACAGCATTCAAGAAGATGACAAGCATTCTTACCAACAAATGCCTGTCAATTAACATCAGGAAGAGAGTTCTTGAATGTTATATAGAACCAATACTGTTATACGGATGCGAGGCATGGACAGTCAATAAACAAAGCCAGAACAAGATTGAGACAGCCGAGATGTGGTTTCTAAGAAGAATGTTGAGAGTTCCATGTACAGCAAAGAAAACAAACGAGACAGTCTTGATGGAGGCAGACACAAGTAGATCACTCATAAGGAAGATTAGGAAAAGACAGGCAACATTTATAGGCCATTTTATGAGGAAGGGGGATTTGGAGCACCTGGTCACAACGGGAAAGCTGGAGGGAAGGAGAGCACCGGGTAGATCCAGGGAGAAAATGCTGGACGGACTTGCAGAGTGGCTGGGGATGAGGAGGGTGGGGGAATGCTGGGGGCAATGAGAGATAGAGACAGATGGAAGTCCATGATCGCCAACGCCATGATAAATTGATGCTGACTGACTGCATGTTTGGCTCTTAGGAAATGTAATGTGCAGAAGCAATTTTTGGTAATTTAGGCCATTTTTATGTATGCGTTCATGTCCTTAGTTGTATAATTACATTTGTATTCAGGTTTGTTCTTTGAAATCTTCTATTGATAAATTGGATGGAATGTTGAAGTCCAGAGGAATATCTTTAGATTGTGTGCACCTTTGCATTGATTGATATGTATACATAATTTTCTTTTCCATTTTTTTTCCCCAACCGGCTGCTGTATGTGCTTTGAAATGGTTATAGCCTTGATATGGCTGTGTGCAGCCCATCATGGATCTTGAAAACACGGAAGATTTTTTATCTTGCTTCCTTCTGTAAAGACAGTACCAGTTCACTGGCGTACAGGTCGTTTTATGCAGAACTGTGTCAGAAAAATTTCCATCATCCCACAGAATCTTTACTGATAGATCAAAGTCTGATGAAGGTGTTGCTGCCACTGCCTTCTGTTCGGTGATTCTCAATCGAGTATTTTCAAAACATAGTCCATCTGACAGTTTGTTTATACTGCTGAACTGACTGCTTAGGTTTTGCCTCTAAAAATGGTGTCCAAATCCAAGCATAAATATTTTCTAGACTTAAGCAGAAAGGGAGTCAGAAAAAATTCCTGGCCATGTTGGTATTGGAGGCAATGAAAAGGCTGACTGTCTGGGTAAGAACGCCATACAGGAAAAGATGTCTAAAATCCTTGATTCCTTACACAGATGTGAAATTGAAAGTACACAGTTATGTGAGAAATCTGTGGCAGGAGGATTGGAATGAACAGATAGATACAATGATTCACATTTTCTGAACCCCCAATAAGACACAGTGTCCTGGACATAGAAAATTAATAGGACACAGTGTCCTGGCTATGAAAAAACAATAGGACACCATTTTTTCGCAAAAAAACAAGTGTTTATTTAAAATAAGTCCAGTAATGCAGAACTCTGATATACCATAAAGCATTTGCAACAAAAATTACTAATTTTTAGTACTTACATCTTAAACAACACACAAATGAAATAATCAACAAACAGTTATTGTAAGTTAATACTGAAGTCGCACCTTGCTTCAAAATCAGTAAAAAAAAAACCCAACCCAAAACAACACTTGGCACAATCTGGCAATCACATTTGAACATAGTGATACTGAACAGTGAATGAATTTTAATAACGAAAACTAAGTAGCATCTTGCTATACAATAAGATCTGACTGAGAAAACTTGGCACATTCTGGCAATTTTGAATAATATCTGTTAAGTCTTAAACAACACAAAAAAATGGAATATTGGCTGTTCGGATAAGTCCCCGATAACGTGCGAAGCTAAAAATAGCACACTCGCGGAGCGCTGGGTGATGGCTGACACTGTGATAGGCTGTCCACTGTCACTGTGTCAGCGGGCGTGTCAGCGACTACAAGGGCCTCGCACAGCCAGCGCTGCCGTTCAATGCGCTCGATAAAACACACTTGGCGTGTCCGCGACTTCCATGTAATAATCGGACACGGGTCCGCTCGGATAGCATATCAATCGGACAGCGGGTCCGCTCAGAAGCAAAACAATCGGTCATTTCAAATTTCAATCGGTCAATGTCCGGAGTCCGAGGGAAATGTGAAACACTGTAGATAACAAAAACTTTTCCAAATCCGCTCTAGCCTGAAAGAAAATCCCCCATCTGATGCAGGGAACCGGAAGAAAGAGACAGTGTTATGTAGTTTACACACATCCTGCACTCATTCATACCTTTTAAAAAAAGAAGCATCGTGGTGTATACCATATGACGAGCTGTTGAGCATCAGACACCTTGATTGCTGGGACTTGTGAGACAAAAGCATTATACAGCCGACTCTTTGAAGAACCTCTTCTGAGATGTCCCTCCTGATGCAATTTTGCAGTTTTTACATGAGATCAATAGATTTCACTTGATATGATTTTACTGCTTTTTTCTTTAATTGCATTTTAGACTTGCAAGGTTAACGGTGAGCATGTTCTCTTTTATCTTAACAGGGTTGTTGTTTTTGACATGGTGTTAGCCCTGATATATTTCTAGTAGTTTGCTGGGCTATAAGCAATATCATGTACTGGATATATATAGAGCCCAGTCGGCTGCCTAGGTCCATATCGAACCGGTAGCCTTGGTGTTCCCAAGTCACTAATCAAGATGGAAGTAAGAGGTAATGCGTGATACTGCAATATTCTTATGTTTCTTCATGTCACAATTTTAGGCTGGCAGGAGCTTGGTGGACTACCAGACACAGGCCAAACATCTGTTCAGGAAAATTGCTGTGGATTCAAACCCTCCTACCAGATGTAGTCTTGATGCAGGCCCTTACATATATCAGTAAGTGTGTATTTGTGTGTGAAGTGTGTGTGTGTGTGTCACTGTGTGTCTGTGTGTGTGCGTGTGTGGTGTGTGTGTGTGGTGCGTGTGCGTGTGCGTGTGCGTGTGTGTGTGTGTGTGTGTGTGTGTGTGTGTATGTGTATGTGTGTGTGTGTGATTGTGATGTACAGTGAAGACATTTTCCGTCGTTTATAACCTTGAGTGGCTAACTCGACAACAAACTTCATGAGAAATGGACAAGCTATGTGTTAGAATCAGACCTGTGTCAGACTGCAGAGAATTTTTCAGATTTATGACCTTAGTATGATCAATTTCCATTTGCTTTGTAAGTTTGTACTGTATAACTGTATTGTTTGTTTGCTTCTTTTTTTTCAAAAGCTTGTTTCAATAGATGTTGCTAGATTACTGCTAAGAGTAAGAATGTGATTGATCTTTACTGGAATTCAGTCTTTGTAGATTTGTTGTCTTTTTTTGTTTTAAATTTCATGTGAGGTCTTCATCAAGACAAATGGCAGTTCTGCTAAGAACCCAATTTTTTTTTAATATTGTTTCCTCAGACACACATGCTCGTCTACTCAAACAATGATTTTTTTTTACAGTTATGTGCTGATTTACTTAAACATGATTGTCCTAGTGTTGATGTTGACTTGAAGACTTGAAAATGGTTTCCTGAGCATGCCACAGGAGACGGTGAAAATTTTTTGTTTATCCTTTTTAATGTCCATTAGTTGATCAGTGAAAAGGTTTCAAGATCTTGAAGGTAAAAAATGATATAGTGATAGTGCTACTTTATTTTTGGTCAGATATATATATATATATACACACACACTACAGTGCCAAAAATGATGTTCTCCACAGCTATGTACTGGAACGTGGGGTGTGCTACCTGGTGCTGTGTGACAAAGCCTTTTCCAAGAGGCTGGCATACACTTACCTAGAAGACCTGCAGAATGAGTTTCAGAATCAGTATGGTGCCAGGGTACACACTGTGTCTCGGCCCTACAGCTTTATAGAGTTTGGTGAGAATAATGTATAACTGTGTGATTTGGTCTAGTTTGTGACATCACTCCTTATTTACCCCAGCCGGAGAGGTAGTCCCAAGTCCTACTGTTCAATAGTTGTAACAGAAGGTGAAAAACATTGAACCAGCCCAACAAGAGCAGATAGTAGAATGCATGTTAAAGTATCCACTGTGCAGACCTTTGACTTACGTTTGAGATAGATGCTTCCAGAGGGACAGGGGTAAACATGAAAGAATCAAACTCTCTCTGTTAAAACTTAAATGCTAACCCATCTATAGTCCTCCAGCATTTCACACAGTGAAGTACTGGTCATGCTTGATGCTACAGGACACCAGCTGGTAAGGAAAACTCACGTACAGCTGCATTACAAGACATTTCTCATTTCTGCTCTCCAAACTACCACAAACTCTCTAGATGCTCTTGTATCAGCAGTGTAGGTGCTGGGTGCACATGCAGTCATCACTGTTGCTATCACTAGATGTAATGTTTTATCAAATTTACATTGTACATCCAGTATAGTCCATGGTCTCAGCTGTGTAAGGTCCAGCTGCTCGTGATATACTTAATTTAAAAACAAATAGATACAACTGAATAAGTACGTATACCTTGACTATCTGTGAATCAATTTAAATCAAATTGAAGTTGAGTTTGCTTGATGCTCTTAGGAAAATGTTTGAGGGAATGAATATTTGTATTTGGATGTCTATGAATCGATTTGTCTTGTCTAGTATTAAATATGTGTTCTGATTCTATTTTCATGTTTTTCTGAATCAAATTGAATTTGCATAATTTGTTTGATGCTGTTGGGGAAAATATCTGGAGAAAAACTTATTGAGATCAGGTACTTTTAAGAGTAAAACTTTTATATGAAAATAGTGTAATAGAGCCCAGGAAGGGAGATAACCTTTTCACTCTTTCAGTCTTGTGGCAGGGAGGCTGGTGGATAGGGTGAGGGAGTGAAGAGTTAACATGTACATCGTAAGTTGACCATCTTATTTTACACCACTTTTGCAGACACGTACATGCAGAAGCAGCGCAAGTCATACATGGACTCACGGGCACGGAGAAACTTGACCAACATCAACACAGAACTGCAGGATGTACAGAGAATCATGGTCCAGAACATTGATGATGTATTACAGAGAGGAGAGTCTTTGTCAGGTCAGTACTTAGTTTACATGGAAAATAATGATAGTGATAATGGTTAAAGTAATGGTGGTAATATCTGCATCAGCACCAGCAGGAATAGCACCAGCAACAACAGTAGTAGTATCAGACCCATTTCAATCCTGGAGCACTATGGAAATATGCTCCTGGATAGATATTGGTCTTATCGGTAGTGTCTGCTGGGGCTGTACTGTCCTATACAAGAGTGGCAGTCCTTACTGCAGAGTCCATGTGAAAAGCTGAAACTTGTCTGCTTGGATTTGAATCTTCTGGAGGCATCTGTCAGTTTTGCATTACATTCTTTGAATAGTAGTAAAAGTTGTAATACTACGATATTAGTAATGCTCCATTTTTAAGCTTAGGTACATCACTCACATGTATTTTTCCAAGCAGGCAGTCCGTGTTTCAAACTGTATATGCATACACTTCCAAACAGATAATCCATGTTTCAAACCATACATGTATACATCTAAGCAGTCTATCCATTTTTCAAACCATACATGTATACTTCCAATGTTTCAAGTCATACGTGTATGCGCCCAAGCAGAAATCCATGTTTCACACCACACAAATATATTTTCAAGCAGCATACCACTAGCACATTGGGCAAAACAACACACATACGCACCTCTGAGAAAAATAGGAAGCCTTAAAGAAAAAACAGTGAAAAAGTGTCCTTGTATACAAACTAGCAAAAAAGCAATGGTCTCATTCAGTCTTTAACATGAGTGCGTATTTTCAGTAAATATTGGTAAACTCGAAGTTGATTCTGATTAGATAGGTAGTTCTACTGTGAGTCCCAAAAGCTCGAGTTGAACAAGTTAGTGAGCATATGAATGAGCTTTGTGATTTGTCTGTTTATTGTTTCTTTTAAAGTCAAATAAATTGAAATGTAATTGAATTTTGGAATTTATTAATAGATCCATAGCTTTTGGTAAAGAGGGTCAAATCACCCCTGAGATCTTTGTGCCTTACCAATTCAAAGCTGGGTAAACTGGATGCAGCATGTATATTTTGGAGAGAGGATAGCATAGACTGATAGAGTTTGGAGCACTTGCTTGCAAGAGCTGCATGGTTGCCAGATGGATTTATAAGTGACTGAATTTGTGCCTTAGCTTGAACACACTGCCCCAGTTGACCCAGCTGTAAATAGGTACCCATCTCTCTTAAATAATGGGATTGATATAACAAGGAGGGAAAGGAGATGGGCAGAAGTTGAGGTCTCTTACACCTTCCTCCCCTACAGCTGTGCATGTGATAGAAAAATGTACATACACATATTTTCTGCATGATTTGTTGTAGATTCTCATGATGATAATTGATAGGATAATGAACATCTTCAAGTGTCACTGTGTTTTGTATATCTGTTTTTGTGTTGCAGTGCTAGACACCAAAGCCAGTAACCTGTCCACCCTCTCACAGAAGTACAAAAAAGATGCAAAGTATTTAAATCTTCGGTCATCGTATGCTAAAATTGGGGTGGTTGTCATCGTCGTCGTCGTACTTCTCCTCTTCATCCGTTACTGGGTTTTGTGAAACTGGATGTTCTGACTTTACCAATGGCTCATACATTTTACATTTTTAGTTCATTTCATGAAGGAAGGCTTGAGCAAGTCATTGAATTGTTCTGCAAAGTTTTGTGAAGTTGTGAAGAAACACTTGATTTAATTGTACTTCACTTGTAAAAGTATGCTTGGTCATGGTGAATGCTTGTTAGAGCCTGTTTTCAGTATGTATACAGCAATACCTAGAATTACTCATGATTTGAAGAGGAGAGAGAGAGAAAGTAAAGGTCATCTAAGAGAGTCGTGCACTGTGGATGCCTGGTCATTGTACACATTGTGTAGGGCTCATGAGTTTGTTATTGTTCCAGGGTTTTGAAGTGTTCACAGTACTATAAATGTCCACCGTTTACTGTTCTACAGAAATGAAACAGATTGTTCCAGGGTTTAGAAGTTTCACAAGTACTGTAAATATCCTTTTATGTGTGTGTGTGTGTGTGTGTGTGTGTGTGTGTGTGTGTGTGTGTGTGTGTGTGTGTGTGTTTTCACGATAAATGCTTTCTGTTTTGAAGGGTGAAATGGAAATCGGGATGATATTTTCACTCAACCTGCCAGTGCATGAATAAACAAAGAAGTTAAATACCAACCTTGTTTAGTCCCTTGATCAGTGAGATTGTGTTGGAAATAGAAAGGTCAGACTAGTCAGAGCAGCAGTAAGCAAATAAAAAGCATGCTGAAGCCTGCCCTTTAGCTTTTGCCTCCTGGTATTACTTTCATTGGCCCTGCTAAGGGTCATCTTCTATGGATCCCAGGAATGTGTTTAAAAGTGTGTGTTTGCATATGTGTGTGTGTGTTTTTGGATTTTTTTTGGCAGTAGGTTATTTGGGGGAGGGGGGGGGGTTGGTTGGCATGGTGAGTGAGATGGCCAGACCACTAAGCTTTGATCTCTGAACTGTCATCACCAGTTGTATGGGCTCAATAGTGGTCTAATTTTTCTCTGCACATTGATTTTGAGGTCTAGTTGGTACGGTTAAGGAAGATCCTGCCTTTAGTTTCAGTCTGATGGCATTCTGTGGCATTAGTGCACATGGAATTTATTCTTAGCACAGAGATACCTGCTTGAGAAACTACAATTGAAACTGCATGGGTATAAATCTCACTCAGGTAAACTTAGTGTGAGTAGCCACCTGTCCCCTCCCTCATAATGTGACCCACAGACAATTTGAGGTCATATATCATTCCATTAAAATGTCACAGTTATAGGACAACGTGAATGTTTTAACCCTTTGACTCCCACACCCTGTCCATCAGCATCCTGCATTGCCAACCATGCTAGCAAAGTAAAGACATAACCCTTTGGTTTCCTCACTCTTTCCACCATTTCCTACAAGAAGCTGGTGGAAAGGGTGAGGGAATTAAGGGTTAACTATTTGCTGTTGGCAGATAGGGTGCAGGAGTCAAAGGGTTAATCTTTACAGTTAGTCTTATGTTCAAGGCAGGAAATGTAGACCATACCATTGGTCCTATGTTTCAAGAAAGGAAATGTTTCTTCAGGCTTTTGTCTCAGAGGTCTGGATCAGTTTCCTCTGTGTCAGCAAGCAGAGAATATGTAGGCCTATGTTGTAGGCCTACACACTTTACAGTTTATTCCTGTGGAATTTTTTGGTTTCACAAACAGGGTTCACAAACAAACAAAATGTGTGATCAGTGTTGCTTGTTGCACACAATACAGTATTCACCGTTGTAAAGGCTTCTGGTTTGTTTTTTAAACAACAAGGTATTCTTTTGAATTTGTTATGGTATGTGATCTTTTCATATTGCCTGCATTTTTATTGAGACAGTTTTATGACTGAAAATCTGTATATGTAATAGTTTAATCTTTGTTCATATCTGTGAAAATATTGTGGAATCTATTCTGAGTTTGGTTACCATATGTGACTTGTAGCTGTTAGTGTTACATGTACTGAAAAAGTTAGAGATCTGTCTTTTAATGGACTAGCAGTATACTTTCCAGTTCTCTGTGTGTGTGTGTGTGTGTGCACATATGTGTACATGAGCATGTGTGTACATGAGCGTGTGTGTGTGTGTGGTGTGTGTGTGTGTGTGCATGCAAAAAAGGTTGGACTAGATTCACCCAGTGGATGTATTTCACAACAAGAGTCTGATTATCGTTTGCAGTTTTGGTTATTCAGATATTAAAACTTGTCGAGTATGAGAAAAAGAACCCAAAGCCCTCACAAGAGTAATCTGAACTGAAACAACTGCTGTAGTTACCAGAACCAGGAATGAGTAAACACAAAATTTATGTTTATTTAATAGATCAATCAAGATGGGCACAAGTTTTCAAATACTGAAATAACTTTTGTTGAGCACACACACACTCATGCATGTACACTCACGTTTGTATGCATGCACAAGCGCGCTCTTGCGCGCGCGCGCACACGCGCGCGCACACACACTTACACACACACACACACACACACACACACACACACACACACACACACACACACACACACACACACACACACACATGAAATTCAAGGCTTTAAACACTGCATTTCAACCATTGTTGGTCACCACACACTATTCTTGTTGTTATGATGATGATGATGATGATGATGATGATGATTCATTAAACAGCCCTGGTACTTGTTAGCGACCATTCTTGTTTTAATGCTATGTAATACATTTCCTGTTAAAGGAGGATAGGTTATTTAAATATTTCCAAATACGCATCACTTGATGTTTGTGGATTTCCAGGAATAAAACGTTTCTGGGTCAAAACAGATGTCTGTTAGTTGTTTTCCTTGTTTTACTGTTACATGATGTCATACATTAACCATTAAAAGAGGGTAGTTTCTGAGATACACAGATGTGTTCTTGTTTACCAGAAATTAACATTTTTCTTTTGTTATGAAAACAGAGTGTGTGTGCTTCATTGTGGAATGACATCATCAACCAGTGATTGATTGATTTTGTTCAGTTGTTCCCAGGTTATCATTCAAGAACTAGAAAGTTGATCCAGGCATTAATTTCTGGTGATTATCGCGATCATCTGCTGCTGTGTTGTTTTTGTCAGCAGACTGCAACTCAGATGTGCCCTTGTATACACATGCATGTGGACATTAATAGATACATGGCCGTTTTTTTAATCCATTGACTCTTGCACCCTGTCCACCAGCATCCTGCATTGTCAGCATGCTAGCAAAGCAAAAACTTGACCCCTTTTGACTCCCTTACCCTATCCACAAGTTTTTGCAGTTGGTGGATAGGGTGCAGGAGTGAAAGGGTTAATCTATGTAGGCAGTTGTCTGGGGGAGGGGAGCAGAAGGAAGGAATACATGCTGGATGGGTTGGAGTTACCGTAAGCACTGAACATTGACACAGTTTTTAGGATATGAAAATTTTATGTGCATATTTGATGTTCAGTGTGTGTACACATAAGTAGGGATTCATACACTAAAGGTCTACATATATGTTGACGTCATTGATTGGAAAAATCTGTACCTTTTACCTATTAGGTGCTACCGAAGCAGGGTCGATAGGAAGTCGGACATCCTGACCATTTACCTAAACATTTTCAGCTTGCTTTGTTTGCAGGGTCTCTAGTAGAATCATACATAAGTGTTTGTGTACATGATGAAATTGATATTATGTGTGGGGGGGGGGGGGGGGTATTGTCTTTTTGGGTGTACCTGTAGATGTGTGAGTAACCTGAACTTTGAGATGTGTCATGAGAGTACACAGACCTGGCACAATTACTTGATTTGACTGAGAACACGCTCTTTCATTGCCAATTTTTAAAAATTTATGATTTGTTTATTTTTGTTCTCATTTTACTTTAGGCAGAGAAAAATGATTCAGGTAGACATGTTGGTAATTATGTGTGTGCATGCTGTGTGGACCTCTGTGTGTGTATGTGTGTGTGTGTGTGTGTGTTGTCAGTCACAAACATGTCTCCAAAAGGCATTATGAGTTTAGTGTAGTGAAAATTGGTACTTTCATAGTTTTGATTAAGAACATTATACTTTTACGTTCATAGTCACCAAAAGGGATATATGAAAACACAAAAGAATATGTATATATATGTATATGTATGTGTATATGTATATATGTGCGTGTGTGTATGTGTGTGTATATACATATATATGTATGTATGTATATATATTTCTATATATATGTGTGTGTATATACATATATATAAATATATATATATATATACTTATGTATTTAGATAGACAGATTGATAGATAGATGAATAAATCTATATATCCATATCTATCTGCACAGATAGATAGATAGATAGATAGGTAGATGAACAAATAATTTGAAAACAGTGAAGTTAATTGAAACAATGGGGGTGATGTTTATGTGTTGGAGAGAAGGGGATGGATGTTGCTTGGTGTGTGTGTGTGCGAGTGCGTTTTCAGTGACTACAGAATAATTATTATACAGAGGAGGAACTAGTCTCTGCCTTTGTACATCTTATGATTGATTGGTTATGTTCTATCACATGCAGAGCAGACGACATGTCAAAGTCAAATTGTTGGCAATCACTGAAGTTTGAAGTTTCAATGCGGTTTTGTGTAACATTCATTGAACTTCAAATTCTACAGGTATGTTGTGTAAATGTTGATCTTCCAAATGCCAGCGTCTCATAACATTTCTGTGACTTAAAAAAGAAATCACTCATTCAACAGCGAGTGTGTAAAGTTTGTATAAGTAATGCCTGCATTTCATTCTCAAATCATCTGTGTCTTCAGATTATTTGCCATTACATTTATTCACAAAATGTGTTATTGTATGTGGTATGCTGTTAAATTATTAAACATTGCCAACTGAAAATTTCTTGTTTTTTGTTGTTTTTTTTTTGTTTTCCAAACTTCCTCTTTGAAAGAAAGAGAGAGAGAGTGTGTGTGTTTGTGTGGATGTGGGTGTGTGCATGCATTGTTACATCAAGTACATTTGTTACATGAAACAAGCTGCAGGCAACACCACAAATATATAATCTCAGAAATCTAAAAAGAGGATCAGATATATAACCTTGCTAAGATATCAGAGGGTCAGTTATCCCCTTCACCGCCAGTGATTCTAGAATGTTAATGTCTGCAGCGCCAGCCGTTTTTCAGAAAAAACAAGAAAAATGCACCTACCGATTTCAAATGACTGTAACTTTCTTATTTCTCAACCAAATTGCTTTCTGTTTTTTTTTCAAAAGAAAGAAGAATGATTAGAGTTTGGGATTATGCAACAATAAAGTATGTTTATGCGACGGACTGATTTAAGAGTACAATTCAGAGCAGCAAGTGAGAGAGTAACGGACCCTATTGTCACATTTTGGCGACATCGGCGGTCTGCCGTACTGTCGCCAAAAGGCGCCATCGGCGGTGAAAGGGTTAAAGCAAAAGTATGATACCAAGATAGAATCTTATGCTGACATTTTGATTGCTTTTATTCTTTTAACACTTCGGGGACGTAACAGCGGATATTCCGCTGCAGCTGGCCATACCATTAGAGACGTGACAGCGGACATTCCGTTGCAGCTGGCCAAACCATTAGAGACGTGATAGCGGATATTCGGCTGCGGTTTTTAAAAATAGATGCAAACCGGTCGCTGGTCTAGGGGAACTAACTACACATATAGGAACACTCTTTGGTATCTTCTGAAGTGTTTGTTACTTCCCTTGCATCGATTTTATCCCGATTAGTTACAGTTTTGGCCTTTATCCAAACCAACCGGAGTGACCGTCCTTGCACCAAAATGGCGACATTTAGGCCTTCTTCTTCTTCTTCTTCAAAGGATCGTCATAATTACTTTGCTGCTTCACCTGTGTGAAAACAAAGCTGTGTTTGTTCTTTTATATCTTCTGGTCATACCAAGGACATGTGATTACCTGGATTTCTGGATTACCTGGTCAAGAATGGGTGTTTTACTGACTTTATGTGTTGGATTACTGTCAATCAAAAACTTCTTTCCCAGAGCCAAAACCCTACCCCATTTCACCTTCTAGGAAGATAAGTAGAATAGATGTATTGTCCTTGTATGTAGCTTCAGCTCAAAGAGCGTAAATTGAATTTAATTTTGATATAAAATATGTTCTTGTGCTGTAAAATCTGTATTTTTGAGAATTTTTTGAAAACCCCCCCAAAATCGTGTGGCAGGTCCCATTGATCGCGTCCTCAGTGGTTGTGCAAGGCAATTATATTACGTCTTCAAAGAGTTAATAGTATGGAGAAAAAAGAGGCTAATGTACTTTCCAAGTTATAAGGACACCAGAAAAGGATATGATGCTAATTCAGCATGTTTTTTCTATATGATTTGGTGAGTACACTACCCTTTTATCACATTTATTTTGTGTGCTTGTTCAAGATAAATTCATCAGGTCAGGTCATAAATATTGAAAAATTGCATAGAAGTGGTCACAGACATGATTTTGTTTGCGTGCATGTTGCATCCTGTTGGAATAAGAAGAGGATGGAAATCACTTGATATTCTTAAAATAATAGTAATGTCAATTATGGCCTTAAAAAACTGGTGAAGATCAGAACTAATGTTAAAGAAAGACATACTGGCATTGACATCTCTCTCTCCTTCTCTCTCACAACACACACACACACACACACACACACACACACACACACACACACACACACACACACACACAGAGCAGACAATAACAATGCTCATTCTATAGAAAATATTTATTTCACATATTATCTACGCACTAGGAAGGGGCATAGTTGCCATTGTGACAGGTCACCGTACAATCTTGGATACATCACTAACAATACATTAAAATGATGGTTGTAAATGGACAACATGGCAGGTCAAGTTGATCACAGAAGATAATGACAACATGGCAGATCTTTTAATTTAATAACGGTTCAACATAAAAAGAAAAATACTTGTTCAAAAGAACATAGGTTCTGGCATGGGACAAGACACGAGACGGGTCAAACACGTCTGTGACTTGCGAATGTGGACTGGCAGCTGACTTGGCCTTGTTTATAATGAACAGAGGGTACTCCCAGAAACAAGTTTCACAGCATAGGATCGGACATGGGGCAAGACAGACAAAGGTGAAATATGTCTGTGATTGAGACAGACTAAGGTGAAATATGTCTGTGACTTTAGACAGACTAAGCTGAAATATGTTTGTGATTTGAGACAGACTAAGGTGAAATATGTCTGTGACTTGAGACAGACTAAGCTGAAATATGTTTGTGACTTGAGACAGACTAAGCTGAAATATGTTTGTGATTGAGACAGACTAAGGTGAAATATGTCTGTGACTTGAGACAGACTAAGGTGAAATATGTCTGTGGCTTAGACAGACTAAGGTGAAATATGTCTGTGACTTGAGACAGACTAAGCTGAAATATGTCTGTGACTTGAGACAGACTAAGCTGAAATATGTCTTGTGGCTTGAGTCAGACTAAGCTGAAATATGTCTGTGACTTGAGATAGACTAAGCTGAATATGTCTGTGACTTGAGACAGAATAAGGTGAAATGTCTGTGACTTAGACAGACTAAGGTGAAATATGTCTGTGGCTTTAGACAGACAAAGGTGAAATATGTCTGTGGCTTTAGACAGACTAAGGTGAAATATGTCTGTGACTTTAGACAGACTAAGTGAAATATGTCTGTGACTTGAGACAGACTAAGATGATAACAGTCTGTGACTTAACACAGAATAAGGTGAAATATGTCTGTGACTTTAGACAGACTAAGCTGAAATATGTCTGTGACGATACAGACGAAGGTGAAATATGTCTGTGACTTGAGACAGACTAAGGTGAAATATGTCTGTGACTTTAGACAGACTAAGCTGAAATATGTCTGTGACTTGATACAGACGAAGGTGAAATATGTCTGTGGCTTTAGACAGACTAAGCTGAAATATGTCTGTGACTTGAGACAGACTAAGCTGAAATATGTCTGTGACTTGAGACAGACTAAGCTGAAATATGTCTGTGGCTTTAGACAGACTAAGCTGAAATATGTCTGTGACTTGAGACAGACTAAGGTGAAATATGTCTGTGACTTGAGACAGACTAAGGTGAAATATGTCTGTGACTTGAGACAGACTAAGGTGAAATATGTCTGTGACTTGAGACAGACTAAGCTGAAATATGTCTGTGGCTTTAGACAGACTAAGCTGAAATATGTCTGTGGCTTTAGACAGACTAAGGTGATATATGTCTGTGGCTTGAGACAGACTAAGGTGAAATATGTATGTGACTTTAGACAGACTAAGGTGAAATATGTCTGTGACTTTAGACAGACTAAGGTGAAATATGTCTGTGGCTTTAGACAGACTAAGGTGAAATATGTCTGTGGCTTTAGACAGACTAAGGTGAAATATGTCTGTGGCTTTAGACAGACAAAGGTGAAATATGTCTGTGACTTTAGACAGACTAAGGTGAAATATGTCTGTGACTTTAGACAGACTAAGGTGAAATATGTCTGTGACTTTAGACAGATTTAAGGTGAAATATGTCTGTGACTTGAGACAGACTTAAGGTGAAATATGTCTGTGGCTTGCGAATGCGAACTGGCACCTGATTTTACCATGTTTATGATGGAAAGAGGGTATTTACCAGAATCAAGTGTCACAGAGATACTCAGCTGAAGAACCAACTACTACCAGCTTCCAGAGAGATGGGAATCATACTTGATGCTGTTTACAAACTGATTTAACCCTTTGACTCTCGCACCCAGTCCACCAGCATCCTGCGTTGCCAACCATGCTAGCAAAGCAAAAACTTAATCCTTTGACTCCCTTACCCTAGCCACCAGCTTCCTGCAGGAAACTGGTGGATAGGGCGAGGGAGTCAAAGAGTTAAGTTTTTGCAGTTGGTAGACGGGGTGCGGGAGGTCAAAGGGTTAACACTGTACTTTAACACCTGTTAAAGGTTGCCAGCCTAAATGGAACTAGCTATATGGAAGGATTCAATCTGAAGAAGGTCTTGAGACAAATAGACCCCAAAATTAACTGAAAAAACAACTTGATTTTGGCGAGGACCATCTGTTCAAATCTTTAACTATCATGACAGATTTAGATATGTTTTTAGCCCAAGTTTTCATTTCTTTTTCTTTGCTTTTTAATATTTCAAGTCTGACCAAATGGGGTTGATGACAGACTACTGTGAAACATGTCTGGAACATGTATGACACACACATTAACAAGACATTTCCCCCCCACCAAAAAGTTGCTATGGAGTTTCCACTCAAACTGTAAAGTGTTTTGAAATAGTGTTAAACAGAAGAAATTAACCAAGAATGGATTCTGACTGCATGAGGGACAGTGAAATGATAGTTCCTGAGCCCCCCCCCCCAACTTTCAAATGAAGTTTTTCTTGTGATGACATGTTTCAAAATATTTTGCTTTTTAAATTTCAGACATCGAATGTAATAGAATTCTTCAATTAACAAATATTTGTAAAAAATGTAATCATCTACATATACTTTGGATGAAATATTCCCACAAAGTGAGCATTCATATCACAAAAACAGTAACAGAAAAAAGTACAAACGTGTGTATATTTTTTTCTTACACGTGCATCACAGTTATGCCTGAGAGTAAAACATACTTGTCGTAATTCTTACATTATGTACAAAAACATATCAAAGATTTAAAAGCATAGTGTCAAGTAAAAATGCAACAATGTTACAGAAAACATTCAACCACAGTTATCAAAAACAACAACAAAAACATTTTGATCACAATTATCAAAGACAGCAAGTCTACAAAGATTTAGAGTTGGAAATACAGGTTATAGTACTCTGAGAATATCAAAATGATTAAAATGTGAGAACATTATATCAACGAACTACTGGTTGAGACACAACTTTTAAAACAGATATATATATATATATATACATATATTACCATACTAGCAAAAAAGATACGGTCAACTTATTAGATCTGTTTTCTTAGGAGATCTGAAAATTGTAATCCCAAACCATGGCAGAAGAAATGCTCTCACTTGCTCTCTCTGTCATTCAGTC
This sequence comes from Monoplex corrugatus, assembly GCA_030674185.1. NCBI lineage: Eukaryota > Metazoa > Mollusca > Gastropoda > Littorinimorpha > Ranellidae > Monoplex > Monoplex corrugatus. The sequence continues at coordinate 38,811,255 of JAPXFY010000026.1, read as the reverse complement.
GTAATTGTGTATTAATCACACCAAAGGTGAACATCCAACAAATAAATGACCCATTTTTTTCTCGTCAGATCGCAGTGTTTTTCATCTCTCAACATACTGTAACAGTAAACAATTCACACCACAGGTGAACATCCAACCATCAAAATTAGATATGCTGAGAAAATTGATATTAACTATTAATAATGCTGAGAAAATTGATATTAACAATATTTATAAAAAAAACTGTTTCATCAATATATGAAGAAAACAGACAAACAAACTACAAGAATCCATAACTAGTTTGTGTCAAAGTTTTATAGTGTGAACCCTTTTTTTTTTGTTTTGAAATCAATACAGTAGAAAGAACCATTTGCTGAGGATTTTT
>JAPXFY010000026.1:38763391-38805891 GCA_030674185.1 Monoplex corrugatus | reverse complement strand
TCAAGGAAGAAAGTGCACATACTATGGCTAAGAAATGCTTACACAAAGCACACTAGCAACACAGACCCAGACATCACTGAACCCAAAGACAATCAAGGAAGAAAATTTTTTAAAAGTCTAATCTTCTCAGACTCACTCTTACACACACACACACACACACACACCACACACACACACACACACACACACACACACACACACACACACACACACACACACACACACACACACAAACCAGCTTTGTGCTCATCATGCTGTTACTAAGCTCTGAAATACACACACAAAAGAAAATCAACAAATTCTTTCTCACATTGCGTTAAGAATACAAGAAAATCAAAACTCTTCCTTATGCTACATTTAGAATGAACATTTGAAAATCTGCTTTAAATCTACACTGAAATAATATTAGATGTGATACTATCTCACGGCCATGGGCTTAGTGATGGTGAGGCTTTAACCCTTTGACTCCTGCAGCCTGTCCAACATCATCCTTCTTTGTCAACCATGCTGGAAGAGCAAAAACTTAACCCTTTGACTCCCTCACCCTATCCACCAGCTTCCTGCAGTTGGTAGATAGGGTGCAGGTGGCAAAGGGTTAAAGAACTCACCACTGACTAGATCAACTTTACATTCTTCTCTGCTGCCTTACCCTCCTGACAATGGACAAGGTGAGACACCTGGATAACTAAAACACATGTGCACAGTTTCATGAGCCATGTTCTAACTCACACAACCAGAATGGAAGACAGGATAGCCCTAATTCTATGATGTCCAGGAACCAGAAAAACACACAAAAAAGAATTAGAACATGTATTTAATACAACCAGACAAGACAAGCGCAAATTTTCGGCCAACTGGCCTTTGTCCAGTGTGAATATAAGATCACAAACAAACAAACACCAAATGCAAAAATAAGGAGAAAAAGACTGAAACGTTCCTGCTGCTTCGTCCAAATGGGAGAAATACACATTCTGATTCTATTTTCATGTTTTTTTGGTTCCTGTTTATTTGTTTTGGATTCTATGCTGTCCGGTTGACATATTTCTGCTTTTAATGGCACATGGACATGGCGTCCTAGAACTGACAGCCTCAGCTGTAAACAGCTTGTAGCTTACAAAACAGAAAGCCGATCATTTATATGTTGGAATCTAACCCTTTGACTTCCGCACCTATCCACCAACTGCAAAAGCTTAACCCTCTATCCTGCAAAAAGCTAGTGGAAAGGGTGAAGGAGTCATAGGGTTAAATTTCTGCTTTGCTAGCATGGTTGACAGTGCGTGATGCTGGTGGACAGGGTGTGGGAGTCAAAGGGTTACTAATGCAATGAGCCTCCCTGCATATAGCTGTGATCATACCAGAGAGCAGTGAACTATATCACTAAGATACAAGAGAAGCCTCATTTTAAGTCTCTCTCTGCATGCTTCTGCTATGGGTTACAATGAGCTTTATCAGAACAATTAGAACAGAAAGAAAGGAGTACAGGCAGCTAGTAAGAGTGTGTACAGGTGATACAGGTGAAGCACTCAGAAATCCAAAGTGAAGTTCACACAGTCAGTGGAAGGACATGGAAGGTGGAGGGAAGGGGTACCTGTCACAGTCGCCTCTCCTTCCTCTTTTTTCTCCTCTGACGCTGGGGCAGAGTCGGCTGGTTTCTGTTCTGAACTCTCTCCGGCCGGGGCATCTGAAGATCCCTCAGCGTTACTGCTTTCTTCTGCCTTTGGTGCTTCAACAGGGTTTTGGCTGTCTTCTGCCTTGGCTGTTTCTTCAGCCTTTTGGCTGTCTTCTGCCTTGGCTGTTTCTTCAGACTTTTGGCTGTCTTCTGCCTTGGCTGTGTCTTCAGACTTTTGGCTGTCTTCTGCCTTGGCTGTGTCTTCAGACTTTTGGCTGTCTTCTGCCTTGGCTGTGTCTTCAGACTTTTGGCTGTCTTCTGCCTTGGCTGTGTCTTCAGACTTTTGGCTGTCTTCTGCCTTGGCTGTGTCTTCAGACTTTTGGCTGTCTTCTGCCTTGGCTGTGTCTTCAGACTTTTGGCTGTCTTCTGCCTTGGCTGTGTCTTCAGACTTTTGGCTGTCTTCTGCTTTGGCTGTTTCTTCAGCATTTTGACTGTCTTCTGCTTTGGCTGTTTCTTCAGCTTTGGGTGCCTCATCTGTCTTGGCGGCTTCTTCGGGTTTCGATGCCTCCTCTTTTGGACTCTCTTCCGCTTTGGCTGCGTCATCTGCTTTAGCTGCTTCATCTGCAGGTTTGTCCGCTGCTGGTGTCTCTGAACTTTCTTTGGCTTCTACCGACGGCTCCGACGCCTGAGCGGTTTCTGCAGGTTTGGCATCTTCAGTCTTCGGTGCTTCTGCAAGCGAGGTGGCATTTTAGTTTTACCAGGCAGTTTTAAGTCACCTGTGGCCTCAAGATTTGGGACCTAGTGGCGACAGAGCGCCTGTCCAGTGAGAGATCCCAGGTTTGATCCCAGGTTTAGACAGGGATTTTTCTTCTCCCTGCGGCATACCTTAGTCTGGATGCCAGTGTACTGGATGAAGTTAAAAACCATGAACCTGTGTGCAGCACACACCTGGTACATGGAAAAGAACCTAAGGCAACAAAGGAATTATCTTTGGCAAAATTCTACAGAAAGCCCCTTTCCTGGCTGCAAAGAAGACTTGCACGTTACCAAAATAGAGCAACAACAAAGAAATAACCAGGCATAGACACAGACACACACATGCTGATACCACACACACACACACAGAGAAACATACACACACACACACACACACAGAAACAAACAGAGAAACACACACACACACAGAGAAACAAACAGAGAAACACACACACACACAGAAACACACACACAATCCCCAACAACAAAGGAAAAGTTTTGCATTATGGCAGCACACAACACTACAATGAACACAACACAATACAATGCAGGGCTGAATGCTGCATACAAAATCGGTTGTAGCAAGACACAAATGCAACACAATACAATAGAACACAATACAATAAGGGCTTGAATTTTACAGGCAAAATCAGTTGTGACAAGACATAAACACAATACAATAAGGGCTTGAATTTTACAGAAATCGTTGACAGAAAAACAATACATAAGGGCTGATTTACGGAAATCAGTTGTGACAAGACATAAACACAATACAATAAGGGCTTGAATTTTACAGGGAAAATCAGTTGTGACAAGACCATGAATTTCAGGAAATAGTTGTGACAAGACATAATACAATACAATGCAACATAACACAACGCTATGTAGTACAGACCTGAATTCTGCATAGAAAATAGGTTGTGACAAGACATTAATACATACAATGCAAGACAAGACAACACAACACAATACAGGCCTGAATTCTGCCCAGAAAATCAGATGCAACAAGACAAAAACAAAACACAATACTATGCAACACAGTGCATACAATACAAAACAACACAATGAAAAACAATTCAATTTAAAGCAGAGCGTTCCTCCTCCTATTGGAAGTGTAACCAGAAGTTTACTCTATGATGAGTAGATATGATAAAAGTGTACATGTATGATGGTGAGAACTGTAACATCTACACATTAAAATAATCAAACAAAACAAAAAAGTGACTTTTCTAAAAAGTCTGTTACGTATCCTTGTTAATTTGTTCTAATTACACATAATAATCATCAGCTAGTTCTCACCACACACCAAACAACAACAACAAACAAAGACAAAACAAAGAAAAAAAGTATCAGCTAGCTTTCACCACACACCAAACAACAACAAACAAAGCAAGACAAAAGAAAACAACAACAAACAAACAAAGAAAAAAGTATCAGCTAGCTTTCACCACATGACAAACAACAACAACAAACAAAGCAAGACAAAACAAACAAACATAAAACTACACAGTTAGCAGATCAAAGGGCAGGTTTCCTTTATTAAAACTGCAAAATCAACAAACATCAAACAAAACAAAGCAAAAACAAAAAACTCAGTGAACCAAATTAATCAAACAAAATAAAAAAAAAAAAATCAAATAAAAACAGTACAACCTCCAAAAAGGTCCCTGTTTTTCAGCTCCCAAGGAATTAAAAACCACATTCCCCTTATAATGAATTTCAATTCCCCAACACATCCCTATCTTGTCCTCCTTCAGTTTTATATCTCATAAACATCTGGAAATTACATAAACTATTCACATGAGTCAGAAAGAAAAGCAAACGAAACCAAAACAATACTAAAACACAATTAAACTAGACATAGATAAGATTAAAAAAAGCAACTGATTATGATCTTCAAAAAGCAACTCAATACGATCACAAAATATGCCACCTGTGTCTTCAATAAATGCCACTTACTAGAAAACCAACAAAGCAAAAACTGTAACAAATAAAATATGACCCCTAAAAATTGTGCACAACACCCAGAATTTACTGCATCAAATAATCAAGACTTTTATGGCCTGGGAAAAGAAATACCATTTTTTAAGAATTCTCCAAATCTACACCACTTTCTCTAAAACAATAAATGTTTTTTCAAAGAAGCAACACCATGAACATTATGCCCAGAACTGCAGATCTCCTTCTGCTTTTAGAAAGGTCTGGTTTATGACATCAGACTTTTCCACTTCAGCATGACTCTTACAACCACCTGATGAAAAGTATGCAAATTAACTCTAATGTATTCTTGCTTGCAAATGGCAGTTGATTTGACAGCAGGATGACACAGATGGCTGGATACTGGTTACCACAAATTTCAACACTTGTATCACTTGTCCAATTTTAAAGTGCCATGAGATGGTGAGGTACTGGTTACCACAAATTTCAACACTTGTATCACTTGTCCAATTTTCAAAGTGCCATGAGATGGTGAGGTCTGTTACCACAAATTTCAACACTTGTATCACTTGTCCAATTTAAAGTGCCATGAGATGGTGAGGTACAAGTTACCACAAATTTCAACACTTGTATCACTTGTCCAATTTCAAAGTGCATGAGATGGTGAGGTACAAGTTACCAAAATTTCAACACTTGTATCACTTGTCCATTTCAAAGTGCCATGAGATGGTGGGTCTGGTTACCATAAATTTCAACACTTGTATCACTTGTCCAATTTAAAGTGCCATGAGATGGTGAGGTACACGTTACCACAAATTTCAACACTTGTATCACTTGTCCAATTTCAAAGTGCCATGAGATGGCTGGGTGCTAGTTACCATAAATTTCAACACTTGTATCACTTGTCCAATTTAAAGTGCCATGAGATGGTGAGGTACTAATTACCACAAATTTCAACACTTGTATCACTTGTCCAATTTCAAAGTGCCATGAGATGGTGGGTAGCTAGTTACCACTAAATTTCAACACTTGTATCACTTGTCCAATTTCAAAGTGCCATGAGATGGTGGGTACTGGGTTACCACAAATTTCAACTGTTGTATCCACTCTAATCCAATTTTCAAGTGCCATAAAGAATTGTGAGCGCTTTTGTACCACAAACTTTTAAAACAAGCTTGAAACACGAACCAATTTTAAAGTGCTCCAATCAGCCTCTAGAGTAGAATCACCACAAACTATCAAAACTGACACCATGTGCAATTAAAAATCCAAATGGCTGGGTGCTAGTTACCACAAATTTCAACACTCATATCAGCAGTCTGTTGCTTTTCACATTACTACTAATCCAGGTCTTTCTAACGAATGAATCAAAGCAATTTGTGACCGAACTCTCTGTTCCCAGGCTTTTTTTTTTTTTTTTAAGAACAAGCATGGAAAAAGAAGCCAACTACTTACGACCACAGCTCCAATCAGCCCTCCTCCAGAGAAAATCACCAGCAACCCCTACTCAAAACTACCACCAGATCAGTGCAATAACCAAAGTTAGGACAACAGGCTTTCAACTGGAAGTTTTGAGTTCATTCTGTTTGGTGAGTAAGAGTGGAGATTTTTCTGATCTCCCATGTCATCATGTGTGCACACCCATTACAGTCTGAACCATCTCCGTGTGTATGTACACCAGAACATCAGATATGCACATTAAAAATCCTGTGAGTCATGTCAGTGTTCTGTGGTTTACAGAACATGGAGACACGCGCATGCACGTCCCCCAAAATGACTGATTGATTTGATTTGGTTCAGGTTTTACATCAGCACCCACCAGGTGATATGGCCGACAGGGATAACTATCCCAGGGAAGTAGGGGAAGCTGGGACCTATCTTATCCACACCAACAGAACCAGAACAACAATGATGTTAAGATGGGACAGCGAGAAAGCCAGTTTTAAATGCGCGCACCCTGGGATCCGAACCCACAACCATTATTAGCATGTGAATCTGACGCTCAACCAACTGAGATACTGGGACCCGCATCCCCCAAAATGAGGAGCATGACTGTCTATATATATAGCAGGCAATTCTCTGAAGATGGACCATGCAGAAATGCGTAGCATCACAATGCTTGCACAGTAGGGTAAACAACCGGAACATAAGCATAAACACATAAGAGAAAATACTGCTTTGAACAGAACAACACAAACAACCAAAAACCCAATAAAACACACACAAAACCTACCAGCAGTGGCATCAAGCTCTGCAGAGTAAGATGGGTTTGCAACGTTGTCTCCTGTGGTGGTGGCAGAAGCAGGTACTATGGTCTCCTCTACCACCTCTGTTCCAATACAACAACAACAACAAAATAATAAAAACATGAAAATAGACTGATTCTCTCTTTTGTATTTTACCTTCTAGTTCTAGTGTTTACACAATTTTCCTTTTGTCATTCTTTCTTTTTTTTTTCTTTCTTTTTTCTTGAATACTGTGCACACACACACATTTACATGCACACACATGCACACATTTATACATATGAATAATACATACATTATTTATACACACACACACACACAGATAGACAGACAGATAGATAAACACATAAATAGATAGATAATAGATAGATAGATAGACAGACAGACAGACAGATAGATAGATAGATAGATAGACAGATAGATAGATGGACAGATAGATAGATAGACAGACAGACAGACAGATAGATAGATAGATAGACAAAGACAGACAGACAGATAGATAGATAGATAGATAGATAGATAGATAGATAGATGGGACAGACAGACAGACGGACAGAAAGGCAGAAAGACAGACTGATAGATAGACAGACAGACAGATAGATAGATAGATAGACAGATATATAGACAGATAGATACATAGATAGATAGATAGATAGACAGATAGATATATAGACAGATAGATAGATAGATAGACAGACAGATAGATAGAATTGAATTACTGAATAGGAAAGGAAAACACTCTTTGTTCTAGAAATTTTGATAAGTATGTGCATGCATGTACCTGCATGTGTGTATGAGTATGCATGTACATGCGCCTGCACGCACAGGTGTGTGTGCATAACTGCATGCATGCTTGTATGCATGTGTGTGTGTGTGTGTGTGTGTGTGTGTGTGTGTGTGTGTGTGTGTGTGTGTGTGTGTGTGTGTGTGTGTGTGTGTGTGTGTATGTGTGTGTGTGTGTGTGTGTGTGTGAGTGTGTGTGTGTTCTGTAAACAATCAAACTCACGATATAAGCAAAACAGTAACAGACGTAAACAAACAAAAGATATCAAAGGTAACCCACCTTTACCTTCTGCTGCACCCTGAAACAATATAATACAACAACAGTTTGAATAATGGATATAGTAGTACCACTAATAGTAGTAATATGTTACTTCATATCATTATTTCAACAATGAAATGCCTAGGAATTACCATGAAGCATTTCCACTCTAACCATCTTCCACAATCTTACAACATCTTGAATAAGCACATCTTGCAAGCAAGTATTGTATGCATAATCATTAATGTACATCAAAAACTTTCCAAATATCTGTTCTTGGTTGCTGTCTTGTTCACACATGAACTTATGTCTACAGACCAGAGGCCTCAAGTGTTTCTTTCTCAGCTACTTGTTCAAAGGCACTCTGTGTGTGTGAGTGTGTGTGTGAGTGTGTGCGTGCATGTGTGTGTGTGTGGTGTGTGTGTGTGTGTGTGTGTGTGTGTGTGTGTGTGTGTGTGTGTGTGTGTGTGTGTGTGTGTGTGTGTGTGTGTGTGGTGTGTGTGTGTGTGTGTGTGTGTGTGTGTGTGTGTGGTGTGTGTGTGTGTGTGTGTGTGTGTGTGTGTGTGTGTGTGTGTGTGTATGTGTGTGTGTGTGTGTGTGTATTTGTGAATGTGTGTACGTAAGTGTGTGTGTATATATATGTGTAAATATGTGTGTGTGTGTGTATGTGCATGCGCATACATGTGTGCATGTGTGAGTGCAAGCACTCTGTTGCTGCACACATTGGATACTTTTTTTTTGCTCATTTACCTTTTTGTTAATTTATTTTATATTTATAATTTCATATTACACACATTACTGCACAGTCCATCTCTGAAAGGTGTACATGATGTCCATCTCTGAAAGGTGTACATGATGTGTATTTTCTTGTTTCCATAAATCACTGCATTGAACAGTGACATGAATCACAGGATTTTTAATGTGTGCATTTGATGTTCTGCATGAAAGATACCAGCACTAACAGGTTTGCACAAGCTTACTTGGAAGATCAGAAAACTATCCACTGTTTACCTACCAGATCCTAGTCAGACATCTTAGTAGTACCACTACTAGTAGTAACATATGTTATTTCATATCATTATTTCAACAATGAAATGCCTAGGAATTAAGATGAAGCAATTCCATACTAACCATCCTCCACAATCTTACAACATCTTGAATAAGACTGTTTTGCAAACAACTACTGTATACATAATCATTAATCATTATTTGCTTCACCTATCAGATGCTACTCAGGCAACTTTGAACTTTGGATCAGAAGTCCAAAGGTCTATGTCACTGTCATGCCTTTCACATTCACATACATTATGCTTGCAGGTCAAAGACCCCTAATTTTCTTTCCTGCTTGTTCACATGCACAAATGTGACAGTACATAAGAAAATCAGGAATACTGAAAAATGAGGTTTCCACTTGTTCAAACAAAAAAACAAAACAAAAAACAACAAAAAACAAACAAACAAACAAACAAAAAGGCTGAGCAAACTTACACACACTAAAAAAAAAAAAAAGCAAAGAAACAACAGAATTCATTTATCCTTATATGCTTCCAAGATAATACATTTGAGTTGCTGGGTCATCAACAATTCAATATGCGAAAAATGCACTTAAAAAAATTTCTCCAATGAGAAAAGGGGCAAATGAAACAATTGCTTCATTAGAGATTTACATGTTACTTTCAAGTTTAATAGATTCGATGTTGTAATATCCGCGTAAAAGTCTCGAAGCATTACTTTTAAGGTCAGGTGGATTTTCTCACTGTAGCCTCAAACTCATCATCATCATCATCATGTGCCCTGCTGCATGGCACTGGCGATTGTGGCCCTCCATACTAATCTATCTTTTGTCGCTGCAAGTATTTATCACACTCTTTCTGTCTTTATCCAGTCCACAAGTCCATCCAATACTTTCTTCCTGGGTCTACCTGGTGCTCTTTTTCCCTCCAGCTTTCCTGTTGTGACTATGTGCTCTAATTTCTCTTTTCCTCATACAATGTGCTTTTGCTTGTCTTTTCCTAATCTTTTCTTAATCTTCTCCATTAATATTCTTTATGTGTCTGCCCCCTTCAAGACTGAATCGTTTGTTTTCCTTCGCTATGCATGGAACAATCTAGAACCTCTGAATTACCCATGGAAATGGCATCGCATGTACCATTACAAGCAGTCATAGAGGCCCAAGATCTAAAATATTTCCTACATCACTTATTCCATGCAGTTAGTTTACAGGCTGGAGGTCCAACTTTCACAACTGTGTCAATCATGCTGATACTCACTGGCAGTTCTGGCAGAGTGCCATAAATAGCAAAGTCCAAGATTTTACACATGTCAAAATGAATCTCATCCTCGTCTCGATCACCGTCCACCTGAAATAAGAGTAGCTGATGAAAGCATACTCATTTGTTGCAAGAACTTCATACACTCACACGTACACACTTACACATCCACACATGCTCAGATAGACAAACAGACAAACACACACACATTCATGCACGCACACACAATATACATGCACGCGCGCACACCGCACACACAGCACAACACACACAACACAAACCACACACACACACACTCAAAGACCCATGCATTTCACACAGGATCCAACAAACCAGTATTTACAATTGAACTCTTTGCAATACTAATGGCTTTAAATTACTTAACAAGATTCCAAAGACAGTCTTACAGATTTTTCTTTTCTTTTTTCAGTACTTTAAGCTCTTGACTTATCAAAAATGCAAACAAGATATGAAATGACAATGGAAAAAGGCCACTTAATTCATATTTTATCCTTAGGAGGCACTGATATTAATTTCTGTTGGATACATCTCACTGTTTTATTGTAATGACATAGCTGACATGGGCTGCAAAATGACATGCTAAGACCTCCCCAGAATCAAACAATAGACAGTTCCCCCTCTCCTTTTATGAATACTATACCTTAGTGGACATCTATGTCTGGAAGCAGTTCCAAAATAATCAGAAAATATGATGATACTAACATTAATGTTGTGATCAGTGAAATAAATAAGCAATTTAATATCAGAAAAATTATACAATCCCTCATGTAAGGTGGAAAACTGATGCTTTTATCATCAGAAAATATGATAATACTAACATGAATTTTGGGATCAGATTTAAACAAGTAAGCAGTTTAATGTCAGCAAAAATCATACCGTCTCTTATGTACAAGTGGAAAACTGACACATTCGAAACAAATTACACCAGGAATTTTGTGAGACTTTATGACAGGATGTTAACACCCAGTCAATTTCTTTCTTGCTCTAAGATAAAAACTATGCATTCTAATACTTTCCAAGAACATAGTTTATGACATATTTGATTCAGCATCATTAACCTACATATCTTTTTCAGATTATTAAAATCTTCACAAGCCGATTATATATATAACTCGATGTAGTTATGTTTAGTCAGTTTACTGTTTGAATAGTTAGTTACAATATCCCCTTTATTATTTCATGTTTTTCCCTCTACTCAAGTGAGATTTGGTGTTACAAGTTGTCATTGTTTTCATCATTATTACTAACCAAAACTAGTTTTCCACAGTCATCAATGGTCTTCAGGATGGGCAAAGTTGTGTTCTTGAAGAAGGTGAGCTTTTTGCCTATGGCTGTCAAGTTGTCGTCAATCCGTTCGCTCTCCTTGCCTCGTACAGTCAATCGAAAGTGCAGAATGCTTTCTTCACAGTCCAGGAGAATTGTAAAACTCTGGCCTCCGATCTGAAAAATTTGTTTTCCCCTATTTACATTTTTTTCAAAACAAGACATCAATCTATACATCCCTCTTTTATGCATTCTTCCAAAATGATCACTCTATCCCCCTCCCTTTTATGCGTTCTTTTAATACATTTCATGTGATATCTACTCCCCTATAGCAGCTGGTCTTAATGAATTTTTCAGCAGTTACTTTCCCAGCAGCATCCCAGGATAAATGAATACAGGAAACAGTAAACAATCTAACTGGATGCCACAACAGCAATACATAGACAGCAGGCCACATTATTACACTGAATACGCATGAACAATATTTCATTTAAGACCTGTGGATAAACAAAATTATAGTTATCCAAAACAAAATAGTCCCCAGTGAGCTGCTGTACTGTTGTAAGACCTGGACGATATTCTGATGGCACGATCAACAGCTGAAATAGTTCCACCAAAGAGGTCTGCACATGTCTACAACATCACATGTCAAGATCAGGAGAAGAGTGGCAGAATGATTTAGACGTTCACCTGCCAATAACTAAACTCGAGGTTCCAGGATTTGTTTCCCATTGAGGCCTTGACTTTTCTCCTCAGTTTGACTGTAAAATCGAACTGAACAGCTAGTCCTTCAGAAGGGGGGCAAAAAACCAGTGGGACACATGCGCTTCTGGCCTGTGCCCTGGTATAAAAACATTTGACTGACAAGTTCATTTCCCTGGTTTCCCCCACCAAAGGCCAATTAGACATCTGGCTTTTCTGAAGACTTGGTAAAAACAAAATAAACAAAAAAGAAATGGGATGCGCTGCACTGCAGCGATGCACTCTCAACAATGAAAGCAGCCCGAGTTTCACATGGTAAACCCACTGTGACAAAAACAAATGAATATGAATATAAAATTGATTGTCAGACCTTGAAGTTCCCTAAAATTGATTGTCAGATCTTGAAGTTCCCTAAAATTGATTGTCAGACCTTGAACTTCCCTAAAATTGATTGTCAGACATTGAAGTTCCAGTGCCATCTTCACTGGACAGGACCTATCTGTATCATCATCATCATCATGTGCCCTGCCGCATGGCATTGCTGATCATGGCCCTCCATATGCATATATCCCTTGTTGCTGCAAGCACATCTTCCACCCTCTCTGTCCTCAGCCACTCAATATTTTTTCCCTGGGTTTACCTGGTGCTCTCTTTCCCTCCAGCTTTCCTGCTGTGACCATGTGCACTAATTCCCCTTTCCTCAAAAAATGGCCTATAAATGTTGCCTGTCTTTTCCTAATCTCCTTATGAATGATCTTCTTGTGTCTGCCTCCATCAAGACTGTCTTGTTTGCTTTCTTTGCTATCCATGGAACTCTCAACATTCTTCTTAGAAACCACATCTGTACAGAAGAAAATAACATCCCAGAGACGCTCCTGGTTAAGGACCTGAAGCTAGGACACCATGACCAAGGAAGACCACGAAAACAATGCAAGGATATCGTGGAGGCCAAACTCATCAGTTGCAACATCAACATCACTAACTGGGAAGACATTGCCTGCAATAGAGTAAGTTGGTGACAGCATAACATAGTAACATTTCATTAGCCTAGAAAAGCTGCTGGTCAACACAAGATGGAAGAACATGCGCCTCTTGTACCCCACATGAAGACACACACCAGGCGATAAAGGACCAGTATACTATTCATATGTCTGATCGATGGGACAGTCCAACATCATCATCATTATCAAAAACATTAAAAGTACTAAGTATACAGACAAAATAGCACACAATGAAAAATGAGTAAACATGCTATGATTCAGAAATGCAATGAACTTATATCATCTCCAGTGGCACAAAACGCTACATACACAGAAAATCAATAATAATCATTTTCTGTGTTGATTTATGGTAGTATGGAAACCAGTTTGTTTTACGAATACCTAGATCCCATGTCAATTATACACCACTAGATTTTTTCTTGAATTTACCTGCTTGTTGAAGTCTTCCAGCTGTTCCAGATTGCGAGGGAAACCTTCTATTAGGAAGAAGTGAGCGTCAGGCTTGCTCTTCAAGGCGTCTGTTAACAGTCCTACCGTCACCTCCTGCGTAACGACACAGACAGCTGGGTTAATACTGAATAATCTTAGACTAAAACTGAATAAAAGGTAAAGATACGGGATGTCTCATAAACTCTGAGGTCATATGGGAGTGAGGTGGCAGAGACCTCAAGTTTCCCAGGGCAAGTGTTATGAGAGGAGTGCTGCGCCCATCTGCTCTCTGTTGCTATTGTACCTTTCTAAACCTTGGACAAAAATCACAGTGAGGTGGACCATAGGCAGTGAACACAAAGGTTTTGCTGATTCAGGGCCAAAAACTGTTACAGTTCAGCTGGAAGGTGGGAGCTCTACCTCTATGCCAACCAGACCACTGAATACCCTCTGGTTAACAATGGAGTTTGTTCAAAAGGGACTCAGACAATTTCATACATATTCCACCCAAATGTGTCAACAATGTGGCACATTCCTGGAGTCTACACAGAACCATGACCCTATGCTTTAGCAATGTCTTAAAGGAACAGGACCTAGATACATTGTTATCATTGTATCATCAGAAGGGTCAAAACAGTAAGGTGGGAAATGAACAGGCCATAGTTATCATCAGAAGGGTCAGAACAATAAGGTGGGAAATGAACAGGCCATACCATATCATCAGAAGGGTCAGAACAATAAGGTGGGAAATGAACAGGCCATACCATATCATCAGAAGGGTCAGAACAATAAGGTGGGAAGAAAACAGGTCAGACGTTATTATAAGAAGGGTCAGAACAATAAGGTGGGAAGAAAACAGGTCAGACGTTATTATAAGAAGGGTCAGAACAGTAAGGTGGGAAATGAACAGGCCATACTATATCATAAGAAGGGTCGGAACAGTCAGGTGGGAAATGAACAGGCCATACGTTATCATAAGAAGGGTCAGAACAGTGAGGTGGGAAATGAACAGGCCATACGTTATCATAAGAAGGGTCAGAACAGTAAGGTGGGAAATGAACAGGCCATACGTTAACATCAGAAGCATCAGAACGGTAAGGTGGGAAATGAACAGGCCATACGTTATCATCAGAAGCATCAGAACAGTAAGGTGGGAAATGAACAGGCTATACGTTATCATCAGAAGGGTCAGAACAGTAAGGTGGGAAATGAACAGGCCATACGTTAACATCAGAAGCATCAGAATGGTAAGGTGGGAAATGAACAGGCCATACGTTATCATCAGAAGCATCAGAACAGTAAGGTGGGAAATGAACAGGCCATATGTTATCATCAGAAGGATCGGAACAGTCAGGTGGGAAGTGAACAGGCTATACGTTATTATAAGAAGGATCGGAACAGTCAGGTGGGAAATGAACAGGCCATACGTTATTATAAGAAGGGTCAGAACTGTAAGGTGGGAAATGAACAGGCCATACGTTATCATCAGAAGGATCAGAACTGTAAGGTGGGAAATGAACAGGCCATACGTTATTATAAGAAGGGTCAGAACAGTCAGGTGGGAAGTGAACAGGTCATACGTTATTATAAGAAGGGTCAGAACAGTCAGGTGGGAAGTGAACAGGCCATACGTTATTATAAGAAGGGTCAGAACTGTAAGGTCGGAAGTGAACAGGCCATACATTATCATCAGAAGGGTCAGAACTGTAAGGTGGGAAATGAACAGGCCATACGTTATCATCAGAAGGGTCAGAACAGTAAGGTGGGAAATGAACAGGCCATACGTTATCATCAGAAGGGTCAGAACAGTCAGGTGGGAAGTGAACAGGCCATACATTATCATCAGAAGGATCGGAACTGTAAGGTGGGAAATGAACAGACCATACGTTATTATCAGAAGGATCAGAACAGTCAGGTGGGAAATGAACAGGCCATACGTTATCATAAGAAGGGTCAGAACAGTAAGGTGGGAAATGAACAGGCCATACGTTAACATCAGAAGCATCAGAACGGTAAGGTGGGAAATGAACAGGCCATACGTTATCATCAGAAGCATCAGAACAGTAAGGTGGGAAATGAACAGGCTATACGTTATCATCAGAAGGGTCAGAACAGTAAGGTGGGAAATGAACAGGCCATACGTTAACATCAGAAGCATCAGAATGGTAAGGTGGGAAATGAACAGGCCATACGTTATCATCAGAAGCGTCAGAACAGTAAGGTGGGAAATGAACAGGCCATATGTTATCATCAGAAGGATCGGAACAGTAAGGTGGGAAATGAACAGGCCATACATTATCATCAGAAGGGTCAGAACTGTAAGGTCGGAAGTGAACAGGCCATACATTATCATCAGAAGGGTCAGAACTGTAAGGTGGGAAATGAACAGGCCATATGTTATCATCAGAAGCGTCAGAACAGTCAGGTGGGAAGTGAACAGGCCATACATTATCATCAGAAGGGTCAGAACTGTAAGGTGGGAAATGAACAGGCCATACGTTATCATCAGAAGGGTCAGAACTGTAAGGTGGGAAATGAACAGGCCATACATTATCATCACAAGGGTCAGAACTGTAAGGTCGGAAGTGAACAGGCCATACATTATCATCAGAAGGGTCAGAACTGTAAGGTGGGAAATGAACAGGCCATACATTATCATCAGAAGGGTCAGAACTGTAAGGAGGGAAATGAACAGGCCATACATTATCATCAGAAGGGTCAGAACTGTAAGGTGGGAAATGAACAGGCCATACGTTATCATCAGAAGGGTCAGAACAGTCAGGTGGGAAGTGAACAGGCCATACATTATCATCAGAAGGGTCAGAACTGTAAGGTGGGAAATGAACAGGCCATACGTTATCATCAGAAGGATCAGAACAGTCAGGTGGGAAATGAACAGGCCATACGTTATCATCAGCAGGATCAGAACAGTAAGGTGGGAAATGAACAGGCCATACATTATCATCAGAAGGGTCAGAACAGTAAGGTGGGAAATGAACAGGCCATACATTATCATCAGAAGGGTCAGAACAATCAGGTGGGAAGTGAACAGGCCATACATTATCATCAGAAGCGTCAGAACAGTAAGGTGGGAAATGAACAGGCCATATGTTATCATCAGAAGCGTCAGAACAGTAAGGTGGGAAATGAACAGGCCATACGTTATTATAAGAAGGATCAGAACAGTAAGGTGGGAAATGAACAGGCCATACGTTATCATCAGAAGGGTCAGAACAATCAGGTGGGAAATGAACAGGCCATATGACATCATCAGAAGGATCAGAACAGTAAGGTGGGAAATGAACAGGCCATACATTATCATCAGAAGTGTCAGAACAGTAAGGTGGGAAATGAACAGGCCATACATTATCATCAGAAGGATCAGAACAGTAAGGTGGGAAATGAACAGGCCATACGTTATCATCAGAAGGGTCAGAACAGTAAGGTGGGAAATGAACATGCCATACGTTATCCAGAACAGTAAGGTGGGAAATGAACAGGCCATATGATATCATCAGAAGGATCGGAACAGTAAGGTGGGAAGTCAACAGGCCATATGATATCATCAGAAGGGTCAGAACAGTAAGGTGGGAAGTGAACAAGCCATATTCGTTATTCTCAACTATTGTTTACTTTTGTAATTACACACATGGTTAAAAAAAACTGATCAGATTTACTTCTTGAATGTTGTAAACTAATCGTCTAATCAAAACAATAAAACAACACAACAAAGATTTCTTAACATTATACAATTGTAAAGAAAATAATCTTAAAAATAATCTTATCTGCAGCCTTTTCTGAAATGATTTAAACATCAAATGAGAGACAGACAGAGAGAGAGACAAAGAGAGAGAGAGAGAGAGAGAGAGAGAGAGAGAGAGAGAGAGAGAGAGAGAGAGACAGACAGATAGACAGAGACAGACAGAGACAGAGACAGAGGCAGAGAAAGACACACAGACAGAGATAGAGACAGAGACAGAGAAACAAAGAGACTGACAAATACACAAAGACATACAGATACCGACATGCAGACACAAAGACAGAGACAGACAGACTAAAAGATGAAACAAACAGGAAGATAAGGCTGACTGACAGACAGATAGACAGACAGACAGACTGACAGACAGACACACAGAACCCTTTGCCCCTCCCCTTCTCCCTACCCTTTCAACACAGAAACTCACACACCTCAGGAGCCAGATCCCCCTTTCTCAGCAACTCTGTCACCATGCCCCATTTTTCATCAGCGCTGCCTTCTGTGGAGATCTTGTCGCGGATGATGTCACCCATGGACAGGTGAGCTGCGTTGGTGTAGCGAGACAGCAGACGTTTGCACTGTGTTCCTTTGCCACTACCGGGACCACCTAAACACAAAGGTAACAGCTGTTCCATAACCCTGAGGTTACATTCAGATTGGGATTAAAATATCTAGATAAGTCCCTGCCCCATTTTGTTATTTTGCTGTCAGTAAGTTATGCAAAAATCACATGTATATGCACATGAAAGGTAGCCTTACAACTCTCTTACCTCTCTCTCCCTCTCTCTCTCTCTCACACACATCATCATCATCAAGCCCTACAAATACCCTTCCTTTAAAGAATTCCTTGCATCATATGCATGCCACTAAAATCTGCCCACTCTGTTGGCAAAAAGGACAAGTTTGTTTGTCCATAACCCAGAGGTCACTGGGGAGTGAGGTTTACAGACCACTCAACTTTTCTTGGGGCCAGTATTACGAGGGCCATGCCCACTTTCTCTTTAGACATCCACCATACTAAGTTTTTTCCCCTGTTAATATACTGAAGGCTACCATAAAAAAATTTTCCCTGGTTAATGAACTGAAGGCCTATCATACAAATTTTTTTTCCTGGTCATTGAAATGAAGGCCTATCATAGAAAGTTTTTCCCTGATTAATGAACTGAAGGCCTACCATACAATTTTTTTCCCTGATCAATGAACTAAAGGCCTGTCATACAAAATGTTTTCCCCTGGTCAATGAACTGAAGCCCACCACACAAAGTTTTTTCCCTGGTCAATGAACTAAAGGCCTACCATACAAAGTCATTTTTCCTGGTCAATGAACTCAAGTCCTATCATTCAAAGTCTTTTTCCCTGGTAAATGAACTGAACACCTACCATACAAAATTTTTTTCCCCAGTAAATGAACTAATGGCCTACCATACAAAGTTTTTTCCCCAGTCAATGAACTCAAGACCTATCATACAATGTCTTTTTTCCTGGTCAATGAACTCAAGGCCTATCATACAAAGTCTTTTTTCCTGGTCAATGAAATCAAGGCCTATCATACAAAGTCTTTTTCCCCAGTCAATGAACTAAAGGCCTACCACACAAAGTTTTTTCCCCTGATCAATGAACTCAAGGCCTGTCATACAAAATTTTCCTCCTGGTCAATGAACTAAAGGCCTAACATACAAAGTTTTTTCCTCAGTCAATGAAGTGAAGGCCTTCCATACAAAGTTTTCTCCCTGGATATTGAACTGAAGGCCTACCAAACAAAAACTTTACCCTGGTTAATAAACTGAAAACCTACATACAAAGCTTTTTTCCCTGGTTGTTGAACTGAAGGTCTACCATACAAAGTTTTTGTCCCTTATTAATAAATTGAAGGCTTGTAAACAAAGCTTTTTTCCCTGGCTATTGAACTGAAGGCCTACCATACAAACTTTTTTTCTCCATAATTAACAAACTGAAGGCCTATATAAAAGCTTTTTTCCCTGGTTGTTGAACTGAAGGCCTACCATACAAAGTTTTCTTCCCTAGTTAACACACTGAAGGCCTATATGCAAAGTTTTTCTTCTCTGGTTATTGAACTGACGGCCTACCATACAAAGTTTTTTTTCCCTTAGTTAACACACTGAAGGCCTATATGCAAAGTTTTTTTTTTCCCCCTGGTTGTTGAACTGAAGGCCTACCATACAAAGTTTTTTCCCCTAGTTAAAACACTGAAGGCCTATATATGCAAAGTTTCTTCCCCTGGTTATTGAACTGAAGGCCTACCACACACATTTCCCCCCTGGTTAATGAACTGAAGGCCTATCACACACATGTTCCCCTGGTTAATGAACTGAAGGCCTATCACACATTTCCCCCCTGGTTAATGAACTGAAGGCCTATACACAAATTTTTTCCCCTGGTCAATGAACTGAGGGTACACAAAAAGCTTTTCCCCTGATCAATAATCAGGAGGCCTACCACACACTAAGTTTTTATCCCTGGTCAGAGTCAAACTTGCACCATCAGACTGAAAGGTGGGAGCCCTCTACTTCTATGTGAACCTGTCTACACTTTATACCTGCAACAAAAATGATGGGCGCCTGGGGCATGTCAGGCTTGCGACCTTCGTCCTTGACAGTGAGCACTGGTGGCAGCTGGTGAGCAGACAGCGGTGCCTCATCGACTTCTTCGGATTGTGGAGGAGCAGATGGTTCTGGAGAGGGCACTTTCTTTGGGGTTGTCTTTCCACTACGTGGAGAAGGTGTCCTCTCTGGTCTGGGTTCTTTTGGAGGTGCTGGGGGAAAAATTGCAATAAATAAAACAAACAAATAGAAATATTTCAAACCATACTAACAATCATCTCCCTTTATATGTCCATTTCATCTGCTGCATGCAGTATTTACACTAAAAGTAAACTGGCCTCAATTATGCTTTTAGGGACGAGTTTCTAACAGTACCTGAACATGATTCAGAACGGGTAAGAAATAATCGAAATATAAGTTCCTGAACACTGGTTTAGTATATTTATCTTGGTGGTACAAAATATTGGTTTACGTCAGCCGGACCTTAACGCTTTGACTCCCACACCCTGGCCACCAGCATCCAGCACTGTCAACCATATTAGCAAAGCAAAAATTAAACCCTTTGATTCCCTCACCCTATCTACCCGCTTCCTGCAGAAAGCTCGTGGATAGGGTGAAGGAATCCAAGGGTTAAGTTTTCACAGTTGGTGGATAGGGTGCGGGAGTCAAAAGGTTATGCATAGTTTCCCAACATTATAAAACTGAGCTGGAATGTTCAATACGTCTAGTGTTTCCCAAATTTTCCAGACAGTTTTATAGCATAGGACAATTGGTAGATTGAAGCTCTGGGCTGAAAAAAGCACTGACATATGAGTAAACAGGAATCAGAAACACACATGACAAAAAATTAAAATGCATGGTTAATCAATAAGACAGGACAGGTGTTGATTTTCTGGGGAAAAAAATTGCAATAAATACCTCTCCCTTGGCCAAACCTCTTTGATACATATAAGCTGTCATAAAAAAAATCAACAAGACTATTCATATTCTTTCTTATATATAACTGAGTGAACAGTTTAAAACAAACAACAACAACAATAAAACTAAAACAAAAGCAAAATGTTTACCAAATACACGCACACGTTTACACACACATGTGCACAGTGTGAGTATATGATGAAGATTAGCACTCATTTTAATTCATTTCTCTCCTTAATTCTCTGTGACTAGTGTTTCCCTAATTTTCCTAATACCTACCTCCAAGTATTCTTTTGTTATTGTCGTTATGACTGGTCTGAAGTGTAATAACCTTTTGGTAGTGTTAAGAGCGTCAAGCCTATTTTTGACATGGACTATGTGTCCTACATACATATGATATCATAAGAATCATATAGTGTTACACACACACAAACACACACATAGAAACACACACACACACACACACACACACAACACACACACACACACACACACACACACAACACACACACACATCACACACATCCACCCCACACACACACACACACACACATGTACACACATCATACACATCCACACATTGAAACACAAACACACGACACACACACACACAACACATACACACACACACACAATAGAAACACACACATAGAAACACACACACATAGAAAAATGAAACACACACACACAACAACACACACACACACACACACACACACACACACACTTTACCAGGTGAAAATTTTCCTTTGCCGCCCACCACAGTCTCAAAAACAATGGATCACACAGGCAGACACACACACACACACACACACACACACACACACACACACACACACACACACACACACACACACACACACACACACACACACACATACACACAACCTGCAGTGACAAAAACATTTACCAGGTGAGAGCCTTCCTTTTCCGCCCAACACAGTCTCAAAAACAATGGCCAGATCCTCAGCTATCTCTTGCACTTCTTTTTCACCCTCAAGCTGTGGGGAAATGAAACCATAATAGAAAAATGAATGTAACAGGTCAAGCATGAACAATGCTCTTTTCATGTAAACATGCATACCTATAAGCAATGTACGCATTGCGCTTCAAAACATATTGATATGCACAACATAATGCACACTCACATACAGATACACATCCAGGTGTGCACACATGTGCATAGACACACACATATACCAAAGACACGCATAGACCAGACAAAACCACACACACACACACACCACACACACACACACACAAGCAAGTTTGCACACATACACAGAGATGCACCTGCACATATGCATATATATTAATACACACACATACAGATACACATACAATCACGCACACATATGCACGCACAAACATACACCACCACATTAATCATCATCATCATCAGGTGCCTTGCCGCATGGTGTTAGCGATTATGGACTTCCATCTGTCTCTATCTCTTGTTGCCTCAAGCATCTCTTCCACCCTCCCTGTCTTCAGCCACTCTGCAAGTCCGTCTAGTATCTTCTCCCTGGGTCTACCCGGTGCTCTCCTTCCCTCCAGCTTTCCGTTGTGACCAGGTGTTCCAATTCCCCTTTCCTCATAAAATGGCCTATGAATGTTGCCTGCCATTTCCTAACCTTCCTTATGAATGATCTACTTGTGTCTGCTTGCCACCACATTAACACTCACCACAAACAGTTTTTCCAAGTCATCATAGTGTTTCAGTAGAGGCAAGGTTTTTTCCTTGAACTGCTGTATACGCTTGGCCACTGTGTTGACATTGTTGTCGATGCGATTGGTGTCCTTGGTGCGTTCCAGCAGCTGCTTAGACAGTGTTTCTTCCTCACAGTCCAGCAGGAAGACTGCATCCACCCTGCCAACCTGTAGGCACACACACATGCGCGCGCACACACACACACACAAAAAAACACACCCCAACTCATCATCCATAATCATCAATCACTCGTTGTCAAGTAGACATAAAAGTTGTACTGACATATTAGCTCAACCTGGAAATAATTTTTAAAAAACACACATTATGCATGAAACTCAAAATATACGTTTGAACTTGTTAAACTTGATAAAATGCAAGGATCAAATCATATTGCAAAAATGATTTTAAAGATCTTTACAATAATTGTAATCTATAATCTGAACCGAAACTTTATACAACAAACCAAGAAACACACACAGACACACAGACACATACACACGCACACACATACCACACACACACGCACGCGCGTGTGGCCCGCCCACGCACGCACACCACACACACACACACACACACACACACAACACACACACACACACACACACACACACACACACACACACACACAACACACACACACACACACACATATTAATTCAATAATTTCACAGCAAGCCCAAAGTTATAAAATACAACAGTAACATATCTGAAAAACAAAACAGAAAAAGGCACATAAGCACAAAAACACACACAGAGACATACACACTCACAACCATGCGCACACTCTACACATATGCATGCACAGACCAACCAATGAACCAGCAAGCCAACCAGCCAGCCAGCCAGCCAGCCAACCAAACATCCATCTGTCTGTCTGTCTGCCTGCTTATCTGTTTATCTGCCCATCTATCTATCTATTTGTCTGTGCCTGTCTGTCTATCTACATATCTACCTATCCATCCATCCATCCATCCATCATCTATCTGTCTGTCTGTCTGTCTGTCTGTCTGCCTGCCTGTCTACCTACCTCTACCTACCTATCTATCTATCTATCTACCTACCTACCTATCACTTTAATCTATCTATCTATCTATTATCTATCTATCTGTTCATTAATCTATCTGTCTGTCTATCTGTTGTCCGTCTGTCTGTCCATCTATCTATCTGTCTGTCTAATCTCTCTGTCTCTCTGTCAATCTATCTATCCACTGTACTAGTTCTGAACACAGGTGCTCCACAAGGATGTGTGCTATCTCTATTGCTATACAGTCTCTTCATGAAGGACCGGTCACCTGCCCTCCTTAGTGCAGCTCATCAAGTCTGCCAATAAGAGATGTAAAGGGACAGCATATACAGACAGAAAGTCAAGGATCTTGTCAACTGGTATGATGATAACTGCCTGGAACTGAACATTTCAAAAACCAAGAAGATCATCCTGGGTTTTCACAGAAGAAAAGATCCACTGTTGATTAGTTTACGTGAGACCATCGTTGATTACTTTATCTCTGTCACTTGAAAGTAAAGGTCATCCATCCATTCATTCATTCATCCCCCTTCCACTCCTCTCATCATTCATCATCATCATGTGCCCTGCCACATGGCGTTGGCAATCATGGCCCTCCATATGTTATCTATCCCTTGTTGCCGCAAGCACACCTTCCACCCTCTCTGTCCTCAGCCACCTTGCAAGTCCATCCAATATTTTCTCCCTAGGTCTACCTGGTGCTCTCTTTCCCTCCAGCTTTCCTGTTGTGACCAGGTACTCTAATTCCCTTTTCCTCATTAAATATCCTATAAATGGTGCCTGTCTTTTCCTAATCTTCCTTATGAATGATCTTCTTGTGACTGCCTATATCCTTCTCTACACTGAGAGAAAACAAAGGTGTACAGACCAGTCTGTCAAACTGCATAGCCTGCTCCATGTCCCGAGGGAAACCCTGAATGATGAAGCCCTCAGCAAGGGGGGAATCTCTGAGCTTCTCCAGCAGCAGTGTGTCCACCACGTCCTGCAACAGGATAAAAGTTGTTTAGTGATGGGCGCGGTTGTCAAGTGGGTAAATTGTGGACTTTCAATCGGAAGGCCTGAGTCTGACCCTGTGCCTGGCTACCTTCCATCAGGTAGGTAAAGGGGTGAAGATTTTTTCCAATCTTCCATGGCAACATGTGTGCAATTTCAGTTTCTCAAGATGTCTCCGCGCTCAGAACGAATTCCACACGCACTAACGTCACAGGAGCCACGTGTATGGCGATCATGGCATACGCCTCAACCCTGCACAATAAACCCATGAGCTGGCCAGGTCCTGAGGCCCTATCTAGACTACGTTTTATCTAGTCTATATTTTATACTGGTATATTATCAGCCTACCATTGTAATAATCTTGGTTACATGTAAATGCATGTGTATCTGTGTATCTTACCTTCAAAAAAAGGAACAGATATACACAAAGAAAATAAATAATTAAAGGTCTGAATCTCAACACAACTAACTATTCTGTATAAACTCGTCTCACATGACAGAACCCCCTCCAGTCAATGCCCAAATGCTCAGCTGTCTATCAACTAGGTGAAGACAATATTTTCTTAATCATTATGTGTGCAGATCTACCAGTGCCTAAACCCTATTTGAAGAACATCAAATGTGTACATTAAACATCCTGTAAATATTGTCAGTGTCTGGTGATTTATAGCAACATGAAAACGCCCAGCATGCATGCCCACCAAAGGTGGAATATGCAGAATGTGCAGCAATGTAACACCTGTACAACATGGATGAAAGAACATACATACATGCATATGAAAAAAATCAGAATGCTATAAAAAAAAAAAAAAGACTGTTCAATGACATTATTAGGAAACAATCTTCTATCTGAAAATTTCTCTGTTATCTATGCAGAAAGAAACCATCTGCGTATGCATAAAGGAAAAACAAATTATACAAGTCATACTAACACTCTCCCTTCATGCACCTTAGCTCACTGAACATATTTTGAGCAATATTTCCCTTGAAAATCAATTCATCTTTAGCAGTGAGTTTCAGATATAGTTCTCAAAGTTGATTCAGATCAGTTCACAGAAAGCAGAAATACAATGTTTACATTTTTTAACTCTTTAATCACGCTGGTCTAAATATCGGTCCACATTTATTCCTATCTTCCTCATCTTGGACTGTGTACTACCATAGACATTTTGGTCAAGATCCATTCATCGGTAATGACTGAACAATCTCTACTACTGATACTTGTAAATATGTTTTTGCAATGTTGTGACAGTGATGTGTTACTAATCTTAATTAAACTTGCTGAAAAAAAGAGATGTTCAGCAACACAAATTTTCACCGAACTGAGCTAAAATCATCCCTAAAAAAGTTGACATATTTTCAATAAAGATATTCACATTTTTGGACCATAATTGTAGAATGTAGTGTTGACTATGTTATGTTGCATTGTGTTATGCTGAGCTGCATTGTTTGTGGTATGTTTTAGTGTTCGTTCGTTACTTCTTTTAACGTCTATTCACAAATGTGCTTTTAGACGATGTTTTAGTGTAGGCTTGTGTATGTGTGCAGTATCATGCCATGTTGTATTCTGCTGTATTGTACTGGACAGTACTGTACATTTTGTGTTGTGTTGTATTGTATTACACTGCATTGTATTGTATTGTATTGTATTGTATTGTATTGTATTGTGTTGTGTTCTGTTATATTGTGTTGCAGTACCACTGCACACTGCACTATTTTGTATTTGCTATACTGTACAGTATTACGTTATGTCATTTCCATTGATCCATGGAAACAGTTGTACTGTCACTAGGTCACTTCAACAGTGTTCAGTAGTGCTTGGCTTGATGCAACATGCTCAGCACATCCCATAATAAACATCATATTAATGGTAATATATGCTTAGTCTCTTAAGTCTGTTTGAATGGGCTATCTCTTAATACACATCATACTGATGATAATACATGCTTAGTCTCTTAAGCCTGTTTAAATGGGCTACCTCTTAATACACATCATACTAATGATAATACATGCTTAGTCTCTTAAAAAAGCCTGTTTGAATGGGCTACCTCTTAATACACATCATACTGATAATACATGCTTAGTCTCTTAAGCCTGTTTAAATGGGCTACCTCTTAATACACATCATACTAATGATAATACATGCTTAGTCTCTTAAAAGCCTGTCTGAATGGGCTACCTCTTAATACACATCATACTGATGATAACACATGCTTAATCTCTTAAGTCTGTTTGAATGGGCTACCTCTTAATACACATCATACTAATGATAATACATGCTTAGTCTCTTAAAAGCCTGTTTGAATGGCTACCTCTTAATACACATCATACTGATAATACATGCTTAGTCTTAAGCCTGTTTGAATGGGCTACCTCTTAATACACATCATACTAATGATAATACATGCTTAGTCTCTTAAAAGCCTGTTTGAATGGGCTACCTCTTAATACACATCATACTGATGATAACACATGCTTAATCTCTTAAGTCTGTTTGAATGGGCTACCTCTTAATACACATCATACTGATGATAACACATGCTTAATCTCTTAAGTCTGTTTGAATGGGCTACCTCTTAATACACATCATACTGTCATGTTAACATTCCCTTCTTTGTTTCTTACCTCAGGTACCATCTCTCCACTGGACATGAGGTCGCTGACCATTTTCCACTTGGCATTTGCTGTCCCTCTGTCAGACACTTCTTGTCGCAGTAGCTCTCCAAGTGGGATGGAGACCCACTTTGGGTGCTTCTGTAGCAACAGTTGTGCCTGTGTGGATTTCCCGCAGCCAGGACCTCCTGTATGGTGGGAAAGGGGCCAGATGCATTACAACTTCAGTCAGCGAACAGGGCGTTTTGCTTGTTTATTGCATCTGTTTATGAGCGTGTTTGATAGAGTGTGTTTTTTTATTGTTAATGAACTGGGTTTCTGCCTTTTTGTTTGTTTGTTTGTGAGTAATTCTGATTGTGATTTGTTTCTTTTATTTTCTTAAATTTGTTTTTTTTCCCATCCCATTTTCTACGCCATCTCAATGACTGCAAAAGCTGGCACAGTTTTTACGATGCGATGATGATAGTCATGATGCTATGGTGTTCCATTTAGGACTGAGACTGCGTGACAGGGCTGTACTCTACGCTTACTATTATAACATATCCTGGCATCAACCAGGCCTGAGAGATACAGACACCTGCGGTGCTGGTCAAAAGATCAGAGCAATGACGCATCCGTAAAGTGGATGAGACTTGACTGTGAGGTCCCAGTCTTCCCAATGAGCCCATAGCAAGCCCAACTCCGGTCAGAGCTGAAAAATCCCACAATGAAGGGACTGATGGGGATTTGAACCCAGAACCTTCCAGTCGGTTTTCTGTTGTACTAACCACTACACCACAGCAACTGGATTTGTTTTGGTCATTTCATCATACTGTCTTCTTCTTTTTATCTTCTTCTGTATTTGCTCATTATTTTTCATTTCATCTTCTTCTTTTTATCTTCTTCTGTATTGCTCATTATTTTTCATTTCATCTTCTTCTTTTTATCTTCTTCTGTATTTGCTCATTATTTTTCATTTCATCTTCTTCTTTTTATCTTCTTCTGTATTTGCTCATGGCCATACCTCAAATGATCAGTCCAGTGGTATGGGTGAAGTATGTCGTCTTCAATCTGTGATCATATATTTGTTGAAAAAGGCGATCCCAGTCCAACAGACACCATTAACATAACAGTCTGTTGGACATTATCCTCCTCTCCTAAACACCCAGCAAACACAACACAAGACATTATGTTTCAGTGTTGACTGCTTTGTTTTGTCACTGAGTGAGTTTAAAGTAACAAAGAAGAGAACATGTAGACAATGGAGACAGAGAGGGCAGGGAGACAGAACGGAGTGGAAGAAAGAAGGGAGAGGTGAGAGAAAAAGAAGACTGGTTAGGGCCTTGTGTGTCTTCATGACCCAGAGAGTCTATGACCTCAGGGTTATGGGAACATCTTCCAACCATGAAGCAGGATATGAGCTGATTTTTCCCATGGTTGGGGCCTTGTGTGTCTTCATGACCCAGACAGTCTATGACCTCAGGGTTATCGAAACATCTTCCTACCATGAAGCAGGATATGTGCTGATTTTTCCATGGTTGGGGCCTTGTGTGTCTTAACCCTTTGACTTCTGCACCCTATCTATCAACTGCAAAGACTTCACCTTTGATTCCCTCACCCTTTCAGGAAGCTGGTGGAATGGGTGAGGGAATCAAAGATGAAGTGTTTGCTTTGCCAGCATGGTTGGCAATGCAGGATGCTGGTGGACAGGGCGCAGGATTCAAAGGGTTAATCACCCAGCAAGTTTTGCTGGTATTGAGGTTTGTGCTCCTGACAGGGTTACCCGAACCACACAGGCCAAGGTGTAAGGTGTATGTAATCCACGCACCAAAGGCAGCAGAGCATGCAGAGTATCCGGTAGTGTATGTTGCCTGCATAATGTGGATCAGGCCACACCACCGTAACAACGTACACAAACATATCCAAGATAAAATGAACACAGACCGTAACAACGTACACAAACACAACCAAGATAAAATGAACACAGACCGTAACAACGTACACAAACACAACCAAGATAAAATGAACACAGACCGTAACAATGTACACAAACACATCCAAGATAAAATGAACACAGACCGTAACAATGTACACAAACACATCCAAGATAAAATGAACACAGACCGTAACAATGTACACAAACACATCCAAGATAAAATGAACACAGACCGTAACAACATACACAAACACATCCAAGATAAAATGAACACAGACCGTAACAACGTACACGAACACAACCAAGATAAAATGAACACAGACCGTAACAACGTATACAAACACATCCAAGATAAAATAACAAAGACGTAACAACGTACACAAACACAACCAAGATAAATGAATACAGACCGTAACAATGTACACAAACACATCCAAGATGAAATGAACACAGACCGTAACAACGTATACAAACACATCCAAGATAAAATTAACACAAACTGCCTTGACTTATCTTTTCTTTCAATCTCTTCTAAAAAAAAAAGCCTTTGGAGATTGTTTCATATCGACCAGAAAAAGCTGTCTGTCTATGACAAAAATGTGTTGGCAGGATTTTCTCAAGAAGTTTCTTGGTGATCTTCACTATATTTACACCAAAGATCTAAACTATTTTAGTCCTTCACTCCCACTGGATGAAGCAGCAGTGTTTTTCTCCTGATTTTTGTATTTGGTGTTTGTTCATTTGTGACCGGCCTTATGTCTATGCTTGACAAAGGCCAGTTGGCCGAAAATATGTGCCTGTTTTTTTCTGGTTGTATTAAATATGCATTATGATTTTTCATGTGTGCTTTTTTTCTGGTTCCTGTTTGCCAGAACGTGGGCAGTCACATTTGTTTTGGATTTATCGAATGCCTAGATTTGGAAGGGTCAGGGTCAAGGTAAAGGTCACAAAAACCAAAACATGTGCCACAAATCAACAATCATCTGATGATTCTTTTTTTTTTTTTTAAGTTCACAGTGATCTTGAGAAATATGAAATTTAGATTTTTAGTAAAACTTGGTGTACAAAAATGGAGATTGTTAACACGGCTTCTTTTTTTTTTTTTTTTTTTAAAGATCCAAAGCATCAATGAAATACATACCCATCAGGAAGACAATAGGTACATCAGGGATGAACTTGGTACTGCCGATTGGAGGAAGAGGGGTAGGGGTGCGGTGTTCTGGGGAGGCTTCTTCTGAAATGATGAACACACTGGTCAGTGAATTGTTGTGACTCAAACTATATAAGTAAACAGACAGACAGATAAACAGACAGACAGACAACACACACACACACACACACACACACACACCCAGAGCGAGAGAGAGAGAGAGAGAGAGAGAGAGAGAGAGAGAGAGAGAGAGAGAGAGAGAGAGAGAGAGAGAGAAAGACTGAGAGAGAGACAGAGAGAGAGAGAGAGAGTCAAGCCAATCAGAAAAAACAGAGAAAGAGTAATATATACACACATAAAGAAACACACACACACACACACACACACACACACACAGCACACACACACACACACACACAACACACACGCACACACACACACACACACACACACACACACACAGCTGTATGGATACAGATTAAAACTCAAAGAGAAGTGTATGTTTGACAGTACTGTGTCAGGCAGACAGACTATACAATCCATAGGACAGGTACTCGCTCTGTCTTGAATACTGAGACATGCATATTCAACTATAAAGCCATGTTCCTGATGCCTAGCCTAGCATATCAGGGACACATACCTGTGCATTATTGGGGAGCCTTGATGCAAAACGCTAAACAGAATGCACAGTGACACACATTACATGTAAACGGAACTTACCAGACTGATTGTGGGTTGAAAGCTTCAAGTGATAAGAGTCCTGGATTCAATCAAGGTTTCATACTTCGAGTTCAATCCAAACCACCACCACCACCACCACCACCCCTTAACCAACAACAACAACAACAAAAGAAAAAAGAAAAAAACACCTGGTCTGTTTATCGCTTATCTTACTACCACAATCAGTCAGGTTGTGTGAGCACATTTCACAGGTTAAGCTTGCCCTGCCACATTCCCATACGAAGACAGCATTTGGGATTTTGTACAGGTTGAAGAAAATAAGTGAGCTGCTGGCAAATTTTAAGCATACAAGGAATCCAAAATGTCATATATCTCTTGAACCAATTTCAGTTCCAGAATGGTATTAGTTTTATCTTTTTTTCTTTTTAAATGTCCCCTTGCACTACCTGGATTGTAGAGAGATAATTTTGATGGTCAGTGCATGGGCCAAAAGGCCTGATGAGGAGAAATGCTCTTTCATGTCAAAGAACAATTAGCATATCAAATGGGCTGATGCAGGCCAGATTTATATGATGCTGGCTGTTTTTGTAGTTAAATCATCAGCTCTGAAATGGCTGTATAAATTGAGACTATCAGCCCAACAGACAGGTAGAGGCTGGGGTCATGGGGTAGGGGGAGGGGTGGGGGCAGGGAGAGAGAGACAGACAGACAGACAGACAGAGAGAGAGAGAGAGGGAAAGAGAGAGAGATAGAGAGAGAGAGACAGACAGACAGACAGACAGAGAAAGGGAGAGAGAGAGAGAGGCAGACAGACAGAGAGACAGAGACAGAGACAAGAGAATATAATTCAATGTAATGCAAAACTATACAGCACTCTGAATCAATACAGCCATACAATCATTTTATAATTAAACTGTACCAAGATTCTATTGTATCATATTACACTGCCTTGCAAGGGTTTTTATTTGTTTGTTTAAATGAACACCAGCTGCATGCAGGTACTGTGCTGTATCATACCACACTGCAAAATAACATACTGCATTATACTTTGTAAGTACAGTATTCTGTTGCAACCATACATCTATAACAAACAATACACATCTGTTGCTGTCATCACATCATATGCGTAAGTTCATTAAACTTTCAAAAGTGAAGCCAATACATAAACAAACAAACAAACGAACAAATATACAAACAAAACAAATGAATAAATGAATACATAATTAAATAAATAAATGATAAAATAAAGTAAGCAAATAAATAAATGGATGAATAATTAAACAAACAAATAAATAATGAAATAAAATAAGCTAATAAATTAATAAATAAATACAAAAATACACATATTAATCAATAAATGAATGAATGAACGGATGAATGAATGAATAAACAAATAAATAAACAAATGAATAACAAATGAATAAACAAATGAATAAAAAAGAAAGATGTGGTGCAGTGGTCAGAAGACTACTGATTGGAAAATCGTGGGTTTAAATTCCATCAGACCTGTCAAATCATTGTGCATGTGGGATTTTTCAGTCCCGACTCAGTGTTAATTATACTGTTGGCTTATTGGGAGGACTGGAACCACACAGTCAAGTCTCATCCACTTCATGGATGTGTCACTGATGGTGTCACTGAAATCTCCAGACCAACACTGCAGGTGTCTGTATCTCTCAGGTCCGGTTGATGGCAGGATATATATTATAACAGTAAGCAATGAGCACAGCCCTATCATGCAATCTTAGTCCTAGATGGAATTCCTCAGCATCATGATTATCATATCTGTCATCATCATCATCATCGTCGTCGTCGTCGTCATCATCATCATCATCATCATCATCAGCATCATCATCAGCATCATCATCATCATCATCATTTCAGCATCATCATCTCAGCATCATCATCATTATCACAGCATCATGAGAAATTGTCTCAGATTCTATGGCCGTTAAAGTGATGTATGAAATGGGACAGCAACAAGATCAACAAGAAAATAAAATAAGATAAATAAATACACAAATAGATAAAACTGTGACAAAATTAACGTTCCAAAGGGCTTACGTATATTACCACCACCCTCGTCTCTTAATATCGTTAGTTTGATACACTCATAAAAAAACACATTAAGTATTTGAATCAATAGATTGCAATAAAAAAGTAAAGAAAGAAAGAAAGAAAAAAAAATACCAAGACCACTATCTCAACTTACCACACCATCACCATTACTGTCATCAATACAATCAATTAATTATAACGGTACAGTACTTACAATGATAACAACAACAACAACAATACTACTGCTGCTAATACTAGAATGAAATGAGGTAACTCACCCTGTGTTGGCAGGTTTATTGGAGAGTGGGACTCCCTAGTAAACTTTCTATCATACACACTATACCAGTGGGTCATTTCACCAGATGGCAGATGCACATCAGAAATAGCCAGCAGAATCGGCCAAGCAAAAACAACATTCAAGAAGATGGAGAGCATTCTTACCAACAAATGCCTATCAATTAACATCAGGAAGAGAGTTCTTGAATGTTACATAGAACCAATACTGTTGTACGGTTGTGATGTGTGGACAGTCAACAAGCAAAGCCAGAACAAGATTGAGGCAGCCGAGATGTGGTTTCTAAGAAGAATGTTGAGAGTTCCATGGACAGCAAAGAAAACAAACGAGACAGTCTTGATGGAGGCAGATACAAGTAGATCATTCATAAGGAAGATCAGGAAAAGGCAGGCAACATTCATAGGCCATTTTATGAGGAAAGGGGAATTGGAACACCTGGTCACAATGGGAAAGCTGGAGGGAAGGAGAGCACCAGGTAGACCCAGGGAGAAGATACTAGATGGACTTGCAGAGTGGCTGAAGACAGGGAGGGTGGAAGAGATGCTTGAGGCAACAAGAGATAGAGACAGATGGAAGTCCATAATCGCCAACACCATGCGGCAAGGCACCTGATGATGATGATGATATCAGTGAGTATCAGTCTACATCTTCATATAATAATAATAGTGATAATGAGTAGAGTTTGTGGACTAGTGGTTATAGAATCCATCTACAATGTGAGACATCCGGCTTCTAATCACATATCGGATAGGAATTTGTCTCCTCCCTCTGCTAGATCTTAAGTTGCCATCTTGGTACTAGTCTTTTGGATGGGATGATAAACCCATGTCCCAGTCACAGCATGCATTCAGCGCATGTTAAAAATCCCATGGAAGCAAGGGAACTCTCCTGGCAAAACTATGTAGAAAGAAATCCACTTTCATAGGCTTCACTTTCATATACAGAAAAAAAAGAAGGGGGAGGGGGGAGCACTGAATTGCAGCAACAAACTCTCCACAGCTCAAATTTCACATGGTACATCCTTTGTGACAAAAAAAAACAAAACAAAAAAACAACAACACACATACAAACATAAAATATAAACAATACTAACAATAATGATTAGAAGAAAAAGAAAAGAAAAACACCAGATCAAGATAGTTGTTCTCTGACTGCACTGTGTCATCCAACATGGTGGCGACAGCTGCAACAACCAAATTGGTTACAACAGACTTCCGATCAAATGATCTGGGCTCAACCCTGCCGAGGTAGCACCTGGTAGGGTGTAAATGGGGATTGTTCCCATCTCATGGGTCAAGATATGTACAGACCTGAGCCCCCCTGGTGTGGTGTCTATACTCATGTGGATCATCAAATATGCACATTTAAGATCCTGTAAGCCAAGCCTATGATTCATGGCAAATTGCTGTTTTACAGTTATTCTTGTTTAAAACCCAGCCGACTGCATACAGCCAAATCAGGGCTATAACCATTTCAAACATACGTAATACTTCAACAGAAAAAAAAAAGAAAAAATTAAGTACACATATCAATGCATTCGTGCACATATTCTAAGGAGATGCCCCAGGCATTGACCACTCTGTCCAATTCATCTCAGGGAATTTAAAAAGAAAACCTGAATACAAATTTAAACCTAACCAAGAACACAAAACATATGTAAAAACAGGCCTAATTGACCTAAATTGCTTTTGCACATCTCATTTCCCTAGAGCCAAAAACGCACTTAATTCATGTACCCAATTATCAATCCTAAGAGAAAGTACATAAGACTTTATCGAACACATACAGGTGAATGGACCAGCAAGGCAGAAAATGATAAGAAGAAATGACAGAAAGCAAAGGAGTAAAGAAAGAAACAAAGAGAGTGACAAAAAGAGGAAATTTCTGGCACAGAATTTCCAGAAGGTGGGGATACTATTCGTACTGAAAGAGCCCCCGGCATCCCCACAGGGATTTCATGGAGAATGGCAACATACAAACACCTAACATGCATGCCCATCAAAGATGGAACATGCATATTGTGCAGCAACATACTGCCTGCACAGTGTGGTACAGACTATGTGCATATACACATCCAACAAAGAGAATATAATATTGCTCAAAACAAACAAGTAAAACAAACAAACAAAAAGCCCACAATGGAAATTCGAAAACAACTATCATCAGCTAGACCAACTGAAGAAAGCCGTTTTAAGAGGCAGAAAAGCTTTTTAAGTTGTAGTGGTACCAGCCATATAACCATGCAGTTGACAACCTTTTGGCAATAATAATAATGATGACAATAACAACATCAACAACACCAACCAACATCAACAACAATATAATACAGTAAGTAAGTAAGTAAGTCAATTATAACCAATAATTCACCCTACCATAGATAATAAAAATGGCTAGGCTTGTCAAATGCAATGGTCAGAGGCATTTCACTTTATCGTTGTGTGTGTGTGTGCATGGTGTGTATGTGTAAAGAGGGGACGGGGGGGGGGGGGGGGGGGAGGTAACAGTGAGTGTGGCCACACATGTGACACATGTGTGTGTTTTGTGTGTGGGTATGCATGTGTGTGTACATGTGTATGTGTGTATTTTATTATATATATATGTGTGTGTGTGTGTGTGTGTGTGTGTGTGTGTGTGTGTGTGTGTGTGTGTGTGTGTGTGTGTGTGTGTGTGTGATCATGAGAATGTAAATAAATACAGGTATATAAAACACACACACACACACACACACACACACACACACACACACACACACACATACTCATTACACACACGTAACACACCTTCCCCCCCCCCCCCCACAAACACACACACATACACTATCAATGTACAAAGAACACAGACACATCCCCACCTAATCAAGCAGGACCCCAAGTAATGTCAACACAGAAACACCTCCAGTCCAACTGGACAATTACCTAAGGACAACCATGTAAGCTATGGATTAAGTGTACTGTGCAAACACTTTCCAACAAATGTGACCATGGCAGTGTAAACACGTGCGGCAAACTGATGGTGTTCAACACCTAACATACGGCCCACTACAGGTTACAATTAAGGAGATCAATCAATATTCTTTGATTTGCCTCTATAAGAAACAAAAGCTGTTGTAAAGTGTAAATGTGCATGTTGAATTTTTCTGAAAATTTTCCTTTTAGCTCAAGGTAAAATTACAACAACAATAACAAAAACAACAAATACCCTAATACTAAAATCTGTCATCCAAATAGTTATCAGCAAGACAGAGATAGATACAGTCTGGCAAAAAGAATTCAACACACAAAAAACAAAAACAAAAAAGAAAAAAAGAAAGAAAAAGAACAATTAAACAACAGAGTACAGCAAGAAAGACAACAGAATATCAACAGACATCATTTAAAGACATTCTAAAATCATATGAATATATGAACTATAATACATTCTGCACCTTCCTACAATCAGCTTATGTAAATGTATGCAAATGTATGAACATGAAACAAAAACACCCACCCCCCACCCCAAATGGTATGACTCTACTGCAAGAGGTCTGGGGTTAATTAATTAATTAAATAATTTATTTATCTATTCATTTATTTGTATAATTTTCTTTAGCCTAGTTAATTCACACCTGTTTTTTCTTGATGATACAAAATTACTTCTTTCCAATGCAAATTCTGTAATAACCGTATGATATTCTCATGAAAAATTATTCATAGTAACATAAAGATGAAAAGTTCAAAGAATGAAAGACTGCAGACAAATTCAAATATCTGTAACATATTTCACATGACCCCAACAGGGAAAAAATAGATATTAACACTAAAATCAAGCAGAAGGGTGTAAAAATCAAACAGAAAGCATAAAGTTTGATAAAGCTGAAAAACACAATCTGTTATTAACAATTTAGGTACCTGATTACAACAACTCTTTTTCAGAATAACTTGTAAGTTTACACACTATCTATTCATTATCTGCTGTTAAAACTAAAAGTTTACATACCTGACTACAATGATAAAGGATGCATGCTTTGGCTTCAGTAACTTCTTTGAGATGACATGCATAAACATTCTAAGGTGATACGTCACCAGGGTCAGTGCTGTCTGAATCTGTATTAAACTTTAAAAGTAACACATACTGCCTGTAAAAAGAATGAACTATAACAATTAACACATATTACTGTTGATCTGGGCCCACACCTTCAGATCTCTAAAACCATTCTAAAGGTTAAAATTATTTTATTTTTACATACATTTTTATGAAAACACTCAAACAATTTCAATATTTAGAATGCTTCTAGCAGATTGAAATATGTTGTGTACCTGGGCTATGGTCAACAAAAGAAATTTGTAAGAAAAAAAAACAATGTTTAATTGAATATAAGATGCTAAATTAAACATGTACAATATACAGGGAAGAAGTAAGAACATTAAGGACTGCCTAAATGCCAAGGGCAAGTAAACTCAACTAAAGGACAGGATTGTTTGAAGCCAACCTGACGTGGCCATTATTTTTCTGCCACAAACTTCGTTTGATTTTTTCTTCACTGATAACTTGTTGCAGTGTAAATGTGCACTGTGTGAATGAATCAGTCAACATTCTTCAACATAAGTTATCCACATCCATGAAACAACTAATCTGTAACACAGAGTTGTTGATAATTCTTTGATTTTAAAGTTTTTATTTGACTAGGTGTCCAGTTTAAACTGAGCCAATTAAAAATTTTGTGGCACTGTGCATACTGAATTAGGATGAACACACGACAAAGATATGGTAGCAGTCTAAGAGAGAGAGAGAGAGAGAGAGAGAGAGAGAGGAGAGAGAGAGAGAGAGAGAGAGAGAGAGAGAGAGAGAGAAGAGAGAGATAGAGAGATAGAGAGATAGAGACAGACAGAAGAAGAGAGAGAGAGTGAGAGAGAGAGAGACAGAGAGAGAGACAGAGAGAGTGAGAGAGAGAGAGAGAGTGTGAGAGACAGAGAGACAGAGGAGAGAGAGAGAGAGAGAGAGAGAGAGAGAGAGAGAGAGAGAGAGACAGACAGACAGACAGAGAGTGAGAGAGAGAGAGAGAGACAGAGAGAGAGAGAGAGAGAGAGAGAGACAGACACACAGACAGACAGAGAGAGAGAGAGAGAGTGAGAGAGAGAGAGAGAGTGAGAGACAGAGAGAGACAGACAGACAGAAGAGAGAGAGAGAGAGAGAGAGAGAGAGGTAAGAAACCTGAATAACAATTCACTCAAGGACAGCTGCAATATGGCGACTGCACCTGCCTTACAGCAAATGCTTGCAAATCAACACATACAAGGACACACCAATAAGCAGAAAAACAGAATGCAAGAGTCGTTTCACTTCCCAGCCACAGACCTATCCATGATTTACAGAATTGTGCATATCAGTTTGTTCGTTATATTGTCTGTCTTTAGTACAGTAATGAAATGAGTCTCTAGTCTACCTCTGGCACAACTATGAAATGACTGTATCATACAGCAGACAAATCAGGAAAGGTTTCAGTCTGTTTAGTTAAGGCAAACAATTCTCTCTTTTTGTTTTTTAAATCCAAATTAGTTTTGGGAAATACAAAACAGGCATTACATGTGTCAGTTACTGATCATGATTTCATTCCTGAATAATTACATAAAGGGGATATTCATTTAAACCATGTCCTATTCTTTTTATATTAAAACAGTTAAGTCCTTTGTATATCTAGCCAAATTCAACACTGCATCACAGGTGAATGTGTTCTACAAGCATATAATTAACTTAACAAGTTCATGATGCTTGCATAGACTTTAACATTCATTTATATTAATGGCATTACTTTAACACTTATTTACCATTAATGACATTAGATTGTGCAGGTTTATTGTTCTGGCAGGTACAAAAAACAACAACAAAAAACAACAACAACCAAACAAAAAATAAACAAACAAAAAAAGCCGTTAATGTTCTTCCCTGATGTAAATTACTGCGTTAACATGTAAACATTATTGTGTCCACACAGTAGACAAATACACATCATTTCTGAAATAACTGCAGTTTAGTCAAAATGATCAAACAGTTCAACAAATGGCAAAGATGCCCAGTTATGTCACACTGACACTAATGTGGTGTACTGGTACCTTCAATTGTGTAGTTTTCAATCCAGAAATAACCAGGACCAACTGTTATCAGACAGGATTGGACAGTTCATCAATTGCACAATCTCCTAAACCATGTGTTCATTCCATCCATGTTAAATTATTTTCTAAGTGTAACATACAGTTAGATGATGTCTGATTTCACATTCTGTCATAATAACTCCCGTCTCACCTGTCGGCATCACTGGGTTCAGTGTCAGCGGCTGCACTCTTTGACACCACCTCCTCCTTCCAAGCTACTCTGTCTTGACTTTAGTGGACAACTTCTTGAATATTTAAGCCACTGATGTTGGCTATGTTCTTGATGTATGAGACTAGATGTCTGCCATTCTTCTTTTTTGCCTCTGTTTTTCCATGGAAAATGGTTACCATGAGGTCCATGTTCTTGCTACGTGACACATGGCCAATGTATTTTAGTCTTCTCTTGTTGATGTCTGCTAGTAGTTTTCTGGCGGCGTCAAGTTCTTCCAGAACACTTTCATTAGTTCTTCTATCTGTCCATTTAACACGTAGTAGTTTCCGATAAAACCACATCTCTGCTGTCACAGTTCTTCTGCAATCAGTTTTTCTAAGAATCCAGGCTTTGCAGCCATACATCATAACTGGCCAAATCAAACATTTTAAAAGTCCAATTTTCAGGCCATTTGGTATGCCTCTGTTTTTATAGATATTGTTGAGTTGGACCATTTTTTGCTTTGCTATTCCAATTCTTATTTTGATGTCTTTGGAGCAGGTTCCATCATCAGTTTATAAAGAAACCAAGAAATATGAAATCCTTAACATTTTCTAAAGGAACTTTATAAATTAAGATGTTATGGTTGTTTTCAGTGTCATGATAACTAAACCTTTTACCTCGTCTATAAACAAGGTGAAAGGTTTTACAAAAGCGGACTTTTGTACTGAATTCTTTTGTTGCCATGGAAAATTTTATGTGGGCTGATGCATATTGCACACAGGACCTTGGTTTATTACTGCATCCAAAAAACTAGCACTCAGACCAGCAATGAAGGAGTAGTAAAGTGGGAAAACATCCCTTTTTGACTGAGAATCAAACCCAGAACCCGTCACTTCCCAGTGAGGTGCTTTGACTAGGTGGGTCACCATTCCACCCCACTACATTGTTATCTATACCATTCATAACATATTTTTTCAAAATCGTAATACATTTTACAAAGTACTATTTTGAAGACTAAATGCAGGTATGTATCTGTAGCCCCCAGACAGATGAAATTAAGGTTGTCTCCCTTGCTTACAGGTTAGCACAAAGAGACAAACCTTATTCTTTTTTTCCTTAATGTATTTTTATCATAATACTGACAAAATACAGACTATTTTATTCAGTGTAAAACAATTTGCAGCTTCTTATGTACCCAATTATCAATGCTAGGAAAAAGTATGTAAGACTTTATCAAACACATAGAGGTGAATGGACCAGCAAGGCAGAAAAATGATAGAAGAAATGACAGAAAGCAGAAACCAGGCAGAAACAAAGAGAGAGACAGAAAAGAGGAAATTTGTAGTGCATAATTTCCAGAAGGTGGGGATACTAATTATACTGAAAGAGCCCCAGGCATCCCCACGGGGGACCCACATTCACCTATCACACAGGCACAACACTGATTCAGAAAAAAGCTCACACAGAATAATATACATATATGTATATATACATTATAAAACAGGTGGGTTTTTATCAACATAGAAAACATAAGTTATGACTATTGAAACGTAAAGTGTTATACATGATTTCTTACCTTTAGGGGTCATGGAACGCTCCCGAGACATTGGTCGCCGTCCATTTGTGGGGGTGATGGGAGGGAGTGGGGTCTTTGACCTCTGCATCTCGATAAACATGTTCCATCGCAGCTCTTCCTGACCTTTCAATTTGACCTTTTCTAGACATTCTATCAGATACTGAATGTGGTCTGTCGGTCGATGAAACATGAGGCCTGTCATCAGGCACTGTAACATGGAGGAAAAAAAAAAAAATATATATATATATATATATACACACACACACACATAAAACAACCCTGTCCACCCCACACACAGTGATATACACACACATTCGTTGATAACACAATTAGTACTATCATTACCAGGTAATGTATTACAATAAAACAAAGAAAAGAATAATATTAAAAGAAAAAAAAGTGAGACACTATGAAAATGGGAACCTAGCTGTAATAATAACAGAACAAATGAATGCACACTAGGTTTGAATATTGAATGTGTTAATTACCAGCAAGTGAAAGAACCTCAAAATGGCTTAATGATGAGTGTACTGGAAAAAGACCAAACAACAAAGCAAAATTCACCAAGTCCAGTAGACTGCACTTCAGAAAACATGAACCATGAGAATTATCAAATCAACATATAACAAAAAGGTCAAAGGAGGAACCAATACAAAAGGCAACCAATGCCAGAACTACACTTTTTGCACAATACCAGTGGATACCAAAGCCAAACCCAAGATCAGATACCCAGAAAAGTTCATCAAATGAGAAAAAAACAAACAAGCAAGCAAACAAACAAAACCAACAACAAAAACCAACAAACAAACAAAACAAAACCAACAACAAAAACAAATGACAGTAAGGAGAAATCACTGTAAAGACAGCATAAAAAAAGATGAAGATGAAGAGACAGAGATGGAAGAAGAGAGACAAAAAGAGAACAATGCATGTGAAAATTTTGTCAATCTAATATTGATAGCTTTAACAACACAAACACACAAACACAACACACAC
Organism: Monoplex corrugatus; assembly: GCA_030674185.1. Classification (NCBI taxonomy): domain Eukaryota; kingdom Metazoa; phylum Mollusca; class Gastropoda; order Littorinimorpha; family Ranellidae; genus Monoplex; species Monoplex corrugatus. The sequence goes on along the minus strand of JAPXFY010000026.1, from coordinate 38,764,084 downwards.
ACACACACACACACACACACACACACACACACACAGTGACACACACACACACAAAGCACATGAATTAACTTCCATTCTACTAAAGCAGACAAAATGTGTTCTGCATCTGCTTGCACTATACACTATACAGTAGGAAACAACTAATCTAAACAGAAAGTTAAAAAAAGATATAAAAGATCCACACATACCATACAAATATTACTACTGATCCAGAAACTCGTCCATCTATCAAAATTTTATTCAATCAGGTGGGCAATCAAATAATCAATTACATACACATGCACATGCACACACACACACACACACACACACACACACACACACACACACACACACACACACCTCTGTAATAATTCTGTTCAATATACTGTACAGACATTTTCTTCAACTGTTTAACAGAAAACCATGTAACCTGTCGCATCACAATTATTCACAAAGTAATAGATCGATTCACATATAAACTAAGACACACAAACACCCGAACACACAGCACACAACACACACATAGTGAAAAGGCATTAAATCAAAGAACGAACACAGACACACACACACACACACACACACACACACACACACACACACACACACACACACACACACACACACACACACACACACCCACAATCCACACTCGTGAAACATAAAACAACCATGAACTGAACTTATTGACTATAAATAATATAAACCCATAAT
>JAPXFY010000026.1:38738391-38758391 GCA_030674185.1 Monoplex corrugatus | reverse complement strand
TTGAATTTTCATTTTATTTCCCCGCCGAGAGAGAGAGAGAGAGAGAGAGAGAGATTTCGTACTTCTCAAAGCCATTGTGACTATGTAGAAGAAGTAGAAGAAGTTTCCGTTGAAATAAAACTGGACGCGAAGGGAGGACAAATGGTGAAGAGTCAGCAAAGTGAAAAACAATACCAACAACAACAACAACAAAAACAACAACAACAACAAAAACAACAGCAACAACAACAAACCGTCAAAACTCGCGCCATGCAGCAGACTCTCACAAGAAGAGAGACAAGTAGAAAAGTTCCCTTTTTTTTTGATTTAACTAAAATAAAGAAAAATAATTAGCTCATCATATCAGTCAAGTATTTTGTTGAAGGGCCTTTAATGGAAATGAACTTCCCCTGGTCTCAAAAAGAAATAATGCACACGCAATAAAATATTCGTGTCAAACCCACCTTGCCACAATGCACAAACACCAAAACGAGGCAATCAAAATCATCTGTACATCCTCTTTCAGTTATCTCTAATATCTTCTGGTCACAATTTCCACAACAACAACAACAACAACAACAACAACAACAACAACACCCCGCACACAACAAACAAACAAACAACAAACAAACAAACACACTCAGGTAGTCAGTATCTACCTCTTCATGGAGAATATACTACAGACTAATAATCTCATATAAAATGGTTTACACTTTTAACTAGTAACAGTAAACTAATGCCATGACTGCCAAATGGATCCATGATTTATCAACAGTGCAGTACCATCAACCACAAAAGAAGGAGATTAAACAGTCTGGTTGTCTTCTTTGTAATAGTAAGAACTACAAAAAAAAAAAAAAAAAAAAAAAAAAAAAAACAGAGGAAAGAAATGTACGGTCAGCATATACACAATTATGCACACTCACACACACACACACACACACACACACACACCCCACACACACACACACATGATAGTGAGCATTTTTATTTTCTTTGGTGCTGCAAGATATTTGTTACCATCAGGAAAATTCTACATGTATGGCTGAGGAGAATAACATTAGCATAACATGAACGTACTCGTCTATCATATATCTGTTCTTTAGTTCACCCATAAACGTTTCAACGTTAGGATTCTTGTATTAATAGTGTGTGTGTGTGTGTGTGTGTGTGTGTGTGTGTGTGTGTGTGTGTGTGTGTGTGTGTGTGTGTGTGTGTGTGTGTGTGAGTGTGTGTGTGTGTGTGTGTGTGTGTGTGTGTGTGTGTGTGTGTGTGTGCGTGCGGGCGCGTGTGCGCCTGCGTGTGTATGTGTGCATAATTGTGTAAATGATGAACGTACCTTTCTTTCCTCTGGTTTTGTTTTGGTAGTTCTTACTGTACTGTGAGATCCCATTGAGCTGATTAAAAAGGGAAGGAAATCACGCAGATGAGCTTGCGTCTTTTTGCGAGCTTTTTCTAAAAAAAAAAAAAACCAAAAAAAAAAAAAAAAGTCCTGACAAGACATGACGGTTCACACGAATACAATACACTTTCATTTGTGCCCCTTTCCTCACCACATGCGCGCGCACACACACTGACACACACATACACACCAGACACACACAGACGCACGCCACACACACACACAACAACACACACAACACACACACACACACACCACACACACACACACACAAACACACACACACAGAGCAAAACAACAACAACAAACAAAACACAATAAAACTATGTGATACTTTTAATACTTTTAACGGATAAGCATTCACACGATCATAAGGCAACTGTTGGAATCCTGTTTGCAAAACGAGTCCGACTTCCTGACAATCGTACTTGGAGTTAGCAGAACAACAATAAAATGTAAAGTTGTGGGACTGGTACACTCTCTTACATAGAAAAGATCTGACTTAAGCTTCTCACTGTTGAATTACCTTCCCAGAATTGTGCGTTCAGGTTCCGATTCAGAGTAAAAAAAAATGGTACTTTTTTGTCATTGTTATTGTTGTTTAAAGTCCAGCCGACCGCGTAGAGCCATATCAGGGCTATAACCGTTTCAAAACGTACAAAACTTCAGTAGGATAAAAAATGAAAAGATGAAGCAGTGCACATATCAATGCATTCGCGCACATAATCCAAGGACATGCCCCTGGCGTTGACCACTCCGTCCAATTCATCGCACAGGGGATTTAAAAAAAACACACCTGAATACAAATTTAAGCATATCTAAGGACACCAAAACATATTTTTAAAAAAAGGCCTAATTTGCCTAAAATTGCTTCCGCATATTTCACCTTCGTAGAGCCAAAAATGTATTTAATCCATGTACCCAATTATCAATCCTAAGAAAAAGTACGCAAGACTTTATCGAACACATACAGGTAAATGGACCAGCAAGGCAGAAAATGATAGGAAGAAATGACAGAAAGCAGAGGAACAAGGCAGAAACAAAGAGAGTGACAGAAAAGAGGAAATTTCTAGCACAGAATTTTCAGAAGGTGGGGATACTATTTATACTGAAAGAACCCCCGGCATCCACACGGGGGGAAGAAATGGTACTGGTATACTCTTTCGAGAGAAAAATATTACTGGAGCTTACAACTATTGAACAACCTTCTCAACAAGCATACGCTTCGTTACCAGTGCAACAAAAAGGTAGTAGAATCCGTACACTTTCACAAACAAAAAACAAACAAAAAATGAATGAATAAATAAATAAACAAATAAATAAAACAAATAAATAAATAATAAAAACAAAATATGCTAAACTAAACTAAACTAAACTAAACTAAACTAAACTAAACTAAACTAAACTAAACTAACTAAAAACTAAACTAAAACTAGACTAGACTAGACTAGACTAGACTATGACTAGACTAAACTAGACTAACAACTAGACTAAAACTAGACTAAACTAAATAAATTAAAACTAAACTAAAACTAAACTAAAACTAAACTAAACTAAACTAAACTAAAAACTAAACTACTAAACTAAGCTAACCTAAACTAAACAAAAATGAAATAAAACAAATACAATGCATTACTAGCACTTACGGCTATTAGTGATTTTCTCAACAATCATACAATCAGTTTGTAATGCACCATCAAGGCAGTGGCTTTGGTATATTCTTACAAAGAAAATATAGTACTAGAGGTTATTATCGAAATCAAATGAGTGCCAGCGTTCGAGCAAACAGGAACCAGAAAAACACAAATATAAAATCAGAACGCGTATATAAGAAAACAAGACTAAAGGTTACGACAGCTGAATAACTTTCTCAACATGAATACGCTGAGTTACCATGGCAACATCAAGATAATGGTCCTGGTGTATGTTTACAGGGGAAAAATATATTATTAGAAGTTATGACTGTCGAATAACTTTCGAATTTTTCCAGCACAATGACAACATTTTCTAGGTAGGAACTGTCTTTTAACTCAGTTTATGCTTTTAGATTCTTGTGTTAATATCTATACACATAAACACAGTTGTAAGACAGTTCGGTTATTTTGCTATAAACATAGTTGTATGACAGTTCAGTTATTCTGCTATAATACGAAACACGAATCGGACCCGTGTCTTTCTGGCTGCGCACGCAAAAGATCCCACGGCAGTTGAAAATCGTGAAGAGCAGGGCATTACCTGGCTGCCTTAGTATGAAATATAGGAGAGATAGGTTGACTTCCCAGGTCCCACACCTTGAAGACCAATTAACCTTCTTGCCTTTCTGAAGTCTTGGTTAAAAAAAAAGAATATGAATCTGAATTTGAAGCGAGGGAGAGGAGATGGGCGCCGCTCTTGTGGTGCTGGCCACAGAAAAGTTGAGGTCTCTGTCATCTCACTCCCCTACGACCCCAGGGTTATGGAACTATCTAGGTAGGACCTTAGGACCTGGCCAACTCATCGGTTTATGTGCAGGCTTAAGGCTTGTGCCGTGATCATTATGGATCTTCTCTGTCATGTGGCACCTGTGATGTTAGTGCGTATGGAATTCATTCCGAGCACGGAGACGTCATTTGAGAAATAGAAACTGAAACTGAGACTCACCCAAGACCGACTGGAAAAGTTTCAGACTGGGAAATTCGTATATTCATCCATGACAGTTTTGCACAAATTATACATCGTTAATTTAAGGACATCAAGCTTAAATAGTTTCAAATTTGAATTTTTCATCGAATATTTTCGACAAATATCGTTCAAATAATTCCAAGAGATGATCTAGGTGGTGTTTTTAAGAACATACAAAATAGTGAAAATTTTCTATGGAAGTGTCATCACACAATACAATTTTGACAATATCGCCAAAACTTTTTTTTAATGAAGAACTTCTTTCGTAAAATTTGATGAAAATATTATCTTATCTGGTGCAAACGTTGGACTAAAGATGGCATCAAGTCATGACTTTGTATTTTCTAAAAAGTATATTTATAAATGTAACATGCACAATACCGCACTAAACATTTCGACTGTAAAAAGTAGGCAATAAAAAGCTGCTACACAGGCATAAAATTGTATACAGTAATGTTAAAATCAATGGTAGGTATATTATACAATTTCACAATGACTCGTTGTATTATTATGTATCAAAAATATATGATTTCGTTGTATTGAAATCAGCGTTGATTCACGTTTGGGAATATTGTACATTATCGCAGTATTTGTACAAACCAACGATACTTCCGTGCAGTATGTTTTTGAACTTTAATCATGTCTTATCTTACCAGATGCTCTTTGTTTTGTTGTTGTTGTTGTTTTCTTTTTTAATTTTCTTTTTCGTTTGTTTTGTTTTCTTCTCTGTCTTTCTTTTTTCTCTTTGTTTTTTGTTTGTGTTCTTCTTCTTTCACTCTTTGAATTGAAATCGTCTTAGGATGAAAGTGTGTGTCTCTATATACTTTTAGTTAGTAAGCGGTTGTGCACGTCTGGCACGCTTTTTTGAAACGTTAAAAAAAACAACCAAACAAACAACAAAAGGCGAGAAGGTTGTAGCTGTCGGCGTTTGAACTTACAAATCATCACTTTTGTCTTCGTTTCAATATTTTCTCAGATACCTGTGTGCACGTTGTTTTGCCCACACTGTGCAGGCATTATGCCGCTGCACACTCTGCATACACGATCTTTAGTGGGTGTGCAGCTGGGTAGGTATTTTCGTTGTTTCCATCAGCCATGGACATTGACATTATTCACAGGATCTTTAACATGCGTGCACTTTTTTTTTTTGCGTGAGCATACACACGAAGGGTGTTTAATGACTAGCAGGTCTGTACACATGTTGACCTGAGAGATCGGAAAAAATCTCCACCTTACACCCACCAGGCTGAAGGTACCCACACAGGACTGAACCTGGGACAAAATATCTGCTTCTGCACTATCAAGAATGAAAATGGAGTACCCGGTAGTTGAGTGAAGCTGGATTTTGTTAGAGGGTCCATTTCTTGTGTCTGAACACGTCGTCAGTTATGCAGGAACTTCCCATAAAATATGATGTAGATACATTTTACAGAATAAACACAATGCCCTAGTGAAGATACATTTTACAGAATAAACACAATGCCCTAGTGAACACTTTCTGATGCAGCAAACCAAGAAAAAGTCCCAATCAGTCAACCAGTCAACCAACAAACATCCAAATTAATTAACCAGCCAACCAACCAATCATCCAACGGAACATACAAAACATCCGCTTACAATGTGTCAAACATTTCAGTTTTAAAGATTTCCGACTCTAAAATGTATTTCAAACTTATACCTGCAGTCTACTAATTAAATTTAGCTTGGTGTGCAAAAAAATTCTGAAACCATCTGACAACCAAAATTTTACACTTTTGCGAGCGAGCGTGCGAACAAGCGAGAGAGAGAGAGAGAGAGAAGGAGAGAGGGAGAGGGAGAGAAGGAGAGAGGGAGAGACAGAGAGCGACAGACAGACAGACAGATAGACAGATAGAGAAAGAAAGAAAGAAAGAGACAGAGAGAGACAGAGACAGAGAGAGAGAGAGATCAGAGAGAGAGAGAAGGGGAGACACAAAGAAGAGAGGGGGGGGAAGAGAAGAGAGAGAGAGAAAGAGAGAGAGAGAGAGACAGACAGACAGATAGAGAGAGAGAGAGAGAAAGAGAGAGAGAGAAAGAGAAAGAGAAAGAGAGAGAGAGACAGAAGAGAGAGAGAGAAAGAGAGAGAAAGAGAGAGAGAGACAGACAGATAGAGAGAGAGAAAAAAAGAGAGAGAGAGACAGAGAGAGAAAGAGAGAGAGAGACAGAGAAAGAGAGAGATACAGAGACAGAGAGAGAGAGAGAGAAAGAGAGAGAGAGAGTTAAATAAAGAAGATATAACTGATTTCAGTCCGAATAATTTTGTACTGACTTAAACGATTCAACCCTCCCACTGTTTTCCCTACTTTTGAATCTTGTTATTACTTCAACTGCAATCTAGCCTCTGTAAAAGAACGAACGTGTGTTGTCTGAGCGATTACCCATCTACATGTATAAACTTAATAAGATGTAGCTGCCAATCTACAGTGATTGAGTTTGAAAGACTGAAGCTGCCAGTATAGTCAAACTTGAAAGACTATGTAGTTGCCAATCTAGTTGAAGTGTTTACGTCTGTGCATAGCCTGAATAACAAACATGATGACAGATAAGCAACCAAGCACCAATACAGCGGATAAAAAACACTACGGACGGATATGTATTGTAAATAAAAGACCCCGCAGCCTTTCAAGTAATGTCCCAATCGATTCAAACATCATCGAGGGACATGGATTCAAAATCGTCTATCGCCATGTTCATGTCTTCCATGAGTTGCACAGTGTGTTGTTGTGGTGCCACCAGATGGGAGCCAAAGCTGGTACCATGCCTAGTCCTTCCGGTCAGCGGTAGACTCGTCACCTGTTACACAATCATCAATGGAGATCGATCAGTGGAAGGTAAAGGGTAGAGTGGAGAAAGGAGAGATACACACAGTACACCAGTTCAGAAATTCTGAAAGGCATGAAAGGAAAAAGTACTCAGCAGGCATGACTGAAAATATAGTAAAACTGCCAGTCTTGTTGTTCTTTCAAAACAAGTGCGACCACCCACGTGTTCAAGCAAACAGTTAAACAAAAAACAAAAACAAACAAACAAAAAAACGACAACACGAAAATAGAATCAGAACGTGTATTTAATACAACCAGACATGACAGGCGCACATTTCAGTCCTTTTTTTCCCACTGGAGATATTGGGAATAATTTCAAGAGGGATTCACCGCGCACGGATAACTCCATATGTGATCCACGTAAACCTGTCAGCAGTTATCCGACAGATTTCATGAGCCTGCACAAAACCCTATGCGCTAGATGAAACATCAGTGAAGTTTTATTCTTTTTCTCTTAATTTTTGTATTTGGGTTTCGTTGTTGTTGTGATCTTTACGTTTACGCTTGACGAAGGCCAGCTGACCAAAAATTTGCGCCTTTCACATCCGCACCCACACGCTCTCTCTTCTCTCTCCTCTCTCTCCCTCTCTCTCTCCCTCTCTCTCCCTCTCCCTCTCCTTCTCTCCCTCTCATTTCCTACTCTCCCTCTCTTTCTTTTTCTCATTCAGTGTGCAAATCTGGTCTATGTTCGTTGTGTACCCTTTTCAGAGGCCAGCCCAGATCAAACAGGGCATGAACAGTTGAGTCAGGGGGCAGAGGTGGGTTAGGGGTGACTCTCCCCAGGTCCCGACCGTCCTTCACCAAGTGCAGAAAGTTCTCAGCGTCCACCATCACTCCAAAATGACTGCCTCGTACAATCGTTCCTAGTGGTGAGTATTTCACTGTGACTTTCGTCTGTACAATAACAAAGAAAAAACAAAAACAAAAACCATGTTGGTATTAGAATACTCTCTCTCTTTCTGTCTCTGTCTGTCTGTCTGTCTGTCTGTCCGTCTCTCTCTAATATATGATAGGTGAATACTCATGTGATAGGTAAAGAGTCACATGATAGGCGAACATCACATGATAGATGAACAGTCACGTGATAAGTGAACAATAACATGATAGGCGAATATCACATGATAGTGGAACATACATGATAGGTGAACAGACACATGATAGGTGATAGGTGAACAGACACATGATAGGTGATAGGTGAACAGACACATGATAGGTGAACTGACACATGATAGGTGAACAGACACATGATCGGTGAACATATATCATAGATGAACAGATATATGATAGGTGAACAGAGACGTAATAGGTCAACAGGCACATGATAGGTGAACATCCGTATAAATGAAGGGGCACATGATAGGTGGACATACATGATAGGTGAACAGACACATGATAGGTGACCAAACACATGGTAGGTAAACAGACGTATCACAAGTGAACAGAGACATGATAGGTGAACTAACACATGATAGGTAAACAGACACATGATAGGTGACCAAACACATGGTAGGTAAACAGACGTATCATAAGTAAACAGAGACATGATAGGTGAACAGACACATGATAGGTGAACTAACACATGATAAGTAAACAGACACATGATAGGTGACCAAACACATGGTAGGTAAACAGACGTACCATAAGTGAACAGACACATGATAGGTGAACAGACACATGATAGGTGAACAGACACATGGTGGGTGAACAAACACATAATAGGTGAACAGAGACATGATAGGTGAACAGAGACATGATAGGTGAACAGACACATGATGGATGAACAGACACATGATAGGTGAACAGACACATGGTAGGCGAACAGACACAAGATAGGTGAACAAACGCATGATACGTAAACAGACGCATTATGGGTGAACAGACATACATAATGGATGAATTAATATGGACAAACATGAAAATGACATGACAAGTATAGGATTAGATCAACATAACAGAGATTGAAAGAAATGACACGACAAAAGTAACTGAATACTGACATGACAGTGACAGATGAAATGTGACGTAAATGACAGTAGTAGCTGAACTATGACATGATCATATGACAGTGATAGTGAACTGTGACATGACAGTGAAGGTGAACAGCAACATAACAGTGATAGGTGAACAGTAACACAACAGTGATAGGTGAACAGTAACACAACAGTGATAGGTGAACAGTAACACAACACTGATAGGTGAACAGCAACACAACAGTGATAGGTGAACAGTAACACAACAGTGATAGGTGAACAGTAACACAACAGTGATAGGTGAACAGAAACACAACAGTGATAGGTGAACAGTAACACAACAGTGATAAGTGAACAGTAACACAACAGTGATAGGTGAACGCAACATAACAGTGATAGGTGAACAGCAACACAACACTGATAAGTGAACAGTAACACAACAGTGATAGGTGAACAGCAACACAAGAGTGATAGGTGAACAGTAACACAACAGTGATAGGTGAAAAGTAACACAACAGTGATAGGTGAACAGCAACACAACAGTGATAGGTGAACAGCAACACAACACTGATAGGTGAAAGTAACACAACAGTGATAGGTGAACAGCAACACAACAGTGATAGGTGAACAGCAACACAACAGTGATAGGTGAACAGCAACATAACAGTGATAGGTGAAGAGTAACACAACAGTGATAGGTGAACAGCAACACAACACTGATAGGTGAACAGCAGCATAACAGTGATAGGTGAACAGTAACACAACAGTGATAGGCCAACAGTGATAGGTGAACAGTAACACAAGAGTGATAGGTGAACAGCAACATAACAGTGATAGGTGAACAGCAACACAACAGTGATAGGTGAACAGTAACACAAGAGTGATAGGTGAACAGCAACATAACAGTGATAGGTGAACGCAACATAACAGTGATAGGTGAACAGCAACACAACAGTGATAGGTGAACAGTAACACAACAGTGATAGGTGAACAGCAACACAACAGTGATAGGTGACAGTAACACAAGTGATAGGTGAACAGTAACACAACAGTGATAGGTGAACGCAACAACAGTGATAGGTGAACAGCAACACAACATGATAGGTGAACAGTAACACAACAGTGATAGGTGAACAGCAACACAACAGTGATAGTGTGAACAGTAACACAACAGTGATAGGTGAACAGTAACACAACAGTGATAGGTGAACAGCAACACAACAGTGATAGGTGAACAGCAACATAACACTGATAGGTGAAGGTAACACACAGTGATAGGTGAACACAACACAACAGTGATAGGTGAACAGCAACACAACAGTGATAGGTGAACAGCAAACATAACAGTGATAGGTGAAGAGTAACACAACAGTGATAGGTGAACAGCAACACAACACTGATAGGTGAACAGCAACAAACATGATAGGTGAACAGTAACACAACAGTGATAGGCACAACAGGATAGGTGAACAGAACACAAGAGTGATAGGTGAACAGAACACAACACTGATAGGTGAACAGCAACACAACAGTGAAGGGAACGAAACAGTGATAGGGAACAACAAACATGGTAACACAAATGATAGGTGAACAGCAACATAACAGTGATAGGTGAACAGCAAACACAACAGTGATAGGTGAACAGCAACACAACAGTGATAGGTGAACAGCAACACAACAGTGATAGGTGAACAGCAACACAACAGTGAGGTGAACAGCACACGAACAACTGATAGGTGAACAGTAACACAAGAGTATAGGTGAACAGCAACAACAGATAGTAACGCAACAACAGTGAAGGTGAACAGCTAACACAACAGTGATAGGTGAACAGTAACACAACAGTGATAGGTACAGCAACACAACAGTGATAGGTGAACAGTAGACACAAACAGTGATAGGTGAACAGCAACATAACAGTGATATGAGAACGTGAAGGACAGAACACAACAGTGATAGGTGAACAGCAACACAACAGTGATAGGTGAACAGTAACACAACAGTGAGGTGACAGCAACAACAGTGATAGGTGAACAGTAACACAACAGAATAGGTGAACAGCAACATATCAGTGATAGGTGAACAGCAACACAACAGTGATAGGCACAGGTGGTGAACAGCAACATAACAGTGATAGGTGAACAGCAACACAACATGATGTGAACGACATAAGGTGAACAGCAACACAACAGTGATAGGTGAACTAACAACAGAATAGTGAACAGCAACACAGTGATAGGTGAACAGTGAACATCAACAGTAATAGGTGAACAGCAACATATCAGTGATAGGTGAACAGCAACACAACAGTGAAGGTGAACAGCAACACAACAGTGATAGGTGAACAGCAACACAACAGTGATAGGTGAACAGCAACACAACAGTGAAGGTGAACAGCACAACAGTGAAGGTGAACAGCAACATAACAGTGATAGGTGAACAGCAACAAACAGTGAAGGTGAACAGCAACATAACAGTGATAGGTGAACAGCAACATAACAGTGATAGGTGAACAGCAAACAACAGTGATAGGTGAACAGCAACATAACAGTGATAGGTGAACAGCAACATACAGTGATAGGTGAAGAACAGTCAACACAACACGTGACAGGGTGAACAGCAACACAGCAGTGAAAGGTGAACAGTAACATAACAGTAATCAGGTGAACAGACAACACAACAGTGATGAGGTGAACAGTGACATGACAGTAATAGGTGAACAGCAACATATCAGTGACAGGTGAACAGCAACACAACAGTGATAGGTGAACAGACACAACATAAGGTGAACAGCAACATATCAGTGACAGGTGAAACAGCAAACACAACAGTGATAGGTGAACAGCAACATATCAGTGACAGGTGAACAGCAACACAACAGTGATAGGTGAACAGTGACATGACAGTAATAGGTGAACAGCAACATATCAGTGACAGGTGAACAGCAACACAACAGTGATAGGTGAATAGTGACATGACAGCAATAGGTGAACAGCAACGTATCAGTGACAGGTGAACAGCAACACAACAGTGATAGGTGAACAGTGACATGACAGTAATAGGTGAACAGCAACATATCAGTGACAGGTAAACAACAACACAACAGTGATAGGTGAACAGTGACATGACAGCAATAGGTGAACAGCAAAATATCAGTGACAGGTGAACAACAACACAACAGTGAGAGGTGAACAGTGACATGACAGCAATAGGTGAACAGCAACATATCAGTGACAGGTGAACAGCAACACAACAGTAATAGGTGAACAGCAACATATCAGTGACAGGTGAACAGCAACACAACAGTGATAGGTGAACAACAACACAAACAGTGATAGGTGAACAGTGACATGACAGTAATAGGTGAACAGCAACATATCAGTGACAGGTAAACAGCAACACAGCTGTGACAGGTGAACAGCAACACAACAGGGATAGTTGAACAACAACACAACAGCTATAGGTGAACAGCAACTGTTCACCTATCACTGTTGGCCTATCACTGGTGTGTTACTGTTCACCTATCACTGTTGTATTACTGTTCACCTATCACTGTTCACCTATCACTGTTATGTTACTGTTCACCTATCACTGTTCACCTATCACTGTTATGTTACTGTTCACCTATCACTGGTGGCCTATCACTGTTATGTTACTGTTCACCTATCACTGTTATGTTACTGTTCACCTATCACTGTTGGCCTATCACTGTTGTGTTACTGTTCACCTTTCAAAGTCCCTACCAAATCGTTATTGAAGATGACACGAAGAGGGGTGACAGCCACAGCAGAGTTCAAGGCCCAGAGTCTATTGGGTATGGGGATGGTGTCTGGGGACTGGATCACTACACCTACAGACACGTAAACTGCACGCCTTGGGTTGTCTATTTCGTCTACCTTCACCTGCACACACATTTAGCCACGTAATTCACATGCACACATCCATGCATACATACACGTGCGCGTGTATATGTACACGACACAAACAGTATGTGTGTATGTTGTATGTGTGTTTGTGTGTATGTGTGTATGTGTGTTTGTATGTATGTATGTATGTATGTATGTATGTATGTGCGTGGCGTGCGTGCGTGCTTGTGTACGTACATACATATGTATGTATGTATGTATGTATGTGCGTGTGTATGTGTGTATGTATGTATGTATGTATGTGTGTATGTATGCATCCATATATGTATGTATCTATGTATGCATCTGTGTATGTATCTTTTCATGTATCTGTGCATGTATGCAACAATGTATCTATGTATGTATTTATGTGTGCATATATCTGTCTATTTATCTTTTGGTCAGCTGGAAACAAGATGTGTATGTGTACTATAACATGTATACAATATCAGTACTGGAAACAAGATGTGTATGTGTACTATAACATGTATACAATATCAGTACTGGAAACAAGATGTGTACTATAACATGTATACAATATCAGTACTGGAAACAAGATGTGTACTATAACTGTATACAAAATCAGTACTGGAAACAAGATGTGTACTATAACATGTATACAATATCAGTACTAGAAACAAGATGTGTATTATAACATGTATACAAATCAGTACTGGAAACAAGATGTGTACTACAACATGTACACAATATCAGTACTAGAAACAAGATGTGTACTATAACATGTATACAAAATCAGTACTGGAAACAAGATGTGTACTATAACACGTATACAAAATCAGTACTGGAAACAAGATGTGTACTACAACATGTACACAATATCAGTACTGGAAACAAGATGTGTACTATAACATGTATACAAAATCAGTACTGGAAACAAGATGTGTACTATAACACGTATACAAAATCAGTACTGGAAACAAGATGTGTATTATAACACGTATACAAAATCAGTACTGGAAACAAGATGTGTACTATAACACGTATACAAAATCAGTACTGGAAACAAGATGTGTATTATAACACGTATACAAAATCAGTACTGGAAACAAGATGTGTACTATAACACGTATACAAAATCAGTACTGGAAACAAGATGTGTATTATAACACGTGTGTAATATCAGTACTGGAAACAAGATGTGTTCTATAACATGTATACAACATCAGTACTTGAAACAAGATATGTACCAAAACATGTATATATTACATACATACAATCTCAGTACAATCTCATACACTATTGGTACTGGAAACAAGATGAGTACCAATACATGTATGCAATATCAGTACAGGAAATACGATGTATACTATAACATACGATGTCAGTACTGGAAACAAGACACGCATTAAAAAAAGGCATTTATACATCATCACAGGAGGGGCAGTACCTGATACAAGACATTCCTAACCATAGGCTCAGACGACATCACGACACCGTTTTGAAAACTGGACATTCTGCGAGCTGTTTGCCGATTGTTCGTCAGCTGGACGCCTATCCATGTCTGTCGTGGAACTGAAACCCAGGCTGAAGCTGAGAACAGAAGATAGGTTGTGGATACAGCACAGTTTGTACTGAACCCTTTGACTCCCGCACCCTGTCCACCAGCATCCTGCATCGTCTACCATGCTAGCAAAACAAAAACTTAACCCTTTGACTTCCTCACCCTATCCACCAGCTTCCAGTAGGAAGCTGGTGGATAGGGTGAGGGAGTCAAAGGGTTAAGTTTTTGCAGTTGGTGAACAAGGGTGCGGGTGTCAGAGGGTTAACAAAATAGTTTATTACTACGTCCACATGATATCCAGCGACAGCGCATCCCACAATTAAGCAAGCAACCAACCAAAAAGCTAGCTTAGCAACCGACCAACCAACCAACCAATCAGCCACGATCACTCACCAGCCAACCTAACGAACCAGCCAATCATCCAATCGACAGTCCTCCCTTCCAGCAAACCAACCAATGAACCAATGCCACCACCAATGAATCATTGTCCCTAATGCTACCACCGTGGAATCATTGTCCCTATTCCATGACGAACAACTCTAATGTCCCTACGACCATTACTTTACCACAATGGCAGATACTGAAACAGTAACTATCGGTATCAAGGCACGGTTTGGTGTTTGAGATAGAGAAGAGAGAGGAGAGAGAGAGAGGAGAGAGGGAATGAAGACAGAGAGAGAGAGAGAGAAGAGAGAGAGAGAGAGGACTGAGGAGAAGACGAGGAGAGAGGACATGGGAAGCTGAGAGAGACTGAGAGAGAGAGAGAGAGAGAGAGAGAGAGGACAGGACAGCAGACAGAGGACAGTGGAAGTGACAGAGACGAAGAAGAGAGAGAGAGAGAGAGAGACAGAGAGGACAGTGGGAAGCTGACAGACAGAGACTGAGAGAGAGAGAGACACAGAGAGAGAGAGAGACAGAGAGAGAGGACAGTGGGAAACTGACAGAGACTGAGAGAGAGAGAGAGAGAGAGAGAGAGAGGAGACAGACAAGAGAGAGAGAGAGAGAGAGAGAGAGAGAGAGAGAGAGAGAGAGGACAGTGGGAAGCTGACAGACAGAGACATAGGCTGAGTACAGAGGGGAAAAAGTGTAATACGTCATAACATAAACACATCCATAAACATATCAGTCTGAATTCCACCGTTTACTGAACAGAGTAAATCTGAGCAGGTTTTGTGACTATTCTGTTTCAGGACAAAAGTACAAATGAATCATCTCATGGATATTTTATTGCTATATAAATGAAAGGAATGACAAACAAAACAGTGAACAGATAGATGGATAGATAAATGAATGATTGAATGAATAAAATAAATAAATGAACTATAACACAGTTTATTTGCGATAATAAACAGACAGACAGACAGACAGCTAGCCAGTCAGCCAGCCAGTCAGCCAGACAGAGAGAGACTACAGAGAGACAGACAGACAGACAGAGAGACAGACAGACAAGACAGATCACACACACACACACAACACACCACACACACACACACACACACACACACACACACACACAGACAAAGTCCAGACTTACCCATCGTCCCTGGTGCAAATTTTGTGCAGCCGCTGCCATCAGCCAGCCCAAAGAAATCTAATTTCTGAGACAGACAGCTGGATACAAAGAAGGTCTCAAAACGCTGTGTGTTTGCTTTATAAATGGGACCATCACAGAAAATTAATATTACACAGAGCTCTTAAAACACTATCTATTCTATTAGTTTCTATTCAGTTTACTGTATACATTAGTGTATACTATTTCGAGTGTATGATAGTAACTTCAAATTATTTTTGTTATTCTAATACTAACATGTACATCCGTCTTTAAGACAATGTTTAGAAAAACAAATTTTTATATTCTTTCCTTGGGAAAAACTGCATTATTCTATATTATCAGACCTGTTGTGATATGTGCAAATTACTTTCAGCCACGTTATTTCCTGAAGTAACAATGATAATCTTTTGAAGACAAGGGTAAAATCATTAGTAACGGCTGACATGGCATATACATGTAGAAACAGTTGTCACATACATAATCTTCATCCTCCAATTTGTTTCTGTAAGTTAACCCTCTGACTCCCGCAACCTGTCCATCAGCATCCTCCATTGTTAACCATGCTAACAAAGCAAAAACATAACCCTTTGACTCCCTCACCCTATCCACCAGCTTCCTGCAGGAAGCTGGTGGATACGGTGAGGGAGTCAAAGGGTTAAGTTTTTGCACTTGGTTGAAAGGACGCGGGAGTGAAAAGGTTAAGGTAAGCAGAAGCATGTGCGTGCGCTGAATATTCTCGCGAGTGCTCAGCAGTGTGTTGCAAAGTTATAGCCGAGGAATCATTTCAGATAACAGTTCTCATGACCAATAAGATGGAAAAAAAATACATGCGCTACATTTTTATGGAAAAAGTAATTGCACAATTGCAGTGGCAGTCTTTAGAACTCACACACAACAAGAGCAGACAGAAGAAGAGAAGCAGAGAGACACAGAGACAGACGAGAGAACACACAGACAGACACACACACACGAGAGAGGAGAGAGAGAGAGAGAGAGAGAGGAGAGAGAGAGAGAGGAGAGAAAATCTATTGATTGGTTGATGGGTTGGTCGCTTGGTTGTTGCTTGGTCGCTTGCTTAGTTGCTTGGTTGACTGATTGGATGATTGACTGACATTTCAAGTAGTGATGTTTAAGTCTTTCACATATCGATAGTTTGACTTATGAACTATGCACTGTTTTTTTTTTCTCTTTAATATTATATGCCAGATGTGTGTCTTTAACACGTCCACTCCGTCCTTGTCCCAGTGTGTGACAGTATTTATAAGTGGCACTTCGTTCAACCAATACAGATAAGTGTGTACGCAACACGTTAAGGACATTTTGTTATGCAATTTGTTTAGAAGCATTGTCAATCTGTATTGTCTTAAAAATAAAAAGTCTCGTTTTGACCAAATGGTTCTACATACATATTATTAAATCTAGTACAACTTGAACGGTAGCAGTGGAATCAATGTGACATAATATTCTGTGGACAAGCTGCACAAAACAAAACAAGATATGCTTAGCTCATCTTCCAACAGCTAAATGGCAGTAGGACTGAGTGTTCACCCACGTTAGTTCTACAAAATGTGCCAGACATAAAATGAGAATTGGACATATGGTATTGGAGAGACAGGTTAGTGAGTTTAACATTTAAGTATTAGCAAACATACCTTCTAGTCTCATGTGTGTGACGCTAAGGCAGAGCTTTAATAAGTTTTGGGATGGCACTCCTACCTCTTTGAATATGCAGAAATCAGATTCAATGGAGCAGAATATTTTTTCCAGGAGTCTTTTTTTCGACATTAACGTATCAACAAACAAAAACAAACAAACAAACAAACAAACAAACAAACAAACAACAAACAACAGAAAAAACACACCTCACCACCATTTAACCCTTTGAATCCCGCACCCTATCCACTAGCATCCTGCATTGTTAATCACGCCAGCAAAGCAAATATTTAAACCTTTTGATTCCGTCACCCTATCCATTAGCTTCAGCAGGAAGCTTGTGGATAGGCTAAGGAAGTCAAAGGGTTAAGTTTTTGTGGTGGTGGACAGGGTGCGGGAGTCAAAGGGTTAAGATTAGACGTTATGTTCTTGAGGTAGGCCTTCATGATGAAATAGAAGCCGTGTCAAGGGAAGTAAGTCTGTCCTAAGTCTGTTTTCTATTTTTTCTACTATGTGTTGTACATATTAATAGGTTCAATTGTCTGGGAACAAGTCATTTCACCAGACGGCAGATGCACATTAGAAATATCCAGCAGAATTAGCCAAGCTAAAACAGCATTCAAGAAAATGAGAAGCGGTCTTATCAACAAGTGCCTATCAGTTAACATCAGGAAGAGAGTTCTTCAATGTTACATAGAACCGATAGTGTTGTACGGATGTGAAGCGTGGACAGTCAACACACAAAGTCAAAACAAGATTGAGGCAGCTGAGACGTTGTTTCTAAGAAGAATGTTGAGAGTTCCATGGACAGCAAAGAAAACAAACGAGACAGTATTGAAGGAGGCAAACACAAAAAAGAACATTAATGAAGAAGATCAGGAAAAGACAAGCAACATTTTATGAGACACTTTTTGAGGCAAGAGAAATTTGAGTCACAGCAAGACTCAGGGAGGAAATATTGGACAGTCGTAGAGAGTGGCTGAGGACAGAGAGGGCGGGAAATGTACCTGCAGTGACAAAAGGTAAAATCGTATGGAGGGCCATGATCGCCAATGCCATGCAGCAGGACACATGATAATGATCTGCAGTTCATATTTTTTAGTCTTTTGTATACTCTTGATAAGGGCCAGCTGGCTGAACATTTGTGCCTGTCTTGTCTTGTTACATTAAATGCGAGTTCTAATTCTATTTTCGTATTTTTCTGGTCCATATTGTCTACAGTGACAAGAACTGAAGTATATACTTTCTGGACTGAAGTATATACTTTCCTGCCGGGAATATCAAATCCTTGAACAGTGACAAAGCAATCAAAATATACAGGATGAAAAAACAGGGTAAGAACGGAAATCTGTCAAAGGCCAAACCACGCAAATACTCTTCGCCGAGAAAGATATAGCCCCATAAAAAGCAATGGACAAAACCATAGCAGTAAAACACGGCGGTTTAACCCTTTTCCTACCAAGAAAATAGGTCACTGTACTATTGACCAAGTAATGTTAGGAGAGAGAAAGGCCGGAGGGGGTATTGTCAGAAAACAAGGTATATCTTTCGCTTCAAACGTCGTGTAAATACAGAAAGGAAATGACAAGAGTATACTCCCTTTGCCGGAAAAGGATTCACGTCAGCAATGCGGTCATTTTCTATTTATATACTCGAAACTGAAACTACGGTTCAGGACACGAAATCCTCGTGAAGCGGTCCACGGAGA
Source organism: Monoplex corrugatus (assembly GCA_030674185.1). NCBI lineage: Eukaryota > Metazoa > Mollusca > Gastropoda > Littorinimorpha > Ranellidae > Monoplex > Monoplex corrugatus. Next base: position 38,739,199 of record JAPXFY010000026.1, on the reverse strand, counting down.
GGGAAAGCTGAGTCACGAGGATCTCATGACGCGGTACGGAATGTAAAGCCAGTGTATCACATTGACCTCCATGTTAGACCCTGTTTAGGAAATGTTAACGTGATAATAAACCTTGTCAATATACTAGAAATAGAACGCAAAGGTAACGGGTTGAAATAAACAGCAGGAAGACTGAAGTCATGGTGATCAGTAAAAAAAAAAAAAAAAAAAAAAAAGAAATCCCGTTAGGCAAAATAACAGCAAACGGCATATCCTTGAGACAGGTTGATAAGTTTAAATACCTGGGAACGATCATTTCACCAGACGGCAGATGCACATCAGAAATAGCCAGCAGAATCAGCCAAGCCAAAACAGCATTCAAGAAGATGATAAGCATTCTTACCAATAAACACCTATCAATTAACATCAGGAAGAGAGTTCTTGAATGTTATATAGACCCGATACTGTTATACGGTTGTGAGACGTGGACAGTCAACAAGCAAAGCCAGAACAAGATTGAGGCAGCTGAGATGTGGTTTCTAAGAAGAATGTTGAGAGTTCCATGGACAGCAAAGAAAACAAACGAGACAGTCTTGATGGAGGCATACACAAGAAGATCATTCATTAGGAAGAATAGGAAAAGACAAGCAACATTTATAGGCCATTTTATGAGGAAAGGGGAATTGGAGCACCTGGTCACAACAGGAGAGCTGGAGGGAAAGACAGCACCAGGTTGACCGAGGGAGAAGACATTGGACGGACTTGCAGAGTGGCTAAAGACAAAGAGGGTGGAAGAGGTGCTTGAGGCAACACGGGACAGAAACAGATG
>JAPXFY010000026.1:38730891-38733391 GCA_030674185.1 Monoplex corrugatus | reverse complement strand
TTCCTACAGCCACTCAGTCTGATTCTTACTGCTGTTTCCACAGCCACTCAGTCTGATTCTTACTGCTGTTGCCACAGCCACTCAGTCTGATTCTTACTGCTGTTGCCACAGCCACTCAGTCTGATTCTTACTGCTGTTGCCATGGCCACTCAGTCTGATTCTTACTGCTGTTGCCACAGCCACTCAGTCTGATTCTTACTGCTATTGCCACAGCCACTCAGTCTGATTCTTACTGCTGTTGCCACAGCCACTCAGTCTGATTCTTACTGCTGTTGCCACAGCCACTCAGTCTGATTCTTACTGCTGTTGCCACAGCCACTCATTCTGATTCTAACTGCTGTTGCCATGGCCACTCAGTCTGATTCCTGCTGCTGTTTCTACAGCCACTCAGTCTGATTCTTACTGCTGTTTCCACAGCTACTCAGTCTGATTCTTACTGCTGTTGCCACAGCCACTCAGTCTGATTCTTACTGCTGTTGCCACAGCCACTCAGTCTGATCCTTACTGCTGTTACCACAGCCACTCAGTCTGATTCTTACTGCTGTTGCCATGGCCACAGCCACTCAGTCTGATTGTTACTGCTGTTGCCACAGCCACTCAGTCTGATTCTTACTGCTGTTGCCATGGCCACTCAGTCTGATTCTTACTGCTGTTGCCACAGCCACTCAGTCTGATTCTTACTACTGTTGCCACAGCCACTCAGTCTGATTCTTACTGCTGTTGCACAGCCACTCAGTCTGATTCTTACTGCTGTTGCCACACCCACTCAGTCTGATTCTTACTGCTGTTGCCACATCTACTCAGTCTGATTCTTACTGCTGTTGCCACACTCACTCAGGACTTCAGGAAAAGTGTTGCGAGGAGGTTCCCGATGAGCAGGCTTACGGAAAAGTTTGGTAAACAAATCAGCGTCAGGATCTAATTTTTGCTTGGGAGGATGTCCCAATACTGCCATCCAACGCAGTGATCTAAAAAATCGTTGGCAACTGTTGATCGTTTCGTATTTATTGGCAGAGGGTTTTAGAGGAACAAATTTCAGACCTTCGGAAAGTGCCGACATTTCTGCCTCAGAGAGTGGCAAGTCTGGTGGATACGCTGTACAAGAACGTGATGTTCAAAGGCAGAGGGATGTGGAGTGGAAGAAGTACCGTCCGGTGTATGACTGCAGGAAAAGTTGTCCTGAAAAGAAGTTGAAGGTAGGCCTGTGGTTTTCTGGGAGTCATCAACAACTGTGCATGTTGCAGCTGAGTGTGTGGGATCTGCAGAAGCTGTCGAGGCATTGCTGATTTGAACAGACGGAGCAGAAGGTGTAGTGGATGTTGGAGTAGTAGATGTAAAGGAGGCAGAGGGAACCACACCTGTGTTGTTGACAAGGACTGCATTGCTGGCAGGTGCCAGGAACGATGAAGATGGAGTCATAGCCTGGGTAGTAGATGTAGTGAATGTGGAAGTGGTGGGCTTAGAGGAGATGGAGGGAAGAGAGCTGACAGGAACTTCAAGCAGTGATGTATCTGTAACAGGATCCAGGTTCACAGAGTTAGTCTTTTTCAAGTTAAATAATTTTTTGTTTTTTATGGTTTGTATGTGCTTGTGCAATGACGCATTGAGATTGATGGCGGTGGTTTTAACAAGAAGACTGAAAGCTGGGTTCATTGTTTTGTTAATTTCAGAATCAAAGCGTTTTTGGGATTTATCAATGATGGACATCTTTTGTTCTAATTGTTGTAGATGAGTTCTCATAATTTGTCTGCTTGCTTTTAATAGTAAAATGTTTTTGGTAGACTGCAACAATTGCTTATTGTTTTTGTCAAAAGAGGTGTGGTTAAGTTGGAATCCTTTGGGGATGACATTTTTTCGAAGGCAAAAACGGAGGAAGTTTAGGTGACTGCACGTTTTGGTTTTAGTAAAACAGGTCTTTGTGTAAGATACAGCAAGAGGAAAGAGCGGAGGAGGAAGAAATTGAAACTCAGAGAAAAGACGAAAATGAAGGTTTGATGTAAAACGTGACATCATGTAACAAATTACGTAACAAAAAACAAGACGTGACGTGATACTAAGACAACCAATACAGATAAAATGCAGTCTTAGAGTAAAATGAAATCCAAAACAAGTGTGACTGCCCGCGTTCAAGCAAACAGGAACCACAAAAAACACGAAAGAAGAATACGAAGGCATATTTAATACAACAAGACAAGACAGGCACAAATTTTCGGCCAACTGGCCTTTGTCAAGCGTAAGATTACAAACAAATAAACACTAGATTACTACAGTCCACTACAAGGTAACGGACTCTCATTCTTATCTGGACTATCGATCATCTCACACTTCCAACACCAAAAACAGCATTCCTTACTCTCAGCTCTTGCGACTACGACGCTTGTGCTCAAATGATGATCATCTCACACTTCCAACACCAAAAACAGCATTCCTTACTCTCAGCTCTTGCGACTACGACGCTTGTGCTCAAATGATGATGACTTCCATGACAAAGCAGATGAAA
>JAPXFY010000026.1:38715891-38725891 GCA_030674185.1 Monoplex corrugatus | reverse complement strand
TCTGTATCTCATCTGTTCTGCCCCACTGTTGATTCTTGGCTTTAGTTTTATGCTGGTTACTGACATGAGCTTTCATGGCCGCTATTACAATCTTTTCAGTTTGATGCTTAACCTTGTCCAACTCTTTTCTGCAATCAATTCCTCTTTCAATTTTTGTATCTACTACTATTTAGGCTCCAAGTATCAAGAAACGCTGAAGGAATTGTTCCAGTGCAGGGCCTGTGTGACGTTTGATGATTCTCAAAAATATGAATCCCATTGAAAGAAATTGAACCACATGCTTGATTAAACTACAGTAAGGCGTCTCATCATAGCTTCTGTTTGTTAGGTGTTCTTTTTCCTCTTCGTTTCATTTGTTTATGCATTACTTGCTTTACTTCTTTTCTTCGGATTTTCTTTTTGTATGGATCAGCAAAACACACCATGAAAATACACCACCATTTCACTGAAACCTGTGGTACAGTGTGTCACGGTTGTGTCCATCTCATTTTTCTTCCCCTCAGGCATTTCATCTCAATCAAATCTGAGACATGCACGTTACAACAGTTTCTGTTTGACCAGATGCAGAAATAGCCGTACACACTTAAATGACCATGATGAGTGTGAATCAGATTTCACAACGCACATTTCCCTATTGAAATTGTCATCCATAGTCATTGCAGATCATTGTAAACGTTTCTCGTTGACAGAACTTAACTAGGTGTTAATGTTATAGGTTCCTTTAAGAACTGTTTGTCTGTTCTCTGCCTCACGCAGAAGACAAATGATATCTTATAAAAAGAATTCAAACTAATTTCTTATCGTATTTGTACGAGTTTGCATATTTTTCCATGTTAAAGGACAATATACATACTATAAACATTTTTTTAATGTTCTACTTTAAAACAATAAGACTAATTGTGTGTGTGTGTGTGTGTGTGTGTGTGTGTGTGTGTGTGTGTGTGTGTGTGTGTGTGTGTGTTTGTGTGTGTGTGTGTGTGTGTATTTGTGAGTGTGTATGTGTGTGTGTGTGTATGTGAGTGTGTGTGTGTATGTGTGTGTGTGTGAATGAGTGTGTGTGTAAATGAGTGTGTTTTGTGTGTGTGTGTGTGTGTGTGTGTGTGTGTGTGTGTGTGTGTGTGTGTGTGTGTGTGTGTGTGTGTGTGTGTATGTGATTTTTTTGGTTCCATCTGTATGGATTTTGCCGTAGCATAACTTCCACTTTGTTTGTGTTTGTTTGTTTTTTTCCCCGATTTTTTCCAAAGGGTGTGAGGGTATGATGGAGACCTGCTTACATTTTTATCTGTAAATAATGTAAATTCTAATGGCTCTCCATCATGATCATCATGTCTACCTGCCTTCCTTCGTGGTGTGTGTGTGTGTGTGTGTGTGCGTGCGTGCGTGCGTGCGTGCGTGCGTGCGTGCGTGTGTGTGTGTGTGTGTGTGTGTGTGTGTGTGTGTGGTGTATGTGTGTGTGTTTGTGTGTGTGTGTGTGTGTGGTGTGTGTATGTGTTTTTCATGTTCAATTTTCTGTTTTGATAGACACAAAACGAAGTATTATATTCAACTTATAGTGCTTATAGCCCAGCCGCCTACTACAGTTATATCAGGGCTAAATTATTACATCAGCAGTAAGTTAAATTAAGTAGTTCCATTATAGTCCACGAGACAAAACAAACTTTTACATCAGTAGCAAATTAAATTCAATAGTGACAATATGATTATGACTCCAACTCTTTGGCGGAGTAAACAACACACAGCCAATGCTACCATGCTGATTGTACGCAGCCTATTCAGCAGTTGTTCATGGCTTTTCCCCAGGATCCTTCTGCATGGACCAGTTTTTCTTTGGGTAGGAGTCAGTGTCGTGCTGAAGGTACCGGGGTAAGGCAGTATCAGTCAGGCCATCCGGGTTTAGCCTGAGTACCACAAGACTGAGGCAGCCGAGATGTGGTTTCTAAGAAGAATGTTGAAAGTTCCATGGGCAGCAAAGAAAACAAACGAACGAGACAGTCTTGAAGGGGGCAGACACAAGAAGATCATTCATAAGGAAGATTAGGAAAAGACAGGCAGCATTCATAGGCCATTTTATGAGGAAAGGGGCATTGGAGCACGTGGTCATAACAGGAAAGCTGGAGGGAAAGAGAGCACCAGTTAGACCCAGGGAAAAAGGTTGGACGGACTTGCAGAGTAGCTGAGGACAGAGAGGGTGGAATATGTGCTTGCGGCAACAAGGGATAGAAACATATGGAGGGCCATGATCGCCAACGCCATATGGCAAGGCACTTGATGATGATGATGATGGCCACCTCACCTCTATCGCTTTTCCACAGAGAAAGAAGTCTTAAAGGGGAAGGCTGGGGTGACTGTTGCCACTTACTGCCATCCTCTCAAAATGCACCCACGTAGGTCTCCCAGTCATCACAGTCACTGAGATGGTGAAGGTGGACATAGCTGTTTTTCACAGGCCTCTATATCCCACTCCTTAACCCTTTGACTCCCGTACCCTGTCCACCAGCATCCCCGCATTGTCAACCATGCAAGCAAAGCATAAACTTAACCCTTTGATTCACTCACCCTATTCCACCAGCTTCCTGCGGGAAGATGGTGGATAGTGTGAGGGAATGAAAAGGTTAAGTTTTTGCAGTTGGTGAATAGGGTGCGTGGGTCAAAGGGTTAAACTTCTTTTCCCTCTCATTTCGCTCCCTTTTGATTAGGAGTTTCTCCTCTTTAATTCTGATTTCTTCTTTTTTTTTCCTGTGTTGTCTATCTAGCTCCTCTTCGTCTCTTCTTTGTAGTCTAGCTAGTTTTTCTTCTTTTTTCTGTTGCCTAGCTAGGTTATTTCTTCTTCCTTCAGCCATATCTTCTTCTTTTATTATTACTGAAAAAAAAGTGTTTATAAGATAATCGCACTGACGGAGGTTACCTTTGTGCTCACTTTTTTTTTCATCCCATTTTCGTCACCATTATGGCCATAGAAGCTGGCACAGTTTTTACAATGTGATGATGATGATGTCGATGAAGATGATAGTCATGCTGCTAAAGAGTGCCATCTATGATTGAGACTGCGTGACAGGGTTGTAGTCTATTGCTTGCTATCATCATATACCCTGGCGTCAACCAGGCCCGAGAGATACATGTACAGACACCTGCGGTGCTGGTCAGAAGATTTGAGCAACACCCTCAATGACGCATCCGTTAAGTGGATGAGACTCGACTGCGTGGTCCCAGTCTTCCCAATGAGCCCATAACACGCCCAACTCTGGGTAGGAGCCGGTTAGAGCCGAAAAACCCCGCCATGATTTTTTGAAGGGACTGATGGGGATTCGAACCCACAACCTCCCAGTCGGTAGTCCGTTGTATCTTCTTTTTCTGGATCCTCCCTCCTCTTCCTTAATCCTCATCTCTGCTTAGCTTTTCTCTGCTGCTTGGTGTGTTCTTGTCTGAATCTTGATCTCCACTTCATTCCTCACAGACTCAGAGAATGACCTTTACCAAGGCTTTCCTTCACAGACCTTTCTCTGTGCCCATCTTGGCAAATCCTTCACACAGAGTGGCTTTGGAGGTCTCTTCCACCTTTGTTGCTCTCTGTGTAGTGTCCACCTGGCTTTTTGGCCAGTGGGCCATATCTGCTGCTCCAGATGGAGAATAGGGTGGAATCTCGGGTTTAAAGGGTGGAGTCTCGGACTTAGAAGGGTGAAGATCTTTCTCTCGTCCGTTTTTTTTTTTTGAGTGTCAGGTCACAAAACTCATAGAAAATGTCCAAACCATTTTTTTTTTTTATCTATCTCCAGCAATATTTTTTTGTACGTCACTGCCTGCTTATCCAAAGCCATAAACTATTTATCCCCTGCTTTATTCATCCTTATAATAGACACAAAAATTTCATCACAATGACAATTACAATGTTCGGCACTCAATCAAAAAATTGTGCCATGTACTCATTAACCTCGAATGGCTCAAATAACAATCACACCAAACCCCAACCAGCAGCAACAGACTGGGACAGAAATGAAAAAAAAGAAAAAAAAAGAAAAAAGAACAGGCACAGCCAGGTCTTTTCATTACAGTGATCCAATGCACTAGCCCACTCACCCCACTTCAGTGGGCATCCTCTTACAAGAACCAGGAAAAAAAAAACACGAAAAAAGAGTGAGAACGCGTATTTAATACAACAAGACAAGACAGGCGCAAATTTTCGGCCGACTGGCTTTTGTCAAGCCTAAGATCACAGAGAAAAACCAGATACAAAAAATTATTAGAAAAAGACTGAAACCTCCCTGCTGCTCCTAATTTTTGTATCTAGTGTTTGTTTGTTTGTGATCTTACGTTTGACAAAGGTCAGTTGACTGAACTTTTGCGCCTGTCTTGTCTTGTCTTGTTGTATTAAATACGCGTTCTTATTCCTTTTTTCGTGTTTTTTTTTTCTGGTTCCTGTTTGCTTGGGCGCGGGCAGTCACACTTGTTTTGGATTTTGTAATTCTCTAACAAATCACACCAACCACTGGACTTAGACATGCGCAAACAGCACTTGAATATCACGCCCTTCCTCTTCACCCACATTAATCTAAACCTATCTCCTATCCCTTAACGCAAAAGTGACACACTTTAGGAACAAAAATAGAATAAATCGCAGTTTTTAGTGTCCAGCTATTACCCCCACATCTCTGAAATATTGTCAAGATCGAAACGTACCTAGCGCAGTTACACAGTCACCATAACACACCAAATCAACTCCTGAGATTGTTGTTGTTATTGTTGTTTAAAGTCCAGCCGACTGTACAGAGCCATATTAGAACTTTGACCATCTCAGAATGTAGATCATACCACGCCGGATAAAACAACAATAACAACAACAACAAACAAACAAAACACAAACAAACAAAACAACAACAACAACACCCCACCCCACAGACACACACTCCGGAAATGACGACATGATCAGCCTTGTAAGTTTTACATAGCAAACAAGAACACGAATGAAATACTACAGAAGGAAAAAACAAATAATGTGACGCTATGAATGTTTAGCCAAATTATTAGCCCCACATCCGGATACTACGAACCTTCAAACGAACAAATAGGTTTCCTGATGATACGAGTATATACTTCTTCAAACCTTCACGACATTCACCACGATAGTGGTCCTATTACAGGCAGAGAGTCAGTCCGTCTATTCCAATCCCAGCCTGATGAATGCAGTAAAACAAGGGCCCAAGTCCAAGAAAAAGAATGAAGACCGACCAGTCTCTTAAGGAGCAAGTGGAAAATGTGAATATGGAGCTAAGGAGGCACGAGACAGTATGAAAAAGGAGCAAAGCATCCCACCAAGACAGGGGAGACAACATATGTACATAAGGATGGAACAATGTGTGAAAGTTCACCAGCACCAAAAAAAAAAAAAAAAAAAAAAAAAAAAAAAAAAAAAAAAAAAAAAAATGGCAATACAAATTTGCGTGCTAAAAATACTAAGATCCGCAATCATGGCTTTGGGCTTTGATATACCATTGTCTGGACGTTTGGCATCCTGGTGAACTATGAACCAGGTCTCAGCACATTTTTCTAGGCCAGGAATGTGAGTGGACATCAGCCGCTATTGATAATTCTGTGCTCAGAGCCAGTGGACCAGAAATAAAGAAACAATTCCCAGATCACGTTAGAATGCTGTCTTGTGGTTATTTTGGGGAGCGACAAAGTAGAACTTCATCTCAGGCATGAGATCCTCCTCCTCCTCCTCAAGTGCCCTGCCGCATGGCGTTGGCGATCATGGCCCTCCATACGAATCTATCCCTGAAAGTACATTTCCCACCCTCTCTATCATCAGCCACCCTGCAAGGCCGTCTAATATTTTCTCCCTGAGTGTTGTTTTCTGTCCCTCAAGCTTTCCTGTTGTGACCAGGTGCTCTAATTTCTTGTTGCTTGGTTTTTTCCCCCCTAATCTTCTTTATTAATGATTTTTTGGGATCACCGTATGAAAATCATGGTCGCTAGTGTTACTGGACATCTGAAGGCAGTCCATCTGGAAAACATTTTTGTGGTCATTGGTGAACCCACAGAGTAGCTGTGTGGTCCCTGCTCCTCCAGTTCTACTAGTGATGACATCAACGGGTAGGTTTTCCCTGTCTCATAAGATATCTGAGATACAGTGTAGGTTAATGTTACGTTGTAAACACCACGGTCATTGGTGAACACAGAAATTAGCTGTGTGATTCCGGCTCCTCCAATTACACTAACGATGTCAGCAAAAGGGTTAAGTCAATACATGGAATATGAGGGTGTAGTTGATGCCATAGTCTTGTATGAATGAGATGTGTTTATACGTGCATGATCATAAGGGTTGGACGCTAGACATACAGCAGTATTCAAGAACTGTGTGCTTCATATGTGTTCAGCACTATGCGTGTGTGCGATAACTGCTTCGGAAAAATAATGTTATTTACTGTTGCCTCATAGACATTCTATATGACTTTTTTTTTGCTGAAATAGTGAACAGTCTTGTTTCTAGCGAACTGACCATTTTATTGAACCCAAGGCTTATTTGTACAAGAGCTATGGCCATAGTTCATGCTTGAGTGGGATGATATCAGGTTATGAAGTACATGTCCTTGTGATGACTTAAAGAGAATATAGAATGAGGTCTATCCTTTGTGTGATTCAGATGCTTTAGTCATGTAAAATGAGTGTCCAGCCGTGGAGCTGAGCATGCAGTGATGTGTCATGATATTGGATCATGCTGTGGAAACGATGATATTATGAGAATAATTTGTTATTTCAGACCAGCAATGAAACGAGAAAAAATGACCACGGATTAATTTCCCTTAGTTGATATATCTCACGTGTACAGCTTGAAGACTGAAATGTTAAATACTAAGATTAGGCTTTTTCATGGGAGTGTGTAGGGAATGTGGTAAAGTTATGTTAATCGAGTTTTGCAGGGTTCTTAGAGGAGCGCTAAGGCAAGGTGTGGCAACCATTTCCATCAAAGACGATACAGTGGGCGACATCCTGGAGAATGAAATCAGGGTTTCAGAGTCATCTGAACAAATGGTTGTGAAAGTGATAGTGAGTCAGTTGTTTCACCACGTGAAAATATGGAGGCTTCAGAAACAAACAAACAAACAAACAAAAACAAACAAACAAACAAACAAACAAACAAACAAACAAACAAACAAAACAAAAGCAAACAAAAAATAAGCCCTAAAATCTTAGACTGGTTTACAAATTGAAAAATGTGAAATATACCCTGTGTCACATTATTAATATACCCTGTGTCACATTATTAATATACCCTGTGTCACATTATTAATATACCCTGTGTCACATTATTAATATACCCTGTGTCACATTATTAATATACCCTGTGTTAGATTATTAATATACCCTGTGTCACATTATTAATATACCCTGTGTCACAATATTAATATACCCTGTGTCACAATATTAATATACCCTGTGTCACATTATTAATATACCCTGTGCCACATTATTAATATACCCTGTGTCATATTATTAATATACTCCGTGTCACATTATTAATATACCCCGTGTCACATTATTAATATACCCTGCGTCACAATATTAATATACCCTGTGTTAGATTATTAAAATATCCTGTGTCACATTATTAATATACCCTGCGTCACAATATTAATATACCCTGTGTTAGATTATTAAAATATCCTGTGTCACATTATTAATATACCCTGCGTCACAATATTAATATACCCTGTGTTAGATTATTAAAATATCCTGTGTCACATTATTAATATATCCTGTGTCACATTATCAATATACTCTGTGTCACATTATTAAAAAGCATAATATGAATAAAACTGCGAAACCATAAACTGAAATACAAGTTGAAAATAGTGACATGGATTGTGTGGGGAGTCATAAAATCTTAAATCCGTGGAGAAAACAACTAGTAGAACAAAACCGTAAAATCATGAACTGTAATACAAACAGGCAGTTATGAACTACGCCATGTGGTGAACATCTTAACCTTGCAGAAAATAAAGAATGATATAAACACTATTGCAAAATCATAACTGATATGCACACTATTAATGATAGAATATACTGTGTGGGGAATTAGAAAGTTGTGGAGAAAATGAAGATAAGATTAAAACTAGCTCTTAACTGAAATACAGTGACAACGTAGTGAGACTTATTATCACGTGGCATGGAACTGAGAAACTGAAAGTTTATGTTGGATAACGGTGAACGATGGGGTTTCAATCTACGGTGATATTTACGGGACTGTCATTAATGAAGACTGTATTAAGACTATTGCAAAACATAGCACACGTATGAGTCCACATGGAGCAATGGATTTGATCAGTTATTGTATGCCTGGAATTTGTGTAGGAAAGAGTATAGGCCTTTCTATGGACACCACTTTGTGGCTGCTCAGACATCAGTTGAATTAACTTGTTTATTTACCCTACCATTTTTCTTGCATCTGGTTACACAAATGAGAAGACCACAGACGATGATGCTGTCATGGTTGCTGTGATATCCATTGAATAACATATTCTTTTATTTGTATATATTTGTATCAAATAATTTGATAGGGCCACTACCGTGATGGCTGTTTTGATAGTTCGAGGAAGTATATATGTATCAAGAAGCCTGTTTGTACGCTTGACGGTTTCAAATGTCTGAAGGTGTTAGTCATTTGGCTTAACATCCTTAACATCACACTTTTTGTTTTCGGTTTCTTTGAAAAATTGTCACTTGTTTTATTTTTTATTTTCTTTTAGCAAAGAAGAAATGACTGTCATCTCAATAATAATAATAAGAGTGCTGATCCTTCAATCACTTCCATCAAAGTAATCCCTGTGTTTCATGATTTACAAATCCCGATTAAAAGCTACAGTGCTGTAGATAGCTTCTTTGAATGATTTCAGTTCTGCCTCTACATTCTCGCCCTCAAGCTCTGTGGTAGACAATTTTTCCTGGAGCATCTCTTGCAAGGCTCTCTTTGCTGTTTTGCAGACAGGTGTTCATCATTTGCATAGTTACATTTCAGGCTGTCTTGGTTTTCCGAGGTACCAGGATTTTCAGCTAGTTGCATGGTCATCAGTGATCCAACCAGCAATCAGTTCCTCCAGTGCAGAGTGTAATATGCACATATCTCTTGTCTTTCTGTCACACGGTGACATAATCTAGTAAACACTACTGCTAATAATGACATTTGTACGGCGCAAAATCTTGATATACAAGTGAAATCAAAGCGCACATTTTTATCATTCACGGGGACATTCACTGGCGATGGTGAAAACCCAAGGACACAAAACACACACAGACTAGGGGGGGGGGGGGGGGAGGGGGGGAAGGGGAAGGACAAGAGAAGAGTAGGACAAAATGGGGGTGGGGGTGGGGCAAATATAGGGGGAAGTCACTGCTGGACAAAAAGGTAGGTCTTCAAATTAGACATGAAGGAAAACAAGAGTTCGTGACTGTAAATAGACAGGATATGCTCGTTCCATTTGTGTGGACCAGACACAGACTAAGAAGGCGATTAACTGTGGAAAGTCTGCATCGAGGAATTTGTAAACAAGTGGTCTCAGGAGCAGAATGAAGAGGTCGGTCAGGGGCGTACTTGGAGGTGGTCTCAAAGATAAATGGACGCAATACCATTGATGCGCTTGAAGCATAATGCATTTTGTATGAAATGTTTGGAGAAAAAGGCAATCAAAGGAGAAAGTGAGACAAGGGGGTGGTATGATAATGCTTCTTTTTAACGAAGAGCAAGGTTGGACACTGAATTCTGAATACGCCAGACGCGTGTGATAGAAGAGGCATGCAAGCCAGAGAGCAGAGATTTATCATCAGCGATACGAGAGATAAGTTTAAATATCTGGGAATATCATTTCACCAGACGGCAGATGCACATCAGAAATAGCCGGCAGAATCGGCCAAGCCAAAACAGCATTCAAGAAGATGAAAAGTATTCTTACCAACAAATGCCTGTCAATTAACATCAGGAAAAGAGTTCTTGAATGTTGTATAGAACCGA
>JAPXFY010000026.1:38705891-38708391 GCA_030674185.1 Monoplex corrugatus | reverse complement strand
TATTTAGGCTCCAAGTATCAAGAAACGCTTAAGGAATTGTTCCAGTGCAGGGTTTGTGTGACGCTTGATGATTCTCAAAAATCATGAATCCCATCTGAAGAAAATGAATTCCTCGCCCCAATGAAATATAGCCAGGTGTCTTGTCCGGGCTTCTGTTTGTTTGTGTTTACTTTTTTGTTTGTTTCGTTTTCATGCATTGTTTTCTGTACTCCTTTCCGACTCGATTTTCGTGTTTTTTTTTCGGGATAACGAAACAGATTACAAGAGAACGTTTCTTTAAGTTTATTGAGATTTGTGCGTACAGTATGTCAGAAATGTAACCAACTTTTTGTTTCTTCAACATGTTCATCATAGTCAAATCTGAAGAATGCATGCTTCAATATTTTGTTTTACCTGGTATAAAATACCTGTCACATATACATGTGGTAAATGTGATGCGTGTGAATCCAACTCTGCAGCAGATATATTCCCATTTGAAAATGCCACTCGTCGTCATTGAGGACCCACCCACACCCACACCCACACCCAGAACACACCCAGAACACACACTCACACACCACACACACACACACACACACACACACACACACACACACACACACACACATACACACACACACACACACCACACACACACACACACACACAACACACACACACACACACTCTTGTATACACATACACACATTCATACACAGACAAACATCAGTTTATAAATACGCACCCACATAACCACATGCATACACAATGACACATATCCACACAAAGACAGACAGACAGACAGAGACAGAAAGAAAGAAAGACAGACAGACAGACAGACAGACAGACAGAAAGAAAGAAGAAAAAAAAGAAAGAAAAAGAAAGAAGAAAGGATGGAAGAAAAAAATAAAGAAAAAAGAAGAAAGGAAGGAAGAAAGAAGAGAAAGAAAGAAAGAAAGAAAAAAGGAAGAAAGAGAAAGAAAGAAAGAAAGAAAGGATGGAAGAAATAAAGAAGCAAGAAAGAAATAAAGAAAGGAAGAAAGGAAGGAAGGAAGGAAGAAAGAAAGAAAGGAAGAAAGGAAGAAAGAAAGAAAGAAAGAAAGGATGGAAGAAATAAAGAAAGCAAGAAAGAAATAAAGAAAGAAAGGAAGAAAGGAAGGAAGGAAGAAAGAAAGAAAGAAGAAAGAAAGAAAAGAAAAGAAGAAAGAAAGAAAGGAAGAAAGGAAGAAAGAAAGAAAGACAGACAGACAGAAAGAAAGAAAGAAAGAAAGAAAGAAAGAGATAGTAAATAATCACTATCGACGCCACAATCTACAACTTAGGTGATTCCCTTTCTTGGGAAGGGAGACAATTAGTTACTGGGTCCATGGTGTGTGCTGTCGCATGTGTGCGAGATTTTGTTGCAGACGGCGGTTAGGATATCAGTTAATTCCTCTCCGCTATGTTTGAAGAGATCTCCAGGTACATTATCCATAACAAGTGTGACTGCCCGCGTTCAAGCGAACAGGAACCAGAAAAAACACGAAAGAAGAATAAGAACGCGTATTTTATACAACAAGGCAAGACAGGCGCAAATTTTCGGTCAACTGGCCTTTGTCAAGCGTAAAATCACAAACAAACAAACACCAGGTACAAGAATTAGGAGAAAAAGACTGAAACTTCCCTGCTGCTTGGTCCAGCGACGTCATTGCTGCTATATCTTCTTCACGGAGTATTAGGAAATCATCTCCACTTGATGAATATTTTACTGTTAAGCACACTTGGATCTCCTCTACTCTGTTAGTTGTGCATTTCAGAGCAGCAGGGAAGTTTCTGTCTTTTTCTCCTAATTCTTGTATCTGGTGTTTGTTTGTTTGTAATCTTACGCTTGACACCTGTCGTGTCCTGTTGTATTAAATACGCGTTCTTATTCTTCTTTCGTGTTTTTTTTTTTTCTGGTTCCTGCAGGTACATTGTCCATGCCTGCATGCCTTACATCATTTCAACGACGTCATTGCTGCTGTATCATCTTCGTGGAGTATTGGGAAGTCACTAATCACTTGATGAATCTTTTACTATTAGCATACGTGGATCTCCTTTGCCCTGTTGGGTGTAGAGTTCAGAGCAGTGCTCAATCCACCTTTGCATGATAATTCTTTTTTCCAGTATTCAGTCCATCTTTTACTGGACCAAGCAGCAGGGAAGTTTCAGTCTTTTTCTCCTAATTTTTATATCTGGTGTTTGTTTGTTTGTAATCTTACGCTTGACAAAGGCCAGCTGGCCGAAAATTTGTGCCTGTCTTGTCTTGTATAAAATAGGCGTTCTTACTCTTCTTTCGTGTTCTTTATGGTTCCATCTTTTTATGTTTTTCCCCTGTGTGAGACAGTTGCCATCTTTGTCCCGACTGGTGCTGACTTTACGTTGTTTCTGTTTGGTTAAGTCTTTACCAGTCTTCAAAGTTTGTTTACGTCATTGTCGTTATTGTTATTGTTCTGTTTGGTTAAGTTTTTAACCAATCTTCAAAGTTTTGTTTACGTCATTG
>JAPXFY010000026.1:38685891-38690891 GCA_030674185.1 Monoplex corrugatus | reverse complement strand
GGGAATGTGATTATAAGCGGGAGTGGAAGGCAAAGTGTGTGTGTGGTGTAATATATATATGTATGTCTAGTTTATTTCTTGTTGGTCGTGGGTTTGTTATGTTTTGCAGCTTTTTTTGTTGCCCTGTCGTCTGTGCTACTTTAACCTTTTGATTCGTGCACACCCTATCCACCAACTGCAAAAAACAACAAACAAACCAAAAAACAAACTTAACCCTTTGACTCCCTCACCCTATCCACCAGCTTCCTGGGAGACAAAGGGTTAAGTTTTTGCTTTGCTAGCATAGTTGACAATGCAGGATACTGGTGGACAGGGTGCGGGGAGTTAAAGGATTAACCTTGTGGCATTGATCTCACACCGCTCATTCTGGCCTTTTGACACATCACCAATCCTCAGCTCATTCAATCAAAGTCACATGGCAGCTATCGTTATCAAGTCACCGTGAAGCCACCCACCAGAGGAGACCATGATGCTCCCTGGTCACCTTGTTGGAGATGAACATTGCTTACAAGTTCTAATTTTAGTGGATTAACACTTTGACTATTATTATAGTATTAAGCTCCCCCATCCTACCCCAAGGATAAGGAAGCCTGTGGCAACAACTATCAATATCAAGCTGCCGTGAAGTCACCCACCAAAGGAGACTATGCTGTTGTCCAGTCACCTTGGTGGGGTTGAACAGTACTTACAAGTTTTAATTTAAGTGGATTAACACTTTGGCTATTAAGCTCCCCCTGCCCATACCCCAGTACCAGGAAGCCCATGGCAACTATCGATATGAAGCCACGTTGAACCCACCCACCAGAGGAGACTGTGTCGCCGCATGGTCCCACTGATGGAGCTGAACACTGCATACAAGTTCTAGTTTTACTTGATAGACACTTTGCTTATTAACCCCCCACCCCCGCCCCAGCCCTGGTCACCTTGGTGGAGATGAACAATGAATACAAGTTCTGATTTTACTTGGTAGACACTTTGCCTATTAACCCCCCTACACCACACAAACAAACACACACACACACACACACACACACACACACACACACACACACACACACACACACACACACACACACACACACACACACACACACACACACACACACCCTGGTCACCTTGGTGGAGTTGAACAATGCATACAAGTTCTAACTGTACTTGGTAGACACTTTGCCTGTTACCTCCCCCCCCTACACCACACACAACACACACACACACACACACACACACAACACACACACACACACCGACCCACCCCTGGTCACCTTGGTGGAGCTGAACAATGCATACAGTTTCTAATTTTACTTGGTAGACACTTTGCCTATCAACCCCCTTACACCACACACACACACACACACACACACACACACACACACACACACACACACACACACGCGCGCGCGCGCGCGCGCGCGCGCACCCACCGACCTACCCTTAGTCACCTTGGTGGAGTTGAACAATGCATACAAGTTCTAATTGTACTTGGTAGACACTTTGCCTATTAACCCCCTACACCCACACACACACACACACACACACACACACACACACACACACACACACACACACACACACACACACACACCACACACACACACACACACACACACACACCGACCCACCCCTGGTCATCTTGGTGGAGATGAACAATGCATACAAGTTCTAATTTTACTTGATAAACATTTTACTTATTAACCACCACCACTCCCTCGCTGTCTTGTGAAACGAGAATTAAAACAGATTTAAAAAGAAAAAAAAAAGAGGGGGGGGGGAGGGGTGCATATGTGCAGCCGCAAAGTCAAAACCTCATAGAGATGGGGAAAATGGTGATTCAGTAATTTCAGTGGGATAAGGTATATAGAGAGAGGGGGTGGGGGTGGAAGAAAGTATCGCAAATCATCATCGAGGTAAAATAGATATACATGGACTCAAAGGGCACATTGAAAGAAGATTGTGTGCATTTTAGCTTGCTGCCCATCCTAATGCTTCCATCATTCTGGTGGTGTCAGCTTAGTCGTTTCATAAGTCTTCCATCTTCTGCCCCTTTCCGCTCTGCAGTTCAAGACCTTTGCCAGCGCGTAGGGTGTTGCGCAGGCTCAGGGAGCCTGCCAGATAATTGCTGGCAGATTTGGGTGGAGCGCATATGGAATTGGCCGAGTGCGACGAATCCCTCTTGAACAAACTTCGAAGTCTTTAAAAAAAAAAAAAAGAAGTCTTAATGTGTGCATAAATTTGTCCAAGCGATATAAACATGAACTATATACATGAAGGACAAAGAAAGTTCATACTTCTACATTGGAGCAAATACGCAACAGGTTTCAAGCCAAAGGTAAAGACGAGATCCCGGTCGACGACCTAACCAGACTGCTGTCCGAAGTCGCTCCCAAACTGCATGAAATCAAGGAACAAACGGCGGAGATGCAGACAAAGCTGAAGAAGTTGACCTTTGCCCTGAACACCATCCAGAAGTCCTTGCACGATCAGCTAAAACAGTCTGGGGCAGCTCCGCTAGGTCTGTATAAGTATCTGTACACTTGTCTGTGTTTTGTAGTTATTTGTCTGTATGTTGTCAGGCTGTCTGTATATCTCCTGTCTGTGTTTTGTAGTTATTTGTCTGTATGTTGTCAGGCTGTCTGTATATCTCCTGTCTGTGTTTTGTAGTTATTTGTCTGTATGTTGTCAGGCTGTCTGTATATCTCCTGTCTTTTTTTTTCTTTTTCTTTTTTGTCTGTCTGTTTGGCCCCGTTCACTGTGCATGTGTACAGTGAGTGTGTGTTTTGAGAAAATATTTGTCCCTTCTGATAATGCTATTTGGACGAAATATTGGGAAATGATTTCAGTGATTTGTTGTTACTATGTACCCAAACATGTGTGTGTGTGTGTGTGTGTGTGTATGTGTGTGCGTGCGTCTCTGTGTGTGTGTGTATGTGTATGTGTGTGTGTGTGTGCGTGCGTGCGTGTGTGCACGCGTGCGCACGTGTGTGTGTATGTGTGGAGGGCAGCCACATCCCAAATATGTTACTGTTTGGAGATCTGAAGTAAAGAGAAGGAAACCAAGGCAGACGACCAGTACAGTGAAACAAGGACACTCTGAGCACCATCCTCACGAGTCACTGGCATCAGCTTCACCAACTCATCGCCCACGGCACAGCCAACTGGCGACAGCAGTGCACACAGAACACAGTCACATTTAAACAGTTACAACAGCTGCTGACGTTCAGCAGAAGAGGGATTTTGCGGAAGCAGAAGCCCGGGCCACAAGATCTGGCTCCCCCAGCAGCACCCATGGAAGAACATGTGCTTCCAGGATAGGCCTTGCATCCCACATGAAGATCCATACCAGCGTTTACAGGACCAGTTTTGAATTTCAGTTTCTCAAGATGACGTCTCCCCGCTCGGAATGAATTCCATATGCACTAACGTCACAGGTGCCGTGTGATGGAGAAGATCCAGAATGATCACGGCACAAGCCTTAAGCCTGCACATAAACCCACGAGCTGGCCAGGTCCTGAGGTCCTACCTAGATAATTTTACAACTCTGGGGTCGTAGGGGAGTGAGGTGGCAGAGACCTCAACTTTTCCAGGGGCCGGCACCACAAGGGCGGCGCCCATTTCCTCTCCCTCGCTTCAAATTCATGTTCACATTCACATTTTTTTAAACCAAGTCTTCAGAAAGGCAAGAAGGCTAATTGGTCTGGAAGGGGTAGGACCTGAGAAATCAACCTATGTCTCCAATGTTTTTTATACCGAGGCAGCCGAGCAATGCCCTGCTCTTCAATTTTCGATTTTCAACTGCCGTGGGATCTTAAACGTGCGCAGTGAGAAGGCACAGGGGTCCAACTTGTTTTTCGTCCCCTTCCGAAGGACTAGACGTTCAGTTCGATTTTCCGGTCAAACTGAGGAGAAAAGTCGAGGCGTCTACAGGGAGCGAACCCTGGAACCTCGAGTTTAATTGTCGGCAGGCGAATGTCTGAACCATTCTGCCACTCTTCTCCCTAGATACAGGACCAGGGCAGAAAGAGAGAGAGAGAGAGAGAGAGAGAGAGAGAGAGAGAGAGAGAGAGAGAGAGAGAGAGAGAGAGAGAGATGTAATTTTATAAATGATATAATGCTAAAGAGCGACGTGATGCCTTAATTATGCTGCCTCACGGAGACCCAGCGTCCATGGTGAGGCAGTGGATAGTTGGTGAATGGGAGCTGCGACCACTGTCCAAGGGAGAGAACACTATCACAAAGCCATCACTTCTCTCAGTCATGGTAGCTTCCCTTAATCCTCGTAACCTTTGACAACTGAAACTTGAGTACACACCAAGAACATGACCCTGCTGTCTGAGAGTTTTCCTGTTCAAGTTGACGGTGCGGCGTTTTCACAGCGTTTAGGAGGTGCTTGGAGTTGTGCAGCTGGAGAGCTTTGATTTTGATCGTGGAGTTGACAGTGAAGGTGGTGTGCCTGATGATTTTGTGCCTGATGATGATCTTAGCAATGTCTTGTGAAGCTGAAAGTTTCTTTGAAAACCACCATCTGATGTAAACACCGCAAAATTTCCCTGGGCCTTATTTTGAGCAATGCCGCAATGTGCAGGACTATGTGAAGATGTGATTTTAAGTCTGTACTTACATATGAACACTAATATCAAAACACGAACATTGTTATCTGTGCTCTCAACCTAGGCTATAAACACAAAAGATAGGTAGTTATAAGGCACACTAAGAAACAAAGCAAGAAAATTGTATTAGTTTGTTGTTGTTGTTGTTCTCTGTATATGTTTTGTTTTGTTTTTCTCTCTATCTTTAGTCTAAACATACACACAAAGATTAACGCGTAAGGAGAAGTCCAAAGGTCATCACAAGAAAATCATTTCACGATTGTGCCATTTATAACACAGTTTATTCTCACCGGAGGATATTTTTGTTTTAAGTAAACTTTCGACCACGAGATGTGTTATTCTCACCGGAGGTTTTTGTTGTTACCAGTAAACTTTCGACCTCGAGATGGCTGCAAG
>JAPXFY010000026.1:38670891-38680891 GCA_030674185.1 Monoplex corrugatus | reverse complement strand
AGTGACTGCTATCACAACTTGATTGGTCAGTGATTGCTATCACAACTTGATTGGTCAGTGATTGCTATCACAACTTGATTGGTCAGTGATTGCTATAACAACTGTATTGGCCAGTGATTGCTATCACAACTTGATTGGTCAGTGATTGCTGTAACAACTTGATTGGCTATTGACTGCTATCACAACTGTATTGGCCAGTGATTGCTATCACAACTTGATTGGCCAGTGATTGCTATCACAACTTGATTGGCCAGTGACTGCTATCACAACTGTATTGGCCAGTGATTGCTATCACAACTTGATTGGCCAGTGATTGCTATCACAACTGTATTGGCCAGTGATTGCTATCACAACTGTATTGGCCAGTGATTGCTATCACAACTTGATTGGCCAGTGACTGTTATCACAACTTGATTGGTCAGTGATTGCTATCACAACTTGATTGGCCAGTGATTGCTATCACAACTTGATTGGCTAGTGATTGCTATCACAACTTGATTGGTCAGTGATTGCTATCACAACTGTATTGGCTAGTGATTGCTATCACAACTTGATTGGTCAGTGATTACTGTCACAACTTGATTGGCCAGTGATTGCTATCACAACTGTATTGGTCAGTGATTGCTATCACAACTTGATTGGCCAGTGATTGCTATCACAACTTGATTGGTCAGTGATTGCTATCACAACTGTATTGGCTAGTGATTGCTATCACAACTTGATTGGTCAGTGATTACTGTCACAACTGTATTGGCCAGTGATTGCTATCACAACTTGATTGGTCAGTGATTACTGTCACAACTGTATTGGCTAATGATTGCTATCACAACTTGATTGGTCAGTGATTGCTATCACAACTTGATTGGCCAGTGATTGCTATCACAACTTTATTGGCCAGTGACTGCTATCACAACTTGATTGGCCAGTGATTGCTATCACAACTTGATTGGCCATGTTGATTGCATATCACAACTTGATTGGCAGTGACTGCGTATCACAACTTGATTGGCTAGTGACTGCGATCACAACTTGATTGGCCAGTGATTGCTATCACAACTTGATTGGTCAGTGATTGCTATCACAACTTGATTGGTTCAAATGATTGCATATCACACACTTGATTGGTCAGTGATTGCTATCACAACATTGATTGGTCAGTGATTGCTATCACAACTTGATTGGTCAGTGATTGCTATCACAACTTGATTGGCTAGTGATTGCTATCACAACTTGATTGGTCAGTGATTGCTATCACAACTTGATTGGTCAGTGATTGCTATCACAACTGATTGGTCAGTGATTGCTATCACAACTTGATTGGTCAGTGATTGCTATCACAACTGTATTGTTCAGTGATTGCTATCACAACTGTATTGGTCAGTGATTGCTATCACAACTGTATTGGTCAGTGATTGCTATCACAACTTGATTGGTCAGTGATTGCTATCACAACTTGATTGGTCAGTGATTGCTATCACAACTGTATTGGTCAGTGATTGCTATCACAACTTGATTGGTCAGTGATTGCTATCACAACTGTATTGGTCAGTGATTGCTATCACAACTGTATTGGTCAGTGATTGCTATCACAACTTGATTGGCCAGTGATTGCTATCACAACTTGATTGGCCAGTGATTGCTATCACAACTTGATTGGCCAGTGACTGCTATCACAACTTGATTGGCCAGTGATTGCTATCACAACTTGATTGACCAGTGACTGCTATCACAACTTGATTGGCCAGTGATTGCTATCACAACTTGATTGGCCAGTGACTGCTATCACAACTTGATTGGCCAGTGACTGCTATCACAACTTGATTGGCCAGTGACTGCTATCACAACTTGATTGGCCAGTGACTGCTATCACAACTTGATTGGCCAGTGATTGCTATCACAACTTGATTGGCCAGTGACTGCTATCACAACTTGATTGGTCAGTGATTGCTATCACAACTTGATTGGCCAGTGATTGCTATCACAACTTGATTGGCCAGTGATTGCTATCACAACTTGATTGGCCAGTGACTGCTATCACAACTTGATTGGCCAGTGATTGCTATCACAACTTGATTGGCCAGTGACTGCTATCACAACTTTATTGGCCAGTGACTATTATCACAACTTGATTGGCCAGTGATTGCTATCACAACTTGATTGGCCAGTGACTGCTATCACAACTTGATTGGCCAGTGACTGCTATCACAACTTGATTGGCCAGTGACTGCTATCACAACTTCATTGGCCAGTGACTGCTATCACAACTTGATTGGCTAATGATTGCTATCACAACTTGATTGGCTAGTGATTGCTATCACAACTTGATTGGCTAGTGACTGCTATCACAATTTTAATTGGTCAGTGATTGCTATCACAACTTGATTGGCCAGTGATTGCTACACAACTTGATTGGCCAGTGATTGCTACACAACTTGATTGGTCAGTGATTGCTACACAACTTGATTGGTCAGTGATTGCTACACAACTTGATTGGCCAGTGATTGCTACACAACTTGATTGGCCAGTAACTGCTATCACAACTTGATTGGCCAGTGACTGCTATCACAACTTGATTGGCCAGTGACTGCTATCACAACTTGATTGGCCAGTGATTGCTATCACAACTTGATTGGCCAGTGACTGCTATCACAACTTGATTGGCCAGTGATTGTTATCACAACTTGATTGGCCAGTGATTGCTATGACAACTTGATTGGCCAGTGACTGCTATCACAACTTGATTGGCCAGTGATTGCTATCACAACTTGATTGGCCAGTGACTGCTATCACAACTTGATTGGCCAGTGATCGCTGTCACAATTTGATTGGCCAGTGACTATTATCACAACTTGATTGGCTAATGAATGCTATCACAATTTGATTGGCCAGTGATTGCTATCACAACTTGATTGGCCAGTGATTGCTATCACAGCTTGATTGACTTCGAGGCGCTGCGTTAGACTGCAGCAGCGCTGTGATTCTCAATAATCAAATATGACAATTCTTCCAAACTGCAGTAGGAGTACACCAAGGAGTACGACAAAGATGTGTGCTCTCACCAGATCTCTTAAACGCCTTCCTGTAGAAATTCATGAAGAAAAACCTCCCTTTGCCACCATACCTGGTTTCATCTCCATCTCAGTGGCAGGTGCATCTACAACCACCAGTTCGCCGAATCATTACCTTCGTGGTAGGCACTAATGAGTAAGACTGAATTCCGAAATCTCACCAATAAATTTATCGACACCACAGACAATGTATGGAATGAAATCCATCCATGAGAAAAGCGAAGTCTTGACCAAAAGCTCAGTGTGAAGCGTTGATGATGTCGACATAAATGGCTAGAAGTCGGATAAGGTCGACACTTTCAAGTACCCGTGAGCTGCCAGATGGAGGCAGACACAAGATCATTTATAAGAATGATTAGGAAAAGAAGGCAACATTCATAGGCCATTTTATGAGGAGAGGGGAATTACAAACACCTGGTCACAGCAGGAAAGCTGGAGGGAAAGACAGCACCAGGTAGACCCAGGGAAAAAATATTGGACGGACTTGCAGAGTGGCTGAAGACAAGAGATAAAAACAGATGGAGGGCTATGATCACCAACGCCAAGTGGCAAGACACTTGATGATGATGATGATGGGAGCTGCCAAGATCACAGATGACAGCTGTACAACAGAAATACGCATCAAGATTGCAAACAGCGATGGCAACTGTGACCAGACTAAATGGAATATAAATCAACATTGTTGGTGCGCCTTGCGCTTAGCTTTGGACACTCTTTCCCTTCAGGTCCCTAGATTTAAACTATCAAGTGTTGGCCAGCGTTCTTTTGCTGTCCCAGGACCCCGTCAGCCTGGAATAGACTTCCGCTCTGCCTTCGTCTAACACCTACCCTTTGTGCTTTTAAATCCAACGTAAAAACCCATCTCTTTTCGCAACAATGAATTCTACAACTACTTTTTCTCCCTCAGTCTGAGTATTAAACATTGTAAGGTAGTCTTCGTCGATTGTATGCGTATACCTGGTGCGTGAGTGTGCTTTGATTTGAATTGACGATATTTGGCGCCGTATGAATACTGTAATTATTATTATTATTATATTATTATTATTATATTATTATTATTATCATTATTATCATTATTATTATTATTCTTAATGTTGTTATTATTATTATCATTATTATAATTAATTATTATTATTATTATTATTATCATTATTATCATCATCATTATTATTATCATTATTATTGTTACATTTTGAGCTACAGGGAGCACTTTTGGCAACTGTAAAACGACTCAAGCTTTCTTGTTTGGGTCTCGTCACCCATCATGACACACTGTCTAAAAGAATACTTCAGACGGCCGGTGTAGAGTTCAGCTGAGGAAGATCCGTTTGGTAAATGTCAAATATCAGTATGGCTGATCTGCTTGTTTTCTGCACCTCGGAAACAGAGATGGAGGAACCCAACCGTTGTTGAATCCCGTCAGCCTTCCTCATGACCACACTGGAAACGAGATTAGATGATAAGTAAGATGATGAGATGATGATGATGATGATGATGATGATGATGATGATGAATACATAATACTCTATGACAAACGTGTGAACAAGGAATGAAAAACTATTCTACTGAATGTTGTATTTCCTTGGATATTTTTACGACCGCAGTCGACAGGTTTTATTGACAGGATGAAAGATGTGCTTGCGGCGACAAGGGATGGATGCATATGGAGGGCCATGATCGCCAACGCCATGCGGCAGGGCACATGATGATGATGATGATAAAGCCTTCTACTATATGTTAACTATTGTTTTCTTGTTGTTGTGGTTGTCGTCGTCGTCGTCGTCATCATCATCGATATCGTTAACATCTTCATTATCATCATCATCGTTATCATCATTATCATCAGTGCCAGTAATGTATGTGATATGATCACATTCAGATAATCTGATAACTAGCAGCACTCTTGACATCTCATTTAACCTGAGAAAATAAATATAACATCCACAGGAAGAGATTAAACGGAAAGCAGAATTGGAAAGAAAGAAGATAGAGGAGGAGAAGAAGAGAGAGAGACAACGCATAGAAGAAGAGAGGAAGAAGGAAGAAGAGAAAAAGAAGGAGGAAGAAAAGAAGGCACAAGAAGCTAAGAGAAAGAGGGAGGGAGACCTTCTCGAGGGAAGTGGCGCTTATGAAGAGTGGCCTCCCTTTGTGTGAGTGATCCTTCCGCCCCAACCCCTCCACACCCCCCTCTGTCCCTTCTACATGTGCTGTATTGTTTCCTTAAGCTACTGTTGTGTTGTATGTATTTGTGTGTGTGTGTGGTGTGTGTGTGTGTGTGTCTGTGTGTCTGTGTGTGTGTGCGTCCGTGTCTGTGTCTGTGACTGTGTCTGTGTTTGTGTCTGTGCCTGTGTGTGTCTGTGTGTGTACCCATGCATACTCATGTGTGTGTATGTGTGTATGTGTGTGTGTATGTGTGTGAGTGAGTGTGTGTGTATGTGTGTGTGTGCGTGTGTGTGTGAGTGAGTGAGTGATGTGTGTGTGTGTGTGTGTGTGTGTGTGTGTGTGTGTGTGGTGTGTGGTGTGTGTGTGTGAGTGTGTGTGTGTGTGTGTTTTAATGTTTCTGTAAGGAGTAAACAGACCATAAACGGCCAGATATTTGAATGATTTTTTTCTATTCAAAGAGGTTGCAAACAGCGATCAGTATCCATATTTTTTTAATTTTATTTGCAGAAATCCTTTTCTTAACGATTAGGCAAAAACAAAGATATATATTGTTTTGTGTATTTTTTGTGCAAAAAACCTGTGCTTTAATGGTTAGGCAAAATTACAAGATATTGAAAGTAAAGCAGTAAGCGATAATAAGTAGGCCTATAACATCTTTCTTTCTTTTATTTGTTGTTTAAAGCCCAGCAGACTGCGCAGAGCCATATCAGGGCTATAACCGCTTCAAAAAAAGGCATAAATTACCTAAAATTGCTTCGGCATATCTCACCTCCTTAAAGCCCAAAATACACTTAACACATGTACCCAACTATCAATCCGAAGAAAAAGTACGTAAGACTTTATCGAAAAAATACAGGTGAATGGACCATTAAGGCAGAAAATACGTAGAAATGACAGAAAGCAAGGCAACAAGGCAGAAACAAAGTGTGACAGAAAAGAGGAAATTTCTAGCACAGAATTTCCAGAAGGTGGGGATACTATTTATACTGAAAGAGCCCCCGGCAACCCAACAGTATGCCAATGGCATAGAACTCATATTAGATGGCAACAGGAAATTGTTTGAAGAAGCCTTAAACACATTTGATGATTTCAGAAAAAAAAGTCAAGACTTTTCTGAAACGCAGGGGAAACATCTAGCGCGATATGACCTGGAAGTGGAAAGGTTTCATGAATTAAGCACATGCAGCATCTGCGTATGGATTGGAATCCATCTAAAATCAAGACATGGCTAACACACGATCTGAAAGATGGCTAAATACTCAATTTTCATGACAGATTTTCCGAAAGTAATGTATTGTATATAGCATGGATTAAAAGAGAGAAATCACGCTATTTGGCAGAGTAGCAGTTCTAAAACCCTGTGTCAGGTCGGATAGATGTATCCGCTACTGGTAACCTGGAACCCGGTACTACCTGTCACAGGGTCGAATTGCTGGCGACTAAACCAGCAACCCCACCAGTCCTCTTAGGAGGATGGTGAGGAGGATGGCTAGAAACCCTGGTGGAAATAAATTAGATCCATCAAAGGGCGCCAGCTCTGGAGAGCTACCCGCGGCCATCTAGCTAAGGGAGTAAACCCTGACAGTAAATCCGGTGTGGGGCCCCTAAGGCGGTTGGATGGCAAACTTTGTCACTTTCCGGCAGCTCCTGCGGCCGCGTTGGCACCAAAACGTAACAGCCCTGCTGTTCCTTTGGATCTGTCAGCGAGGTGGAGAGGGGGGACAAGTTGCATGGGCAACAGCCTGTCTTCCATATTACACTGCCCAGGCTTACATCCGTCCATTCATCCACAAACACTCTGCACCTACGACCTGGAGAGGACACTCCAGCCTCGCTACTAACACTAGTGTCGGCACAACACGGGAAGCAACAGATACCGGTGATAAGTCATTGCTCAACTGGCGTAGAGCTGACGCCAGGGGTTGCTTTTGACGGTGGGAGAGACCTTCGTGTCTTACTGGACAGCTACCGCCCGCCTAAGCTGGGCAGCCCCCAGCCAGTTAGGTTTCTGTCCCGCCACGACCTGCCTTCTTCATTGGGTGCATGAAGATTAGGAGAAAATCTGACAAGCAGGTCGTTAATTACCGCACCAAACAAAAAGAAAAATTCAAATTCAAGAAGCGGATCAGGAAAAGGATCAGCAGTGAAACTGGGCTGTTGGAATGTCCGAACAATGATGCCTGGGCTCTCCCAAGATCTGCAAGACATCAGCGACGCCAGAAAAACCGCCGTCATAAACAGCGAACTAAAGAGGCTCAATGTGGACATTCCACTCTGCAGGAAACACGGCTGGCTGACTCAGGAACACTAAAGGAAAGGGACTACACCTTCTTCTGTCAAGGAAAGAGTTCTGATGCCCCAAGAGAGCACGGAGTAGGCTTTGCAGTAAGGAATAGCCTGCTGAACATGATTGAACCAGGCAGCGGCGGTTCAGAACGACTCTTGACTCTCCGCCTCAACACCACCGAAGGCTATGTCACTCTCATCAGCGTTTATGCCCCAACTCTGTCCGCCTCTCCAGACACCAAGGATGAGTTCTACGAAAATCTTGCATCAACCATAAGGAACATCCCCAGGACAGAACAACTTGTTCTCCTGGGCGACTTCAACGCCAGAGTGGGTGCAGACAATGACTCATGGCCCTTCTGCCTCGGTTCCTTTGGAGTGGGGAAAATGAATGAGAATGGACAGCGACTGCTTGAGTTTTGCACCTGCCATGAACTGTGCATCGCCAACTCCTTCTTCAAGACGAAGCCTCAGCACAAAGTCTCCTGGAGGCATCCCCGCTCAAAACATTGGCACCAACTGGATTTGATCCTAGTAAGACGTGCCGCTATCAAAAACGTTCTCCACATTCGCTCTTATCACAGCGCAGACTGCGACACAGACCACTCTCTGGTATGTTGCAAGATCAGGCTACAACCAAAGAAGTTCCACTGCTCAAAGAAACAAGGGAACCCTCGCATTGACGTCAGCAAGATGTCTCAGCCAGATCTTGTAGAACAGTTCGCAGAGGCCTTTCAGAGAGAATACGATGCATTGCAGCCCAGAGACTCTGCCACTGAGAGATGAGAAACGCTACGAGACACCATGCACCGCATTGCTATGGCCACCTTTGGGAAGAAAACTGTGAAGTCCCTCGACTGGTTTGAGGCCAAATCATCAGAGATGACTCCCACTGTTGAGGCCAAGCGTGCCGCACTCACCAAGTATAAGCGGTCACCCAGTGAGAAGAACCTGCAAATCCTCAGGGCTGCCAGAAGTAAGGTTCAGCTTAACGCCAGGCGCTGCGCAAACGAGTACTGGACAGAGCTCAGCGAAGAGATACAGAGTGCTGCTGAAAGAGGCAACATCCGAGGAATGTATGATGGCATCAAGAAGGCATTGGGACCAACACAGAGCAAGATCGCCCCCCTCAAATCCTCCACTGGGGAAGTAATCAGCAATCTTAGCCAACAGATGGAAAGATGGGCGGAACACTACTCCGACCTCTACTCCACACAGAACATGGTGTCCCCCTTAGTCCTCGATGCCATCAAGTGCATGCCGGTAATGGAAGAACTTGACGCAGAGCCAACTGCGGACGAACTCAGCAAGGCCATTGATAGCCTGGCATCAGGGAAGGCACCTGGCAACGACGGAATTCCCCCAGACCTCATCAAGCACTGCAAGACTTCTCTTCTGCACCCTTTGCACGCAGTTCTCTGTCAGTGTTGGATGAGGGAGCTGTACCACAGGACATGAGGGACGTCAAGATCGTCACCCTGTACAAAAACAAGGGCGAAAGGAGCGACTGCAACAACTACAGAGGTATCTCGCTCCTCAGCATTGTTGGCAAAGTCTATGCTCGGGTCCTCCTAATCCGCCTGCAGAAACTGGCTGAACGCGTCTACCCGGAATCACAGTGTGGTTTTCGAGCAGAGAGATCCACGGTAGATATGGTCTTCTCCCTTCGCCAAATCCAGGAGAAGTGCAGAGAGCAGCGGATGCCCCTGTATGTGGCATTCATTGACCTCACCAAGGCCTTTGACCTATAAGCAGATGGCCTTTCAGGGCTTCCGAAAAATCGGCTGCCCCCAAACTGCACAGCTTAATTGAGTCCTTCCACTCAAACATGAAAGGGATGGTGCAGTTCAACGGAAACCTCTCCAAGCCCTTCGACGTACGCAGTGGTGTGAAACAAGGCTGCGTCCTGGCCCCAACCCTCTTTGGAATCTTCTTCGCTCTCCTCCTGAGGCATGCGTTCAGCACAGCGCAAGAAGAGATCCACCTGCGGACCAGATCAGATGGCAGGCTCTTCAACCTCGCCCGCCTCAGAGCAAGGACAAAGGTCCGTGAAGCCCTCATCAGAGACATGCTATTTGCCGACGATGCCGCAGTTGTGACCCATACTCAGCGGGACTTGCAGTCACTAATGGACCGCTTCTCCCAGGTCTGCAAAGATTTTGGTCTGACCATCAGTCTTAAGAAGACAAACGTCCTGGGCCAAGACACGCCATCTCCACCAGCCATCACCATTGATGACTACGAGCTTGAAGCCATCCATCAATTCTCATATCTTGGGTCCACCATCACCGATAACCTCTCCCTTGACACAGAGGTCGACAAGAGGATCGGGAAGGCAGCCACAACACTAGCCCGCCTCACACAAAGGGTGTGGACAAATCCCAAGCTGACCACAAAGACAAAGATGGCTGTATACAATGCCTGTGTCCTCAGCACCTTGCTGTATGGCAGCGAGGCGTGGACCACGCATGCTCATCAGGAGA
>JAPXFY010000026.1:38653391-38658391 GCA_030674185.1 Monoplex corrugatus | reverse complement strand
AGAGAAGGAAGGGTCAGGTGGGCATGGTTGACAGGGTGTCCTGTCCTATTATCATTATTATTATGATTATTACTACTAGTACTATAGAGGGGGGGCCTGTAGTCGAGTGGTTAGAGCGCTCGTCTGCGGTGCGGAAGGTCGGTGGTTCGAATCCGCTAAACGCTGGTTCGATTTTTCCGGCCTGAAAACTCCCTCTGTCCACCCAGCAGTGAATGGGTACCTGACTTCGGTCGGGGGAGGTTTAAAAAAAAGGCGGCGAAAGGAGAGGGATGGGCTCCGCCTTTCATAATGCCGTGCCCTAGACACGGTGAATCTTTAACAGTTCACCGCCCCTACGGCCATATTGACCATGGGACCTTTAACCTTTAACCTAATTATTATTAGTAGTAGTAGTGTTGTTATGTAACTAATCCGTCCTGATTGTTTACTTTTGTTAGTATTATAATAGGCTCGTAATTTGTCAATATACAACTTTACACGAAAATACAACATTCGGGTTTTTTTTTTCTTCTCCCCAACAGGAACATAAGTTTGCACAGGCGCAAGTCTGCCAGTTTACCAAGCTTCTCTTAATGTCCCGAATCAAACGAGAACACCTGGCGATCACCAACACGCATCGCATGTGGAAGTTGGCGTCATCCTATGATCAACGCGTAACATTGACCATCGACAAAGACACGTTTGAAGAAGAACAGACTGTGATTCTACAGGTATGCCTGGGCATTTTTCTCTGAGACGGTATGTCTCTTTATCTCTCTGTCTGTCTGTCTGTCCGTCCATCTATTTGTCTGTCTATTGTATGTCTGTCTGTCTGTTTACAGTATGTCTGTCTCGTCCCCCTCTTCTCTCTCTGTCTGTCTGTGTGTGTGTGTGTGTGTGTGTCTCTCTCTCTCTCTCCTCTCCCCGCTGTCTCTCTCTCTCTCTTTCTCTCCCTCTTCACAAACGCTCACGCACACACGCACGCACGCACGCACGCACGTACACACGCACACACGTGCGCGGGCGCGCGAAAACGTACGCATTTGATTAAGTTGTCTGTATACACTTACGTGCGTTCATGGTGAAATGTCTTCTCTTCTTTTTTCATGTGTGTGAGTTTCGTTTTCCCTGTTTTGTTTAAATTTCAATCATTTTGTACGAATCCTACAGTCTTTTGTGTCTTAAAACGTGTAAACTAGAAATGACAGATATTTCCAGTCGGCCTAAGTGCTAAGAAGGGATAGAAACGGATGGAAGGCCATGATCGCGAACGCCATGTGGCGAGGCACTTGATGATGATGATGATGATGATGATGATGATGATGATGATGATGATGATGATGATGATGATAAGTGCTAATAGCTATACCGTTGGGAAAAAAAAGTGTGATTTCATTTCTGTATATTTCGTTTCATTTCATTTCATCTCTCTCTCTCTCTCTCTCTCTCTCTCTCTCTCTCCCTCTCCCTCTTTCTTCCCTACCCTCTCTCTTCTCTTCCTTTTCTTCTTTCTCTTTCTCCCTCTCTCTGTGTCTCTTTCTCCCCCTCTCTTTCTCCCTCCCTCCCTCTGTCTGTCTGTCTGTCTGTCTGTCTCTCTCGTGTTCTTATATATTATTGACATCGCTCCTCCTCCATCCACCCTTGTGTTCCTAGAGATGAATGCTTGAAAAGGTGTTGAGCCATCAAATGTCTCTTTTTCTTTCTCTGTCCATCTGTCTGTCCATCTTTCTGTCTGTCCGTCTCTCCATCTGTCTGTCTGTGTGTCTCTCTCAGTCTCACTCTCTCTCTCTCTCGTTGTTTCTGTCTCTGTCTCTGTGTCTCTGTCTCTGTTTCTGTCTGTGTCTGTCTGTCTGTCTGTCTGTCACTCTCTCTCTCTCTTTCAATCTTTGCGCGCACTCGCGCTCTGCTCTTGAATGTGTGTGTGTGTGTGTGTGTGTGTGTGTGTGTGTGTGTGTGTGTGTGTGTGTGTGTGTGTGTGTGTGTGTGTGTGTGTGTGTGTGTGTGTGTGTGTGTGTGTGTGTGTGTGACTATCAGTATCTCGTTGCCTCTGTCTCATTATTTCTTTCAATCAATGCCATGATCCCTTTTGCTTGTTCTTCTATTCTTCTTTTGTATTATGTATTTCTAATGGCACTTGTATCACTAGTGGTATCAATATTTACTTTCTCTACTTCTTCATCTACTTCTTTTTCATCATCATCGTCGTCGTCGTCGTCATCATCATCATCATCATCATCATCATCATCATCATCATCATCATCATCATCATCATCATCATCGTCGTCGTCGTCGTCATCATCATCATCATCATCGTCGTCGTCGTCGCATGTATTATCATCATCTATTTGATGGTCGTCACCACCACCACTATCATCATCAACATTGTCATCACCATCATCATTATTGTTGTTGCTGATGTCGTTGTTGTTGTGTTGTTTGTTGAATGTTTAATGTTTTGTTGTTTGTTTGTTGTTGTTTTTGTTCATACCAAATACAAGATCCATAAGTCAAAGCTTTTCACTACAATTTTAGTATTGATATTCCATTTTCGTGCTATACTATGTGAGTAAAGGGTCCTTTTCTTTCATCATCTATTTGATGGACTGACTGAGTTGTTTTGTCACAATTATTCTATTTTTTGTACTATAGACTGTACTAGGTGAGTTAAAGTACATTTTTCTGTCATCATCTATTGATTGACTGACTGAGTTGTTTTGTCACAATTATTCTATTTTTTGTACTATAGACTGTACTAGGTGAGTTAAAGTACATTTTCTGTCATCATCTATGATTGACTGACTGATTGTTTGTCACAATTATTCTATTTTTTGTACTATAGACTGTACTAGTGAGTTAAAGTACATTTTTCGTCATCATCTATTGATGGACTGACGGAGTTGTTTTGTCACAATTATTCTATTTTCGTGCTATATTATGTGAGTAAAGTACAGTTTACTTTCATCGTCTGTTGATGAATTGACCGAGTTATATTGCTGTAAATATTCTACTTTCGTACTATACACTGTACTATGTGAGTTTAAATACCCTTTTCGTTCATGATCTCTTGATGGACTGACCCAGTTGTTTTGTTACAATTATTTTGTTTTCATATTATACATTTTTCTAGGTGAGTTAAACAAAATAATCGTTTCTTTCATTATCGATTGACTGAGTTGTTTTACTACAATTATTCTATTTTCGTACTATACACTGTACTAGGTGAGTTAAACAGAGTACTCTCTCCTGTCATCATCTATAAATGGCTTGACTTACAGTTGTTTTGTCACATTATTCTTTTTTAGTACTATACTAGGTATCAAAATCCAAAACAAGTGTGACTGCCCGCGTTCAAGCAAACAGGAACCAGAATAGACGAGAAAGAAGATTAAGAACGCGTATTCAATACAACAAGACAAGACCGGCGCAAATTTTCGGCCAACTGGTCTTTGTCAAGCGTAAGTCACAAACAAATAAACAAACACTAGATACAAAAATTAGGAGAAAAAGACTGAAACTTCCCCGAAGCTGGTAGATATTGATGGATTGACTGAGTTGTTACAATTATTCTATTTTCGTACTAGACACTGTACTATGTGAGTTTAAATACCCTTGTCTTCCATCATGTATATCTCACACTGGACCGAGCAGCAGGGAAGTTTCAGTCTTTTTCTCCTGATTTTTGTATCTGGTGTTTTTTTCTTTTTTTGTGACCTTACGCTTGACAAAGGCCAGTTGGACGAAAATTTGCGCCTGTCTTGTCTGGTTGTATTAAATACGCGTTCTTATTCTTCTTTCGTGTTTTTTCTGGTTCCTATACTAGGTGAGTTTACCTGTTGACTCCTGCACCCTGTCTACCAGCTTCCTGCATTTTCAACCATGCTAGCAAAGCAAAAACTTAACCCTTTGATTCCCTCGCCATATGTACATGCAAAAAAAGCTGGTGGATAGGGTTAGGGAGCCAAAAGGTTAAGTTTTTGCAGTTGGTAGATAGGGTGGGGGAATCAAAGGGTTAAACAAAGTATCTTTTTCTTTCATCATCTATTGATGGATTGACTGAGTTGTTTTGCCACAATTTTCATATTTTCGTACATATGTACACTGTACTGAACAAAGTACACTTTCCTTTCATCATCTATTGATGGATTGACCGAGTTATTTTGCTACAATATTTCTATTTTGATACTATACACTCTACTTAGTGAGTTAAATAAAGTACACTTTCCTTTCATCATCTATTGATGGATTGACTGAGTTGTTTTGCTAGAATTGTTGTATTTTGGCACTGCACACTGTGCTAGGTGAGTTACACAAAGCACTCTTTCCTTTCATCATCAATTGATGGGTTGATTGAGTTGTTTGCTACAGTTATTCTATTCTCGTACTATACAAGGCGAGTAAAGCACCCTTTTTTTCGTCATCAATTGATAGATTAAGTTGTTTTGCCACAAGGTACAGCCAGTGGATTCCAGCAGCGTGAGTGACTTTCGGGCCAGAGAGTGGCGAGGGAAACAACTCCTGGCCTGCTCCCCCGTCATCCACACCTGCTGGCACAACCTGACTGTGTTCTTTCAGCCTGTCACGGTAAAGCAAGCAAGCAAGCAAGCAAGCAAGCAAGCAAGCAAGCAAGCAAGCAAGCAAGCAAACAAACAAACAAGAAATAAATAAACGAAACACTATCTCTGGCTTTCTATGGGCTTTCAGGCATTAGGAGTTTGATTGAATGAACTTAAAAAAAAAAGAGTTAGTGTTATGCTGTGGAGAAGAGTGGCAGAATGGTTCTGCCAATAACTAAACTCGAGGTTCCAGGGTCCGCTCCCAGCAGAGCCCTCGACTTTTCTCCTCAGTTTGACCGGAAAATCGATTTGAACGTCTAGTCCTTCAGAAGGGGACGACAAACGAGTCGGATCCGTGTGCCCTCTGACTGTGCACGCTAAAGATCCCACGGCAGTTGAAAATCGTGAAGAGTAGGGCATTGCCCAGCTGACTTGGTATAAGAACATTGGAGAGATAGGTTGTTTTCC
>JAPXFY010000026.1:38638391-38643391 GCA_030674185.1 Monoplex corrugatus | reverse complement strand
CTTACACTGGGCAAGAAACACCATCTTGAGAAACCAAAACTGATAATGAAAACTGATTTTTATCCTGTACAGACTGATGGTGTTTCGCACACTGGACGAGAAACACCATCTTGAGAAACCAAAACTGATCATTGAAACTGATTTTTTATGATGTATAGACTGATGGTGTTACGCACACTGACCGATGTGGAGGTAGATACATTGAAATTCATCACTCTGGGTCTCATGGAACAACTGTATCGCCGTCCTGTCCACATTTTAGTCAAACAACGGTACGTGTGTTGCGTGTGTGTGTGTATGTGTTGTGTGTGTGTGTGTGTGTGTGTGTGTGTGTGTGTGTGTGTGTGTGTTGTGTGTGTGTGTGTGTGAGTGAGTGTGTGTGTGTGTGTGTGTGTGTGTGTGTGTGTGTGTTGTGTGTGTTGTGAGTGTGTGTGTGTTTGTTTGTATGTGTTTTGTATGTGTGTGTTTGTGTGTGTGTTTGCGTATGTGTGTGTGTGTGTTTGCGTATGTGTGTGTGTGTGTGTGTGTGTGTGTGTGTGTGTGTGTGTGTGTGTGTGTGTTGTGTGTGTGTGTGTTGTGTGTGTGTTTGTGTGTGTGTTTTGTGTATGTGTGTATTGTGTGTTTGTGTGTGTGTGTGTGTGTGTGTGTTTGTGTGTATGTGTGTGTGTGTTTGTATATTGTGTGTGTATGTGTGTGTGTGTTTGTGTATTTCGTGTGTATGTGTGTCTTTGTGTGTGTTTGTGTGTGTATGTGTGTGTATGTGTGTGTGTTTGTGTGTGTGTGTGTGTGTTGTGTGTTGTGAGCGTGTGTGTGTGCGTGTGTTTGTGTGTGTGTTGTATTTGTGTGTGTGTGTGCTTGTGTGTGTGTGTTTTGTGTGTGTGTGCATTTGTGTGTGTGTGCGTGTATGTGTGTGTGAGTATGTGTGTGTTTGTATATGTGTGTCTGTGTGCGTGCGTGTATGTGTATGTGTATGTGTGTTTGTGTGTGTGTATTTGTGTGTGTGCTTGCGTTTGTGTGTGTGCGTGTGTATTTGTGGTTGTTTGTGGGTTTGTGTTGTGTGTGCGCACGCGTGCGTGTGTGTATTTGTGTTTGAGTGTTTGTTTATTTGTGTGTGTGTGTGTGTGTGTGTGTGTGTGTGTGTGTGTGTGTGTGTGTGTGTGTGTGTGTGTGTGTGCGAGTGCGCGCTGGTACTGTATTATTCAATTTGCAGAATAATCGGTCTGCATTAGCCTTAATGTCAACACTGCTACACAACTAACATTTAGGGTTTGAGACTGACAAGCATTTATTTCAAAACGGATTGAGAAATTATACATGGGAGATAACTCCATGACTCTCAAGCGTTATGTTGCTTAGTTAATTTGAATAGCATAAGTTTATTGTTTCACAATATATGGTGATGATATGTGCGTGTGTGTGCGCACGTGCGTCTGTGTGTGTGTGTGTGTGTGTGTGTGAGTGTGTGTTTGTGTGTGTGTGAGTGTGTGTGTGTGTGTGTTTGTGTGTGAGTGTGTGTGTGTGTGTGTGTTTGTGTGTTGTGTGTGTTTGTGTGTGTGTGTGTTTGTGCTTGTGTACGTGTGTGTTGTGTGTTGGCGTGTGTGTGCGTGTTTGTGTGTGTGTGTGTCCGTGTGCTGTTGTGCTGTCTCATCTATCTCACCTGTCGACGTCGCGGGGTTTCGTGTTGGCCACTGCACACTTTGTCACCACCATCTCCCTCCAGGCTGCTCTGTCTTGACTTTTGTGGACAATTTCTTGAATATCTGGGCCACTGATGTTGGTTACGTTCTTCATGTATGAGATCGGAGTTCTGCCTTTCTTCTTTTTTTGCCACTGTTTTCCCTTGAAAGATGGTTGCCATGAGGTCCGTGTTCTTGCAAAGTGCTGTGAATGTGTGAATTGTGATTTTGGCATTTACGTAATCTGTGAAAATGTTCTTGTTTGATCGTAGAGGAAAATGTACATTAGTGTCTTTATTCTGTTGATGTTTTTTTTTTTTTTTGATTATCTTAACAGTGAGGACGATCAGTATGATGTCTGCTTTAACGTGGTACCTGTCTGGAACGTGGACCGCGTGAAGAAGATGCTGCAGGCTGAGGGGTATACTGCAGGTGTCGACAAACCTACCCATGCCAGCTTTTACGAGGGGGACTCTATCCTTCTGATGTTTCACGGCAACCTGAAATTCCAGGACGAAGAAAACCCTAAGATTCGCCTGATCTACAACTCCAACTTGCCTACCTGTGCTAGCTTTCGGCTCATTGAAGTGGACAAGTGAGTTAGTGCATCATCATCATCATCAGGTGCCTTGTCACATGGTGTTGGCGATCATGGCCTTCCATCTGTTTCTATCCCTTGTTGCCTCAAGCACCTCCTCTACCCTCTTTGTCTTCAGCCACTCTGCAAGTCCGTCCAATATCTTCTCCCTGGGTCTATCTGGTGCTCTTTTTCTCTCCAACTTTCCTGTTGTGACCAGGTGCTCCAATTCCCCTTGCCTCATAAAATGGCCTATAAATATTGCCTGTCTTTTCACAGTCTTCCTTATCAATGATCTTCTTGTGTCTGCATCCATCAAGACTGTCTCGTTTGTTTTCTTTCTCAGTACTTATTCAGCCTTTTCTTTTTTACGCGCTGGTTGTGAGGTGTTGTTTGTCCGTTTGAGCTTGAATGGGCGTCAAAATGGTCAGTCAGATAGTTTGGTTAAAAGATGTGGTTTTCAGCAAGCCCTCTTTTGTCGCACCAGAGCTGCTGTTCTAGAGTTGCCCTATTTGGCCACTGCTCGCTTCTTTTATTGCTGAACAGTGAGCAGAAGTACAGAACGTGCTGTTCTGGAGATTGTGTTCTGTCTGCTGTCTAAAGACATCATAAACTCTCTCTCTCTCCCACGAACGCACACACACACACGCGCGCGCACGCACACACACACACACACACACACACACACACACACACACACACACACACACACACAACACGCACACACACGCGCGAGCGCGCACACACAGTTACACACACACACACACAACACACATACACACACACTCACACACACGTACACACACACACTCCCTCACACACGCGCACATACACACACACACACACACACACACACACACACACTCATATACACACACACACTGGCACACATACAATGAAAGCATGCACACATACACTCGTTCCACACCTACGAGGAAAAAAGCCGTACAAACTATGGAACAGTTTCTGACTACACAGGCAAAATGACAGTGTTAAAATAATAATAGGGTATATTGCTTGCAGGGATGGTCTCAGTAAACACCGAGTCCGCTTTCTTGCACTGTCTGCCATTGACATATTCTGTCGATCAGCACTTAAGTTGTCTACAGTATGGCCTCAGAAAAAACACGAAAGAAGAATACGAACGCGTATTTAATGCAACAAGACAAGACAGGCGCAAATTTTCGGCTGACTGGCCTTTGTCAAACGTAAGATTACAAACAAACAAACAAACACTAGATACAAACATTTTGAGAAAAAAACCGAAACTTCCCTACTATGTCCAATGTGAGAAAAGGAATAAAGTGATTAAGATGACATCATAATGTGTTTTTGAGTAAATATGATGTCAGAGCGGAAATGAGAACTATGACGCACTAGCGAAGAGTAGTGTTTGGAATGTAAAGGATACCAGTATTAAATAATGCATAAGAGAAAATATAGACATATGTCGACAGAAGGGAAAATGTTTAATCAAGAGGTATGGCTGATGTAAATGGATCGTGCCTAGTGCAACGAATCCGGTCTGACCTTGGAATAGGACGAAAAACATCCTAAACCAACAGCCAAGGAGTCCCCGGACAAAAAACCCTTAGTCAGCCTGTCTTGTCTTGTATTGAATACGCGTTCGTATTCTTCTTTCGTGATTTTTTTCTGGTTCCTGTTTGCTTGAACGCGGGCAGTCACACTTGTTTTGGATTGCAGTATGGCCGTCAAAGCCAACGTCAATTGGGCACGCGTTATCAATACAACGTCACTGGCTGCGAGCAGTCTCATCATCATCATCATATGTGTCCTGCCGCATGGCATTGGCAATCATGGCCCTCCATAATACATCTATCCCTTTTCGCTGCAAGTACATCTTCCACCCTCTCCGTCCTCAGCCACCCTGCAAGTCCGTCCAATCTTTTCTTCCCGGGTCTACCTGATGTTCTCTTTCCCTCCAGTTTTCCTGTTGTGACCAGGTACTCTAATTCCCCTTTCCTCATAAAATGTCATATAAATGTTGCTTGTTTTTTTTTTAATCTTCTTTATTAACGATCTTCTTGTGTCTTCCTCCTTCAAGACTGTCTCGTTTTCTTTTCTTTGCTGTCCATGGAACTCTCAACATTCTTCTTAGAAACCACATTTCAGTTGCCTCAATTTTTGTTCTGACTTTGCGTGTTGACTGTTGATGCCTCACAGCTGTACAACAGTATCGGTTCCATACAACACTCAGGAACTCTCTGCCTGCTGTCAGCTGATAGGCATTAGTGGGTAAGAACGCTTTATTTGGCCACTGCTCGCTTCTTTTATTCCTGAACAGTGAACAGAACTACGGCACTTGCTCTGCTGACATGTACATTCTTCATGTGTGGAGCAGGCCCGTTTTACACGCTGGAGTGGGCAGCAGTGTCCAGCCCTCAGGTGAAAGATGACGGGTTGGTTCTCGCTGCTCATGATGGTGGATGGGAGTACGTATGTTATCGTTCAGGGTGGATGTTTCTTTTGATGACGGTCTTTGCCTCCCTGAAGAAGATGGGAGTGTTGCTGCCGTTGTAGTCACCTCGCTGCTTTCATCTCGCTGCTTTCACCAGAGAGTCTCCTTGCTCTCTCTCTCTCTCTCTCTCTCTCTCTCTCTCTCTCTCTCTCTCTCTCTCTCTCTCTCTCTATCTATCTATCTGTCTCTGTCTCTGTCTGTCTATCTGTCTCTCTCACACACTTACACACACACACACACACACACACACGCACGCACGCACGCACGC
>JAPXFY010000026.1:38610891-38635891 GCA_030674185.1 Monoplex corrugatus | reverse complement strand
TGACTGACTGGCTGACTGACTGACTGGCTGACTGGCTGACTGACTGGCTGACTGACTGGCTGACTGACTGACTGACTGACTGACTGACTGGCTGACTGACTGGCTGACTGACTGGCTGACTGACTGACTGACTGGCTGGCTGACTGACTGGCTGACTGACTGGCTGGCTGACTGACTGACTGACTGACTGACTGACTGACTGGCTGACTGACTGACTGACTGACCGGCTGACTGACTGACTGACTGGTGAACTGACTGGTTGACTGTTGACTGAATGGCTGACTGTTGATTCAAAATCCTTACAATTTTTCGAAATCTGTCCTGTTGTTATGCAATACATTTTTGTGTAACTCAATTGCATTGAACAAAACCTACACCTACTTTATTTGCGATTGTCAAATCATCCTTGAGATCTAAGTCAATGATTATTGTTCTACTGGTTTTCTTTTTTTGTCTGATTCGGTGATCGTATCAAGCATGACATGAATGAACAGATATATATATATATATATTGCTTTATGAATAACATTTTGATGATAACATTAATGAACAGATGTCTATTTCTTTATGTTACATTTTCAATGATACCATTAATGAACAGATATTTCTTTCTTTTTTAATTACATTTTTAATGATAACATTAATGAACAGATATCTATTTCTTTTTAAATTACATTTTGATGATAACATTAATGAACAGATATCTATTTCTTCTCAAATTATATTTTAACGATAATATTAATAAACAGATATCTGTTTCTTTTTTAAATTACATTTTCAATGATACCATTAATGAACAGATATCTACTTCTTCTCAAATTATATTTTAATGATAATATTGATGAACAGATATCTATTTCTTCTCAAATGATATTTTAATGATAATATTAATGAACAGATATCTATTTCTTTTAAGTTGCATTTTAATGATAACATTAATGAACGGCTATCTATTTCTTTTTAAATTACATTTTTAATGATAACATTAATGAACAGATATCTATTTCTTTTTAAATTACATTTTGATGATAACATTAATGAACAGATATCTATTTCTTCTCAAATTATATTTTAACGATAATATTAATAAACAGATATCTGTTTCTTTTTTAAATTACATTTTCAATGATACCATTAATGAACAGATATCTACTTCTTCTCAAATTATATTTTAATGATAATATTGATGAACAGATATCTATTTCTTCTCAAATGATATTTTAATGATAATATTAATGAACAGATATCTATTTCTTTTAAGTTGCATTTTAATGATAACATTAATGAACGGCTATCTATTTCTTTTTAAATTACATTTTTAATGATAACATTAATGAACAGATATCTATTTCTTTTTAAATTACATTTTGATGATAACATTAATGAACAGAACTGTATAAGTTGTGTTTTTAGTGATACTCTGCCCGAATTCCGTTACTATCCTGAATACCATTTTACCAAGTGTTTGCATTTGATGAACAGATATCTGCAGAAAAACCTGGATGTGTTTCGCGGGGCCTTGACAGTTGTGAGGACCTATATCCCTTTTGAAATATCCACGAAACAGCAGAAAGCTCAGGACATGAAAACTACTGCAGAAACTACTAAAACCGACACCGTCTGCTCCATCAATGTCGACATTCCTAAAGTAAAAAAATACCTTTTGTATGGGTCATGGGTGGCTGGGGATGTGGGAAGTGGTGGTGGTGGTGGTGGAAGAATTGTGTGTGTGTGTGTGTGTGTGTGTGTGTGTGTGTGTGTGTGTGTGTGTGTGTGTGCGTGCGTGCGTGTGTGTGTGTGTGTGTGTGTGACACAGAGAGAGAGAGAGAGAGAGAGAGAAGAGAGAGAGAGAGAGAGAGAAGAGAGAGAGAGAGAGAGAGAGAGAGAGAGAGAGAGAGAGAGAGATTCTATCAGTTGTATTGCCACTGTTCCAACTTATAAGTTATATTGCCACTGTTCCAACTTGTAAGTTATATTGCCACTGTTCCAACTTGTAAGTTATATTGCCACTGTTCCAATTTTTAAGTCATATTGCCATTGTTCCGACTTAGAAGTTATATTGCCATTGTTCCAACTTAGAAGTTATATTGCCATTGTTCCAACTTAGAAGTTATATTGCCATTGTTCCAACTTCTAAGTTATATTGCCATTGTTCCAACTTATAAGCTATATTGCCACTGTTCCAACTTATAAGTTATATTGCCACTGTTCCAATTTTTAAGTCATATTGCCATTGTTCGGACTTATGTTATATTGCCATTGTTCGGACTTATGTTATATTGCCATTGTTCCAACTTATAAATTGTATTGCCGCTGTTCCAGCTTATCAGATATACCGCCATACCACCACTGTTCCTACTTATGTTATATTGGCACTGTTCGTACGTATAAATTATATTGCTCTGTTCCACCAGTCGCCGTGGTGTAGTGGTTAGCGCCACGGACTACTGACTGGAAGTTTGTGGGTTCGAATCCCCATCAGTCCTTTCAAAAATCATTGTGGGATTTTTTGGTGCTAACCGGCTCCTACCCAGAGTTGTGTGTGCTACGGGCTTATTGGGAAACACACAGTTGAGTCTCATCCACTTCACGATGTGTCATTGAGAGTGTTGCTCAAATCTTCTGACCAGCACCACAGGTATCTGTATCTCTCGGGCCTGGTTGACAGGCGTCAGGATATATTATGATTAGTAAGCATAGAGTACAGCCCTGTCACGCAATCTCAATCCTTGATGGAATTCCATAGCAACATGATTATCATCCTCGTAGACATCATCATCATCATCATCATCATCGCATTGGCAAAAACTGTTCCAGCTTCTGCGGTCATTAAGGTGGCGTAGAAAATGGGACAGGGGGAGGAGGGAGGATAAAAAAGGCGAGCACAAAGGTTACCTCCCTGACTGCGATGTATCTAAAAAATTTTTTATGTATATTGCTCTGTTCCATCTTTTTTTCTAACTCATGAATTATGCGCCACTCTGTTCTGACTGATACTGACGTTCTGTTTGATACGTGGGTTTTCTTGACACTCTTGTCTCATTTTATAAGGTCTACTGACCCTCTGTTCCAACTTACAGGTTCTAGTGACACCGTTTTATTACCGTCTCACCCGTATTTAGCTTTGTTCTGTATGAACCGTCTTGCCGTGCTTAGCAGCAACTGGCTGGTTAAAGCGTCAAAATTTATCTGGACCCTCTCTTTCCACTTCAGGACCACATAGATCCAGACCCTGCTCCGAGGCGTGTGCCAGTGCAACTCCCTGACACTGGAACCCTGACTAGTCACATGCTGGAAGACCTGGCAGAGGAGATGGGTGATGAGTGGCAGCAACTGGCCCTCAAGCTTAATCTGCAGAGGGTTCGAGTCCAGGCCATCCT
Organism: Monoplex corrugatus; assembly: GCA_030674185.1. Classification (NCBI taxonomy): domain Eukaryota; kingdom Metazoa; phylum Mollusca; class Gastropoda; order Littorinimorpha; family Ranellidae; genus Monoplex; species Monoplex corrugatus. The sequence continues at coordinate 38,632,511 of JAPXFY010000026.1, read as the reverse complement.
TCGGTAATCTACGGTAGTTTTTTTTGGGGGGGTGGGGGGTGGGGGGGGGGGGGGGCTGGATACAGTTAGGTTGGATTGCGTGGTACTGGGGTTGGGTTTGGGTTGGGTTTGAGTTGGATTGGTTTGGGTTGGGTTGTGTTGGCTGGGTTGTGCTCTACTGGGTTGTAAGAAATCCAAAACAAGCGCGAACGCCCGCGTCCAAGCAAACAAGATAACAAGATAAGATAACAAGATTTTATTATAGCCCAGTGCACAGACACAAGGAAAATGTTTTGGCTATGCATACAATCACACTCACACCTTACAACAATAACAATATTCAACGTCATAAAAAGACAAATCCGTCGGTTATCCACGGAATCGAAGAAACACACGCACACAACACACACACACCACACCAAGGCGCCCAAATCCGAGATACCTTAGCTGGCCACTACATGTATTGTTCGTTCTGCCCTGCCAGCTAATTAACAGCGCACATCAGTCCTTCCCCTTCCACTCTCCACACCACCCTCACCCATGCCGTGGCGAGCCATAGGCACACATTGAGGTATAGGCTTACATATTGACCTAGACTCGAGTAGGCAGGAACCAATAAGAAAGAAAGAAAGAAACAAACAACAAAGGAAATAAGAGGGAAGCAGGGAGAATTTTAAAGATCAACTAAGTAACATAACTCTTGAGAGTCACGGAATTATCTCCCATGTACAATTTCTCAAACCCAACACAGTGTAGAAGTTCTCAAACCCAACACAGAAACAAACAAATAAACAAACAAACAAACAAACAAACAAACACACACACAAAAACATGAACGTAGAATCAGAACGCGTATTTCATACAACCAGACAAGACAGGTGCAAATTTTTTGGCCAAGCGTAAAGGTAAGATCACAAAAGAACAAACAACACATACAGAAAGACAAAAGAAAAAGACCATAACTTCCCTGCTGCTTTGTCCAGTAGGAGCAAAAGTCTGGAAGAAGCATCAGGGAAGTTAGGGTCTGTTTTCTCCTGATCTTTTTTTTATTTGTTGTTTGTTCTTTTGTGATCTTAAGTTCACGCTTGACAAAGGCCAATTGGCCGAAAATCTGCGCCTGTCTTGTCTGGTTGTATTAATTAAATACGCGTTCTGATTCTATTTTCATGTGTTTTTTTTCCTGGTAATATTAGTCGAGTACGCGTTCTGATTCTGACTTAATGTTCCGTTAATATTGAATAAATACGCGTTCTGATGCTATTTTCATGTTTTTTTTTTTCTGGTAACAGTAAATAAATACGCGTTCTGATTCTATGTTCATGTTTTTTTTTTCTGGTAATATTAAATAAATACGCGTTCTGATTCTGTCTTCATGTTTTTTTTTTCTGGTAATATTAAATATATACGCGTTCTGATTCTATCTTCATGTTTTTTTCTTCTGGTTCCTGGACTGAATTGGTATAGGTTGAGTTGGGTCGGGCCGGGCTGTATGGTGGTTGGGTTTGATTGAGGTGGTTTTGGGTTGGGCTGGCTGAGTTGGCGTGCATGACTTGGTTGTCTTTTCTTGGGTCAGTATACACTGAGTTGAAATGCGTTGTTATGTATGTTGTGCTGTGCGTTTTGTTGAGTTGGTTGGGTCAGGTTGGGTTGTGGTAGATTAGGTTGGGTCAGAGTGGGTTGGGTTGGATAAGGTTGAATTGAGTCGTTTTTTTGTTTTGTTATTTTTTTTTTGAGTTGGTAAAGTTTGGTTGGGCACATTTGTCAGTGTTCCGACACGCATACCACATCGAGTCTAGAATAATATTTCATAACATTTATTCTACGTTTTAACCCTTTGACTCCAGCACAGTCCACCAGCATCATGAGCTGTCAACCATGCTAGCAAAGCTGTAACGTCGCCCTTTGATTTCCGCACCCTGTCCGCCAGCATCTTGCATTGTCAATCACGCTAGCAAAGCAAAAACTTAACCCTCTGACTCCCGCACCCTGTCCGCCAGAATCTTGCGTCGTCAACCACGCTAGCAAAGCAGAAACTTAACCCTTTGACTCCCGCACCCTGTCCACCAGTATCCTGCATTGTCAACCATGCTAGCAAAGCAGGAGCTTAACTCTGACTCCAGTGACTCCCGCACCCTGTCCACCAGTATCTTGCATCGTCAACCACGCTAGCAAAGCAAAACCTTAACCCTTTGACCCCTGAGGGAGTCAAAGGGTTAAATTCTTGCAGTTGGTGGGTAGGGTGTGGGACTCAAAGGGTTGACAGCTTTACGCTGATACAGATGCTGACAAAACGGCAAACCAGACTGCAAACAACAGTGAACAGCTTCGTCAGAGAATAATCATCATCATCATCAAGTGCCTTGCCACACGGCACTGGCGATCATGGCCCTCCTTATGCATCTATCCCTTGTTGCCGCAAGCACATCTTCCATCCTCTTTGTCTTCAGCCACTCTGCGAGTCCGTCCAATATTTTTTCCCTGGGTCTAACTGGTGCTCTCTTTTCCTCCAGCTTTCCTGTTGTGACCAGGTGCTCTAATTCCTATTTTCTCATAAAATGGCCTATAAATGTTGCCTGTCTTTTCCTAATCTTCCTTATGAATGATCTTCTTGTGTCTGCCTCCATCAAGACTGTGTCGTTTGTTTTCTTTGCTGTCCATGCAACTCTCAACATTCTTCTTAGAAACCACATCTCGGCTGCCTCAATCTTGTTCTGGCTTTGATTGTTGACTGTCCATGCCTCACAACCGTATAACATTATCGGTTCTATATAACATTCAAGAACTCTCTTCCTGATCTTTATCTGATTAGAGAAGATAGGTGCATTACTCTTGAGGACAATGCTCGACCACACACAAGCATCAGGACAAGGGAGACAATCGCCTCATTCGGGTGGACAACTTTACCGCATCCTCGATACTCACCAGACTTAGCGCCTTCAGACTATCATTTCTTCGGACCCATGAAAGAGGGTTTGAGAGGTAAACATTATGCCAGTGATGTAGAAAGTGAAAACTGCAGTGAAGACGTGGCTCCAAGCACAGTCAACAGAATTTTACGAGGCAGGGATACATGCCCTCATTTGAAGGTGGAACATTGCTATTGAGAGAAACGGTGACTATGTTGAGAAGTAGGGATGTGATCCCCAGAGGACCGGCTTCATTTTGATGTATGATACATGTTCCTGTGTCAGTAATTGTTCCTGTACTAAAGAAAAAGGCATTACTTTTGACTCACCCTTGTATGTGTATATATCTATGTATGTATGTATATATATATATATTTGTATATATATCTCTTTATATACATATATATGTGTATATATACATACATACACAATACATTTACAAATGTATATTGCAATATGGATCCCCATGACTCAGTTTGACTCATCATGTCCCATTTAGGATATCATGGACACAGTGACACGTAGACACAATGGCATGACCCTGTTTTAACTGTGTAAATGACATGAACCAGCTTGATGGGATTATGGTAGCGATGTTGTTTTAAAAGTGTTTTTATTTATCTTTTGCTTCACAACAAACTGACGTCTGAGACAATGTAGGAACAACAAATGACAAAACAATTATACATATGAAAATACATTGTTGACAAATGTACTCCATATAGCATACAGAGTATACATAATGATATTTTATACGCTGGAAGTTTAGAAATGAAACATCAAGATCTAAGGACATGTCAACATTTTTTTTATGAATTTGTTTCACAAATTACATCTTTTTGCTGTTCGATAATCAAGCATTAACGAACAATGTGATAACATCAGTTTATACATGTAACACAACATTGTTCACATAGAAACAACCTATAACATGCGAAACATATAAGACAATCTTCTAATCAATGAAAGTTTTAATGTGTACATCAAGATTCAACAACATGTTACGGTAACGATGTTAGTTTGCTTCTTCTCGAAGCCTTGAAAAACCAGTTGCTTCTGCCATTGCCGAGTTACTACTGCTGCTTCTGTTTCTGCTATTATTATCACTAGTGCTGCTGATGCTGCGTTTATTACGGTTATATGCACTACTATCATTATTACTGCTGCTACTATTAATGCTGTAGCTGGTATTACCATGACTACTACTTTTGTTATTGCTGCTGATATTACTACCACTATAGTTCATACTGATTATGATGGAGATAACGAATTCTGCTATCTAACCTAATTAAGTACTGTTGTTATTGCTGCTAATATAATTACCATTATTGTTTGTAATGATTGTGATGGAGATAGCGTATTCTGCAATCTTACCTACTTAGTAAAACATAACAGACAAGACTTATTTAGATTATGAAGTGTGTGTGTTTGTGCGTCTGCACATGTGTGTTTGTGTGAGTGTGTGTGTGTGTGTGTGTGTGTGTGTGTGGTGTGTGTGTGTGTGTGTGTGTGTGATGTGTGTGTATGTGTTTGTAAGCGTGCGTGTACGTGTGTTTAAATGTACGTGGGTATGCGTGTTTCTGTGTGCGCGTGTGCATGTGTGTGTGTGTGCGTGTGTGGGTGTGTGATGTGTGTGTATGTGTGTGTTTGTGTGTGCGTGTTTGTGTGTATGTATGTGTATGCTAATTCTGTGTGCATGTGTGTGTGGGATGTGCATATATGTGTGCGCATAAGTGTGTGCGTGCGATGTTTGTGTGTGTTTGTGTGCGTGTGTGTGTGTGTGTGTGAGTGTGTGTGTGTGTGTGAGTGTGTGTGTGCGTGTGTATGTGTGTGCACGTGTAAGTGCATATATATGTGTGGGGGGATGTGTGCGTGTATGTATGTGTGTGTGTGAGTGTGTGTGCGTGTGTATGTGTGTGCACGTGTAAGTGCATACATATCTGTGTGTGTGTGGGGGGGTGGGGGTGGGGGTGTGCGTGTATGTATGTGCGTGTGCGTGTGAGTGTGTGAATTACGTGTATGTGAGTATTTGTGTGTGTGTATGTGTCATTGTGTGTGTTTGTGTGTATATGTATGTGTATGTGTCATTGTGTGTGTGTTTGTGTATGTGTGTGTGTGCGTGTGTATTGTTTGTATGTCATTGTGTGTGTGCCATTGTGTGTGTATGTATGTACATGTGTGTATGTGTATGTGTGTGTGTATGTGTGTTGTGTGTGTGTATGACGTTTGTGTGTGTGTGTGTGTGTGTGTGTGTGTGTGTGTCTGTATGAGCGAGTGTGTGTGTGTGGTGTGTCTGTGTGTGTCTGTGTGTCTATGTATGTCTGTGTGTGTGTATGTGTGTGTGGTGTGTGTGTGTGTGTGTGTGTGTGTGTGTGTGTGTGTGTGTAGGACTGTGATGATGGCAGGGGGAACGGAGGCACAAGCCAGGCACGACATGCTGCTGACCTGGTTCAAACGATGCCCACACGCTGCTGATAAGGTTGTGTGTCTGTGTCTGTGTGTCCGTGTATGTCTCTGTGCGTGTGCGTTTGTGTGTATGTGTGAGTGTGTGTGTATGTGTGAGTTTGTGTGTATGTGTGTGTGTTGTGTATATGTGTGAGTGAGTGAGAGTGAGTGTGTGTGTGTGTATGTGTGTGTGTGTGTGTGTGTGTGTGTGTGTGTGTGTGTGTGTGTGTGTGTGTGTGAAATTTAACAAGACGTGGGAGAAATCAATTTAGAGGCTTTTGGGGGGCGGTGATAGTGGCAATGGTGGTGGTGGTGGGTGATATTTACTTCGTTTTTTTAAAATTTAAACACAAAGATATGAATAATAATAGTTGTTCTTAGTGGCCAACACCATGTATGATGTTTGTTGTATTGTCAGGTGGATTTCTAACCAAACTACGTATATGCATGTTTGTATTGTCCTGCGTATAGTAGCCAACACTATGTAATACATTGTTTGTATTTCCAGTGGCTCCTAACCAACCATACGTAATGCATGTTTTGTATTGTCCAGGTGGCTCTCCTAACCAACACTACGTAATGCATGTTTTGTATTGTCCATGCAGCTACTTAGCCAACACTATGTAATGCATGTTTTGTATTGTCCATGCGGCTATAGTACTAACCACTATGTAATGCATGTTTTGTATTGTCCATGCGCTTCTACCTACACTATGTAATGTATGTTTTGTATTGTCCAGGCGGCTATGTAGCCAACACTATGTAATGCATGTTTTGTATTGTCCAGCGGCTATAGTAGCTAACACTATGTAATGCATGTTTTGTATTGTCCAGGCGGCTATACTAGCCAACACTATGTAATGCATGTTTTGTATTGTCCAGGGGGCTATATAGCCAACACTATGTAATACATGTTTTGTATTGTCCAGTGGCTATCTAGCCAACACTATGTAATACATGTTTTGTATTGTCCAGGCGGCTATATAGCCAACACTATGTAATACATGTTTTGTATTGTCCAGGCGCTATAGTAGCCAACACTATGTAATACATGTTTTGTATTGTCCAGGTGGCTATCTTAGCCAACACTATGTAATGCACTGTTTTGTATTGTCCAGGTGGCTATCCTAGCCAACACTATGTAATGCAATGTTTTGTATTGTCCAGGCGCTATAGTAGCCAACACTATGTAATGCATGTTTTGTATTGTCCATGGCTATCTAGCCAACACTATGTAGTGTATGTTTTGTATTGTCCATGGGGCTATCCTAGCCAACACTATGTAATGCATGTTTTGTATTGTCCAGGCGGCTATAGTAGCCAACACTATGTAATGCATGTTTTGTATTGTCCATGGCGGCTATCGTAGCCAACACTATGTATGATGTTTTGTATTGTCCAGGCAGCTATCCTAGCCAACACTATGTAATGATGTTTTGTATTGTCCAGGTGGCTATAGTAGCCTACACTATGTAATGCATGTTTTGTATTGTCCAGGCGGCTATAGTAGCCAACACTATGTAATGCATGTTTTGTATTGTCCAGGCGGCTATACTAGCCACACTATGTAATGCATGTTTTGTATTGTCCAGGTGGCTATAATACCCTAACACTATGTAATCATGTTTTGTATTGTCCAGGTGGCTATCTAGCCAACACTATGTAATCATGTTTTGTATTGTCCAGGCGGCTATAGTAGCCAACACTATGTAATGCATGTTTTGTATTGTCCAGGCGCTATAGTAGCTAACACTATGTAATGCATGTTTTGTATTGTCCAGGCGGCTATCCTAGCCAACACTATGTAATGCATGTTTTGTATTGTCCAGGCGGCTATCACTAGCCAACACTATGTAATACATGTTTTGTATTGTCCAGGCGGCTATAGTAGCCAACACTATGTAATGCATGTTTTGTATTGTCCAGGCGGCTATCCTAGCCAACACTATGTAATGCATGTTTTGTATTGTCCAGGCGGCTATAGTAGCCAACACTATAATCATGTTTTGTATTGTCAGCGCTATAGCAAACTATGTATTTTTGTATTGTCCATGCGGCTATCCTAGCCAACACTATGTAGTGTATGTTTTGTATTGTCCATGCGGCTATAGTAGCCAACACTATGTAATGCATGTTTTGTATTGTCCATGCGGCTATCCTAGCCAACACTATGTAATGCTTGTTTTGTATTGTCCATGCGGCTATCCTAGCCAACACTATGTAGTGTATGTTTTGTATTGTCCATGCGGCTATCCTAGCCAACACTATGTAATGCATGTTTTGTATTGTCCATGCGGCTATGCTAGCCAACACTATGTATGATGTTTTGTATTGTCCAGCGGCTATCCTAGCCAACACTATGTAATGCATGTTTTGTATTGTCCAGGCGGCTATAGTAGCCAACACTATGTAATGCATGTTTTGTATTGTCCAGGCGGCTATCTAGCCAACACTATGTAATGTATGTTTTGTATTGTCCAGGCGGCTATAGTAGCCTACAATTTGCTGTTTCTGATGTCAGGCAGTCTAGCCACATTGTTTATGTTTGTATTGTCCAGGCGGCTATAGTAGCCTACACTATGTAATGCATGTTTTGTATTGTCCAGGCGGCTATATACACCTACAATGCATTTGTATTGTCCAGGCGCTAACTAGCTACCTAGTATGGTTTGTATTGTCCAGGCTGCTATAGTAGCTAACACTATGTAATGCATGTTTTGTATTGTCCAGGCGGCTATAGTAGCTAACACTATGTAATGCATGTTTTGTATTGTCCAGGCGGCTATAGTAGCTAACACTATGTAATGCATGTTTTGTATTGTCCAGGCGGCTATAGTAGCTAACACTATGTAATGCATGTTTTGTATTGTCCAGGCGGCTATAGTAGCTAACACTATGTAATGCATGTTTTGTATTGTCCAGGCGGCTATACTAGCCAATGCCCTGCAGGGAGTAGGACGTAAAGACCTGGCCAAGCGGCTTCGTATAAAACGAGCGCTTTCCTTGACCAACTACTTGTCTCACAGACATCGGGACAGACAACCAGATGACTCTGCAGAGAAAAATGGAGTCGAAAATGGAAAGCAGTGAAGAAAAGAAACAAACAAAACATGTGAATAAAAAGAGGGGTTGGGGTGGGGGTGGGGCGGAGGCACTTGCCACTCCTCTTTTACCTCAGTCTGTACCTGCTCCTCACAGATATATAGACAGTAATGATATAGTTGCGATATCACAGATATATAGACAGTAATGATATAGTTGCGATATCAGCGATGCTTCATTATCATCATCTTCATCAGTAAAGGGGAAAATAATACTGTATCGCGATTTTAAGGGATCTCTTATATTTGCATATGCATAATTGAATCAAGTCAAAAATGTTACCAATACATACACACATTATCTATGTCTATATCTTCAGTGTGGTATTTGGTGGTGAGATATTTTATGAAATAAGTAAATTTGGAAGAGAATTTTTGAATTGCATTTATAAATGTACATTTTCCAGGGAAGGATAATCAAATCAAACAGTAGATCTGTGTATATGTTTTAATCAGTATCAAGAACTATCAGTGTCGTACTTTCATTTGTCATTTATACATGTAATGCATTTTGACTTCAAGAAATTTTCGACCATTTCTCAGAATCTCTTGACATGCAAACAGTTTCAAAATACATGGTCAATGCTGCCTTTTATTTCCAAACGGAAGTCAGAATGGAAAATGATTTACAAGTTTCTTCTCTTTTAAGATGACATCAGATTCTAGAATTCTATATACAATACGTATTTTGTAACCATTTGTATGTTATGAATCTTTATAAGTAGCGTTTTCAATGGAACGTTTGTTCTTAGATTTTTTTTATTATTTAGAGCAAGATTTCGGAAGTCTGTTATGTTTTGTGAAAATACCGTAGTGTAGACCGACACATAGTATGTGGCACGGCATCATATTTACCACAAACATTGCATTGTATAAAGCAATAGTCGTGAGTGCTCTACTGTATTGTTGCAAAACCTGGACTATGTACTGAAAACACATTCTACAGCTAGAAAGGTTCCACCGAACATGTATTTTCAAGATCTGTAACATCATTTGACAAGATCGAGTTTCCAATTTTCAAGTTCTGAAATAGGTCTTGTCAAGCACTGAATGTCTTCTCAGAGAGAGCTGAAGCAAGAACACTGACTAGGAGTGGGAAATATTTCTAGGGTGATACAGAGAAACTTTTAATAAGGCCAGCCTCATCAGGTGTAACATCAACACCTCCAACTTACAAGACATGATCCACAACAGAGCATGTTGGTAATGGCATTGCTTGCAGATTACAATTTGAGTAAATCAGCACAGAACAGCTGCTGTTTAATGGAGCAACTGGCAGAAGCAGAACTCAGGGCTAGCAGGCAAGCAGGCTAGCAGGCAAGCAGACAGGCAGGCAAGAGAGAGAGAGAAAGAGAAGCAAGCAGGCAGGCAAGCAGACAGGCAGGCAAAAGAGAGAGAGAGAGAAAGAGAAGCAAGCAAGCAGGCAGGCAGGCAAGCAGGCAAAAGAGAAAGAGAAGCAAGCAGGCAGGCAGGCAGACAGGTAAAAGAGAGAGAGAAAGAGAGGCAAACAGGCAAGCAGACAGGCAGGCAAAAATGAGAGAGACAGAGAGGCAAGCAGGCAAAAGAGAGAGAGAGAAAGAGAGGCAGACAGGCAAGCAGGCAAAAGAGAGAGAAAGAGAGGCAAGCAGGCAGGCAGGCAAAAGAGAGAGAGAGAAAGACAGGCAGGCAGACAGGCAGGCAAAAGAGAGAGAGAGAGAAAGACAGGCAGGCAGACAGGCAGGCAAAAGAGAGAGAGAAAGACAGGCAGGCAAAAGAGAAAGACAGGCAAGCAAGCAGGCAGGCAAGAAGGCAAAAGAGAGAAAGAGAGGCAAGCAGGCAAAGAGGAGCCTCTGTTTCCCTCACCCAACCCCCAGCCCCAAATTTTTCACAAAGAACTCTTAAAACCAATGTCCATCCCCATCTCGCAGCCACCATTGTCCACCCATAAACCAAACCCAATTACCACACTGACTGCATACGTTGATACACAGTAGTACTGCGTCTGTATTGGTATGTGGTGCCATTATCATTGTTGCATGCATCGTTATTATCTTTACTACGATATCATACCAGTATTCTTGCATCGAAATTACGGTTGAATATCTATATAATTGCATCTGTTCAATAGTGTAACCCTTTGACTCCCGCAAGGAAGCTGGTGGATAGGGTGAGGGAATCAAATGGTTATTTTGTTTCAGTTGGGGGGATAGGGTGCGGGGATCAAAGCGTTAATATTTGCTTGGGAATTGCTATTTGATACTGATATTATTACTTTGGAATTGCCATATGAAACCACTGTTGTTACACAGGAATTGTGTTTTGATATCAATATTACTGCATGTGTATTGCAATGAAATAACGAATTTTTATCGTGAATGAAATTTTTATCGCTTTGGAACGTTCTTTAGAAATGGCTTATAAGCACATTAACATGTGTGAAGAGACATATCAATTATATCTTATGAGAACAACATACGTGCATGCGTGGGCGTTTGTGTGTGTGTGCATGTGTGTGTGCGTGTGTGTGTGTGTGCATGTGCGTGTGCGCGTGTGTGTGTGTGTTTGTGTGTGTGCGTGCGCAGTCTCATCAAATACAGTCAGCAGCAACTTTAAAGAAAATTGAGTTCAAGATATCAAAATCAAGCCACAGATGACAAAACAATTAAAAGAAAGCTGTATTTAAGATATAAAAATGTAGCCACAGATGTCGAAACAATTAAAGAAAGTTGTATTTAAGATGTACAAATCAAGCCACAGATGACCAAAGAATCTACTTTTATTGTTGTTTAAAGCCCAGCCGACTGCGCAGAGCCATATCAGGGCTAATACCGCTTCAAAACACACAAAACTTCAACAGGGAAAAAAAAAAAGAAAATGAAGTACACATATCAATGCATTCACGCACATAATCTAAGGACATGCCCCCGGCGCAGGACCATTCCGTCCAATTTATCGCACAGGGGGGATTTAAAAAACACACCTGAATACAAATATGAGCATACATAAGGATACCAAAACATATATAAAAACAGGCATAAATTACCTAAAATTGCTTCTGCATATCTCACCTCCTTAGAGCCAAAAATGCACTTAATACATGTACCCAATTATCAATCCGAAGAAAAAGTACGTAAGATTTTATCGAACAAATACAGGTGAATGGACCATTAAGGCAGAAAATGACAAGTAGAAATGACAGAAAGCAAAACAACAAGGCAGAAACAAAGAGAGTGACAGAAAAGAGGAAATTTCTAGCACAGAATTTCCAGAAGGTGGGAATACTATTTATACTGAAAGAGCCACTGGGGGGGGGGGGGGGGGGGGGGGGGGGGAGGGGAGGGAACCAAAGAATTAAAGAAAGATTTTTTTAAGATATAAAATCGATCAATAGGCGATGAAACAGTTTAAGAAAGTTGTATCTAAGATATAAAACTCAAACCACAGATGAAAAAAAACAAAAAAATGTAATTTTTAAGATTTATAAAACTTAAGCCACATATGACAAAACAATTAAAGAAAGTTGCATTTCAGATATAAAAATCATCCCACAGATGATGAAGCAGTTATAGAAAGTTGTAGTTAAATTGTTAAAATCAAGCCACATATGACTAAAGAATGAAAGAAAGTTGTATCTACGATATAAAGACCGAGCGGCAGATTACGAAACAGTTTAAGAAAGTTGTACGTAAGATATGAGAATCAAGCGGCAGATAATTATTACAAACAAACAACAGTTTGCTGCCCCCAGGACTTCATATGTCGTCCGATACGCTGTGCTTTGCCCATTGTCGTCATAAGGCCATCATATGACATCTGCTACGTTTCTCGACATCTTTTTTAATTGACAGCTGCTTGGTTCAAAGTTCACAATCAATATCACTGATATTAACCCCCAATCATACATGAAAACCCAATAACTGTCAACCTCTAACAATAACAACAAAAAGAGCAATGATAACATAACAACGGTAGCAGTAGTAGCAATAATATGTACATTTTTGTTAACAAAAAAGTGATATGATTTCAAAGGACATGAAGGTGATCAAGGAAGATCAAGAATTTTTATGAACACAAAGAAAAAAGAAGAAGAAGAAAAAAAAAGAAAGTGGCACTGTTGATCATGAAATCACAAAGGATCAACGATTAAAAGTGACTGTGAAAACAGAGATGGACAATGACAGTGAAAATTTTGTGACAAAGGCGACATGTCTCGTCTATATTTTCCCAGGAGGTAAAGGATCAAATTAATGACAGCCAAAATTTCGTGGCAAAGGCGACACGTCTCATCAATATTTACCCAGGAGGTAAAGGATCAATTTTACACACACAAAAAAAGTATTTACATAAACAAATCAAGCAGATGGTGAAACAATTACAGAAAACCTGTATTTAACAAAGAAAATTAAACCACAGAAATGGGAACGATTACAGAAAACTCCTCTGGCCTATTTAACATACCCATAAGTTAACAAAACACACACCGTGGAAGAAAAGTCACCCCTCACTTCAAACCAAACCAAATATTAAAGCAATAAATGCATTACATGTAATGTCCCAAGCCAAATATTGAAGAAAAATGTACAAGACTGCAAAATGTGTGCGTCAAACGGATTAAACAAACAAAAACAACAACAACAAAAAACATGTCAACAAAAATTCTCCATTCAGGTGAACTGGTAAAACAGTGTAATAACATGTAGAACAGCAGGCAATGGAATTAGTAACATACAATCAACCCTCAAATAAAGTAAATAAAACCCTCACGCCACAAGCTTTTGGCATAAAATTATCAAAGAACAACAAAACAGCGGATTTATGGAAAAATCAAACAAATAAACAAAAGACAGAGAGATCATTTTTGTTTTCGTTTATGGTCTAAAACTGTAAAGTGCAGTTGAAAATACGAGTAAATTTTTTACATGTGCAACCGTTTGTTTGTTTATTTGTTTGTTTGTTTGTTCGGTTGTTCGATTTTGTGTCTAAACAAACCATATTATGTTTTCTATGTGACTATAGCTATAATATCTATTTTTGATTCTGTCTAGACAAGCCATATTATGTACTTTGTGTGACTATTAGCTGTAATATCTATTTTTGATTATGTGTCTAGACAAGCCATATTATGTACTTTGTGTGATATTAGCTGTAATATCTATTTTTGATTTTGTGTCTAGACAAGCCATATTATGTTTTCTATGTGACTATAGCTATAATATCTATTTTTGATTCTGTGTCTAGACAAGCCATATTATGTACTTTGTGTGATATTAGCTGTAATATCTATTTTTGATTCTGTGTCTAGACAAGCCATATTATGTACTTTGTGTGATATTAGCTGTAATATCTATTTTTGATTTTGTGTCTAGACAAGCCATATTATGTTTTCTATGTGACTATAGCTATAATATCTATTTTTGATTCTGTGTCTAGACAAGCCATATTATGTACTCTATGTGATTGTTAGCTATGATGTCTATTTTTGATTCTGTGTCTAGACAAGCCATATTATGTACTTTGTGTGACTATTAGCTGTAATATCTATTTTTGATTCTGTGTCTATACAAGCCATAATTATGTACTCTATGTGACTATAGTTATATCTTTTGTTTTATTCCGTGTCTAGACAAGTTATATCATGTATTCTACATGACCATAGGTATCATACCTGTTTTTGATTTTGTGTCTAGACAAGCCATATCATTTACTCTATGTGAGTATAGCTATAATACCTATTTTTTTTTTTTTTATGTCTAGACAAGCCTGTCACGTACTCTATATTACTGTTAGCTGTAATACCTATTTTTGATTCTGTCTAGACAAGCCATATTAAATATGTACTCTATGTGACTATTAGTTGTAATATCTATTTTTAATTGTGTCTGGACAAGTCATATCATGTACTCCATGTGACTATTAGCTTTAATTCGTATATTTGATTTTGTGTCTAGAAAAGTCATCTTTTGTACGAAAATGAAGAAGAAAACAAACAAACAAGAAAAAATGAAAAATTCATACCAACAATCCCACTGTTATTCGCTGCGTATCAGTATACGTTTTTTTGTTTTGTTTTGTTTTTTGTTTTTTTGTAAATTACACAAAGCAACATAATAATAAACCAATGTTTATTGTCTCTTGAGCAGGAATCTTCATTGTCAGTCTGCATCGCTTCAGTATCAATGACCCACCTCTCAGACAATGCCTCTGATCCTTTTTTTTAACAGTTGATATGATCAAGTTTATCTGGTGACGAGCTCATATGAAGATCCGGAGATGCAGGTTGATGTGGTGAAGAGCTGTTGATATGGTCTGCGGTGCACAAAGCACTGTTTAGGTGCAACAGTACTGATATGCGTACTGGCGATGCAGGTTGATGTGGTGAAGAGCTGTTGATATGGTCTGGGGTGCACAAAGCATTGTTTAGGTACAACAGTACTGATCTGTATACTGGCGATGCAGGTTGATGTGGTGAAGAGTTGCTGATACAGTCTGCGGTGCACAAAGCATTGTTTAGGTACAACAGTACTGATCTGTATACTGGCGATGCAGATTGATGTGGTGAAGAGTTGCTGATACAGCCTGCGGTGCACAAAGCATTGTTTAGGTACAACAGTACTGATCTGCGCACTGGCGATGCAGATTGATGTGGTGAAGAGTTGCTGATACAGTCTGCGGTGCACAAAGCACTGTTTAAGTGCAACAGAACTGATCTGTGTACAATCCAGTACTGGATTGCTGGCCGGACATTTCTTTTTTCTGGTTTGTGCGCGGCGATCCTTTTAAAGCTTGAGATTCTTTATGAGGTGTTCGTCTTCACTGCATCTGTAACAATGCCCAAACTATACAACGGCGTACACACACACACACACACACAGAGAGAGAGAGAGAGAGGAGAGAGAGAGAGAGAGAGAGAGAGAGAGAGAGAGAGACAGAGAGAGACGAGCAGACAGAGAGAGACAGAAGAAGAAGAAGACAGACAGAGACAGATAGAGACAGACTGAGACAGACACAGAGAGAGAAGAGCAGAGAGAGGAGAGAGAGACAGACGTACAGAGACAGACTGAGACAGAGACACAGAGACGAACATGAGAGTGAAAAGAGAAGAGAGGGAGTGAGAGAGAGAGAGAGACAGAGAGACAGAGACAGAGAGAAAGAGAGACAGAGACAGAGAGAGACAGAGAGGGAGAGACAGACAGACAGACAGAGACAGAGACAAAGACACAGAGACAGGCAGACTGACTGAGACAGATACACAGAGAGAGAGAGAGAGAGAGAGAGAGAGAGAGAGAGAGAGAGAGAAGACAGACAGACAGACAGACAGAGACAGAGATACATAGAGAGAAGAGAGAGAGAGAGAGAGAGAGAGAGAGAGGAGAGAGAGAGAGAGAGAGAGAAAACAGACAAACAGGCAGACAGACAGACAGAAAGACAGACAGAGAGAATGAGAGAGAGAGAGAGAAAGAGAGAGAAAGACAAAGACAAAGACAAAGACGAAGACACAAAGACAGAGGTACAGCAAGAGACAAGACAGAGAGACAGAGAGACGTGTAAGGCAAATTCCAGACCAACAAACACACAGTCAACATGGCATTTTTTCTTCTTAACTTACTCAAGACTGGTAGTTTGTAGAATCAAACCGCCCAAACTCAGCAATTAGTGGGCAGATAATTATGCCATGATATTCATCATGTGGCAGATAGATAACAGCATATTGATGTTATGTGGTAGACAGATAACAGTACCTTGATGTTATGTGTTAGATAACAGTACCTTGATGTTATGTGCTAGATAGATAACAGTACCTTGATGTTATGTGGTAGATAGATAACAGTACCTTGATGTTATGTGGTAGACAGATAACAGTACCTTGATGTTATGTGGTAGATAGACAACAGTACCTTGATGTTATGTGGTAGAAAGATGACAGTGCCTTGATGTTATGTGGTAGATAGATAACAGTACTTTGATGTTATGTGGTAGATAGATAACAGTACTTTGATGTTATGTGGTAGATAGATAACAGTACCTTGATGTTATGTAGTAGATAGATAACAGTACCTTGATGTTATGTGGTAGATAGATAACAGTACCTTGACATTATGTGGTAGATAGATAACAGTACCTTGACGTTATGTGGTAGACAGATAACAGTACCTTGATGCTATGTGGTAGACAGATAACAGTACCTTGATGTTATGTGGTAGACAGATAACAGTACCTTGATGCTATGTGGTAGATAGATAACAGTGCCTTGATGTTATGTGGTAGATAGATAACACTACTTTGATGTTATGTGTTAGATAGATAACAGTACATTGATGCTATGTGTTAGATAACAGTACCTTGATGCTATGTGGTAGATAGATAACAGTACCTTGATGTTATGTGGTAGATAGATAACAGTACCTTGATGTTATGTGGTAGATAGATAACTGTACCTTGATGTTATGTGGTAGATAGATAACTGTACCTTGATGTTATGTGGTAGATAGATAACAGTACCTTGATGTTATGTGGTAGACAGATAACAGTACCTTGATGTTATGTGGTAGACAGATAACAGTACCTTGATGTTATGTGGTAGATAGATAACAGTACCTTGATGTTATGTGGTAGACAGATAACAGTACTTTGATGTTATGTGGTAGACAGATAACAGTGCCTAATGTTATGTGGTAGATAGATAACAGTGCCTAATGTTATGTGGTAGATAGATAACAGTGCCTAATGTTATGTGGTAGATAGATAACAGTGCTTTGATGTTATGTGATAGATAGATAACAGTGCCTAATGTTATGTGGTAGATAGATAACAGTGCTTAATGTTATGTGGTAGAGAGATAACAGTGCCTAATGTTATGTGGTAGACAGATAACAGTACTGTGATGTTATGTGGTAGACAGATAACAGTACCTTGATGTTATGTGGTAGATAGATAACAGTACCTTGATGTTATGTGGTAGGCAGATAACAGTGCCTAATGTTATGTGGTAGATAGATAATAGTCCCTAATGTTATTTGGTAAACAGATAACAGTGCCTAATGTTATGTGGTAGACAGATAACAGTACCTTGATGTTATGTGATAGATAAATAACAGTACCTTGATGTTATGTGGTAGACAGATAACAGTACCTTGATAGTATGTGGTAGATAGATAACAGTACTTTGATGTTATGTGGTAGATAGATAACAGTACCTTGATGTTATGTGGTAGACAGATAACAGTACATTGATGTTATGTGGTAGACAGCTAACAGTACCATGATAGTATGTGGTAGATAGATTACAGTACTTTGATGTCATGTGGTAGATAGATTACAGTACTTTGATGTTAGGTGGTAGACAGATAACAGTACCTTGATAGTATGTGGTACATAGATAACAGTACTTTGATGTTATGTGGTAGACAGATAACAGTACCTTGATAGTATGTGGTAGATAGATAACAGTACTTTGATGTTATGTGGTAGACAGATAACAGTATTGATGTGATGTGGTAGACAGATAACAGTACTTTGATGTTATTGTGTTAGATAGATAACAGTACTTTGATGTTATGTGGTAGATAGATAACAGTACTTTGATGTTATGTGGTAGATAGATAACAGTACCTTGATAGTATGTGGTAGATAGATAACAGTACTTTGATGTTATGTGTTAGATAGATAACAGTACCTTGATAGTAAGTGGTGTAGATAGTACTGAGTTATGTGGTAGATAGATAACAGTACTTTGATGTTATGTGGTAGATAGATAACAGTACTGATGTTATGTGGTAGATAGATAACAGTACCTGATGTTATGTGGTAGATAGATACAGTACATGTATGTGGTAGATAGATAACAGTACCGTGATGTTATGTGGTAGATAGATAACAGTACCGTGATGTTATGTGGTAGATAGATAACAGTACCTTGATGTTATGTGGTAGATAGATAACAGTACTGATGTTATGTGGTAGATAGATAACAGTACTTTGATGTTATGTGGTAGATAGATAACAGTACTTTGATGTTATGTGGTAGATAGATAACAGTATCTTTAGATGTTATGTGGTAGATAGGATAACAGTACTTTGATGTTATGTGGTAGATAGATAACAGTACTTTGATGTTATGTTGGTAGATAGATAACAGTACTTTGATGTTATGTGTAATAGATACAGTACTTGATGTTATGTGTAGATAGATAACAGTACTTTGATGTTATTATGGTAGATAGATAACATACTTTGATGTTATGTGGTAGATAGATAACAGTACTTTGTATGTTATGTGGTGTAGATAGATAACATTACTTGATGTTATGTGGTAGATAGATAACAGTACTTTGATGTTATGTGGTAGATAGATAACAGTACTTGATGTTATGTGGTAGATAGATAACAGTACCTTGATGTTATGTGGTAGATAGATAACAGTACTTTGATGTTATGTGGTTAGATAGATAACAGTACCTTGATGTTATGTGGTAGATAGATAACAGTACTTTGATGTTATGTGGTAGATAGATAACAGTACTTTGATGTTATGTGGTAGATATGATAATCAGTACCTGTGATGTTATGTGGTAGATAGATAACAGTACTTGATGTTATTGGTAGAAGATAACGCTTTGATGTATGTGGTAGATAGATAACAGTACTTTGATGTTATTGTGGTAGATAGATAACAGTACCTTATGTTATGTGGTAGATAGATAACAATACCTGTGATGTTATGTGGTAGATAGATAACAGTACCTTGATGTTATGTGTGTAGATAAGTATTGTTATGTGGTAATAGATAACAGTACTTGCATTGATGTAGATATATAACAGTACTTGATTATGGTAGATAGAAACGTACTTTGATGTTATGTGGTAGATAGATAACAATACCTTGATGTTATGTGGTAGATAGATAACAGTACCTTGATGTTATGTGGTAGATAGATAACAGTACCTTGATCATATGTGGTAGATAGATTACAGTACTTTGATGTTATGTGGTAGATAAATAACAGTACTTTGATGTTATGTGGTAGATAGATAACAGTACCTTGATAGTATGTGGTAGATAGATTACAGTACTTTGATGTTATGTGGTAGACAGATAACAGTACCTTGATAGTATGTGGTAGATAGATTACAGTACTTTGATGTTATGTGGTAGACAGATAACAGTACCTTGATAGTATGTGGTAGATAGATTACAGTACTTTGATGTTATGTGGTAGACAGATAGCAGTACCTTGATAGTATGTGGTAGACAGATAACAATACTTTGATGTTATGTGGTAGACAGAAAACAGTACTTTGATGTTATGTGGTAGATAGATAACAGTACCTTGATAGTATGTGGTAGATAGATAACAGTACTTTGATGTTATGTGGTAGATAGATAACAGTACCTAATGTTATGTGGTAGATAGATAACAGTACCGTGATGTTATGTGGTAGATAGATAACAGTACCTTGATGTATGTGGTAGATAGATAACAGTACTTTGATGTTATGTGGTAGATAGATAACTACTTTGATGTTATGTGGTAGATAGATAACAGTACTTTGATGTTATGTGGTAGATAGATAACAGTACCTTGATGTTATGTGGTAGATAGATAACAGTACTTTGATGTTATGTGGTAGATAGATAACAGTACTTTGATGTTATGTGGTAGACAGATAACAGTACCTTGATGTTATGTGGTAGACAGATAACAGTACCTTGATAGTATGTGGTAGATAGATAATAGTACTTTGATGTTATGTGGTAGACAGATAACAGTACCTTGATAGTATGTGGTAGATAGATAACAGTACCTTGATGTTATGTGGTAGATAGATAACAGTGCCTTGATGTTATGTGGTAGACAGATAACAGATGTTATGTGGTAGTCAGATAACAGATGTTATGTGGTAGACAGATAACATATGTTATGTGGTAGACAGATAATAGATGTTATGTGGTAGACAGATAACAGTACCTAATGTTATGTGGTAGACAGATAACAGATGTTATGTGGTAGACAGATAACAGCACCTTGATGTTATGTGGTAGATAGATAACAGTACTTTGATGTTATGTGGTAGACAGATAACAGTACCTTGATGTTATGCGGTAGACAGATAACAGTACCTTGATGTTATGTGGTAGACAGATAACAGCACCTTGATGTTATGTGGTAGACAGATAACAGTACCTTGATGTTATGTGGTAGACAGATAACAGTAATAATAATAATAATGAGTACTTATAAGCGCAAGATCCAGAGAACTCTGCTCCAAGCGCTTTACAATTCACCCTATCTTTACCACCCCTATTCGCCACTTCAACATTAGCAGTTATACATACATATCAATCAAGTCTACTATAATTACAATGACATCAACACAAACAGAAACATGTCTATCAAATCTAACCAATAGTTGCCCATCGGACAGACAATAATAGATATTACATCACAAGTTATCCAAAATACACAAACAACCACACCCACAATACACATTATATAATACACGAATCATGCGCACAAACGCAACAGCCCAAACAATATTTTAAAGACAGAAACTTTTTTCACATTTTTCTATACAGATGTGTTTTGAGGCCAGATTTGAATGAGGTGATTGTGTCTGAGTGCCTAAGGATGTTGGGGATGTTGTTCCATGTTTGGGGTGCTTGATAGGAGAATGCTCGTTGTCCGTATGTTTTTGTTCGAATGCGGGGGATGCGAAAGAGTCGTGTGTCTGCAGAAGAACGCAACTGACGGGATGGTGTGTAGATGTCAAGAAGCGAGGATAGGTATTCTGGCGCAGTGTTCGAAACAATCGAAAAGGAAAGAGTAGCAAGCTTGTAATCTATTCTGTCAGAGACAGGCAGCCAGTGCAGAGTGCGGAGGAGAGGAGTGACATGGTCAAACTTAGAGGATTTAAAGATGAGACGTGCAGCGTTGTTCTGAATCTTTTGAAGTCTGTCTAAAAGGTTTTTGGGGATGCCAGCTAAGAGAGAGTTGCAGTAATCAATCCTTGAAAGAACAAATGCACAAATTAGCGTTTTGGTTGCATCAACAGACAGGTAATGACGGACAGAGCTGATTCTACGTAACTCTAGATACGCTACCCTACAGATGTTTGAGATGTGTTGCTGGAAGGTCAGACTCTGATCAAGCGTAACACCGAGACTGCGAACAGTGGGAGAGAAAGGAATGTCAACGTCATTTATCAGAAGAGA
>JAPXFY010000026.1:38600891-38605891 GCA_030674185.1 Monoplex corrugatus | reverse complement strand
CCCCCCCCCCCCCACACACACACAGTCAGACAACATCAAACAGCATGATCAAAAGTCAAACAACAAACCAAACCAGCAGCAACATGTGCATTCAAGGCTTCATTCATTCATTTCATTGGACATATAAAGAAGATCAGTATATTGACACCATATATGTACGTTTCATAACCAAATAACATCAGCCAGAAAAAAACAAAACAAAAAAACCTGATAGTAGACAGATGTGCAAATAAAACAATATGCAGGGGAGAATAATAATTATCATCTGATGTGGCACACACGGCAGCACAGTATCATTAGAGGCAATAGGTGCAGGTGGCACACACGGCAGCACAGTATCATTAGAGGCAATAGGTGTAGGTGGCACACACGGCAGCACAGTATCATTAGAGGCAATAGGTGCAGGTGGCACACACGGCAGCACAGTATCATTAGAGGCAATAGGTGCAGGTGGCACACACGGCAGCACAGTATCATTAGAGGCAATAGGTGCAGGTGGCACACACGGCAGCACAGTATCATTAGAGGCAATAGGTGCAGGTGGCACACACGGCAGCACAGTATCATTAGAGGCAATAGGTGCAGGTGGCACACACGGCAGCACAGTATCATTAGAGGCAATAGGTGCAGGTGGCACACACGGCAGCACAGTATCATTAGAGGCAATAGGTGCAGGTGGCACACACGGCAGCACAGTATCATTAGAGGCAATAGGTGCAGGTGGCACACACGGCAGCACAGTATCATTAGAGGCAATAGGTGCAGGTGGCACACACGGCAGCACAGTATCATTAGAGGCAATAGGTGCAGGTGGCACACACGGCAGCACAGTATCATTAGAGGCAATAGGTGCAGGTGGCACACACGGCAGCACAGTATCATTAGAGGCAATAGGTGCAGGTGGCACACACGGCAGCACAGTATCATTAGAGGCAATAGGTGCAGGTGGCACACACGGCAGCACAGTATCATTAGAGGCAATAGGTGCAGGTGGCACACACGGCAGCACAGTATCATTAGAGGCAATAGGTGCAGGTGGCACACACGGCAGCACAGTATCATTAGAGGCAATAGGTGCAGGTGGCACACACGGCAGCACAGTATCATTAGAGGCAATAGGTGCAGGTGGCACACACGGCAGCACAGTATCATTAGAGGCAATAGGTGCAGGTGGCACACACGGCAGCACAGTATCATTAGAGGCAATAGGTGCAGGTGGCACACACGGCAGCACAGTATCATTAGAGACAATAGGTGCAGGTGGCACACACGGCAGCACAGTATCATTAGAGGCAATAGGTGCAGGTGGAAAAAGCGCTGGATAATGGTAATTATCACTTGACGTAATAATTGTATAAATTGATAATACACGCACAAACAATACTTCTCATTTGAGGTAATAAGTCCATAGATAAAGGAATACACACGGCAACATAATAATTATCATAACAGATAATAACTCTATAAATAAAAGAATATGCACAGCAGCATGATAATTGTCATCTGAGGTAACAACTATACAGATAAAAGAACATGCACGGCGTCATATCAATTATCATTAGAGATAGTTCTACGGATGAAAGACTATATACATGGCAACATGTTAATTATCATCAGCTGTAATTATTCTACAGATTGAAGAAAAATACACAGGAAACATAACTGATCATCATTTGAGGTAATGACTCCAAAGATGAAAGCATGTACACAGGAAACATTTAATGTGATAATTTTACATATTCATATTCATAATCATGTTCATGTTCATATTCATATCAATTTCTTTTGTCACAGCGGATTTGCCACATGAAACTCGGACTGCTCTTCCTTTTGAGAGCGCCTCGCCGCAGTGCAGCGCCACCCAATGTTTTTTTTAACCAAGACTTCCAAAAGGCCAGAAGGCTGAACAAAATGGTCTTCAAGGAGAGGGACGTGGGGAAATCAACCTATCTGTCCATATCAAATGATGTACAGGACACAGTTGTGACGGAAAGTGACATGATTTGATAAGACGCATGATACAGATAATGATAATCGCACGTACCGTACGTTAGCTTTTAAATTTTTTTTTTCTTTCTTCCCCATTTTTTTTTCAACGCCACCTTAATGGCCACAGAAGATGGAACAGTTTTTATAATGCAATGATGATAATGTCGATGAGGATGATAACCATGCATGATGTTATGGAGTTCCATCTAGGATTGAGACTGCGTGACAGGGCTGTACTCTACGCTTACTATCAGAATATACCCTGGCGTCAACCGGGCCCGAGAGATACAGACACCTGTGGTGCTGGACACAGAAGATTTGAGCAACAACCTCCATGACGCATCCGTGAAGTGGATGAGACACGACTGTGTGGTCCCAGTATTCCCAAATGAGCCCAACTCTGGGTAGGAGCAGGGTAGAGCCGAAAAATCCCACAATGATACTGTTTTGAAGGAATTGATGGGGATTCGAACCAACAACCTTCCAGTCGGCAGTCCGTTGAGTGGACCACTACACCACGGCGACTGATTACCGTACGTTAGCTTAGCTGTACATTGATATCAGACATCGCAGATAACATTCACATACAATTGGTAAGCTACTGTTTCAAAAACATCAAACACGTTTCTCTTACCTGCTGGTTGTGAGAATAATGCTGCCATAGAATCTGTAAACATATATTCATCAATATCATTATAATGTGGAAATGATGATGAGGAGGATATATGATTACATGATTTGCTTCCTATATCATTATCTAGTTTCATCATTATTACCATCACCACCGTCGTCGTCGTCACTGTAACAGCTGTTGGTGACTTTGCTTATGATATCATTGCTGTTGTTCTTCTCTTCTTCTTCTTTTTCTTCTTTTTCTGCTGCTGCTGCTGCTGTTGCTTCTTCTTCTTCTTCTTCTTTTTCTTCTTCTTCTTCTTCTTCTTCTTCTTCTTCTTCTTCTTCTTCTTCTTCTTCTTCTTCTCTTCTTCTTCTTCTTCTTCTTCTTTTTCTTCTTCTTCTTTCTTCTTCTTCTTCTTCTTCTTCTTCTTCTTCTTCTTCTTCTTCTTCTTCTTCTTCTTCTTCTTCTTCTTCTTCTTCTTCTCTTCTTCTTCTTCTTCTTCTTCTTCTTCTTCTTCTTCTTCTTCTTCTTCTTCTTCTTCTTCTTCTTCTTCTTCTTTTTCTTTTCTTCTTCTTTCTTCTTCTTCTTCTTCTTCTTCTTCTTCTTCTTTCTTCTTTCTTCTTCTTCTTCTTCTTCTTCTTCTTCTTCTTCTTCTTCTTCTTCTTCTTTTCTTCTCTTCTTCTTCTTCTTTCTTTTTCTTTTCTTTTCTTCTTCTTCTTCTTCTTCTTCTTCTTCTTCTTCTTCTTCTTCTTTTTCTTTTCTTCTTCTTTTCCTTCTTCTTCTTCTTCTTTCTTCTTCTTCTTTCCTTTTACTTCTTCTTTCTTCTCTTCTTCTTCTTCTTCTTCTTTCTTCTTCTTCTTCTTCTTCTTCTTCTTCTTCTTCTTCTTCTTCTTCTTCTTTTCCTTCTTCTTCTTCTTTCTCTTTTCTTTCCTTCTACTTCTTCTTTCTTCTTCTTTCTTTTCTCTTCTTACTCTTCTTCTTCTTCTTCTTCTTTTCTTCTTCTACTTCTTCTTCTTCTTTTTCTCATCTTCTTCTTTGTCTTTTTTCTTTCTTTTTCTTCTTCTTTGCTTCTTTTTCTTTTTTTTTTTTAATGTGCATATATATTTTTTTATCTATATTGTTAAATTTCATCATTGTTATCATTATCGTTTTTTTTCATTTTTCGCCTCTTCTTTTTCTTCTGCATGTTCTTCTTCTTCTGCGTCTTTTTTGTGCGTAGATTTATCTGTTTTGATTATTTTAATCATCATCATCATCAGCAGCAGCAATGTTTTTCACCTTTTAGTAGTTGTAGCACACTAATAATGGTGGTACTATTAGTAGTAGTGGAAAGTTTCAGTTTCTGAAGATGACGTCTCCACGCTCGGAATGATATCCACATGCACATGCTATGGTGATCATGGCACAAGCCTTAAGCCTGCACATAAACCCATGAGCTGGCCAGATCCAAAGGCCCTACTTAGCCTATGTTTTACCTAGTCTACATTTTTAATACTAGTATTGTATCGTTGTATCATTCTATCACTGACACAGTCTTGGGCACATGTAAATGTCATGTGTATCTGTGTATCTAATCTTTAAAGAAAATAACAGATACATAAAGTAAATGAATAAATAATTGAAGGTCTGAATCACAACACCACTAGCCACTCAGTATAAACTCGTCTGACATGACAGAAAATCCCCCAGTCTATGCACAAAGCCTCAGCTGCCTATCAACAAGGTGAAGATAGTACTTCCTTAATCATAGCCCCTCCAGTCTGTCGTCCACTTCCGAGGAAAGAAAAGAGGAAATAGAAGTGGTAACAGTAGTAGCAGTAGCTGTAGTAGTGGTGGTGGTGTCGGTGTCAAAGTCATGCAACACACACACAAACACACACACACACAAACACACACACACACAGAGAAAGACAGAGGCAGACAGACACACACACACAGGCACACATACACACACACACGCGCGCGCAGACACACACACACACACACACACACACCACACACACACACACACACAGAGAAAGAGAGACAGACAGAGAGACAGACAGACAGACAACAACACACACACACACACACACAACACACGGAAAGAGAGACAGACAGACACACACACACACACACTCAGACACGCTGACACACACATACACACACACACACACAACACACACACACACACACACACAGACACACCCACCCACCCACCCCAACCCCATACACACACACACACACACACACACACACACACACACACACACACACACACACACACACACACACACACACACACACACACACACATTTACACAAGACAAGACACGACGAAGATTTCCTATCGTATCGTGTCGACAGACCTTCATCTTGACCAAGATTACTGAAGCGGAAGTCCTGCAGGTCAAGA
>JAPXFY010000026.1:38545891-38583391 GCA_030674185.1 Monoplex corrugatus | reverse complement strand
AATTTCATTCTGCTTTCCATGATCCAGTGCGTCGCCGCAGTGCAACTCCATTTTTTTTCTGTTTGTATGTTTTTTTTTTATTATTAAAGTGGGCTTTGCTCCCGAGAATTTTTTTCAGGGTAAATTTCTTCGTTGCCGTGCAATCTTTAATGTGCGTTTTGGCCCCCATCCCCGTCCCTGTACAGGAGTCAAGACTCATCGTCTTATCCGAAAACCTGGCACCCAGACAGGGATTGTCCTCAGGGGAAAGGAACCCCCTCGTCAGAAAAGTGTTTCGGCCCTTTAACTCCGGGGACACTCTACAGCCAGACCAGACCACATCCAGGTCATGACTCGGGATGCCTCTGCTGTCGACATTTTTGTTTTTTTTTTGTTTCTTTTTTTTAGTTTACAGTGGAGGTGAGCTGGTTTGCAAAAAAAAAACTAAACGGGAAAAAACTTTAAATTTTAAAAAAGAAAGGGGGGAAAAGACAAGCAACATTTTATAGGTTTATTTTATGAGGCAAGAGAAATTACGGGAACCTAGTAAAAATTTTGGCAGATGTGTTTGGTCTGTGTGTGGGGCTTCGGCCTGCCCCGCTGGTTTAGCACTGCTGTGCGAAAAGAAAGGGAAGGCGTATGTAAGTCTCTTCCTGTCAGTACATAGCCTCTCCATCAAAAAGCCTTCGCTGGGGCCCCCTGGGTGGCGACAGGCGGAAAATGAGCACCTCACGGAAATCAGGCGAATCTCGTAGGACTGGAGGAGGTCTGGCCCCAGACGTAAGGCATGAAAGGCCCACCGGCGTGGGGGGCCCACCGGGGTGCCAACGCCGACCCCCAAAAGTTTAGGGGGGTTTTAAAATTAGCTCCTGCCTTGTGGAAAATCTCGGGAGAGATTTAAGGCTAAGGGGGGTTAACCCTGAAAAAAAAACGATGGGGGCCCAAGGGGAAACCAACCTGTAGTTTTCCCCAGGAAAACCATGGACAGGAGAAAGAGGAATGAAGAAGGTAACGAGAAATTAGGTGCTCTGTGGAGCCCCTTTCGTCGGTAGGGACTGTCATGCGGCGCAGGTGACACCAGACCGTCAGCCCAGTACTGCGGGCCAAATTAAAAAACAAATTAACACCAAAATAAACACAGGGGAAAATCAGAAAATGTTGCAGAAAGGTTAAAATTTGACAACATTAAAAAAGGGTTTGGAAAAGGCTTTTTTCATCAGTATTTTAGGACTAGGGGAAGGGGGATGGGGAAAGGGGGGAGGAAAGATAACTTTAGGAGAATATACAGTGGGTATACTTTATGTAAAATTACAAAGAAAGAGGTGTAGGGGATTTATAATGGATAAAGACAATCAAAAGCAGTTTTTGGGATACTGGGCAGTGTCCGACGAGTTTTACTGGTCAAATTCGGAGGCAAACCATTTGGGAAACAAATCATACGGTGTATGCACCAACATCCGCAAGATGGGGAAAACATCGACAACTTCTTCGAGTTTTAGAGATGGCCAGGGTCCAATGTAAATCACAAGAAGTTTCAGTCATAATTTAGAGATTTTAATGCTAAAGTGGGATAGGATTGGATGGAGGATATAGTTGGGGCCTCAATGGCCTTGGTACAACAAAATGAAGGGGGGGGGGGGGGAAAATTTTAGAATAGGCCCCAGATGAATGGGTTCATAGTAGGAAACACCTTGTTTGAGCAGGGCCCAACAGAAGAAAATGGACTTGGATGAGGGCCAGGAGATAATACCCAAAAAACAAATTGACTACATTGAAACAAAAAAAAAAGATTAGAAATTCTTACTGTCAGCAAAAACACTACCAGGCGAGACTGCACCGTGACCACATTCCCGTAGTGGGAAAAGGGTTTTGGCTGAATTTTAGGAAAAGGAAACCAAGGAAACAGCCAAAAGCAACATCAAACTATAACCTTGGAATTTTTAAAAAAATAGATGAAAAGATACGTTTAAAAATTTAATGTACATGTTCGAAACAGGGTTTCGGCTCTGGGGAAAAATTGGTGAAGTGAAAAACAATGGACAAGTTGAGAAATTTATAAATAAAGCTTGTGAAGAAATCCTAAGGCTGATGGGAAAAGCAAAAAAAGAGCTGGTTGACAAAATGAAATTTTGGGCCTGATGGAGGGAAAGGAGGAAGGCAAAGAGAAACGAGAAGTTATACAGGAAGTTAAACAAAGAAATCGGGGTATAGGTGCAATGAAGCTAAGGAAGCTTGGCTGAAAAAACAAAATGCAAAGGGGATAGAAGAACGACACAAAATGGCCCTGGGTATGTACAGACAAATTGAAAAAAAAATTGTCCACAGGAAAAATACATGTACGTCAACTGGTCGCTTAAAATCGAAAAGGGGCACGCTTATCATGGAAAAAAGACAAAATATGGACAGATGGGGAGAGTACTTTAAACCACCTTTTTGGGAGGGAAGAAACGAAGAAACATTATAAAAAAGAACTTGGAAGAACCACCCATAATGAAAGATAAAATTTTAGAGCAGCGCTGAAAAAGATGAAAACGGGGAAAAGCCCCGGACCGAAAACATACATACGAGATGATTGAAGCCTGGTGGGAATTTGGATAGAAAAAAAAAAAAAAAAAAAAAAAAAAAAAAAAAAAAAAAAAAAAAAAAAAAAAAAAAAAAAAAAAAAAAAAAAAAACAGTCCTCCTAAATAAAAATTTATGACACTGGGTAAACCCTAAAAAGTTTTTGTCAAAATCAATTTTCATTGCCCCTTCCAAAGCAAGACAGGGGCTATAGAATGCAACTCATTCGCACAATCAGTTTGATGAGTCTTTTAACAAAATCCTGTTAAGAATAATCATGATGAGGAAAAGGGGTTTAGAATCAAAGAGAAAATAGCAGAGAACAGTTTTTGGATTTGTGGAAGGGAAAGGAACATATTAATCCCTTTATACATCCTAAAAAACTTTATAGAGAGATCAATGAGAGGGAAAATAAGGTTTTTGTATTTATGCTTTGTTGACTTTCCAAAGGGCATTTCGTTCGTTTTTACGACATAAAGGGAATTGATCAACCAACTGGAGAGAATCAATGTTGATGGAAAAGATTTTCGAATAATCGGGAATTTGAAAGGGAACAAACAACTGAAATTTGAGAATAGAAAACAATTTAAGATCTTTTCAAAAATAAAAAGAGGGTCGACAGGGTTGTTTTTTTGTCACCAATCTGTTTTCGCTATAAAAGCGAAAACATCATGGGGAAAACTAAAGAAGACCTGGATTAAAGGTTGGAGGGAAAATATAAACAACATTCGGTACCCCAGATGACCCCCGTGCTAATTGAAAAGAAAATGAAGGGCCCTTTACAAACCTTGTAAATTTATACTAGAAATTTAAAAAGGCAAAAGTAAGGGGTTGGAAACTAAAAAACGGAAAGGGCTGAAGTCATGGTGATCAGTAAAAAACATGAAATCCCCTCATGCAAAAAACGCAAATGGCACAACCTTGCCACAGGTTAATAAGTTCAAATCCCGGGAAACGGTCATTTAATCAGACGGCAGATGCAATGGGGAAATAGCTGGCAGAATCGGCCAAGCCAAAGAGCATTCAAGAAGATGACAAGCTTTTCTTACCAACAAATGTCTATCAATTTAAACAGAAAAGAGTTCTTGATTTTTATATAGAACCAAAACTGTTGTACGGATGTGAAAGGGGTGGACAGTCAGCAAGCAAAGCCAGAAACAAGATTTAGGCAGCCGAGATGTTGGGTTTTTCGAAAAATGTTGGAGTTTTCCCTGGACAGCAAAGGAAAAAAACGAGAACAGTCTTGATGGAGGCAGATACCCAAAAAGATCACTCATAAAGAAGATTAGGAAAAGACAAGCAAACAGGGAAGGCCATTTTATGAGGGAAAGGGGGGGGGGGGGGTTGGAGCACTGGTCAACGGGAAGCTGGAGGGAAAGGAGCACCCGGTAGACCCAGGGAGGGGAAGCTTTGGGCGGAACTTGGGAGAGTGGCTGGGGAATTTTAGGAGGGTGGGGGAGATGTGGGGGCAAAGAGAGATGAGATGGTTGGAAGTCCATGGTCGCCAAAGCCAAGCGGAAAGGGGACCCGATGATGATGATGAGGAACAAGAACGAAGTGGGGAAAAGGGAAAGGGAGCACCAGGTGACTCGGGGGAAAACAGTACTGAAGACTTGAGGGTGGTTTTTTTTTTTTTATTGTTGTTTAAAGCCCGCCCCAATGGAGAGCCCTATAGGGCTATAACGCTTCAAAAAACACAAAACTTAACGGGGAAAAAAAAAAGAAGGAAATTATAACATATCAATGCACGCGAAAATAACTAAGGGCATGCCCGGCGTTGGACTTCCGTCCCAAATTTTTTGCACAGGGGGAGATTAAAAAACACACTGATTCAAATATAAGGCATAAAAAAGGAACAAAACATTTTTAAAAAACAGGGGATAAATTACCTAAAAATTTCTTCCGATATTCACTCCCTTTGAGCCAAAAATGGACTTAATTTCATGTACCCCAAATTTTCATTCCCAAAAAAAAGCACGTAAGACTTTATAGAAAAAATACAGGTGAATTGGACCATTAAGGCAGAAAATAAGTAGAAATGGACGAAAGCAAGGCTAACAAGGGCAGAAATAAAGAGAGAGTGAAGAAAAGAGGGACATTTCTAGCACTAGAATTTCCAGAAGGTGGGGAGGATATATTTATACTGAAAGAGGCCCCAGGCAACCACGAGGTGAGGGTTGCAAAGGTGGTATGAGGACAGAGAGGGTGGGAGATGTTCTTGCAGGACGAGGGATAGATTCGTGTGTGGAGGGCCATGATCGCCAACGCCATGTGGATGGGCAAATGTTGACGATGAGTGGAGGATGTGGGTGAGCGAAAAAAAAAGAATTCTCTGTCTTATCCGTGTATGAAACCTAATGCATTTTGCGGTCATGGGTAGATACCATTAACCATACACAACGCATGCCTCTCAATTCAGCATAGTAGTAAAGACTTGCAGTGTGGCTGAGGACTAGTGATAGGTGGGAGATTGTTCTTGCAGCGACAAGGGATTATATTCGTTGTGGAGGGCCATAATCGCCAACGCAATGCGGCAGGGAACATGATGATGATGATGATGATGATGATGATGATGATAGTGGTGGTGATGATGGTGGTGGTGGTGGTGATGATGTTGAACGACGACGACGACGACCGGACGACGATGATGACGAAGTTTATGATGTTGGATGATGATGATAGTGGTTGGTGATGGTTGTGGTGTGGTGGTGGTGGTGATGATGAGAGTGGTTGGGTGATGCGTGGTGGGGTGGTGATGATGATTATAGTGGTGGTGGTGATGGTGGTGGTGATGATGATGAATGATGATGGACAGTGGTGGTGATGACA
Source organism: Monoplex corrugatus (assembly GCA_030674185.1). Lineage (NCBI taxonomy): Eukaryota > Metazoa > Mollusca > Gastropoda > Littorinimorpha > Ranellidae > Monoplex > Monoplex corrugatus. The sequence continues at coordinate 38,578,022 of JAPXFY010000026.1, read as the reverse complement.
GTGGTGGTGATGATAGTGGTGGTGATGGTGGTGGTCGGTGGTGGTGGTGATGATTGTTGATGATGATGATGTTGATTGATGATGATGATGACTAGTTTGTAAGGGCCAATACTGGCAGCCGGCAGCAGCAAGATGAAAGAGAAAATATACGGAGGACATGAAAAAGGGAGCAATAAAGTGAGAACTATGATTGTCATAACTTACAGTTTCTCATTTGAATCGGATGGGTTGTGTGAAGAAACCCCTGTTTTCAATAACATGGAAGAGTTAAATTCAACAACAAAGAACAATGGAAGAACAATTGGCTGTATTTTCTCACATACCAATTAAATATCATACACCAAAACAAACAAAAAGAAAACACTTAGAACCTGATCCTTGGTTAATAATAATAAAAAATAATAATAAACAATGAGATGATAATAAACAATAACATAATATAGATGATAGTTATGATGATGATGATGAAAATTATAGTAATAATAATATAATTAATAATAATAATATTTATAAATATGGCAGTATGTATACGGCTCCAAATCTTGACAATTCAAATCAAAGCGCACTAAAGCACCAGGCATTCGTATTCAATCGACAATGGACCACTCTTAAAATATTTATACACAGATGAAGGAAAGAAGTAGTTTGTCGAATTCATTGGTGGGGAAAAGAGGTGTGTTTTTAAATTGGATTTAAAAGAAGTAAAGGGTAGGTGTTAGGCGAGGCAGAGCGGAAAAGTCTATTGCAGATTGACGGTCCTAGAGGACGGCAAAAAAGGCGCTGGCCAAACTCTTGATAGTTGGTAAAATCAGGGACCTAAAGGGAAAGAGTGTCTGAAGCTGACGCGCATGATGCGAGCTGGCGTATAAATGTTATATTGTCGTCTGGGATACGCTGGAGCAGACTGGCGAAAACAGATTTGTAACACAAAGGGTATTCAGCTTATATTCAATTCTTTTAAGACAGGCAGCACGTGAAGGAGAGCAAAGGAGAGGAAATGATATCATACTTTTTCTTTGTGTGGAGCAGCTTTGTTTTGTACTCGTTGCAGACAGAGGTGAGAAGAAAGCTGGTTAGTCACAGTAAGGAGAGCATTACAGTGAAAAAGACGAGACAAAATGAGAGATGTCACCAAGCTTATATACAGGCCTCAGTTGAAAGATAATCTTCGAATGTGAGAAAGGCGTCGAATCTGATAGTATCATGACTAGCAGGTCTGGGTCAGACACTTTTGCATAGTAGTACAACTATAAACAGGCGGAAAATGATATATCACTTACAAAAATGGCAAGAACCGCCTAAGTAGCGCTAAAATATACAACGCACACCCCCCAAACAAGCATTATAACCAACAAGTACAACAACAAGCACAGCAAACTTTATAATGATGTAATGATTACAACATCAACTATAAATAACAACAAACAATAATTATACTAATAGTAACAATAATAATGAAGACGATTATAGTGATACAACAACATATAGACAGTTCTAATAATAAAACAATAATAAGATAAAAATTAGATGATATTTTCAACAACATTATACAACAACAATAAACAATCATACTTACTACTAATGTTACTGTGTGTGGTTGGTGGTGGTCTTTGATTTATGCTAATCACTAAGGTGTTTTTAGACAAAACAAACAAAAACAAAAAACAAAAGCGGGGACTAGTTGAGGAGGTGGAACAGGATACTTGAAAATAGTCATATCTTCAGAAAAAAAAATATGAACACAGAAAAACTACTGTGCGAGAACGGGTAAGAAAAAATGTGGGTGTGTGTGTGTGTGTGTGTGTGTGTGTATGCGGTGTGTGTGTGTGTTGTGTATGGTGAGTGTGTGTGTGTGTATGTGTGTATGTGCGTGTGTATGTGTGTGTGTGTGCATGTGTGTATGTGTGTGTAGGTGTGTGTGTGTATGTGTGTTTGTGCGTGTGTTTGTGATTATGTGTATGTGTGTTTGTGTGTGTGTGCATGTGTGTAAATATGACCCGTACGTGAGTACGCGGCCCGCCCGGCTGCCTGCCTGACGTGGATTGACTGCGCATATATGTATGTGCCATTCATTTGTCCCAGTTATTTAATCACAAACAGTTCCATACCTGTCCTATCCATATCCGATTCAGGTAATCAGAGATGCTGAGTGTGCTACAGATGGGGACGAATCTCGAACCAAACGTTCAGTTCAATGGGGAGTCATCCAAAGGCTGCACCTTCTGAGCAAGAAGTTAGAAGTTTTTTTGGGATCATGAGAGTAGCAGTCGATTTCAGCGGTGCCTTTGGATAGGTCCTCGTACTATCTGCAAAATAAACTTGTGGACTATCTCGTTATTTGGTGTTGGTTTTGTTTGTTGTTTTGTTTGTTTGTTTGTTTAGGCCCTGCCGACTTGCGTAGGTAATGTCAGGGATTTATATGTTTGAAAACATACACAATAATTCAGCAAGGCAAAAAAAGTATTTATATTATAATTATATATATATATATATATATTATTTAATTTATATATATATATATACAATATTATTGCATTCGCGCTCATTATTTAAGGTGATGCCCCTGGCGTGGTATACTCGTTCAACCTATCCCAACATGAATTTGAAAAAATAATTATACCTGAACACAAAGTTATAGCATAACTAAGGACACTAAAACATACATAAAGATGGGGCTAAATTACACCCCCAAAAAAAGCTTCCGCCATACTTCATTTCTCCCAAAACCAAAATGCACACACACTTAATACGTGTACCCTAAGTAGTAATCCAGAGGAAGTACTTCAGACTTTATCGAACACATACAGGTGAATGGACCAGCAAGACAGAAAATTGATAGGAATGAAATGACAGAAATGCAAAGGAACAAGGCAGAGACAAAGAGGGTACAATGAGTTGACAGAAAAAAGAGGAAATGTCTTGCACAAGAATGTCCAGAGGGTGGGGTTACTATTTATACTGAATGAGGCCACTGGCATTTCCCAGGGAAGGGGGCTGTAATTACATAAACAATAAAATGCAACTGACTTTCTGCACAATAAGGCCTGTAAATGGACTTACACTCACACACAACACACACACTAACACACAACACCACAACACAACACACAACCACACACACCACATGTACTTACATACTATATATACATATATATATATATATATATACATATGTATAATACATATGTGTGTGTATGTTTACACACACGCGCGCACACACACACACACACACACCGCACACACACGCACACACAACCACACACGCAATACACACAGACATATACACAAACACACACACACACACACACACACACACACATCACACGCACTTGGACACACACCTCATTTCGGTCAATATGAAACATTTTCCTTTTTTCCCAAAAACAAAGAAAGATAAGAAAAAACAAGAATAAAAATAATGAATAGTCGTTTCATACTCCTGACATGCAACTCTCATCCATCGAAAAGGTGTAAAAAAAAAGGTCAAAGGTAAATAGGTATATACTTCACAACGCTTGTTGTTAAAGGTCGGACAACTGGTCGATAACAGTGAGGTTGTCAGCCAGGTACTTAAGATGATGTGATGCGATGCCACCAGGCATTGGCCATCCGATCCTCAAAATGTTTAATGAAAGACAAACGGGTAATGATTCTTCCCATGACTGTGATATCGCAGGGAACTGAGTTGAAAGAGACTTTCAAACTTTCGCGGGGCCAGGGTTACGCGTGGGACGTGTGCCTGTGGTAGGCTGATGATATTCAAGCACAAATTAAGACTAGGTAAAACATAAGTCAGCTGGGCCTCAGGACCCTGGCCAGACATGAGTTATGTGCAGGCTTAAGGCATGTGCCACGGTCACCATACACATGGCACCTGTACGTTAGGGCATATGGAATTCGCTTCCGAGTGCGGAGACGTTATTATTGAGAACTGAAACTGAAACTGAAAGGTGACCACGACTTAGCATAGCTCGAACGCTTTACTCTGTCAAACCCTTAAACAGGATCTGGTGCCATTAACTGCTGGTGTGGATCGGAAAACCGTAAATAAGCTGTCCTTCACACAGGCCACGGCCCAGACATCGAATTCTGAACAGCGTTAGTTGGGAGGCAGGCGTTCTAAACTCTACGCCAACCAGGCTTGTGTAAATGCCTCCGTGATGTTGATATTTGTCACCACAGGACCAATTCTTATCAGTAGCTGCAAAAGGCCCACATAACTCTTCATTACTACCATCGGTATCGAGGGGTACATAACATTATTTCATTCAATATAATCATTCATTAGCCAGCACCAGCCAGCAGCAACCATTACCAACATCATTATTTACATTCCTCGAGCACATCATATCATCAACAGCATCATCAAATCCATAACATCATCGCCAATATTATACCTTTATGTCACTTCAACCACCATCGTCTTCATTCTCAATTACACATTTTTAGCATCTTGACTATCACCACTCCACAACCACCATCATCAATCTTTTTCATCATCATCATCATTATCGTGCCGCGTTCATCATCATCAAAACAATAAAAAAAGGGGTGGTGGGGAGGTTGTTGCAGGGGGGTGAAAGGATGTAATTTTCTAAGCAATTGAACATGTAAAATGAAATCGCTGCAATAAGCCTGTAACTGACTTTCTGACAATAAACAAATCATTATCATCATTGATGACCATCCCTGCCACCATCATCATCGTCGTAGTCATCATCATCATCATCATCATCATCATCATCATCAATCATCATCATCATCCTCATCATCATCATCATCATCATCATCATCATCAATAGTCGTCGTCATCATAATCATCACGTCTTCATTCATCTTCATCGTCGTAGTGCGTCGTCGTTGTCGTCGTCGTCACTTTCAAAACAGGACGTAGAAGATAACAGTAAATTAATTAAAAAATCAACAGGAAACAAAAACATTTAATACGAACCAGAAATAATTTCATAAACACCCAAACATTAAAAAAACTGTGCTTTAAAATTGTCTCAAGAAAGGATATTCAAGCTGTTTAGACGAATACTACACAATTTATGAAAACGTAATAATAAATTGTGAAAATGAACATATACTGACCACGGCTAGTTTCCCAGAAAAGGCTTGGCCAGTTCTGTAGACCATTGAGAACCGAGTGCAGAAACAAGCTGATAAACATTGCTGGTTCGGATCCGGTGAGCGAAGCATTGCCACTGTGGATCAAAATTTGTGTATGTAATGTTTAGTGTTCAACTTAAGAAGAAAACCACAAAAGAAAACACAACAAAAATAAACAAACAAACATACAAACAAAGAAAACAAAGGAGGCAACATCTTCAAAACAAAACAGATTAATAACGCAAAATCAAAAAGACGAAGTACCAAACGAGAGTAAGAAGAAGAAGAAGAAGAAGAAGAAGAAGAAGAAGAAGAAGAAGAAGAAGGAGAAGGTGAGAGGCGAAGGAGAAGAGAAAGAGAAACGAAAAAAGAAGAAGAACGATCAAGGGAGAAAAGAAGAAGGAACAGGAGAACCATAGAGGATCTTCACCAACCTGGTCAACTCTATGAGGACCCGCTGCGTCGAGTGCCAGAACAGCCATGGCGGTTACACGCATTACTGAACTTTTGGGATCATCAGAATGCCCTGTCTTGTGATTTCAATGACTTTGGGAAATCAAATTTCGATACGTACCCACTTTGATCAAATGTACACACCAAACGATTGCTCGAAATTGAAGGCAATTGTGTATCGTTATCACTAAAGCATGGAATTAAATGTTTGCCAAACTTCAACGCATTGGCTTTCTTATTTTGAAAGTTATGAATTTTTGTGCAAGTGATCCTTAACTTTTTGTGCGTAGTGTATAATATATGCTGGAGTGAGCTCAACCTAAACACAAAGAGAAAAAAAAATGACAGAAGAAAAAGAAAAACAAAACAAAGGTCGACAACACTCACGGCTCGAAGCAGAATCCTTTTCTCCTTCTGTGTGAGCTCATACCAGGGCACAAAGCAGATCGGAGTGATCTCCGCATACGGCACTCGTGGTCCTCCGGTTTCGCAGGCTGCTAGAACTTTTGTGTACAGATATTCGTCCCTCGAAGACACGGTCACCAGAACACCTGGAACATGGCCAAGTTTCAGTTTCAGTTTCTCAAGACGACGTCTCCACACTCGGAACGAATTCCATATGTACTAACGGCACAAGTGCCATGTGCATGGTGATCGTGGCACAAGCCTTAAGTCTTGCACATACACCCATGAGCTGGCCAGGTCCTGAGGCCCTACCTAGGCTGTCTTACCTAGTCTATATTTCATATTGGTATTTCATCAGCCTATCACTGGAATAATCTTGGTTACATGTAGTATGAACATAGCGAATCGATGGCGTGGTGGTTAAAAGCGCAGTCCTAAGGTGTCAGAAGTCTCCTGGTCGAATCCAGCTTTAAACAGAAATAAGTGAGTAGCCATTTTACTGAGATGTTTAGTATGGTAGTCATTATGTCAATAGTAGTTCTCTCCTCCTTCCACTAGACCGTAATGAAAGGTGATCACAGTGCTTGTCTTTCGGAGGGCACGATAAAAAGGTCCCATGTGCAGCATGCCCTCAGAGCACGTAAAATACCCCATAGCAACAGAGAAATAGTACCGGGGACATTTGTTGGGAGGGAAAGTCTAAGTAAAAAAACATACATATACTACACGTCATTATTGAAGGGCCAGGAACGTTTTTGAGTCAATTTTTGAAAGGAGAAATAACCTATTTTCTCTTACTCTTTTCTCCAATTCGTTGCCGTAACTGAATGGATAAGAGCTCAGACAACATTGCAGTTTCCTTTTGGCACGTGTTTGGGGATTTGCCGATTTGCAATGGGCGGCCCAAGGAAGACGATTTCCACACGAAATTGTCGAATCTTCAGCACGGTCTCTCTGACGACGCAGGCAAGGTAGCGACAAAATTCGCTTTGCACGTGCAAGGCAAGCCCTTTTTGAACACTACTCCAGCCAAAGTTGCCCGCAGACGAGGATAAAAAGGACCCGTTCTTGGTTCGTTTTAACCATGCTTGCAAGACGACGGATGACGGATGAGCAGCGGGGGAGAGCCCTCGCTCTGCTTGATGAAGGCCTAGCGCAGCGGGAAGTTGCTAGACGACTTGAAGTGTCGCATTCCACAATCCAGAGACTGCTGGAGCGCTTCAATGAGACTGGAGCAGTCCAGGAAAGGCGTCACACGGGTCGACCCAGAGTAACGACAAGACAGCAAGACCGCTACCTTGCCCTCTCCGTCCTGAGGGAAAGGGCATCCACTGCGGTGACCTTGAGGGGTCAGCTGAGGGACGCAACAGGTGCTAACATCAGCTGCAGCACGGTGAGAAGACGGCTACATGAGGCAAACTTGAGGTCACGGAGACCGGCCGTCCGACCCGTGCTGTCACCGGTCAACAGAGTGCGCCGCATGACCTGGGCCAGGGAGCACGTGACCTGGACAAGGCAACAGTGGGCCCGGGTCTTGTTTTCGGATGAGTCCAGGTTCACCCTGACCTTTAACGATGGCCGGGCTCGGGTGTGGCGACGTCAAGGGGAGAGGTTCGCTGACGCCACTGTCCAAGAGCATAACCGATACGGCGGCGGGTCGGTGATGGTGTGGGGTGGCATGAGCCGTGGTACCCGGACCCCCCTGCTCCCCATTGACGGCATCCTGAACGGGGTCCGGTACTGGGACGAGGTTCTGGCGGCCGTGGCACTGCCTGCGCTTGTGGACCTTGGTCAAGGCGCCATCTTCCAGGACGACAATGCACCTGCGCATCGAGCACGCCTTGTGACCGACTTCCTGGAGCAGCATGAAGTCGTCCGTATGGCCTGGCCAGCGTGCTCACCTGATCTGAACCCAATTGAACACCTCTGGGATGTGCTCGGGAGGCGCATCAGGGACAACCACCCCCCACCAGGCACCCTGGCCAGGCTGGTCGACATCCTGCAGATCGAGTGGGCGGCCATCCCTCAGGACACACTCCGTACCCTTGTGGGGTCGATGCATCGGCGCTGTGAAGCATGCATCCAGGCTCGGGCGGACACACGCGATATTGAAAACAGATTGGCCAAATCTGACACTTTCTGTTTTTTGAAAAGGGGGGGATGTTCCTTTAAATGCATGTGCTGTTCACTAATGGGTCATTGTGCTAATTTCTTTTTCCAAAACAGGTGTGGAAATGATGAAATAAAACATAGAATCAATTTTAAATATTGTCAATTATTTCAACTTAAAATTAGAGAGGAAGGAAGAAGTGGCCCTTAAATTATGATTAGGAGTATATATATATATACTACACGTCATTATTGAAGGGCCAGGAACGTTTTTGAGTCAATTTTTGAAAGGAGAAATAACCTATTTTCTCTTAGTCTTTTCTCCAATTCGTTGCCGTAACTGAATGGATAAGAGCTCAGACAACATTGCAGTTTCCTTTTGGCACGTGTTTGGGGATTTGCCGATTTGCAATGGGCGGCCCAAGGAAGACAATTTCCACACGAAATTGTCGAATCTTCAGCAGGGTCTCTCTGACGACGCAGGCAAGGTAGCGACAAAATTCGCTTTGCACGTTCAAGGCAAGCCCTTTTTGAACACTACTCCAGCCAAAGTTGCCCGCAGACGAGGATAAAAAGGACCCGTTCTTGGTTCGTTTTAACCATGCTTGCAAGACGACGGATGACGGATGAGCAGCGGGGGAGAGCCCTCGCTCTGCTTGATGAAGGCCTAGCGCAGCGGGAAGTTGCTAGACGACTTGAAGTGTCGCATTCCACAATCCAGAGACTGCTGGAGCGCTTCAATGAGACTGGAGCAGTCCAGGAAAGGCGTCACACGGGTCGACCCAGAGTAACGACAAGACAGCAAGACCGCTACCTTGCCCTCTCCGTCCTGAGGGAAAGGGCATCCACTGCGGTGACCTTGAGGGGTCAGCTGAGGGACGCAACAGGTGCTAACATCAGCTGCAGCACGGTGAGAAGACGGCTACATGAGGCAAACTTGAGGTCACGGAGACCGGCCGTCCGACCCGTGCTGTCACCGGTCAACAGAGTGCGCCGCATGACCTGGGCCAGGGAGCACGTGACCTGGACAAGGCAACAGTGGGCCCGGGTCTTGTTTTCGGATGAGTCCAGGTTCACCCTGACCTTTAACGATGGCCGGGCTCGGGTGTGGCGACGTCAAGGGGAGAGGTTCGCTGACGCCACTGTCCAAGAGCATAACCGGTACGGCGGCGGGTCGGTGATGGTGTGGGGTGGCATGAGCCGTGGTACCCGGACCCCCCTGCTCCCCATTGACGGCATCCTGAACGGGGTCCGGTACCGGGACGAGGTTCTGGCAGCCGTGGCACTGCCTGCGCTTGTGGACCTTGGTCAAGGCGCCATCTTCCAGGACGACAATGCACCTGCGCATCGAGCACGCCTTGTGACCGACTTCCTGGAGCAGCATGAAGTCGTCCGTATGGCCTGGCCAGCGTGCTCACCTGACCTGAACCCAATTGAACACCTCTGGGATGTGCTCGGGAGGCGCATCAGGGACAACCACCCCCCACCGGGCACCCTGGCCAGGCTGGTCGACATCCTGCAGATCGAGTGGGCGGCCATCCCTCAGGACACACTCCGTACCCTTGTGGGGTCGATGCATCGGCGCTGTGAAGCATGCATCCAGGCTCGGGGCGGACACACGCGATATTGAAAACAGATTGGCCAAATCTGACACTTTGTTTTTTGAAAAGGGGGGGATGTTCCTTTAAATGCATGTGCTGTTCACTAATGGGTCATTGTGCTAATTTCTTTTTCCAAAACAGGTGTGGAAATGATGAAATAAAACATAGAATCAATTCTAAACATTGTCAATTATTTCAACTTAAAATTAGAGAGGAAGGAAGAAGTGGCCCTTAAATTATGATTAGGAGTGTATATATATATATATATATATATATATATATATATATATATATATATATATATATATATATATATATATATATATATATGTGTGTGTGTGTGTGTGTATGTGACCTCCCACCACGAAATCGGTCTTAACTCGCAGTCAGTCGAACAGCATTGGAGCTGAAAAGGTGACTGAGGGTCTATCTGGGTTGTTTTGACTTTTTCTCAAAATTGATTTCTGTACACTATAATCTATCCTCCACAGAAATTTTTTTCTTGAAAAAAATATTAATCAATTTAAAATGGTAATTTAATGCACTGATCGCAGCAGAAAAACGCAATTTCCTACCAAAAGTACCTATTTTTGTCTCTTATTGTGAACCGTAACCTATGCAATGCCCGCACATGTAACATACTGACCGACAGCTCTTTGGTGCACCTTTCAGATAATGGCAGCGAAAATTAGAAACAAACTGGGTCAAAGCCACCAAAAAAAGAAATTTAAGGAAAATGTGTAGGAGAGCACACAAAAACTTTAGAGGTAGTTTTCTCAAAATGGCCGTCATACAACTTAATCACTTTAAACATACATAACTTCTACATTTTTTTGAGTACAAGCTTTATTCAAGTACCAAAATAATCAGCAGAATGTACACTTTCCAGTGATATGTATATCTCAAAATGCGAGTTAAGACTGATTTCGTGTGTGTGTGTGTGGGTATATGTATGTACTATGTTATACTACGCATGCATACATAGATAAATAGATACATAGACAAGCAGACAGACAGGTAGAAAGATAGATAAATAGATAGGTAGACAGACAAACAGATAGATAGACAGATACATACGGACGTACATACATACATACGGACATACATACATACGTACATACGTACATACATACATACATTCGTGTGTATGTGTGCGTGCGTGCATGTGTGTGTCTGTACCTGTCATGATCGTCGCTCAGCTGCTGGTGCTCTCTGTAACGTCTACCACATCGACACAGCTTGTTCATTACATTCTGCACACTGTAACGAACAAGAATGACAGTATGAATAAGATGATCGTGCCATTCTAAAACTTATCTTTTTACTAAACACCACATATCATATGGGCACAGCCTAATATTAATAGTATACAGTCACGCCATTCTAAAACTGCCTCTCTCCTTACAAAACAATATACACTATATGGTCACGCATTCTTAAACTCTCTCTTGTTACTAAACAACTCATACTGTATGGTCATGCCTATATATAGTAGATGGACACGCCTAATGTATACTACATGGACAAGCCTAATATATACCATAAGGTCACGGCCTAATATATACTGTATGGACATGGCTTATTCATGTATACACTAGATAGACACGCCTAATACATACCATATCGTCACGCCATTCTAAAACTCTCTTGTTACTAAACAATATATACTATATGGACATGCCTAATATATGGACACGCCAAATGTATATTATATGGACACACCTAACATATACTCCTAATCATAATTTAAGGGCCACTTCTTCCTTCCTCTCTAATTTTAAGTTGAAATAATTGACAATGTTTAGAATTGATTCTATGTTTTATTTCATCATTTCCACACCTGTTTTGGAAAAAGAAATTAGCACAATGACCCATTAGTGAACAGCACATGCATTTAAAGGAACATCCCCCCCTTTTCAAAAACAGAAAGTGTCAGATTTGGCCAATCTGTTTTCAATATCGCGTGTGTCCGCCCCGAGCCTGGATGCATGCTTCACAGCGCCGATGCATCGACCCCACAAAGGTACGGAGTGTGTCCTGAGGGATGGCCGCCCACTCGATCTGCAGGATGTCGACCAGCCTGGCCAGGGTGCCCGGTGGGGGGTGGTTGTCCCTGATGCGCCTCCCGAGCACATCCCAGAGGTGTTCAATTGGGTTCAGGTCAGGTGAGCACGCTGGCCAGGCCATACGGACGACTTCATGCTGCTCCAGGAAGTCGGTCACAAGGCGTGCTCGATGCGCAGGTGCATTGTCGTCCTGGAAGATGGCGCCTTGACCAAGGTCCACAAGCGCAGGCAGTGCCACGGCCGCCAGAACCTCGTCCCGGTACAGGACCCCGTTCAGGATGCCGTCAATGGGGAGCAGGGGGGTCCGGGTACCACGGCTCATGCCACCCCACACCATCACCGACCCGCCGCCGTACCGGTTATGCTCTTGGACAGTGGCGTCAGCGAACCTCTCCCCTTGACGTCGCCACACCCGAGCCCGGCCATCGTTAAAGGTCAGGGTGAACCTGGACTCATCCGAAAACAAGACCCGGGCCCACTGTTGCCTTGTCCAGGTCACGTGCTCCCTGGCCCAGGTCATGCGGCGCACTCTGTTGACCGGTGACAGCACGGGTCGGACGGCCGGTCTCCGTGACCTCAAGTTTGCCTCATGTAGCCGTCTTCTCACCGTGCTGCAGCTGATGTTAGCACCTGTTGCGTCCCTCAGCTGACCCCTCAAGGTCACCGCAGTGGATGCCCTTTCCCTCAGGACGGAGAGGGCAAAGGTAGCGGTCTTGCTGTCTTGTCGTTACTCTGGGTCGACCCGTGTGACGCCTTTCCTGGACTGCTCCAGTCTCATTGAAGCGCTCCAGCAGTCTCTGGATTGTGGAATGCGACACTTCAAGTCGTCTAGCAACTTCCCGCTGCGCTAGGCCTTCATCAAGCAGAGCGAGGGCTCTCCCCCGCTGCTCATCCGTCATCCGTCGTCTTGCAAGCATGGTTAAAACGAACCAAGAACGGGTCCTTTTTATCCTCGTCTGCGGGCAACTTTGGCTGGAGTAGTGTTCAAAAAGGGCTTGCCTTGCACGTGCAAAGCGAATTTTGTCGCTACCTTGCCTGCGTCGTCAGAGAGACCGTGCTGAAGATTCGACAATTTCGTGTGGAAATTGTCTTCCTTGGGCCGCCCATTGCAAATCGGCAAATCCCCAAACACGTGCCAAAAGGAAACTGCAATGTTGTCTGAGCTCTTATCCATTCAGTTACGGCAACGAATTGGAGAAAAGAGTAAGAGAAAATAGGTTATTTCTCCTTTCAAAAATTGACTCAAAAACGTTCCTGGCCCTTCAATAATGACGTGTAGTATATACTATATGGACATGCCTAATGTATACTATATGGACACGCCTAATGTATACTATATGGACACGAGTAATATATACTGTATGGACACGACTAATACATACTGTATGGACACGACTAATATATCCTCTATGGACACGACTAATATATACTGTATGGACACGACTAATATATACTATATGGACACGCCTAATGTATACTATATGGACATGCCTAATATATACTGTATGGACACACCTAATATATACTATATGGACACGCCTAATGTATACTATATGGACATGCCTAATATATACTGTATGGACATGCCTAATATATAGGCCTACTATATGGACATGCCTAATATATGCTATATGGACACGCCTAATATATACTACATGGACACGTCTAATATATACTATATGGACATGCCTAATGTATACTATATGGACATGCCTAATATATATTATATGGACACACCTAATATATACTATATGGACACACCTAATATATTCTATATGGACACACCTAATATATACTATACGGACACACCTAATATATACTGCATGGAAATGCCTAATATATACTATATGGACATGCCTAATATATACTATATGGACACACCTAATACATACTATATGGACACACCTAATATATACTATATGGACACACCTAATATATACTAAATGGACACACCTAATATATACTGTATGGACGCCTAATATATACTATATGGACACGAGTAATATATACTATATGGACATGCCTAATATATACTATATGGACACGACTAATATATACTGTATGGACATGCCTAATATATATACTCCTAATCATAATTTAAGGGCCACTTCTTCCTTCCTCTCTAATTTTAAGTTGAAATAATTGACAATGTTTAGAATTGATTCTATGTTTTATTTCATCATTTCCACACCTGTTTTGGAAAAAGAAATTAGCACAATGACCCATTAGTGAACAGCACATGCATTTAAAGGAACATCCCCCCCTTTTCAAAAACAGAAAGTGTCAGATTTGGCCAATCTGTTTTCAATATCGCGTGTGTCCGCCCCGAGCCTGGATGCATGCTTCACAGCGCCGATGCATCGACCCCACAAAGGTACGGAGTGTGTCCTGAGGGATGGCCGCCCACTCGATCTGCAGGATGTCGACCAGCCTGGCCAGGGTGCCCGGTGGGGGGTGGTTGTCCCTGATGCGCCTCCCGAGCACATCCCAGAGGTGTTCAATTGGGTTCAGGTCAGGTGAGCACGCTGGCCAGGCCATACGGACGACTTCATGCTGCTCCAGGAAGTCGGTCACAAGGCGTGCTCGATGCGCAGGTGCATTGTCGTCCTGGAAGATGGCGCCTTGACCAAGGTCCACAAGCGCAGGCAGTGCCACGGCCGCCAGAACCTCGTCCCGGTACAGGACCCCGTTCAGGATGCCGTCAATGGGGAGCAGGGGGGTCCGGGTACCACGGCTCATGCCACCCCACACCATCACCGACCCGCCGCCGTACCGGTTATGCTCTTGGACAGTGGCGTCAGCGAACCTCTCCCCTTGACGTCGCCACACCCGAGCCCGGCCATCGTTAAAGGTCAGGGTGAACCTGGACTCATCCGAAAACAAGACCCGGGCCCACTGTTGCCTTGTCCAGGTCACGTGCTCCCTGGCCCAGGTCATGCGGCGCACTCTGTTGACCGGTGACAGCACGGGTCGGACGGCCGGTCTCCGTGACCTCAAGTTTGCCTCATGTAGCCGTCTTCTCACCGTGCTGCAGCTGATGTTAGCACCTGTTGCGTCCCTCAGCTGACCCCTCAAGGTCACCGCAGTGGATGCCCTTTCCCTCAGGACGGAGAGGGCAAAGGTAGCGGTCTTGCTGTCTTGTCGTTACTCTGGGTCGACCCGTGTGACGCCTTTCCTGGACTGCTCCAGTCTCATTGAAGCGCTCCAGCAGTCTCTGGATTGTGGAATGCGACACTTCAAGTCGTCTAGCAACTTCCCGCTGCGCTAGGCCTTCATCAAGCAGAGCGAGGGCTCTCCCCCGCTGCTCATCCGTCATCCGTCGTCTTGCAAGCATGGTTAAAACGAACCAAGAACGGGTCCTTTTTATCCTCGTCTGCGGGCAACTTTGGCTGGAGTAGTGTTCAAAAAGGGCTTGCCTTGCACGTGCAAAGCGAATTTTGTCGCTACCTTGCCTGCGTCGTCAGAGAGACCGTGCTGAAGATTCGACAATTTCGTGTGGAAATTGTCTTCCTTGGGCCGCCCATTGCAAATCGGCAAATCCCCAAACACGTGCCAAAAGGAAACTGCAATGTTGTCTGAGCTCTTATCCATTCAGTTACGGCAACGAATTGGAGAAAAGAGTAAGAGAAAATAGGTTATTTCTCATTTCAAAAATTGACTCAAAAACGTTCCTGGCCCTTCAATAATGACGTGTAGTATACTATATGGACACACCTAACATATACTATATGGACACGCCTAATACATAATATATGGACACACCTAATAAATACTATATGGACACACCTAATATATACTATATGGACATGCCTAATATATACTATATCGACACGACTAATATATACTGTATGGACATGACTACTATATACTGTATGGACACACCTAATATGTACTATATGGACATGCCTAATATATACTATATGGACACACCTAATATATACTAAATGGACACACCTAATATATACTGTATGGACGCCTAATATATACTATATGGACACGACTAATATATACTATATGGACATGCCTAATATATACTATATGGACACGACTAATATATACTGTATGGACATGCCTAATATATACTATATGGACACACCTAACATATACTATATGGACACGCCTAATATATAATATATGGACACACCTAATATATACTATATGGACACACCTAATATATACTACACGTCATTATTGAAGGGCCAGGAACGTTTTTGAGTCAATTTTTGAAAGGAGAAATAAACTATTTTCTCTTACTCTTTTCTCCAATTCGTTGCCGTAACTGAATGGATAAGAGCTCAGACAACATTGCAGTTTCCTTTTGGCACGTGTTTGGGGATTTGCCGATTTGCAATGGGCGGCCCAAGGAAGACAATTTCCACACGAAATTGTCGAATCTTCAGCAGGGTCTCTCTGACGACGCAGGCAAGGTAGCGACAAAATTCGCTTTGCACGTGCAAGGCAAGCCCTTTTTGAACACTACTCCATCCAAAGTTGCCCGCAGACGAGGATAAAAAGGACCCGTTCTTGGTTCGTTTTAACCATGCTTGCAAGACGACGGATGACGGATGAGCAGCGGGGGAGAGCCCTCGCTCTGCTTGCTGAAGGCCTAGCGCAGCGGGAAGTTGCTAGACGACTTGAAGTGTCGCATTCCACAATCCAGAGACTGCTGGAGCGCTTCAATGAGACTGGAGCAGTCCAGGAAAGGCGTCACACGGGTCGACCCAGAGTAACGACAAGACAGCAAGACCGCTACCTTGCCCTCTCCGTCCTGAGGGAAAGGGCATCCACTGCGGTGACCTTGAGGGGTCAGCTGAGGGACGCAACAGGTGCTAACATCAGCTGCAGCACGGTGAGAAGACGGCTACATGAGGCAAACTTGAGGTCACGGAGACCGGCCGTCCGACCCGTGCTGTCACCGGTCAACAGAGTGCGCCGCATGACCTGGGCCAGGGAGCACGTGACCTGGACAAGGCAACAGTGGGCCCGGGTCTTGTTTTCGGATGAGTCCAGGTTCACCCTGACCTTTAACGATGGCCGGGCTCGGGTGTGGTGACGTCAAGGGGAGAGGTTCGCTGACGCCACTGTCCAAGAGCATAACCGGTACGGCGGCGGGTCGTTGATGGTGTGGGGTGGCATGAGCCGTGGTAGCCGGACCCCCCTGCTCCCCATTGACGGCATCCTGAACGGGGTCCGGTACCGGGACGAGGTTCTGGCGGCCGTGGCACTGCCTGCGCTTGTGGACCTTGGTCAAGGCGCCATCTTCCAGGACGACAATGCACCTGCGCATCGAGCACGCCTTGTGACCGACTTCCTGGAGCAGCATGAAGTCGTCCGTATGGCCTGGCCAGCGTGCTCACCTGACCTGAACCCAATTGAACACCTCTGGGATGTGCTCGGGAGGCGCATCAGGGACAACCACCCCCCACCGGGCACCCTGGCCAGGCTGGTCGACATCCTGCAGATCGAGTGGGCGGCCATCCCTCAGGACACACTCCGTACCCTTGTGGGGTCGATGCATCGGCGCTGTGAAGCATGCATCCAGGCTCGGGGCGGACACACGCGATATTGAAAACAGATTGGCCAAATCTGACACTTTCTGTTTTTTGAAAAGGGGGGGATGTTCCTTTAAATGCATGTGCTGTTCACTAATGGGTCATTGTGCTAATTTCTTTTTCCAAAACAGGTGTGGAAATGATGAAATAAAACATAGAATCAATTCTAAACATTGTCAATTATTTCAACTTAAAATTAGAGAGGAAGGAAGAAGTGGCCCTTAAATTATGATTAGGAGTATATACTATATGGACATGCCTAATATATACTATATGGACACGACTAATATATACTGTATGGACACGACTACTATATACTGTATGGACACACCTAATATATACTATATGGACATGCCTAATATATGCTATATGGACACACCTAATATATACTAGTACTATATGGACATACCTAATATATACTGTATGGACACGCCTACTATATACTATATGGACATCCCTAATATATACTGTATGGACACGCCTACTATATACTATATGGACATCCCTAATGTACACTATATGGACATGCCTAATATATACTATATGGACATGCCTAATGTATACTATATGGACACGCCTACTATATACTATATGGACACACCTAATGTACACTATATGGACACGCATAATATATACTATATGGACATGCCTAATATATACTATATGGACACACCTAAGACATACTGTATGGACACGCCTACTATATACTATATGGACACGCCTAATGTACACTATATGGACACGCCTAATATATACTATATGAACATGCCTAATATATACTATATGGACATGCCTAATATATACTATATGGACACACCTAATATATACTGTATGGACACGCCTACTATATACTATATGGACACACCTAATGTACACTATATGGACATGCCTAATATGTACTATATGGACACATCTAATATATACTATATGGACACACCTAATATATACTATATGGACACACCTAATAAATACTATATGGATACACCTAATATATACTATATGGACACACCTAATGTACACTATATGGACATGCCTAATATATACTATATGGACATGCCTAATATATACTATATGGACACACCTAATATATACTATATGGACACGCCTAATGTATACTATATGGACTCACCTAATGTATACTATATGGACACATCTAATATATACTATATGGACACACCTAATGTATACTATATGGACACACCTAATATATACTATATGGACATGCCTAATATATACTATATCGACACACCTAATATATACTATATGGACACACCTAATATACACGAACCTATACATGCTAGCCTCACTCCGAGTGGTTACAGGCTTTGCTTCTTTCCATCGCTCATCCCGAGGTGGCGGTATCGCCATCCTCTACAACGACTCACTCCATTCCCGCCTATCTTTCTCGCAGTCTCTGCCTTTCTCCCATCCTTCTTTCGAGCACGTTGAAGTATCCTTCCAATCCACCCCTCACCCCATCACCTTCTCCTGTGTCTATCGACCCCCACCTAGCTCTGCCAACAAACTCACCACATCCACGTTTCTCTCTGACTTTGACCAATTGCTTGACCACTACTGCCTCTTACCTGGAAATCTCATCATTCTAGGTGACATCAATGTCCACTATGACAACACTCACCGTTATGACACAAGACATATCATCAACTCTCTGTCCAATCACAATATGACTCAACACATTTTTGAACCAACCCATCAAAAAGGTCACATTCTTGACTGGATCATTTCTCGTGATCACCACAATTCCGCTACTGACAACTGCTTAGTTCTTTCTACCCGTCTAACTTCAGCCCTTCCATCTGACCACTCTGCAATTCTCTGTTCTCTCGACATTTCTCCTCCTTCCCGTACCATGCGCACAGTGACTCGACGCAATCTCAAATCTATCGACCTCTCCACATTTTCATCTGATGCCTCCCGTCTCCTTTCTGAAAAGTCACATAATCTTGCCGATGAATTCTATACTACTCTCCACCATCTTCTGGACACTCATGCTCCAGCCACAACCCGTCTTTTACCCGACCGCCCCCCTACCCCCTGGCTCACTCATGAGATTGCCTGTGCAAAACGTGCCCGCCGCAGAGCAGAGCGCCGTTGGCGCAAATCCAAACTCACTGTACACATGCAACTTTTCCAAGCCTCTAAAACAAAAGTATCCACCCTCATTGCATCAGCAAAAACAAGCTATTTCCAAACCAAAATCCTGAATGCCTCTTCTTCAAAAGAACTCTTTACAACCATGAATCATCTCCTTGGCACACGAAAAGATTTACCTCTCCCAACAAAATATACAAATGAAGAACTCCCATCTGTATTCTCCAAGTATTTCACCACCAAAATACAAACTCTTCGTGACAGGCTTGACAGGACACCCTGTCAACCATGCCCACCTGACCCTTCCTTCTCTGGCACACCTCTTACTACTTTTACCCCAGTCTCACAAGAAGAAATTTTCAACACAATCAGATCCATGTCGTTCAAAACCTGCGAACTGGATCCTCTTCCAGGTTCTCTCTACTCCGACTGTCTCCCTACTCTCCTCCCATTCATCACTGACATCATCAACACTTCTCTTCAAACTGGAACTGTCCCAGATTCTTTCAAGTCTGCTATTGTTCACCCTCTCCTCAAGAAACACAATTTAGACCCAAATGAACTGAAAAATTACCGGCCTATCTCTAATCTCTCTTTCTTGTCAAAACTCCTTGAAAAAGTCGTCCTCAACCAGCTGAACTCTCACCTGTCTGCCAACAATCTCCTCAATCCTTTCCAGTCAGCCTACCGCCAGTGCCATAGCACTGAAACTGCCCTACTACACATTCTCAACAATCTCCTCCTTGCAACTGATACTGGCAAAGTCTCTCTCCTCACAATCCTTGATCTGTCTGCAGCCTTCGATACCATTGACCATGGTATTCTCCTTTCTAGACTTCATCATACTTTTGGCATCTCTGACATTGCTCTCTCCTTTTTCACTTCGTATTTATCAAACAGAAAACAAACTGTTCTCATCAATGGCACTTACTCTCAACCTGCATACCTGACCTGTGGTGTTCCACAAGGATCTGTCCTTGGCCCTGTTATTTTCACTCTTTACACCTCCCCCCCTGTCCACCATCATCAACTCCCACTCTATAAAACACCACTTCTATGCTGATGACACCCAACTTCAAGACAGTGACTCACCTGATAATATACAGCGCCTGTTGACTCGCACCACTGAGTATTACTCGGACATTAAGAACTGGATGACGTTCAACAAACTTCAGCTTAATGACGACAAGACAGAAGCTATCCTCATTGGCACCCGTCAGAAACTTTCTCAGCTGTCTCCTCTTTCTCTCCCATTATGTAACACATCAGTCCCAATTTCTGATTCAGCTAAAAACCTTGGTGTCTGCATTGACTCTACCCTCTCCATGAACAACTTTGTTTCTCAAACTGCCAGATCTTGCTACTATCATCTCCATCGTATAAGGCTGATCAGGAAGTATCTCTCTGTCGAAACAACTGCAAAACTCGTTCTCTCCTTCATAATGTCTCGTATTGACTATTGCAATTCACTCCTGTCTGGTCTTCCTGCCTCCACCATTCACATCCTACAGCGCATTCAAAACAATGCTGTATGCCTTGTACTCAAAAAGAAAAAAGCTGACCACATATCTCCTCTCCTGGCACAACTTCACTGGCTCCCTGTATCAAAGCGCATACAGTACAAACTAGACACCATGTGCTACAAAAGCCTCAATAACGCAGCCCCCGATTACCTGTCAAGCCTACTTGAGATCTATCTTCCCTCACGTACCCTCCGCTCTGCCTCCGATCCTCTGACTTTTCGCTTTCCACGCACCAAGCTCAATACCTATGGTCCACGAGCCTTCTCTGTTTCTGGTCCACTCTCCTGGAACAAACTTCCTCTCTCAGTCCGTCAGCAACCTACTTTTGTCTCCTTCAAGTCCGCTCTCAAAACTCACCTTTTCTCCTCCGCATAAAATCCTAACCTCATTCAACCCCCCCCCCCCCCCTCTGCAGCCTGTCTCCGCTCGGAGGGGAATCACATGGTTATAATATATAATTGTATATGCTATGCTCTCTATAATTTTCCATTGCTTTTATTCTTGCTTTTATTGCTTTTATTCTTTCTACCCATTTATAGCCATGCGTGTGTGTGTGTGTGTGTGTGTGTGTGTGTGTATGCGTGCGTGCGTGCGTGCGTGCGTGCGTGCGTGCGTGCGTGTGTGTCTGCTTCAGCGCTTAGATTTGATTTTATCAAGATTTTGCGCTATATAAATATTGTAATTATTATTATTATATACTATATGGACACGCCTAATGTATACTATATAGACACACCTAATGTATACTATATGGACATGCCTAATATATACTATATGGACACACCTAATGTATACTATATGGACACACCTAATATATACTATATGGACACACCTAATATATACTATATGGACACACCTAATATATACTGTATGGACATGCCTAATATATACTATATGGACATGCCTAATATATACTATATGGACACACCTAATAGATACTATATGGACACACCTAATATATACTATATGGACACACCTAATATATACTGTATGGACATGCCTAATATATACTATATGGACACACCTAATATATACTATATGGACACACCTAATATATACTATATGGACACACCTAATATATACTAAGCTTATATGGACACACCTAATATATACTGTATGGACACGCCTAATATATACTGTATGGACATGCCTAATATACACTATATGGACACGACTAATATATACTGTATGGACACACCTAATATATACTGTATGGACACGCCTAATATACACTATATGGACACACCTAATATATACTATATGGACACGACTAATATATACTGTATGGACATGCCTAATATACACTATATGGACACACCTAACATATACTATATGGACACGCCTAATATACATTATAATATATGGACACACCTAATATATACTATATGGACACACATAATATATACTATATGGACATGCCTAATATATACTATATGGACACGACTAATATATACTGTATGGACACACCTAATATATTCTATATGGATATGCCTAATATATACTATATGGACACACCTAATATATACTAGTACTATATGGACACACCTAATATATACTGTATGGACACGACTACTATATACTATATGGACATCCCTAATGTACACTATATGGACATGCCTAATATATACTATATGGACACGCCTAATGTATACTATATGGACACGCCTACTATATACTATATGGACACACCTAATGTACACTATATGGACACGCCTAATATATACTATATGGATATGCCTAATATATACTATATGGACACACCTAATACATACTGTATGGACACGCCTACTATATACTATATGGACACACCTAATGTACACTATATGGACACGGTACTATATGGAATGCCTAATGTATACTATATGGACACACCTAATACATACTATATGGATATGCCTAATGTATACTATATGGACACACCTAATATATACTCTATGGACATGCCTAATATATACTATATGGACACACCTAATATATACTATATGGACACACCTAATATATACTATATGGACACGCCTAATGTATACTATATAGACACACCTAATGTATACTATATGGACACGCTTAATGTATACTATATGGACATGCCAAATATATACTGTATGGACACGCCTAATATATACTGTATGGACACGCCTAATATACACTGTATGGACATGACTAATATATACTATATGGACATGCCTAATATATACTATATGGACACGTCTAATATACACTATATGGACATGCTTAATATATACTATATGGACATGCCTAATGTATGCTATATGGACATGCCTAATATATACTATATGGACACACCTAATATACACTATATGGACACACCTAATATTATACTATATGGACACACCTAATATATACTATATGGACACACCTAATATATACTATATGGACACTTCTAATATATACTATATGGACATGCCTAATATATACTATATGGACACGACTAATATATACTGTATGGACATGCCTAATATATACTATATGGACATGCCTAATATATGCTATATGGACACAGCTAATATATACTATATGGACACACCTAATATGTACTATATGGATATGCCTAATATATACTACATGGACGCGATTAATATATACTGTATGGACACGACTAATATATACTGTATGGACACACCTATTATACACTATATGGACACACCTAATATATACTGTATGGGCACTCCTAATATATACTATATGGACACACCTAATATATACTGTATGGACATGCCTAATATATACTATATGGACATGCCTAATATATACTATATGGACACACCTAATAGATACTATATGGACACACCTAATATATACTATATGGACACACCTAATATATACTGTATGGACATGCCTAATATATACTATATGGACACACCTAATATATACTATATGGACACACCTAATATATACTATATGGACACACCTAATATATACTAAGCTTATATGGACACACCTAATATATACTGTATGGACACGCCTAATATATACTGTATGGACATGCCTAATATACACTATATGGACACGACTAATATATACTGTATGGACACACCTAATATATACTGTATGGACACGCCTAATATACACTATATGGACACACCTAATATATACTATATGGACACGACTAATATATACTGTATGGACATGCCTAATATACACTATATGGACACACCTAACATATACTATATGGACACGCCTAATATACATTATAATATATGGACACACCTAATATATACTATATGGACACACATAATATATACTATATGGACATGCCTAATATTATACTATATGGACACGACTAATATATACATGTATGGACACACCTAATATATTCTATATGGATATGCCTAATATATACTATATGGACACACCTAATATATACTAGTACTATATGGACACACCTAATATATACTGTATGGACACGACTACTATATACTATATGGACATCCCTAATGTACACTATATGGACATGCCTAATATATATACTATATGGACACGCCTAATGTATACTATATGGACACGCCTAATATATACTATATGGACAACACCTAATGTACACTATATGGACACGCCTAATATATACTATATGGATATGCCTAATATATACTATATGGACACATCCTAATACATACTGTATGGACACGCCTACTATATACTAATATGGACACACCTAATGTACACTATATGGACACGGTACTATATGGAATGCCTAATGTATACTATATGGACACACCTAATACATACTATATGGATATGCCTAATGTATACTATATGGACCACCTAATATATACTCTATGGACATGCCTAATATATACTATATGGACACACCTAATATATACTATATGGACACACCTAATATATACTATATGGACACGCCTAATGTATACTATATAGACACACCTAATGTATACTATATGGACACGCTTAATGTATACTATATGGACATGCCAAATATATACTGTATGGACACGCCTAATATATACTGTATGGACACGCCTAATATACACTGTATGGACATGACTAATTATATACTATATGGACATGCCTAATATATACTATATGGACACGTCTAATATACACTATATGGACATGCTTAATATATATACTATATGGACATGCCTAATGTATGCTATATGGACATGCCTAATATATACTATATGGACACACCTAATATACACTATATGGACACACCTAATATATACTATATGGACACACCTAATATATACTATATGGACACACCTAATATATACTATATGGACACTTCTAATATATACTATATGGACATGCCTAATATATACTATATGGACACGACTAATATATACTGTATGGACATGCCTAATATATACTATATGGACATGCCTAATATATGCTATATGGACACAGCTAATATATACTATATGGACACACCTAATATGTACTATATGGATATGCCTAATATATACTACATGGACGCGATTAATATATACTGTATGGACACGACTAATATATACTGTATGGACACACCTATTATACACTATATGGACACACCTAATATATACTGTATGGGCACTCCTAATATATACTATATGGACACGCCTAATATATACTGTATGGACACACCTAATATATACTATGCGAACACGCCTAACATATACTGTATTGACATGCCTAATATATACTGTATGGACACGCCTAATATATACTGTATGGACACACCTATATATATACTGTATTGACACACCTAATATATACTGTATCGACACACCTAATATATAGGCCTACTATATGGACACACCTAATATACACTGTATGGACATACCTAATATATACTGTATGGACACGCCTAAGATGTACTGTATGGACATGCCTAATGTATACTATATGGACACACCTAATATATACTATATTGATACACCTAATATATACTATATGGATAAACCTAATATATACTATAATGTTACACCTAATATATACTATATGGACAAACCTAATATATATACTATATTGATACACCTAATATATACTATATGGATAAACCTAATATATACTATAATGATACACCTAATATATACTATATGGACACACCTAATATATACTATATGGACACACCCCAATATATACTATATGGACATGCTAATGTATACTATATGGACACGCCTAATATATGCTGTATGGACATGCCTAATATATATACTGTATGGACACACCTAATATATACTATACGGACACACCTAACATATGCTATATGGACACGCCTAATATACACTGTATGGACACGCGTAAATATATACTGTATGGACAACCCTAATATATACTGTATGGACACACCTAATATATACTATATTGACACACCTAATATATACTGTATGGACACGCCTAATATATACTGTATGGGCACATGTAATATATATTGTATGGACACGCCTAATATATACTGTATGGACACACCTAATATATACTATATGGACACGCCTAATATATACTGTATGGACACACCTAATATATACTAAATGGACATGCCTAACATATACTGTATGGATATGCCTAATATATACTGTATGGACACGCCTAATATATACTGTATGGACACGCCTAATATATACTATATGGACACTCCTAATAAATACTGTATGGACACGCCTAATATATACTATACGGACACGCCCAATATATACTATATCGACACTCCTAATATATACTATATGGACACTCCTAATATATACTATATGGACATGCCTAACATATGCTGTATGGAACACCGAATTTATACTATATGGATACATCTAATATATACTATAAGAACACACCTAATAATATTGTATGGACACGCCTAATATATACTGTATGGACACACCTAATATATACTATATGGACACGCCTAATATATACTGTATGGACACACCTAATGTATACTATATGGACATGCCTAATATATACTGTATGGACACACCTAATGTATACTATATGGACATGCCTAACATATACTGTATGGACACACATTATATATGCTGTATGGACACGCCTAATATATACTATATAGACATGCCTAACATATACTATATGGACATGCCTAATGTATACTATATGGACACTCCTAATATATACTATATGGACACTCCTAATATATACTATATGGACACACCTGATATATACTATATGGACACTCCTAATATATACTATATGGACACTCCTGATATATACTATATGGACACGACTAATATATACTATATGGACACACCTAATATATACTATATGGACACTCCTAATATATACTATATGGACACTCCTAATATATACTATATGGACACTCCTGATATATACTATATGGACACTCCTAATATATACTATATGGACACACCTAATATATACTATATGGACACTCCTGATATATACTGTATGGACTCTCATAATATGTACTGTATGGACATGCCTAATGTATAGTATATGGACACTCCTAATATATACTGTATGGACATGCCTAATGTATACTATATGGACACACCTAATATATAATATATGGACACACCTAATATATACTATATGTACACACCTAATATATACTATATGGACATGCCTAATGTATACTATATGGACACACCTAATATATACTGTATGGACACACCTAATGTATACTATATGGACATGCCTAATATATACTGTATGGACACGCCTAATATATACTGTATGGACACGCCTAATATATACTGTATTGGCATGCCTAATGTATACTATATGGACATGCCTAACATATACTATATGGACATGCCTAATGTATACTATATGGACATGCCTAATGTATACTATATAGACATGCCTTATGTATACTATATGGACATGCCTAATGTATACTTTATGGACATGCCTAATGTATACTATATAGACATGCCTAATATATACTATATAGACACGCGTAATGTATACTATATGGACATGCCTAATGTATACTATATGGACATGCCTAATGTATACTATATAGACATGCCTAATATATACTATATAGACACGCCTAATGTATACTATATGGACATGCGTAATATATACTATATAGACACGCCTAATATATACTATATAGACACGCCTAATATATACTACATGGACACACCTGATATATACTATATGGTCACGCCATTCTTAAACTGTCTCTTGTTATTAAACAGTGTATTCTATATGGACACTCCTAATATGTACATTTCGGTATCAATCAGAATATGGTTCACCAATGACATAAGAGATGGAAAACTATTGTTGTGAACAATAGCACAAACAATAATCTTTGTTTAAATGTGGACGAAAATGCAAACAACATTACTTAGCAGGTTTGTTGCCGTCAAATCTTTGGTCCACTCATAATTAATACATGTATAGGTTCTGTTCCCAAACCTGCCAGATACATTATACATTTGCTAAAAGAAGATGTGCTTTACTTTTATCTGGACAGAAAACAAGACGGAACTAACAGGAAAATAATGGTGAAAGGTATAATGACTTAACAAGATTAAAAAATAAGTAGATAAGTAGCCTCGACACTTTCTTGACTAGGGAACGCGAAAAGTACCATCTATAGGTGGGGAAATATGGTATGTACAGATTATCCATTGACTGAAAAGCTTGAGTAAGAATAAATGCTGCTATGGATTAGGAAATAAAAATATGTTCTGGTCATAGGTGTTCCATACAATTAAGATTTTCTATTACAAAATAAAGCTCAGCACTAAAGATGAAATTTTTGCAGAACCACTCTGTTTTAGGGAACGAATACAGATTGGGAAAATATAAAATAAGATATAGACAATCATAGACAATGGATAACCAAAGGTCTTTGCAAACTTTTTGCCAAATAATGGTAACTTCCTATCAGATGAAGAATAAAACGAAAGCATAGCATACGTATGGAATTTATTTTATATATACTGTTGTAAGCCTGCAGTTAAATATTTAGCATATTATAGCAATGTTACTTTACATGATAATAAAACAATGGATATAAATATTGCCTAACAAATACTGCTCTCTGTTTCCGAACGGTACAAACTTGTATTACGATGCACTGATTAAGGATGATATAAACCCATATAATTGGAATTTTTTTCTTCCATATCTCTATATATATATATACAGATGTGTGTGTGTGTGTGTGTGTGTGTGTGTGTGAGTCTGTGTGTGTGTGTGTGTGTGTGTGTGTGTGTGTGTGTGTGTGTGTGTGTGTGTGTGCGTGTGTGTGTGTGTGAGTCTGTGTGTGTGTGTGTGTGTGTGTGTGTGCTGTGTGTGTGGTGTGTGTGTGAGTCTGTGTGTGTGTGTGTGCGCGCGTGTGTGTGTGTGAGTCTGTGTGTGTGTGTGTGTGCGTGTGTGTGTGTGTGTGTGTGTGTGTGGTGTTGTGTGTGTGTGGTGTGTGTGTGTGTGTGTGTATGAGGTATATATACTCACACATTACTGACCACATCGCCACGGGTGTAATCCGCCTCTTCGAAGGGTACAAACTGCACACACTGTCTTTTGCGCACGTATTTCTGAATCCAATGGCGCTGCAAAACATTTCAAAGAACCACGGATACAGGGAAGAACAAGGAAAGGCAGAAGTAGCAGATAAACAACAAGCACAGGGGTAACAACAGTATCATCATCATCAACAACAACAACAACAACAGTTGCGGCAGCAACACCAACACATCCAACGACAAAATAACGTAAAAAAAAAGAAAAACTTAGTCACTTCAGAAACAGTACAGTACCGGTACCACCATAGAACTGTGCTTCACTGGCGTTCACATTAAAATTTCCCCACAAAAGAGGATTTTTTGCCATCCCCACCCCCGCCCCCACCCCTACCCCCCACCTGCTCAACGCCACGTCAGGGAAGATGTCTACTGTTTTCCCCTCCACTCACTTTGCTGGCATCCAGATGGCGGTCTTTGACAAGACGGGACAATGACTTACGAGCAATAACATCCACTAACGTCTTAGTTGCCATCGATATGGCGATCTTTGACAAGACGGAACAATGACTTACGAGCAATAACATCCACTAACGTCTTAGTTGCCATCGATATCGCGATCTTTGACAAGATAGGACAATGACTTAAACAATAACACCCACTTACCTTGTTGGTATCCACATGGCGATCTTTGACAAGATTGGACAATGATATGCAAACAATAACAACCACTTACTTTGCTGGATCCAGATAGCGGTCTTTGACCAGATAGAACAATGACTTAAACAATAACATCCACTTAGGACAATGACTTAAACAATAACACCCACTTACCTTGTTGGTATCCACATGGCGGTCTTTCACAAGACAGGACAATGACTTACGAGCAATAACATCCACTTAGGACAATGACTTAAACAATAACACCCACTTACCTTGTTGGTATCCACATGGCGGTCTTTGACAAGATAGGACAATGACTTATGAGCAATAACATCCACTTAGGACAATGACTTAAACAATAACACCCACTTACTTTGTTGGCATCCAGATGGCGGTCTTTCACAAGACAGGATAATGACTTACGAGCAATAACATCCACTCACGTCTTAGTTGCCATCGATATGGTGGTCTTTGACAAGACGGGTCAATGACTTGCAAGCAATAACAACCACTTACTTTGTTGGCATCTAGATAGTGGTCTTTGACAAGACAAGACAATAAATTACAAGCAATAACAGCCACTTACTTTGTTGCCATCTAGATAGCGGTCTTTGACCAGATAGGACAATGACTTACAAACAATAACAACCACTTACTTTGTTGGCATCTAGATAGTGGTCTTTGACAAGACAAGACAATAAATTACAAGCAATAACAGCCACTTACTTTGTTGGTATCAAAATGGCGATCTGTCACAAGACAGGACGATGACTTACAAACAATAACAACCACTTACTTTGTTGCCATCGAGATGGCGGTCTTTGGCAAGATAGGACAATGACTTACAAACAATAACATCCACTTACTTTGTTGCCATCGAGATGGCGGTCTTTGGCAAGATAGGACAATGACTTACAAACAATAACATCCACTTACTTTGTTGCCATCCAGATGGTGGTCTTTGACCAGACAGGACAATGACTTACAAACAATAACATCCACTTACTTTGTTGCCATCGAGATGGTGGTCTTTGGCAAGATAGAACAATGACTTGCAAGCAATAACATCCACTTACTTTGTTGCCATCGAGATGGTGGTCTTTGACCAGATAGGACAATGACTTACAAACAATAACATTCACTTACTTTGTTGCCATCGAGATGGTGGTCTTTGACCAGACAGGACGATGACTTACAAACAATAACAACCACTTACTTTGTTGCCATCGAGATGGTGGTCTTTGACCAGATAGAACAATGACTTGCAAACAATAACATCCACTTACTTTGTTGGCATCCAGATGGTGGTCTTTGACCAGATAGGACAATGACTTACAAACAATAACATCCACTTACTTTGTTGCCATCGAGATGGCGGTCTTTGACCAGATAGAACAATGACTTACAAACAATAACATCCACTTACTTTATTGCCATCAAAATGGTGGTCTTTGACAAGATAGAACAATGACTTGCAAGCAATAACAACCACTTACTTTGTTGCCATCTAGATAGCGGTCTTTGACAAGACAAGACAATAAATTACAAGCAATAACATCCACTTACTTTGTTGCCATCGAGATGGCGGTCTTTGGCAAGATAGAACAATGACTTGCAAGCAATAACACCCACTTACTTTGCTGGCATCTAGATGGTGGTCTTTGACCAGATAGGACAATGACTTCTCGTCCATCGTCTCCTGTCTCACACACAGGGGCTTGGGACAGAAATGGGCAGTGGACAGGAAGGAAGAGATATGTCTGTTAGACCATATGTTCTGTCCCCTGTCCGGTGGAGGTAGTGGAGATGGTATGTCTTTCCGTGGGTGAGACCCTTACCTGCTAAAGAAGTCATTACAGTCATCTTTATCAATAACAGCGTGTGTACCATTTGGTGTGCCACAAGGCTTAATTGTATATCCAGTTTTAATTTGTACATACATCAATGACCTACCCTTACAATTATATTAAAGATCTTTACTTTATATCAAAGATCATAACCTTGCTGATGACACAACTCTTACCACATAATAGAAAAATAATTTTCTGAAATCCAAGAAACGCCATAGCTGTTTGTAAACCAAGTATCAAAATGGTGTGGTGCAAACCATATGCAGATCAA
>JAPXFY010000026.1:38530891-38543391 GCA_030674185.1 Monoplex corrugatus | reverse complement strand
ATCCAAGTCTTGAAGAGTTCCATAACAGAGAGAAAGCTCTCTACATACACACACGCACACACTCAAACACACACACGCGCGCGCGCGCGCACACACACACACACATAACACAAAACACACACACACACACACACACACATACACTAACACATACACACGAAAACAGCACACAAACACACACACACACACTCATACACACACATACACTAACACATACACACGAACACAACACACAAACACACTCATACACACACATACACAAACACATACACACGAAAACAACACACAAACACACACACACTCATACACACACATACACTAACACATACACACTAACACAATACACAAACACACACACACACAAACACTCACTCACTCACACACACACACACACACACACACACACACACACACACACACACACACACACACACACACACATACACACACTACACAACACAACACAACACACACACAACACAACACAACACAACACAACACAACACAACACAACACATACATACACACTTACCGTATCAAACTGACGAAGCACGAACGTTTCCACACTTGTTGTTAGTTAGCTAGCAGTTCAGACATAGCCGACCGACTGACACAAACTATCACTTTTCAATCTTGACCCTGAGCAACAAGCCAAACGGCCTAATTCAGCCCCAACAGCCAAGATCGTTCTATGCGCGCTGAATGGAGTTGTCTATTCCTTCCCCAAAACATCTGCGCTAGTTCTGATTCCACGGTCTGGTACGTCAATCGTAAAACTTTCAGACCGTGTCTCACACCAAACCGTAAAGACACTTTTTTTCAACTTTGTTTTTTTTTAGGTGGTTTATTCCTCTGAACTGAATTAGATTTCTATTTTCATTCCTGATTCTTAATCTAAAAGTACGCTTTTTAAAACTAGATACACTGCAAAATTGAAAACAGAGACTAAAAACATTGTTAACAACACTCTTAAAGCATGCTTTTAAATTTAGGTATTATGCAAAATTGAAAACAGAGACTAAAACATTATGACAACACTCTTAAAGCATGCTTTTAAATTTAGGTATTATGCAAAATTGAAAACAGAGACTAAAAACATTGTTAACAACACTCTTAAAGCATGCTTTTAAATTTAGGTATTATGCAAAATTGAGAACAGAGACTAAAACATTGTGACAACAATCTTAAAGCATGTTCTTAAATCTAGATACCCTGCAAAATTGAAAACAGAGACGAAAAACATCGTAACAACATTCTTAAAGCATGTTCTTAAATCTAGATAATCTGCAAAATTGAGAACAGAGACTAAAACATTGTAACAACACTCTTAAAGAATCTTAAAGCATGTTCTTAAATCTAGATATTCTGCAAAATTGAAAACAGAGACTAAAAACATTGTTAACAACACTCTTAAAGCATGCTTTTAAATTTAGGTATTATGCAAAATTGAAAACAGAGACTAAAACATTGTAACAACACTCTATTATTCTAAAGCAATGCTCTTATAATCTTAGATAATCTGGACAAAAATTGAAAACAAGAGACTAAAACATTGTAAACAACACTCACTTTATTTAAAGCATGTTCTTAAATCTAGATAATCTGCAAAATTGAAAACAGAGACTAAAACATTGTAACAACACTCTTTTCTTTAATTAATAAGAAAAATAAAACTTTCATTATAAATTCTTAATAGATAATCTGCAAAATTGAAAACAGAGACTAAAACATTGTAACAACACTCTTATTTAAAGCATGTTCTTAAATCTAGATAATCTGCAAAATTGAAAACAGAGACTAAAACATTGTAACATTGTTTTCTAGTACACCTTCGCAGACGTCTGAACACATTCAGCTAGCGCACTGCAATCTGACAAAGTTTGAAGTCAAAATGCGAAACACGAAAAAGTAATTCCCGCACTGTTAACGTTTATCGTTACTGCACGTACACACAGATCAGTCATAACAGGACCCGACCTTAAAAAAAGAAAGAAAATAATTAAAAAAATAAAGCAAGTTATGAGCCACCTCTACCCTCACTTTGTACTTTTCACTCCGTCTCCCCCTCCCCCCTGCCCATCACCCCTACCCCAACTTTCCCTCTTCCTCTCCCTCTGTTCAGTATCGTCGCCATGAAAAGACGTTTTCCAAAGCAAATGTGATTGCCCGCGTTCAAGCAAACAGGAACCAAAAAAAATAAAACAACAAAAAACACGGAAATAGAATCAGAACGAGTATTTAATACAACAAGACAAGACAGGCTGCGTGATCTCCAGTGCGCCCACCTCATTAACTCGTCTACCGAGTCGGTCGAAGGAATGTTGGTAATTCAGGTTATCTGCCCTTTGTGCCCACTAAAGATGGATGAGAACCACGTGGGCGCCAGACCCTGTCCGAATGGAAATAACTGAGTGACCAGTTGAATTATGGATGGCCTGATCTGCAGCACACCCACCTTATTAACTCGTCTCCCAAGTTAGTCGAAGGAATGTTTCTTCCCCCTAGAGGGGGGGCCCCTGTGATAATATGTCCCCTCCCCGACAAAAAATGTCCTCATTTTTTTTTATGTGACAGTAAAGGGGGAATGGGAACATGAGGAAATAAGGTACAATTCAACACCTATTCTTGCACATGAATGACAGGCGATAGGAAGGTTTGGGAATAAGGAATTTTATCATAGGATTAATGGGAAATGGGATGAATTAGAACACACATGTGCATGCTGACGGCACACTGTAGCAGTCGGGATGGGCAGGTCAGGTCCAGGTAGATCTCGTTCACCAGCTGTGGTAGGCAGAGTTCTGTTTACACAGTCAAGACTCTCACACGTGTACAATGTCGTATTTGCACTACGAGAACACCATGCACCCATAGTTCATGTCCATATGACGTATGCAGGACGTCCAAAGAAACGTGGATGAGGGAGGTGAACTGGTGTGTCAGCAAGCAGTCAGGCTGAAGACAAAGAAGAAATGCAGACTGCCTGATGACCGAAGACGTGAAAGTGGCGATACATGTGGCAAAGACCATGTCCAGAGTCATGCCATCACACTCTGTGTCACCCTCTATAACAGCAATGTTAATATGTGTACGTGGATGTGTCTCGTATGCAAACTGTGACTGAATTGGTAAAATGATGGTGTGTGAAAGGAGTCCATGTGACGTTGTAGTCAGGATGGAAGATGGCTCAGGAACGTTGTTGTGCTGAGATGACTGGAGCAGAGACCAGCCACAGGACACTGGGATGATGAGCAGAAGTAGTTGCGTGGAATCATCCCGATAATGAAGACCAGTAGCTTATTGCACAATGTATTCTGATTCATGGGAATTTGAGGGAATGGGATGGGAAAATACAGCATTCAAATAAAGCAATCGCTTGTCATCCATGTCAAGGATAAGTTGACTAGGCAATGTATAGCAAAAAAACACAGCTACAACTGAATTTTTCTGTAGTAGCAAACAAAGTCATACTATGTCGTACTATAGAATAAGGATATCTAACGCATAAAAGAAGGCAAGGCATGCATGAAAAATGCAAAATAAGAATACAAGGAAAATGCTGTTCCAGAAAAAACATGTAGCTTGAAAACACAATACATGTATGGAGAAATATGTCCTGGAAACACAAGATACACACAGAAATGTAGGCTGAAAAAGAAACTTAATCATGTAAATGACCAATACCTGAAAACCACATCATACATGTAAGCAACCATAATAATCATTTCAGAAGAATGAATGATTATGCAGCAATAGATCATTGACAGGCTGATACTTGATATCCTCACAAGATTGCAAGACAAGCAGTGGTAAGCTGCACTGCACCGTGAAGCCATTATGATAATTTAAAGACATTGCAAGGAAGCGAAAAGCTTTCATCAAAGAGAAGCGCCACTTGAACTATAACAGAAGCACGAATACACATTGCTGAGTCTCATGAATAAACAATGGTGACGAATTCAGTGTACTTGTAGCACGTATAATATTCATCACGCAGAAAGAAGCTGCGACTCAATGTTTCATGTTGCCAATGTTCATTTTACAAATTGTGAAGATCATCAGAAATGGTGTACACACAATAAGGAATTATAGCACTTGAATACACATGTTCGAAGCACGCTGAAAAAGTAAATGAAGTAACATAAAGTGGCATGTCTCCTTGGTACGGGATAGGGTAAAAGAAGTCTTGCAAACTTGTAACAGAGCTCAAATGAGGTTCATCATACCAATTTTGTTTTATGGCATATAACTACATGATCAGCAAATGAATGATAATGATAGTTCAAAATCAACTGAACAATGTGATAATCGTTAGTAGGGTTAGTACGATTAGGAAAAAAATTCAACACATGCGTTGTTGTATGCAATAGACACCAGTGTAGTTCTCAGAAGCAGGAGAAGAACACTGGGAGACAACAATGATACGGTGCCGTATGACGTGAAATAACATGAACTGATACCTTGGATAAGAGATAATACGATGCGATACGAAATGATACAAGATGATGCTGTATGATTAGATTATAATATACGACACGTACTGATACCAGAGGATGAGAGGACAATATATGATACGCAATGATAAAAATGATACCCCGGGGTTGCATGAAAATAAATGAGTAGAAGAATAACGTGGTGAACATGTAATGAACGCAGATACAAAATATGCAGATGAACGTTTTATGAACGCAAGGTTAAAAATGAACGCAGAATTTGCATTGAGCAGGAATGCTTAAGGAGCATAAGAATGAAATCATGCAAGGAACACAAAAGGGTGTGAATGAAATGAATGAGCTCTAGAGCGCGAGCAATCATTCTGAGGACGGTGTCGCTATAGTAACGACTGTATACCGTAACGAATGAGGATGAACGCAAAGGGGTAAGATAGGGACAGCAGGGCACTGGCCCTTGCAACGGATTTCCATTGCGATAATGCTCAGAAGAGTATGGAAACGTTGAACATACTATGTAACAGTTGATGAAATATATCGGAATATTTAATCGCGAACGATCGACGGTCCTGATTTAAAGGCGGCAAGAACGACAGGATCGATAGCCGTCATACAACCGAATGTAACGTCGCACCATGATGGTTCCTGTATTTTGAAGAATATTTGCCTGCAACAAACAAACAAGTTAGGACCAAAACATACACAACACAAATAAGAAAGTAAATCCTATAAAATATGTAATGCTCATTGATATCTGAAATACATAGGTGTCATAACCCTGTTGAGAACATTTCTTTTGAGCTGTAAACAGTAGTATTGCTAGTACCATACATCCTACTCGATAGACTGAATCACTGTTAATAAGCACACGAAAGGAAGATTTTTTTTTTTTGCATAATTATAGTGTCATATTCTCAGTAGTAATCATTCACGTCACTGTACATACTTTTATCAGTCTTTGATTATGTGTGCCAATATCATGTGAATTAAAAAAAATCCCTGAACGAAGGATCGACACATATGCACTATAAGGCCCTCAAGCACGGCACCTTGTGACGAGTGTCACTCAATACACACACCAAAATAAATCGAAGAAAATGGGCAATACCGAGGGCGGCCACCAATGTGCGTTTTAAGTCCCTATGGTGGTATGCCATGTAGTATGAAGCACAAAGTAGTATGAACAGTAGTAACTGGCACCGGACATAATGAAGAACTGGTAAAGGCAGTAGAAGTAAGAAGTAGTGCATCAATCAATAAGTACCAAATGCGCCATCAAGGAAAACTAGAGCCACTACTGTTTGGCCATGTGACATATGACACATGAAACACCATGAAGTAAAACATGAGGCAATACTCAGAGCTGCCAGCGCATGGCTCTTCAACGTTTGCCGTACAATATGTGCCATGAAGACGAAATGAGGGAGAATCAGGGCTACCAGCGTTTGGCCCTATGACGACGTATGCCGTATAACACACCATGAAGTAGAACAAGAGGCAATACTCGGAGCTGCCGGCGCGTGGCTCTTCAACGTTTGCCATACAAATGAAACCGAAGTAGGAAGGGACAGTATCAGGGTCGCCAGCGCATAACCCTTTGCCGTATGCAACGTAGCATGAAGTCGCAAAAACCAAAATGAGCAGTGGGCTGTCTGACCTAATGTGGCGGCAAGGCACATGAATACGCAGTAGAAGTACGAAGAGCACATGAAATGTTGAATGAGCAAATAAGCAATCACTGAGATAAGGAGACTACCTTGCAAAACAGTGTTGATTGTATGGACTTGAGATCGCAATACATAAGCTATGGAAGGACGAGAAGAAAGATCATCACACGAGCAACGTGCACATGTTGCTAATAATTCTGATGCATAGTCCACACAGGTGGTTTCCCATGTAAAATATACTGACTTACATGTGAATACTTTCTCTCTACCATTCCCCATACGTTAGTAAACCTTAACGACTAACTGTAGAAGTGATACAATAAATAATTACGCCCTAAATAGCAGGAAAACAGGTATGAACTGATACCGATGATGATTCTGTAGCACAAAAGGAACCACAAAAGATGGTTACATATCAACCACAACGTACAGAACGTGTACACGAGACTCAAACTAGACATTCAGGTACTTGGACATATAAATACATGATCAGGAGCATCATAATCACAACGTGTATGTATGGGTGTCCTGAAGACAACTCCGTTTTTCTCAGCATGACTGACTGACCGTGGATTGGGGATGAATGTGAAAAACCTCAGTAACGAAATCATAGTTGTTCGACTGACTGTGAAGAAATATAAAGTGACAAGGGACATATCGTAGAACAGCACACATGAAGCAGACAAATGAACAAAACCCCGCAGGTAAAGAAAAATATGCAACCCTTGTTCAAGAACGCTTGTAAAGCCGCGTTTACAAACCACACACGTGAGTGACTGCGATGGGCAGCAGAGGATGAATGACTCTGAGAGGGTGGGAGGGTGGGGACTGAGGGAAGGAGGGGGGCTGTAGGCGTAACATGCTACGGTCAAGGTAGGCCCTAACCTCACACCTGACACGCGCTGGAGATAAGCGCGCTGATAGAATCACAGACACTGTATTGGAGACAAGCAACAAGCTTTGGTGCAGTCTGTGACGTACTTGCTTTACTTTGCCTACGAAATGGTATCCAACACACAACTGTTATCTTGACTCGACATTTTGTAGATGTATAAAGGCATCAACCAACCTATGGGAAATGACTCTGAACATAACTGAACATAGAAGATGAACTCTCCTAAGTGCTAATGTATGTGATTCATTAGTATTTATATCTATGCTCACTCAGCTGAGGCAGTAGGCCGACGCTTGGCTATCAACTTGTGCTGTGTGGGGCAGTGCCAGAAACTTGAATTCGGAACACTAACACATCTCGGTTCTCGGCTATCTTTGACTTACACTTCGACTTTCACTATGATTCTAGACTCTATGTAGAATTTTCAAGATGGGGAATACTCGCGGCTGCGATTTAAGAGGTAAAGGGGAAAGACTGCAACTCCACCATGTATCGCAAAAAGAAAGTGGTTGGGGATGAGAATGAACAATTGTTTCTCTACTTTGAAGTATCGCAAGGAGAATTTGGTCTTGCCATCTATCAGGGAAAGAATTTAGTCTCTTTTTATCATAGGAGAATTTAGGGTCACTCTGTCTCCAACATCACATACAACCAGAAAGGAGAGTGACGAGAAGAAATACACAAATACGCTGACATGATTCTCAAAGCAGTCCACACATAGATTGATAACTACAAAGCCTTTATTCAATTAAGAAAAAAGCGTAATTCACCAAGCGTGTGTGCCATGAATCCTAATAGTCCTAAAACCCTAAGATGCACTACGAATCTTCACTAACTTACTTATCACTGAAATACTGAGCACTTTCATAATTCCTACTCTATTCCCTCTCTCTCTCTCTGCTTCATGGCAAAGAAAACATACTACCTACTTCTATCCCTACCCTAACAAAAGTATAAGATGAAACGTAGTCACATACCTTTAAGATAGATTGGAGACTTCTCTCGTTCACTGACTCACTGTCACACTGGATGCCGACTCAGTGCTGACTCTCCCACTCTAGTTACTCTCCCACTAGTAAGTGACTCCTAACGACTGACTGCTAGCCTATATACAGTGCGATTCCCATTTACCAGTCTTTGTCTCAGCTACAAACATTCCCAGCTGCCCTCTAGCTGTTGATATCAATAAAACTGGGCATTTCAAATTTGGGGAACTTGGCGATCCTGGCATAGCTGCCTTGGTCGTCATTCAACATACCTATAAATTTTCTTGGACAGTGATGGCGATATTGACATAGCGGCCATGGTCGTCATTCCGCAGTCCCGTAATTTGCTTGGGCATTGGTATTTGCTGAGAAATGTTGGTAATCTGGGTTATCTACCCTTTGTGCCCATTAAAGGTGGATAAGAACCATGTGAGAGTTAGATCCCGTTTGAATGGAAATTGCTGAGTGACAAATTGAATTATGGATGGCGTGATCTCCAGTGCGCCCACCTCATTAACTCGTCTACCGAGTCGGTCGAAGGAATGTTGGTAATTCAGGTTATCTGCCCTTTGTGCCCACTAAAGATGGATGAGAACCACGTGGGCGCCAGACCCTGTCCGAATGGAAATAACTGAGTGACCAGTTGAATTATGGATGGCCTGATCTGCAGCACACCCACCTCATTAACTCGTCTCCCAAGTCAGTCGAAGGAATGTTTCTTCCCCCTAGAGGGGGGCCCCTGTGATAGTAACCTGATATTTGTCTTAAAGACGCTGGGACGGAATTCCATAAGTTGCAGCGAAGAGCAGCAAGAGTACCTGTCAAGGATGCTTGAAGTCCCAGGATATATTTTTCTCCCTTTCCACTATCTGTTTTGAATTGCGGTCTGAGTACTAGTCCTTCGGAAGGGACGATAAGCCGGCATCTCATGTGTAAGTGTACCTACCGCACATCAAAGAAACCATGGCAATGAAGTTGTTTATGATAAAATTACATTAAATTAAAGATTGACTTATTCAGATTAGATACAATACCTGAAACCAGAGAAGTGGCACTGTACTGTGGCGAGACATCTCCCCTCGAAGAAAGCACCCCAATTCCACATAGTACATTTTTTGTAGCGACCGATAAATAAATAAACGATATATTCCTAGAGCTGAAATACTCGTTTTATAGAAAAGGAATAGAAAAGGATAATGATAGCTGAATGATTGCAGAGAGCCTTAAAGATTTATAATGCTCATTATCAGTCTTATTATCACATGTATTGTAATGTTGTTGTTGTTGTTGCTGTTGTTGTCGTTGTTGTTGTTGTTGTTCTTCTTCTTCTTCTTCTTTTTCTTCATCTTTCTTTCTTTCTTTCTTTCGTTCTTTCTTTCTTCTTTCCTTCCTTCCTTTCTTTCTTTTTCTTCTTTTTCTTGTTTCTTGTTCTTTTGTTGTTGTTTTGATTGGTCGTTTTGTCATCAGTGTGGACACACATTCTTATGTTTGACAAATGCCATTACAGTCAAAAAAGATCTGCTTAGCTATTTTCATTCATCAGTTCAAAAGGGGGTGGTTGTACATCTCTATATGCACTGGGGGATCCGGATCTATCAAACACCAAGCTGACATCACCAAAATGATGGAAACATTAAGATGGGCAGCGAGCAGGCCAACGTTTAATTTTTCTTTTTTTTTTTTTTTTGAATATTTTTTATGATCATTGCACTCAGGGAGATTACCTTTGTGCTTACCTCCCCTCCCCCCATTTTCTACACAACCTTAATGGCCACAGAAGCTGGAAGTTTCTACAATGCGATGATGATGATGCTGATGAAGATGATAACCATGATGCTTTGGAGTTCCATTTAGGATTGAGACAGCGTGACAGGACTGTACTCTACGATTACTATCATAATATATCCTGGCGTCAACCAGGCCAGAGAGATACAGACACCGGCCGAGCTGGTCAGAAGCTTTGAGCAGCACCCTCAATGATGGCATCCGTGAAGTGGATGAGACTCGACAGTGTCATCCCAGTCTTTCCAATGAGCCCATATCACACCCAACTCTGGGTAGGAGCCGGTTAGAGCCGAAAAATCCCACAATGATTTTTGAAGGGACTGATGGGGGATTCGAACCCATAACTTTCCAGTCGGTAGTCCGTTGCGCTAACCACTACACCACGGCGACTGCTAACAGGCCAACGTTTAGCACTGAGGGCTGAGACTGAGCTCGAAATCTTGAGTCGCGGCTCTTTCAAAAGAACCGGTCACCTCACGATAAATTAAAAGGGCTCCTCCGGAATTTGAGAGCTTAACCCTTTGACTCCTGCACTCTGTCCACCAGTATCCTGCATTGTCAACCACGCTAGTAAAGCAACAATTTAATCCTTTGACTCCCTCACCCTATCCACTAGATTCCTGCAGGAAGCTGGTGGATAGGCTGAGGAAGTCAAAGGGTTACGCTTTTGCAATTGGTGGATAGGGTGCTGGAGTCACAGAGTTAAAAGGGCTCCTCCGGGATTTTGAGAAGTTGTTTGATTAACCCTTTGGCTCCTGCACCCTGTCCACCAGAAATCCTGCATTGTCAACCATGCCAGCAAAACAAAATCTTAACCCTTGGATTCCCTCACCCTGTCCACCAGCTTACTGCAGGAAGCTGGTGGATAGGGTGAGG
Source organism: Monoplex corrugatus (assembly GCA_030674185.1). NCBI lineage: Eukaryota > Metazoa > Mollusca > Gastropoda > Littorinimorpha > Ranellidae > Monoplex > Monoplex corrugatus. Next base: position 38,532,731 of record JAPXFY010000026.1, on the reverse strand, counting down.
GAGTCAAACAGTTGGGGGGTTGCAGTTGGTAGATAGGGTGCGGGGGTCAAGGGTTAAGAGGAATTCATTCCGTTCGGGCAATTCCGTAAGCGCTCCACCTGTTCTGCCACCTGTTATGTGGCGGACTCGTTGGACGTGCGCAGGGCTGTCCGTACAAGCTCCACCTGGTCTGTCACCTGCTATCTGGCGGTCTTGTTGGGCATGCACCAGGCCATGTGAGCTTGAAGGGTCTTGAGGTGAGCTGGGAGACGGGTAAGGAAATACATGGGAGGGGGGGGGGATGAAGAGAAGAAACGTGACCTATTAACCTTTTGACTCTCGCACCCTATCCACCAACTGCAAAAAACCTAACCATTTGATTCCCTCACCCTATCTACCAGATCCCTGCAGGAAGTTGGTGGATGTAGTGAGGGAATCAAAGGGTTAAGTTTTTGCTTTGCAAGCATGGTCGGCAGTGCAGAATGCTGGTGGACAGAGTGCGGAAGTCAAAGGATTAATTAGACACTAAGCTGACGCCATCAGGGTGATGGGACCATTATGGTGGGCTGGGATTGAACTCGGGGCTTCGGACCGTGGTTCCACGGCTGTTACAAGAACAGCCAGTCCGCTTGAAAAGCTATGGCTCTTCTGGGGTCTAACCCACGTCCTTTGCAGGTCTTGTCTAACGAAGCTGGTAAACGATGAGGAGACTCTCCATACTTGCCAAGTTTTCACTTCTTCAGAAATTGATGGTTGGACACTTGATCTTGTCACGTGATGTTGCTGATCCTGCGCAGATGTATTTGGTGGAATCTTACCAGCTGCTGAATGTGTCCAAGGTTGGTAGTCAAGGTCTCACCTGTCTCACCTGTCGGCGTCACCGGGTTCGGTGTTGGCCGCTGCACGCCTGGACACCACCATCTCCCTCCAGGCCGCTCTGTCTTGACTTTTGTGAATAGTTTCTTGAATGTTTAGGCCACTGATGATGGTTATGTTCTCGATGTATGAGATTGGAGATCTGCCTTTCTTCTTTTTTGCCACTGTTTTTTTTTCTCTTGAAAGATGGTTGCCATGAAGTCTGTGTTCTTGCTGCGCGATATATGGCCAATATATTTTAGTCTTCTCTTGTTAATGTCTGCTAGTAGTTTTCTGGTGGTATCAAGTTCTTCCAGGACACTTTCATCAGTTCTTCTATCTGTCCATTTGACAATTAGTAGTCTCCGATAAAACCGCATTTCTGCTGCCTCAATTTTTCTGCAATCATTTTTTCTCAGAGTCCAGGAGGCTTTGCAGCCATACATCATGGCTAGCCAGATCAAACATTTTAAACTTCGAGGAGCAGTAAGGCAGCGGGCACCCAGCGCTGCTGTTCTGTACACAGCAAACGTTGTGATGCCACCGTCTTGCCATAATTGTCCTCTTGGTCAAGCCCTCCAACGGCAGAGCCAGCCTTGGAGATGTTCATCACCACCTGAGCATCAAGAAGTCCATTGCTGTTCACTGTACTGTCCAGGTAGCAGAATTTCTCTACGGTCTTAGTCTCCTCCTCGTTTCTGCAGGTCTGCGTGTGCTCTCGACCGGCTTAAGGAGTTTTTAGAGCTTGGAGAATGCGTGCAGTCTTCGTCCCACTCTTCCGCCTGCCGTTGCTCATAGTCCCACAGGTGCAGTGACCGCCATATGTGGAGAACGGTCTGGGCAGGTGCAGCTTCGTGAAGCCTTAAAGTACATGTAAAAGCAACGCATGGACCCCCCCCCCCCCCCCCACCTTTGCTTGAATAAATGACTTGTCGATTTGGCGTCAGGAGCTTTGGAGGTGGGTGTCCCGAGAGTGGCGAGGCATTGGTGCTCTGGGTCTGATATA
>JAPXFY010000026.1:38508391-38523391 GCA_030674185.1 Monoplex corrugatus | reverse complement strand
ATGGCCACAAATGGGGAGAAAGAATAAAAGCAATAAAAGCAAGAATAAAACCAATGGAAAACCACAGAGAGCACATCATATACAATTATAGGTAGAAAGAAACTCTAGGGAGAGCTAGACAACAGAAGGTCTTTAGAGAAGTAACCCCCTTTAGACAAGTGTTTCGGCCCTGAATTCCTTACACTCTCGGGGGTCATGACTCCTGGATGCCCTTCTGCTGTTGTCTATTTTTTTTTTTCCCCACGCCGGGGAGCGAACCTGGGCGATTCTGCGCGATTCTGCGCTTCAGAACTGCGGTACGCGGTTTTACCAATGTGCTAACGGGGCACACATCATCTGTAGGGAATTTAATCCTTTTGAAGTTCACTTTTGGTTCCTCCTTGCCCAGATCCAGCTTGAGCTCCTTTCTGCTGCCTCTGCCATCGCTTTAAGGGCTCTAGTCCTCTTCTTCCCAGAAATGGCGAGTTGTTTCATGAGATCATAAGCGGAGGTGCCCACAAACCCTCTTGCCCCGACCTCTATGGCGAAGATTTTGACCCGCAGACCTGCTTTCTTCAGGGTGCTGGCAAGACCGGCGTATTTTTCGGTCTTGTAGATATGTGCTTCTTCCATTCTGCTTTCGTATGGCACAGTGAGTTCTATCAGAATCACTTGTTTCGAGGAGTCAGAGTGGAGAGCGATGTCTGGTCTCATGCCTGTCTTGCTGATGACATCTGGGTAATTTCTCCACTCTGGGAGGTCTGCTGTACACTCCCAGTCGACTGCTCCATCCAGAAGACCCTTTGGCAATGTGCTGGTTGTCATAGCACTTTCGGGCCAGACCTGTTTCCCTCCTGCTTTGTAGAACGTTGTCATAGCAATTGGTGCGTTTGGGGTCATGGTTTTTTCGCTAACCACGTCTGTGATCACTTTCAGAACTTGGTTGTGCCTCCATGTATACCTTCCTTGGGCTAGCGCTACTTTGCAAGAGCTTAGGACATGCTCCACTGTTTGTTTCTTCTGACAGAGCGGACATGCTGGGTCGTCTGCTTTCCCCCATTTCACTAAGTTTGCATTCGAGGGGAGCAGGTCATATACAGATCTGAGGAGGAAGCTTATCCTTAGAGGAGCCATGTGCCACATATCGTTCCAGCTGAGACTTCTTTGGAGTGCACTGTCCCATGTTGTCCATTGCCCCTGTTGACCTTGCTGGAGTGCCTTCTGCACTCTTTTGACATCTTCTTCTTCCTTCAACTCCTGTATGATCATGTCTCTTTTTTCCTTCCCTTTGGCTTTGGACCACCACTGCATTTTTGTTGCTCCCAGTCCCTGTCTGTTGGTTTGCGTGTGTCCAATTATTTCTTTGATGCTGAGGTTTCTCTTGGCATTGTTTACAGCCTCTTGGACTTTCCACTTTCTGCCAGTTCTCAGCTTTGGATGAACTGATCTCACGATATTGTCTTCCGATTCCTCCAGCATGCTCAACAGTCTTGCTTTTCCAACTTTGTATTCCTCCACTATGGATTTGAGAGGTAGCTTCAGCATTGCTTGACGACAGTAGAATGCAACATCAGTGAGACCAGGTGGGACACCGAGCCATTTTCTTGTGTATTTGTTGATTTTGGCTTCCATTGCTTCGACTGTGCTGGTGCAAATGTCATAGATTAGCAGTGGCCACAGCAGCTTTGGTATCAGCATGAACTGTAGACACCAGACTTTGTATTTGCCTGGCAGTCCGCAGTTATCTATTTTCTTCAGGCCTTCTTCTGCTGTTTGCTTGGTTTCACATCCCCTTTGTGTGTCTTTCAGGGAGTCATCATACCATCTTCCGAGACTTTTTACTGGCTCTTCTGTGACAGTGGGGATGGCTTGGTTGGCTACCATGAATTTGACTGAATCTGCCACTTTTCCTTTTTGCAGTGAGAAACTTCGGGATTTCTTAGGTTTGAACCTCATTCTTGAAGAGGCCACCAGCTCATCCAGCTGCTTTAAGATTTGGTGTGTCTCTTCCTCATCCGTGGACAAGACTGTTGTGTCATCCATGAAAGCTTTCAGAGGAGGCATCTGGTATCCATCTCCCAGATTCACTGGACCTGAACTCTTCATTGCAGCTTTCAAGATGACTTCCATTGCCAACACGAACAGTATGGGAGAGATTGCACAGCCCATTGCAATGCCCACCTCTAGGTCTATCCAGTCCGTGGTGTATTCTTTGGTAGAGAACCGCATTGAGAACCCTTGGAAATACTTCCTCAGCATTGTTCGGATGTTTTCTGGGATGTGATACATTTCAAGAGCCAGCTGGATCATATCGTGTGGAACTGATCCATATGCATTCGCCAGATCAAGCCAAACTACGTCAATGTCTCTCTTCTCTGTTCTTGCTTTTTGGATGGCATCCCAAATCAACGTGGCATGTTCCAAGCATCCAGGCATTCCTGGTATGCCTCCCTTTTGGACTGACATATCCAGATACTTGTTTTCAGTCAGGTATTTTGTCAATCTTGCTGCCATAACAGAGAAGAAGATTTTCCCCTCGACGTTCAGAAGTGATATTGGCCTGAACTGATTGATGCTGCTGGAGTTCTGCTCCTTCAAAATGTACACTCCTTCAGCTCTCGTCCATTGGTCGCTGATCTTCTGGTTCCTCCATGCTGATCGAATCATCTTGTGGAGCCACTCGAGCACTTTTGGGCATTTCTTGTAAAGCAGGTATGGTATTCCGTTTGGTCCAGGTGCTGACTTGGCTCTGGCTTTCTTTACTACGTTCTTCACTTCATCCAGTGTTGGTGGTTTGTTATTGAATTTTCCTTCTGGCGCTGCAGGCCAAACCAGATTCTGGATTTCAAGTGGTGCCTCGCGCTGAGAATCGGAATATGTTTCCATGAGATGCTGCTCTAGGGTTTCCTTGCCCACTGTGAGAGTCCCTGATTTGGGTTGTTCAAACAGCTTTCTTGCAAAGTCAAAGGGATCTTTGAAGAAACGATCTTGAGTCTTCTTCTTTTTGCTCTTTCTTCGCCTTGCTGATTCCACTTTGCTGAGAGCATTGTGTTTGGCCTTCAGATCTTTCCAGAGTTCCAGGAGCCCTTGCTTCTCGAATTCTGAGGCAGTTTTCATTCGCTTTTTAAGCTTCCTTTTCTCCCTCCGGATGCTCTCCATCTGTTGCTGTCTTCTGGATTTCTGGGGAGGCGTTTTTGTCTTTGGCTGCTTCACTCCATAAGTGTCCCTGCAGATAGAGTATATGATGTCTCCGTATGTGTCAAGTTTGTGTTCCAGCGTACTGTTCCCTATTAGCGCATTCAGCTTAAGGACAAGTTCCTCATCTAATTTCTCCCATTGTTCTTTTGCACCGGCAGGCGGCAAATTGATTTTTCCACGTTTGGCGTTAAGAGCTTGTGCAAAATCCGCATCAGAACCGTCAGCGTGGATGTCCTTGGCACTATGGTTTAAATCCTGGCCTTGGTCATCCAACGTCTCACCTGCTATCGCAGTGCGCTGCTGCTGGTTCGTATGTGTCTTCAAACAGCCCATTTTTGTCCTGTGGATCTTCATGCCGCGTTTGGTGGTGAATCTCCTTCCACACGCACACGGAAATTCCAACTGGTCATTAATCATGGTCCGTTGTGCGTTTCCAGTCGTGATGGAGTCAGTGCCGATGGATTCATCATTCTCTCCCCCTTTCGGTGAATCCTGGGAGCATCTTTCATTTAAAGAACTCGTGGCATGTTATCAAAGGCAAGGTGGGAAGCCAACCCACAAAGCCCGCAGATCTAGTCTTTCCCAGTGTCCTTCGGTCTTTCCCGAATGTCCTCCGAACTATTCCCGGAAGTCAATGGATTGACCATGTGCAGGTAGAAAGAAACTCTAGGGAGAGCTAGACAACAGAAGGTCTTCAGAGAAGTAACCCCCTTTAGACAATATATTAAAAAGTGATTCCCCTCCGAGCGGAGACAGGCTGCAGAGGGGGTTTGAGTGAGGTTAGGATTTTATGCAGAGGAGAAAAGGTGAATTTTGAGAGCGGACTTGAAGGAGGCAAAAGTAGGTTGCTGACGGACTGAGAGAGGAAGTTTGTTCCAGGAGAGTGGACCAGAAACAGAGAAGGCTCGTGGACCATAGGTATTGAGCTTAGTGCGTGGAAAGCGAAAAGTCAGAGGATCGGAGGCAGAGCGGAGGGTACGTGAAGGAACATAGATCTCAAGTAGGCTTGACAGGTAATCGGGGGCTGCGTTATTGAGGCTTTTGTAGCACATGGTGTCTAGTTTGTACTGTATGCGCTTTGATACAGGGAGCCAGTGAAGTTGTGCCAGGAGAGGAGATATGTGGTCAGCTTTTTTCTTTTTGAGTACAAGGCGTACAGCATTGTTTTGAATGCGCTGTAGGATTGAATGGTGGAGGCAGGAAGACCAGACAGGAGTGAATTGCAATAGTCAATGCGAGATATTATGAAGGAGAGAACGAGTTTTGCAGTTGTTTCGACAGAGAGATACTTCCTGATCAGGCTTATACGATGGAGATGATAGTAGCAAGATCTGGCAGTTTGAGAAACAACGTTGTTCATGGACAGGGTAGAGTCAATGCAGAACCAAGGTTTTTAGCTGAATCAGAAATTGGGACTGATGTGTTACATAATGGTAGAGAAAGAGGAGGCAGCTGGGAAAGTTTCTGACGGGTGCCAATGAGGATAGCTTCTGTCTTGTCGTCATTAAGCTGAAGTCTATTGTGTGTCATCCAGTTCTTAATGTCCGAGTAACACTCAGTGGTGCGAGTCAACAGGCGCTGTATATTATCAGGTGAGTCACTGTCTTGAAGTTGGGTGTCATCAGCATAGAAGTGGTGTTTTATAGAGTGGGAGTTGATGATGGTGGACAGGGGGGAGGTATAAAGAGTGAAAAGAACAGGGCCAAGGACAGATCCTTGTGGAACAGCACAGGTCAGGTATGCAGGTTGAGAGTAAGTGCCATTGATGAGAACAGTTTGTTTTCTGTTTGATAAATACGAAGTGAAAAAGGAGAGAGCAATGTCAGAGATGCCAAAAGTATGATGAAGTCTAGAAAGGAGAATACCATGATCAATGGTATCGAAGGCTGCAGACAGATCAAGGAGTGTGAGGAGAGAGACTTTGCCAGTATCAGTTGCAAGGAGGAGATTGTTGAGAATGTGTAGTAGTGGCAGTTTCAGTGCTATGGCACTGGCGGTAGGCTGACTGGAAAGGATTGAGGAGATTGTTGGCAGACAGGTGAGAGTTCACTCATAAGGAAGATTAGGAAAAGACAGGCAACATTTATAGGCCATTTTATGAGGAAGGAGGATTTGTAGCACCTGGTCACAACGGGAAAGTTGGAGGGAAAAAGAGCACCAGGTAGACCCAGGGAGAAAATGCTAGACGGACTTGCGGAGTGGCTGAAGACGAGGAGGGTGGAGGAGATGCTGGGGCAACGAGAGATAGAGACAGATGGAAGTCCATGATCGCCAACGCCATGCGGCAAGGCACCTGATGATGATGATGATGACAACAGAAATATATTTTGACTTGTTGTCATGCGACAGTGCCGATGTATTTGTGCAAAAATCTTGATGAAGTACCAGATCGATGTTAACATTTATAAACATGATGCGTAGATATTGCCAGTCATAACTGTATCTGAAAAAGAAATAAAAGCAATAGAAGACAAAAAGTGCCCATTAATAGACGATCCTTTAAGACACAATCCTTTTTATTATCTAAACTGAGTAGTATAGATTTGCTCATAGATAATTCTCTGTAGTAAAATATCAGTAGCTGCAATACTTCACGATAAAACACAATGTTTCAATACAACACAATACAACATACTACGATACATCACCGTACAATATGTTACACAATAATACAACACAATACATCACAAAAGAATATGTCACGACAGACCATAACATAATACGACGCAGTACACTACAATGCATTATAATACAATACAACAGCTCAGTGATTGCTGACGTACTCATTTAACAGCTTTCAGTCACAAAAGCCCCATTGCGATTAGGGAAAGATGAAAATACAAAAGATAGACAGACAGGCGATAAAAAAAAAAAGAAAACCCTAAAAGAAGACAGGCGGATAAAACACAAGAGCCAAAGAAGAAAGAATAGAAGAAAAGAACGAGAGAAAAAAAAAAGAATGAAGAATGAGCGAACGAAGAAACAACAAAAACTTGAAAAATTCATGTTCTTTATTGTAACAAGGGATGCGTTATCAACACGAGTAAAGCCCTGAAGTAAAATACTGCACCGATCAGATATACAGTCCTAAAATTAAAACCTTGAACCACACTGGAAAACACATCTTGAACATTCAAGTGTTTTCCAATAAAATACAAACCCATAAACGGTAAAATACTGTTTCAAACCAAACACACTTAATGAAAATGAAAATAGTTTGTACTTTTTTTCCCGGCTAGAAAACTCACCATGAACGCAACAGCGCACTCACACATAATGTATGTTACGGACGTCACTGTTGCAGACATACCCGGATTACCGGAAGTCAGGACTGCTGAGTGACGAGACAGCCCACGCCATAGAAGTTGCGGTGGAGGTCGGGATACTTCCGGCTCTGGTGTTGGCCGGTGTGACCATGAACATCATGAACATGGCGGTGTTCCTACGTCAGGGGTTGTCTGACCGTATTAACCTCTGTCTCTTCAGGTTGGTGTTTATTCCGTGCACGTTCTGCTTATTTCAAGTCTGTCTTTAAAGACGATTGTTTGTCGCTGCACCCGGAGATGGAAGATATCTTTTCTGCAGAGTCTTATCAGTTCCGCCAAAGACCAGGTTGGTTATGAGAATAGATGATGATGATAAAAGAACACGAAACGGGAGATTGATACGCATTAGACAAGTTCGTGTTGTCCATACGACAGCCTGTCAGCATGCCTTCTTCTTCTTCTGCCTTAATTCCGTGAAGTGAAGAGCCACACTGAAGAATTGTTCATCAGATTCCTCTGGTTCTTTCAGTTGTATGCTAAAAGATAAGTATAGGCGAATGTTTTTTTTTTTTTTCATCCATTCAACAATGTTGTCAGTACATCCTTTTCATCTATGATGTTTTTTCCATTCAACAATGTTGTCAGTACATCCTTTTTATCTGTTTTTTTCATTCAACAATGTTGTCAGTACATCCATTTTATCTGTCTTCTTTTCTGTCTCTCTCCCTAAACTGATGACTGGAAGATTGACTTGGCAAGACTGTTCGGATTTTTGTTACATGGCCATAGCAACCTAATTTTTTTGTTATACGGCATTTTTTGGGCAAGCCTAATCTGGCGGAGCCTTCCCTTTGCAGGTTGGATTGTTATTGTTGTTGTTGTTGTGGTAGTGGTGGTGGTGGTGGTGAAGTTGTGTTTTATTGTTGGGTTCACTGTTCACATGCGGTAGGAATACTAGATTACATGGTTATCAGTACCAGACGACGACATTTGACCTGACTATGTGTCTATATGTAAGTTGCCAAAATCTGTCAGTGAGGATTTTTCCTGGTCTTTTGAATTAGCACCATCTAAATCCAAAACCAGTGGGCTCGTTCAGGGAGCGTATTAAAAGGGCGCAGCAGTAAAGAAGATCCCCCATCACTGTCTCTGGCTGTTGTGGCAAATGGATCAAACATACTGAATCTGTTACAATTGAACAGTGTGTTTGTGAACCATTTGCTTGCCCTTTGACACCATTGGCAGCTTTCTTGCAGAATTCAATGAAAGATGCTCTCAGACAATATGTCAGCTGACATGATCGAATCGAGCAAACATGCTTCGTTTCATAGTTGAATGAAGATGAGATTTCTCTTATTTTGTCTCGTATCGATTATTGTAACACTCTCATTTTTGGCTTGCCTTGCTGCTTATGTCGTATGTCTCCAGCGTATTCAGAATTCTGCGACCCGTCTAATGGTTGCCTGTTTCTTGAAGAATTTCATTAAAAAAATCAACACATTAACCTACAAGTGTATCAATGGTATTGCACCTATTTATCTTTGTGACACCTCCCAGAGTTTACCCCTGCTCGACCTCTTTCTTCTGCTTCTGATACAACTTGGTTCTAAACTCCTCAATACTGATGTTCCACAGTTGGTCGCCGTTTTTTTGTTGTTTGTTTGTTTGTTTTTTTTACTTGTTTGTTTGTTTGTTTTTTTACTTGTGTTTGTTTGTTTGTTTGCTTTGTTTTTGTTATTTTTTTTTAACTTTGTCTGGTCCATACAACTGGAACGAGGTTCCCATGTCTATTCGACAGTCACAAACTCTGTCTTCCCTCGAATTTAACTTGAAGGGTTACCTTTTAGTCCAGCAAAGATTTCATTCTCTGTGTGTCCGGTGCCACCATTTTGACCTGCTCAACTCCTGTCTTATCTCTCCGGATTTGTGTGTTTGTTTTGTATACTTGAGTTTATGTCATTGCGAGTGAATGTTAAGGTGACTGATGAGATTGCGCACTTTGATTTGATTTATACAGTAAGATTTGGCGCCGTGTAAATCTAAGTATTATTTTGTTATTATCATCATCATATTGTTATTATCATCATCATCCTGTCCATTGCCGCATGGCGTTGGCAATCATGGCCTTCCATACGAATTTATCTTTTGTTGCTGCAGGTATATTTCCTACCCTTCTTGTCCTCGCCCACTCTGCAAAACTGTCTAATATTTTCTCCCTGGGTCTACCTGACGCCCGTTTGCCAGCTAGAGTTGCTGTTGTGATAAGGTGTTCAAAGTTCCCTTGTCTCAGAAAAAAAGTCTTATAAATGCTGCTTGTCTTTTCCTAATTTTCTTCGTTAATGTTTTTTTTGTGTTTGTTTCTCTCAAGATTGTCTTGTCTGTTTTCTTTACTGAAACTCTAAACAAAATATTTTAGAAACCACATTTCAGCTACCTCAGTCTTGTTTTCACTTTGCTTGTTGATTGTTCAGGCCTTGCATCAGTACAACAGTACCGGTTTTGTATAATATTGAAAAACTCTCTTGATGTCCATTGATATGTATTTGTTGGTAAGAGCGCTTTTCGTTTTCTTGAATACTATATTAGCTTGGCCAATTCTGCTGAATATTCTCTATGTGCCAATGATAGGCATTTGTTGGCAAGAACGCTTTTCATTTTCTTGAATACTGTTTTAGCTTGGCCAATTCTGCTGAATATTCTCTATGTGCCAATGATAGGCATTTGTTGGCAAGAACGCTTTTCATTTTCTTGAATACTGTTTTAGCTTGGCTTAATCTGCGGGATATTACCTATGTGCATCTGCCGTCTTTTCAGATAACTTCCCCGATATTAAAAATTATCAATCTGTCTCAGTGTTGTGCCATTTATTGTTATTTTGTATAAGGGAATTTTTATTTATTGATTATCATGACTTTAGTCTTCCTACTATTTAGCATCAGCCCTTTGGTTCTGTTTGCTATTTCTATCATATTCGCAAGATTTTGCCTGTCTTTTTCATTTTCTGGAACTGGCGCGGTGTCATCTGCATTATGAAAAATTGTTTATATTTTTCCTTGAACTTTTGTCCCAGATCATTCTTCTAGGTTTCTCTTGAGCAGTTCGCAATAAAGTGAAAACAAATCTGGTGACAGAACCCATCCTTGTCTAATCCCTCTCCCGTGATTGTCAAAAGATTCTATATCATTTTCTACTTTTAGTATTGTTCTTTGTGCCCAATATTTACTCCTTATTATTCTTAGATCTTTTCTATCAGTATTGATCTCTTCCAGTCGGTTGATCAATTCATCGTGTCTTGCTCGATTAAAAGCCTAGATATAATCAACAAAATATTAATATAGATCCTTATTCAACTCAATTGATCTTTATATGAGAGTTCTTAGGATATATATGGCATTAACAGTTCCTTCCCCAGTAGTAATAGTAGTAGTCGTAGTAGTAGAAGTAATAGTAGTAGTAGTAGTATCATTATTATCATTATCATCATTATCATCATCACTATCATCATCATTGTTGTTGTTATTGTTGTTGTTAGAAAACCCAGATTACTGCTTCGCTTCATTGAGCAATTGCAAGTACACAATTGTATAGTTATGTTCTGAATCGGATTGGATGACACGTACTATGGAGAAATACTGATATTTTGGGTAGATTTTAGCTATAAAGCGGAATAAACCATTTCCACCGTTTGCGTGTTACTCAGTAATCAGTACGAACCGTGTTTTTCTGTAAGATTCTAAAACAAACAATACCTGCTGTTCACATATTAAACCTGATTCAATGTATTCTGTTCTGCCCAGCGTTCTTCTCCAAAATTCTCGAACAAATTGTTGAAAATTCACGCCATGCACGGATTATAAATTCGTTTTAAATTTTCTATAGTCTGTGAAATTGTAGGGAGAAATTATTCTTGTTGTTCTCGTATTAAAGTTATCCAGTATATTCCTTTCGGAGTGTGTTCTGTAACATTTTAGATAGTTCTGTCGGCTTACATATTATATGCTGCTGTGGCCACTGCTAATCTATGACATTTGCACCAGCACAGTCGAAGCAATGGAAGCCAAAATCAACAAATACACAAGAAAATGGCTCGGTGTCCCACCTGGTCTCACTGATGTTGCATTCTACTGTCGTCAAGCAATGCTGAAGCTACCTCTCAAATCCATAGTGGAGGAATACAAAGTTGGAAAAGCAAGACTGTTGAGCATGCTGGAAGAATCGGAAGACAATATCGTGAGATCAGTTCATCCAAAGCTGAGAACTGGCAGAAAGTGGAAAGTCCAAGAGGCTGTAAACAATGCCAAGAGAAACCTCAGCATCAAAGAAATAATTGGACACACGCAAACCAACAGACAGGGACTGGGAGCAACAAAAATGCAGTGGTGGTCCAAAGCCAAAGGGAAGGAAAAAAGAGACATGATCATACAGGAGTTGAAGGAAGAAGAAGATGTCAAAAGAGTGCAGAAGGCAGTCCAGCAAGGTCAACAGGGGCAATGGACAACATGGGACAGTGCACTCCAAAGAAGTCTCAGCTGGAACGATATGTGGCACATGGCTCCTCTAAGGATAAGCTTCCTCCTCAGATCTGTATATGACCTGCTCCCCTCGAATGCAAACTTAGTGAAATGGGGGAAAGCAGACGACCCAGCATGTCCGCTCTGTCAGAAGAAACAAACAGTGGAACATGTCCTAAGCTCTTGCAAAGTAGCGCTAGCCCAAGGAAGGTATACATGGAGGCACAACCAAGTTCTGAAAGTGATCACAGATGTGGTTAGCGAAAAAACCATGACCCCAAACGCACCAATTGCTATGACAACGTTTTACAAAGCAGGAGGGAAACAGGTCTGGCCCGAAAGTGCTATGACAACCAGCACATTGCCAAAGGGTCTTCTGGATGGAGCAGTCGACTGGGAGTGTACAGCAGACCTCCCAGAGTGGAGAAATTACCCAGATGTCATCAGCAAGACAGGCATGAGACCAGACATCGCTCTCCACTCTGACTCCTCGAAACAAGTGATTCTGATAGAACTCACTGTGCCATACGAAAGCAGAATGGAAGAAGCACATATCTACAAGACCGAAAAATACGCCGGTCTTGCCAGCACCCTGAAGAAAGCAGGTCTGCGGGTCAAAATCTTCGCCATAGAGGTCGGGGCAAGAGGGTTTGTGGGCACCTCCGCTTATGATCTCATGAAACAACTCGCCATTTCTGGGAAGAAGAGGACTAGAGCCCTTAAAGCGATGGCAGAGGCAGCAGAAAGGAGCTCAAGCTGGATCTGGGCAAGGAGGAACGAAAAAAGTGAACTTCATAAGGATTAAATTCCCTACAGATGATGTGTGCCCCGTTAGCACATTGGTAAAACCGCGTACCGCAGTTCTGAAGCGCAGAATCGCCCAGGTTCGATCCCCGGCGTGGAAAAAAAAAAAAAAAATAGACAACAGCAGAAGGGCATCCAGGAGTCATGACCTGGATGTGGCCCGGCCCCCCGAGAGTGTAAGGAATTCAGGGCCGAAACACTTGTCTAAAGGGGGTTACTTCTCTGAAGACCTTCTGTTGTCTAGCTCTCCCTAGAGTTTCTTTCTACCATTCTTAGGGCCCATGGTGGAGAGAAAGATGTGAGGAAATCATTAGAGAAAGGATCAGTGCACTGATCCTACTTTGTGAAAGAAGGGGAGAAGAGTGCCAGCCTGTTTCAGACGTTCGCCTGTCAATAACTAAACTCAAGGTTCCAGGGTTCGTTTCCCGTTGAGGCCTCGACTTTTCTCCTCAGTTTGACTGGAAAATTGAACTGAACGTCTAGTCCTTCGAAAGGAGACGAAAAACGAATCGGACCCGTGTGCCTTCTGGCTTCTGCATGTTCAAGATCCCATGGCAGTTGAAAATCGTGAAGAGTAGGGCTTTCGCCCGGCTGCTCCGGTATAAAACATTGGAGAGATAGGTTGATTTCCCAGGTCCGTCCTCTTGAAGACCAATTAGCCTTCTTGCCTTTATGAAGTCTTGGTAAAAAAAACACGGGTGGCGCTGCACTGTGGCGACGAACTCTCAAAGGGGAGAGCAGCCCGAGTTTCACATGATAAATCCATTGTGACAAAAGAAACAGAATATTGATGAACATGAGTATGAATGTATATCGCTGAGATATGTGTATCTATGTTCGAGAACATGTTGATGCTTGTGTCACAGAATTTGCTGCTGTGTGCTGGTAAATGAATTTGATGTTTAGTTCCACTTAACTCTGTGTCCTCCTGGTTGGGATGTGAGTTGAAGGCAGAGACCTCAAAAAGATCTTAGTCAACAGATCCACCACTTCTTCCGTGCTTGGAGCAGAAGATCTGTGGCAATATTCAGCTTTCACATTTTTCTTAGAAATCTATCAAGGGTACTTAAAGCTGACCGCATACACATCTTGATGCTCAGCTTTCACATACTGTCATTTCATCTTAGAACTTAGATATTCTTTTCTGTCTGTTTATTGATCTATGTATTGCTTTATCGTGTTTTTAATCCATTTTGTGTGTTTGTTTGAATTTTAGTAGTATTCTTTTCTGTCTGTTCATTGATCTATGCACTGTTTTATCATGTTGTAATTTCATTTTGTTTGTATGTTTGTTTGAAACTTAGTAATATTCTTTTCTGTTTATTGACCTATGGAGTGTTTTGTCATGTTGTAATTTCATTTTGTTTGTATGTTTGTTTGAAACTTAGTAATATTCTTTTCTGTTTATTGACCTATGGAGTGTTTTGTCATGTTGTAATTTCATTTTGTTTGTATGTTTGAAACTTAGTAAAATTTTCTCTGTCTGTTTTATTGACCTATGCACTGTTTTATCGTGTTGTAATTTCATTTTGTTTGTATGTGTGTTTGAAACTTAGTAATATTCTTTTCTGTTTATTGACCTATGCACTGTTTTACTATGTTTCATTTTGTTTGTATGTTTGAAACTTAGTACTGTTCTTTTCTGTCTGTTTATTGACTTATGCACTGTTTTATCATTTCATTTTGTTTGTTTGTTTCTTTGAAACTTAATAATGTTCTGTTTATAGACATATCCATTGTTTTATCATGTATTTAATTCAATTTTCGTTTGTGTGTTTGTTTGATGAGCTTGGCGCTGTCTGACACTGGTTACATCACGTTTCTTTTGACCACACGTCTGTACAGTGTGATTTCTCTCATCAACGCCTCTCTGGGACAGTACTGGAAGGTAAAGCGCCAACACTTTTACATTGCACCTCTCATTTACCTACGAAAATGCTGGCCTCGCCCGGGATATTGTTTTCTTGTTTCATCCGAAGAATTAGCAACCTGACCACAACATACATGTACAATTCACAGAGGGGATTGGACAGGAAATCTATCTATCTATCTATCTATCTATCTATCTATCTATCTATCTATCTATCTATCTATCTATCTATCTATCTATCTATCTGTCTGTCTATCTATCTATCTATCTATCTATCTATCTATCTATCTATCTATCTATCTATCTATCTATCTATCTATTTATCTATCTATCTATCTATCTACAACTCATTCTTTGTACGTGCTTTTCTCCAAACTCATTTGGACTCACTGAGCATTAGACATATTCAGACTTTAAGCAAAGGAACCAGTCGTCGTGGTGTTAGTGGTTAGCGTAACGGACTACCGACTGTAAGGTTGTGGGTTCGGATCCCCATCAGTCCCTTCAAAAATATATCATTGTGGGATTTTTCGGCTCTAACAGGCTCCTACCCAGAGTTGGCCGTGCTATGGGCTCATTGGGAAGACTGGAACCACACAGTCGAGTCTCATCCACTTCACGGATGCGTCATTGAGGGTGTTGCTCAAATCTTCTGACCAGCACAGCAGGTGTCTGTATTTCTCGGGCCTGGTTGACGCTATGATATATTGTGATAGTAAGCGTAGAGTACAGCCCTGTCACGCAGTCTCAAATCTAGATGGAACTCCAGAGCATCAAGATTATCATCCTCATCGACATCATCATCATGACATTATAAAAACTGTTCCAGCTTCTGTGGCCATTAAGGTGGCGTAGAAAATAGGACGACAAAAAAAAAAAAAAAAAAAAAAAAAAAGAAGGTGCGCACAAAGGTAATATATCCCTGTGAAATGATCCTAAAAAAATTGAGGCAGCTGAAATGGGGGTTTCTAAGAAGAATTTTGATGAGTTCCATGGTCGGCAAAGAAAACAAACGAGACAGTCTTGAAAGAAGCAAGCACAAAAAGAACAATAATGAAGACGTTTAGGAAAAGACAGTCACTATTTATAAGACTCTTCATGAGACAAGGACTATTTGGGTACCTAGTCACAACAGGAAAGTTAGAGTGAAAAAGAGCACCAGGTAGACTCAGGGAGAAAATATTAGACAGTTTTACAGAGTGGGTGGGGACAAAAAGTGTAGGAGATATACTTGCAGCGACTAAGAAGAGATTCGTATGATCGACAACGGTTATGCTTCATTCCATAAAGGTCTGCTGGCCGGGAGCAAGGGAGTGGGAGGCTTTCGAACACATTCTAGTGCAGAAAAGAGAAATTGGGATGCGTTCTGTCG
>JAPXFY010000026.1:38495891-38505891 GCA_030674185.1 Monoplex corrugatus | reverse complement strand
ATGTATGTATGTATGAATGTATGCATATATGTATGTATGCATGCATGTATGTATGTATGTGTGTATGCATGTATGTATGAATGTATGAATGTATGTATGTATGTATGTATGTATGTATGTATGTATGCATGTATTCATGTATGTATGCATGTATGTATGTATGTACGTACGTACGTACGTATTTATCTATATATATGTATGTATGTATGTGTGTATGTATGCATTCATGTATGTATGCATGTATGTATGTATGTAAGTACGTACGTACGTACGTATGTATGTATGTCTGTATGTATACATGTATGTATGTATGTATGTATGCATACATTCAAGTATGTATGTATGTATGTATGTATGTATGTATGTATGTATGTATGTATGATGTCTGTATATATGTAGGTGTGTATGTGTGTATGTGTGTATATGTGTATGTGCGTGTGAACGTATGTACGTATGTATGTATATATGTATGTATATATGTATGTATGCATGTATGTATGTATATATGTATGTATGTATGTATGTATGCATGTATGTATGCATGTATGTATGCATGTATGTATGTACGTACGTATGTATGTATGTACGTGTGTATGTATGTATGTATGTATCTTTGTATGTATCTGTATATCTATCCATGTATGTATGTATACATTTTTTTTACAGACACATGATTGCAGTGATCATCCTGGCCTTCTGCGCATGTCTGTCTTTCTGCTGCATTTTCGGTTTTAAGTACGAATTTGAATCAGTCTTTCTACCGAAAACCAACTCCACAATATATCGCCCCGTGCTCTCCAAGACTTTTCGGCAGCATGTGAAGTCCATAGACTTTGTTTTCCAGACATTCAACTTTGTTGTACCTATAACGGCCTTTCTTTGTGTCTCGATAGCGACTTCTGTTATTGCTGTGCGTATGCAACGCGTCGCATCGTGGCGTCAGAAAACTGCCAACGTAAGCGGGTTTGTATTGTATGACTAATTCTGATTAAGTATTGTGTTATTTGAACCAGAAAACAACTCGACAAGACAAAACAGGCACAAATTTTGGCCTTTGTCAAGCGTAAGATCACAAAGAAACAAACACCATAGACTTTGTTTTCCAGAGAATTTTCAGTCTTTTTCTTCTAATTTTCGTATCTGGTGTTTGTTTGTTTGTGATCTTACGCTTTGTTTGTGTCTCTGACCCTTGCTCATGACAGACAGAGGTGGAGACAGACGGTGCGACGTTCATCCATGTGGAGCCCCCACGACCCTGGATAGGGTTAAGGGACAGGAAGGAAGAAGGAAGGAAGGATCTTACGCTTGACAAAGGCCAGTTGCCCGAAAATTTGCTCCTGTCTTGTCTTGTATTAAATACGAGTTCTTATTCTTTTTTCGTGTTTTTTTTTCTGGTTCGTGTTTGCTTGAACGCGGGCAGTCACACTTGTTTCGGGTATTGCATTATTCATTATATTAAGTACAAAGTATGTACGGAATTTTTCCTCATTAAATGCCAACGTTGCTGAACAAGACACGTAGAAGATAACCACATCCCAAAGATTTTTTTGCAGGAAGAGTTGAAGCAAGGACATCATGACCAGGGAAGACCATTAATCCTTCACACTCCTTCACTCTGTCCACCAGCATCCTGCATTGTCAGACTGATAGCAAAGCAGGAAGCAGCTGAATAGGGTGAGGGAGTGAAAAGGTTACGTTTTTGCAGCTGGCAGATATAATACGGAATTGAAAGGTTAAAACCATAAGGATACTGTAAAGATCATTCTTATCAGCTGGCCATAAGGATACTGTAAAGGTCAGTCTTATCAGCTGGCCATAAGGTCAGTCTTATCAACTGGCCATAAGGATACTGTAAAGGTCAGTCTTATCAGCTGGCCATAAGGTCAGTCTTATCAACTGGCCATAAGGATACTGTAAAGGTCAGTCTCATCAACTGGCCATAAGGTCAGTCTTATCAACTGGCCATAAGGATACTGTAAAGGTCAGTCTCATCAACTGGCCATAAGGTCAGTCTTATCAACTGGCCATAAGGATACTGTAAAGGTCAGTCTTATCAACTGGCCATAAGGATACTGTAAAGGTCAGTCTTATCAACTGGCCATAAGGATACTGTAAAGGTCAGTCTTATCAACTGGCCATAAGGTCAGTCTTATCAACTGGCCATAAGGATACTGTAAAGGTCAGTCTTATCAACTGGCCATAAGGATACTGTAAAGATCAGTCTCATCAGCTGGCCATAAGGTCAGTCTTATCAACTGGCCATAAGGATACTGTAAAGGTCAGTCTTATCAACTGGCCATAAGGTCAGTCTTATCAACTGGCCATAAGGTCAGTCTTATCAACTGGCCATAAGGATACTGTAAAGGTCAGTCTCATCAACTGGCCATAAGGATACTGTAAAGGTCAGTCTCATCAACTGGCCATAAGGATACTGTAAAGGTCAGTCTCATCAACTGGCCATAAGGTCAGTCTCATCAACTGGCCATAAGGTCAGTCTTATCAACTGGCCATAAGGATACTGTAAAGGTCAGTCTTATCAACTGGCCATAAGGTCAGTCTTATCAACTGGCCATAAGGTCAGTCTTATCAACTGGCCATAAGGTCAGTCTTATCAACTGGCCATAAGGATACTGTAAAGGTCAGTCTCATCAGCTGGCCATAAGGATACTGTAAAGGTCAGTCTTATCAACTGGCCATAAGGATACTGTAAAGGTCAGTCTCATCAGCTGGCCATAAGAATACTGTAAAGGTCAGTCTTATCAACTGGCCATAAGGATACTGTAAAGGTCAGTCTTATCAGCTGGCCATAAGGATACTGTAAAGGTCAGTCTCATCAGCTGGCCATAAGGATACTGTAAAGGTCAGTCTCATCAGCTGGCCATAAGGATACTGTAAAGGTCATTCTTATCAGCTGGCCATAAGGATTCTGTAAAGGTCATTCTTATCAGCTGGCCATAAGGATACTGTAAAGGTCAGTCTTATCAGCTGGCCATAAGGATACTGTAAAGGTCAGTCTTATCAGCTGGCCATAAGGATACTGTAAAGGTCAGTCTTATCAGCTGGCCATAAGGATACTGTAAAGGTCAGTCTTAACAGCTGGCCATAAGGATACTGTAAAGGTCAGTCTTAACAGCTGGCCATAAGGATACTGTAAAGGTCAGTCTTATCAGCTGGCCATAAGGATACTGTAAAGGTCAGTCTTATCAGCTGGTCATAAGGATACTGTAAAGGTCAGTCTTATCAGCTGGCCATAAGGATACTGTAAAGGTCAGTCTTATCAGCTGGTCATAAGGATACTGTAAAGATCAGTCTTATCAACTGGCCATAAGGATACTGTAAAGGCCAGTCTTATCAGCTGGTCATAAGGATACTGTAAAGATCAGTCTTATCAGCTGGTCATAAGGATACTGTAAAGGCCAGTCTTATCAGCTGGTCATAAGGATACTGTAAAGATCAGTCTTATCAGCTGGCCATAAGGATACTGTAAAGATCAGTCTTATCAACTGGCCATAAGGATACTGTAAAGGCCAGTCTCATCAGCTGGTCATAAGGATTCTGTAAAGATCAGTCTTATCAGCTGGCCATAAGGATACTGTAAAGATCAGTCTTATCAACTGGCCATAAGGATACTGTAAAGGCCAGTCTCATCAGCTGGTCATAAGGATACTGTAAGGTCAGTCTTATCAGCTGGCCATAAGGATACTATAAAGGTCAGTCTCATCAGCCGTCATAAGTACTGTAAAGGTCAGTCTCATCAGCCGGTCATAAGTACTATAAAGGTCAGTCTCATCAGCTGGTCATAAGTACTATAAAGGTCAGTTCCATCAGCTGGTCATAAGTACTATAAAGGTCAGTCTCATCAGCTGGTCATTAGTACTATAAAGGTCAGTCTCATCAGCTGGTCATAAGTACTATAAAGGTCAGTCTCATCAGCTGGTCATAAGTACTATAAAGGTCAGTCTCATCAGCTGGTCATAAGTACTATAAAGGTCAGTCTTATCAGCTGGTCATTAGTACTATAAAGGTCAGTCTTATCAGCTGGTCATTAGTACTATAAAGGTCACTCTTATCAGCTGGTCTTAAGTACTATAAAGGTCAGTTCCATCAGCTGGTCATAAGTACTATAAAGGTCAGTCTTATCAGCTGGTCATAAGGATACTGTAAAGGTCAGTCTCATCAGCTGGTCATAAGGATATTGTAAAGGTCAGTCTCATCAGCCGGTCATAAGTACTAGAAAGGTCAGTCTCATCAGCTGGTCATAAGTACTATAAAGGTCAGTCTCATCAGCTGGTCATAAGGATATTGTAAAGGTCAGTCTCATCAGCCGGTCATAAGTACTAGAAAGGTCAGTCTCATCAGCTGGTCATAAGTACTAGAAAGGTCAGTTCCATCAGCTGGTCATAAGTACTAGAAAGGTCAGTCTTATCAGCTGGTCATAAGGATACTATAAAGGTCAGTCTCATTAACTGGCTATATATATATATATATATATATATATATATAATATATATATATATATATATATATATATATATGTGTGTGTGTGAGTATGTGTGTGTGTGTATGTGTGTGTGTGTGTGTGTGTGTGTGTGTGTGTGTCCGTCCATCCATCCACTTTTGTTTCTCTCTCTCTCTCTCTCTGTCTGTCTGTTCTGTCTGTCTGTCTGTCTGTCTCTGCCTCTCTCTGCCCCCTCTCTTTCTGTCTCTGCCCCCCTCTCTCTCTTTATTTCTGCCCTATCTCTGCCCCCTCTGTCTCTGTCTCCCTCTCTCTGTCTCTGCCCCTCCATCTCTCTCTCTCTCTCCCTCTCTCTCTCTCTGCCTCCTTCTCTCCGTCTCTGTCAGTCTGTCTGTCTGTCTGTCTGTCTGTCTGTCTCTCTCTCTCTCTCTCTCGCTTTCTGATGTACAGCTGGTCCTATCCTGTGCAGATAACGACATCAACAACGTCAGAACGGCGGGAGGCATCAATTACCCGGATGTTGGTGGTAGTCTGCGTCATGTATACCATTTGTAACACACCCTACGTCGCCCGGATTTTTGTCAAGTATTTCATTGAGGAATTTCAAATCGGCTTTCGATACGAAAACAGCCTCTACGTTAGTGCCTCCATCATGCATATGACGGCATCGTTCAACAGTAGTTTCAATTTTGTGATCTATTATATTATGAGCACACGATTCAGAGAAACGCTGAGACAGCTGCTACTGCGAGTACGCTCTGTAAATGAAACCACTCCTGCCGAAACTAATAACAGTTATGTGGAGTGAACAGGAATGCTATGAATAGAAGTAGTACTGGTAGTAGTAGTAGTAGTAGCAGTAGTAGTAGTAGTAGTAGTCGTAGTAGTAGTCATAGTAGTAGTAGTAGAGCAGTAGTAGGGTAGGAGCTGCAGCAGCAGTAGTCGTGATAGCACTAGTAGTAGTAGTAGTAATAGTATCAGTGGTAGTAGTATTGCAGTAGTAATGACAATGGGGTAGCAGTAGTAGTAGTAGTCAATGTAGTATCAGCAGTGGTAATAGCTGTGGTGGTGATGAGATGATTGTGATGGCAGCGGTAGTAGTGGTAATAGTAGTAGTTTTTGTTGTTTTTGTTGTTATTTAGTAGTAGTAGTAGGAGGAAGAGAAGTAGTAGTAGTGGTGGTGGTAGTAGTAATGATAGTGATAGTAGTAGTGGTATAAGTGGCAGTTGTGGTAGTAGTGGTAATAGTTATAGTGGTAGAAGTAGTAGTAGTTGTAATAGTAGTAGTAATAGTAGTAGCAGCAAAAACAGCAGCGGCAGAAGCAGCAGTAGTAGTAGTGATGATGATAGTAGTAGTAGTAACAGCAACAGCAACAGCAACAATACTTCAATTGTAGTTTTTCTTTGTTTTTTTTGTTTTTTTCATATGCCTGCTAATACTCCATAACAATCGTGTGGGAGGAAAAACGTTGACTGGTTGGCAGCAAGCTGGCATGTCTGAAGAAGAGGAAATGTCATGTGACATAAAACACCTTCATAGCGTTGATCCAGGTCTTCCTTGGTCTACTTCATGCTGAAAATCTCGACTCTCCTTTCCTTGTGTGCTTGGTGAGCCAGCTGGTGGGGTTGCATTCTGGTCAAATGACCAAACATTTCTTTTTTTGTGATTTTGCTGTTTGTGATGTGTTATCACGTTTGGATTTGTTGACAGCCATTCTTTAAGCAATGCCCCTCATATGTGTCATTTTGCGCTAACAACAGTACTGCTTGGTGATATTAGTAAAGGAGAAGAAGAAAAAGAAGTGTTAATCGTATTAATCAAATCATCACGATGGTGATGAGTGGTGATATTGATTTGTGTTAGTGGTGGTGATGATGGTGGTGGTGGTGGCAGTGTTGCTGCTGCTGTTGTTGTTATTGTTGTTGTTGTCGTTATCATTGTTGTTGTTGTTTTGTTGTTGTTGTTTAAACATGAACCTGACTTTTTTACACCCTTTTGGAAATGGCAAGTTTGTAAGTTTGTATCTTTGTTTTTCTGTCCTGTCTCTCCATGCAGAAAATAGGGTAAAAAATGGTTTCCAAAATTAGGCACATAATCACGCTTCAAACACCGAAGTTCATTAACAGTCCTTACTGTTCTTTAACAAGCAATCCTTGTGGTTGTTTCTTCTCCACATTCAGGCGTCAGCAGGCTTTACCCAGGGAACATTTTGCAGGTGTTCAGCATGTATCCTTAGTGTTGTAACATGACTGGCTTTAAACAGTCAGCATGCCACAGCGCTAGGGACACGTGCAGAATTTAACAGATGAACAACATGAAAAAAAACATAAAGAAGCTATGGAGAGTTCAGTAGCACGAGAGAGAAAACAGAGTTACCTCCTTGGTAAAAAAAAAACAATTTGAAGAAAAGACTGAAACAGAAGGAAAAGAGATAGAGAAATAAATAAAAAGACCTTGCAGAGAGAGTTAAATGTCGAAACTATAAAATGAAAAAGAAATGTTCCAGACATGTGTTGCAACAAAAGAAAGCAGAGCAAAGGGGAAAAACCAGAACAATTATAACGAACCTCTCAGAGTGCTCTCTTTAGATCCTCTACAAGGAAGGTACAACATATTCCCAAAGCAAGTGACGGTTGTTGTAAGCTGTATAAAGCCTGATCGGACTTGCCAGCTGGGTTAGCAGCATGAAACAAAGTAAAATACATTAATAAGCTGGCTACGTCATTTGCGCCAATCGCGTCATTCTTTTACGTCATTAATTATGACTCCAAAACAAAGACCCGATTTTAACAAGCAAGTTTCGTTATATGAATACATCTGAATATGTATTTTCTTCGTAATTTGGTAGCACTACATTTTATTGTAACTGAAAAAGACGGGTAGTTGTATTTTTTATCAGACTGTAATTTCTTTATACAAAGAGGAAAATGGGAATGTTTTTGTTAAACTACATTCAAAAACGATACAATATGTTTATGCGAAGTATTTTGTTCGCCCTAGATGTATTTAGTTCCTGTATACATATCACTGAGGACTGGTTGGCTTAAAATGACAGAGCTCCATCCATCCAGTCTGGCTACATTGTTTATATAAGTGCCAATGTTACTCAAGAAAAACTACGTACGTGCAGCCTCCAATGCACCCAGCAGTGAATGGGTGCCTGAATATTTAACGGTTAGGGAAGGAAATAATAATAAATAAAAAAAAAAACAGCCAACGAGAGGACACGAACACCACCCTTACAATGTTATCCCAGTAGGGAGCAGTGTTGTTGTTGTTGTTGTTGTTGTTGTCGTCGTTGTTGTTTAAGGATCATCGCACTCAGGGAGGTTACCTCTGTGCTCACCTTTTTCCCCTGTCCCATTTTCTGCGCCACCTTAATGACCGCAAGAGCCTGCACAGTTCTTACAATGCCATGATGACGATGATGATGTCGATGAGGATGATAATCGTGGTGTTATAGAGTTCCATCTAGGATTGAGACTGTGTGACAGGGCTGTACTCTACACGTACTGTCGTAACATAGCCCGGTGTCAACCAGGCCCGAGAGAAGCAGACACCTGCGTTGTTGGTCAGAAGATTTGAGCAACACCGTCAATGACGCATCCATGAAGTGGATGAGACTCGACAGTGTCGTCCCAGTCTTCCCAATGAGCTCATAGCAAGCCCAACTCTGGGTAGGAGCCAGTTAGAGCCGAAAAAATCGCACAATGATTTTTGAAGGGACTGATGGGGATTCGAACCCACATCCTTCCAGTCGGTTGTCCATAGTGCAAACCACTAAACCACGGCGACATCCCAGTGAGCAGTTGATGTCCCTACCCCCTTAATCCCCTATGACCTGAAGGTAAAAGGAAATGTCACTGTTTACCCATCAGTGATCCTCAAACTTTCAGTAGATACATCTATTGTGGCATTTTCGTTTGTTCAGGTAAACGTTGTTATCAAGTGTTGCTGTTGCTGATACGAATAGTTTTAATTAGTAGTAGTGATTTCATTTCTTCAAAACCTTTCAATTTTTTTTTATGTTCATGCATTGAACGTTTTGGGATCAATGTCTCGATAAATCATTGGTAACACCTTTCAGTATATATATATATATATATCTTCAATAAGAATGTTTAAGGGGTTTGATGTTTTTTCCTGTTCCGCTATTATTAATTATATTGAAAATGCTTCATGGTCACTGCATTTGACGTTTCATTATGTTTGGAGATTTTAATCCTTGTTATATTACAATTCAACAAGGCTACTGTTCGGAAGAATGTTTTCCATTAAAAATAGTAAGATGCAGGGATGTCCAGATAATTCTGGTTGAAACATGTAACTAGAATTGGAAATCACATACCAAAATTAACTGTTTTACTGCGGCTAAGCATTATGAGATCAATTTCTAACCTTATCAACAATTTTATAGATCAAGAGAACAGCGAAATTGCATGTTCATTTGATAATAAAGAATTCATTGACTTTGTTTGTTGTTCAAACAGTTACGCATAGTGGTTATTGGTCAAGTTGGGTCTGACTTTATTTTCTTCTTGAACAATGCCCAGAATGTTTCTCTGTATCGAGACCCCATCAAGTAATAAACGAAGATGTTGAAGGTAGAATTGATGAAATTGAATATTTCACAGATCGATGAACAGGTTAAATAGAAATTATGGTAACGTCGACCAGGCCTCATCTCTGCCAAAAAGAGGCAAGAAACTCGGAATAGACAATTTGGCAAAACACAGATGGCGAAGAGAACAGAATTGCCGATCAACATCTTAGTAAGCGCCACTTCCCGGGGAGAGATTGATGACGATGTGCCAGAACGCCATGTCACGGCCTGACGAAGTTTTATTGTTGTGATTATCGTTGTGGTTATCACCACTGTCATCACACACCCAGGTATGCCAGCACCGAATATGACGCTGTCCAAAAAGTCAACAAATTCCTGGTGAGCTTGATAAAATTCATTACTGACCATTTCGTCCAAAGTTTTGTTAATTTCTGAATAGTAGACACAACCAACATGATATCTGAATACCACAACAGAAAACAGACCTAACACCACAATACACACAGCGAAAATGATAGCAGCCATTGTCCGAGTGCGCAGTAAACTCTGATAGCGAAGTGGACTAAGAACACAGTAGCATCTCTCACAAGCAATGATGGCAGATATGATAAAAGAAACAAAGCCAGTGCC
Organism: Monoplex corrugatus; assembly: GCA_030674185.1. NCBI lineage: Eukaryota > Metazoa > Mollusca > Gastropoda > Littorinimorpha > Ranellidae > Monoplex > Monoplex corrugatus. The sequence goes on along the minus strand of JAPXFY010000026.1, from coordinate 38,496,241 downwards.
TAAAAAGGAAATGAACTTATAATTAACCATGAACTTAATCATAGGAAAAACATTTTGTTCTCTCGTGAATGGTAAGAAAACGGACTCGCTATAGATGAACATGGCCGTCGTTAAGTAGATTCCGTCAGCTAAGGACAAAGCAAACAGACACAGGTTGACACGATCTTTCAGGCCTTGTTTGTAGAACACCGCCATGTTGATGACGTTAGCTGGCCCACCAATCAGAAACAGCACCGCTAACATATAGTTTCTGGCTGCACGTGAATAGATGTCTACTTCTGTGCTTACGATGTTATCAGAATTGTCCCAAGGTAAGTAATCCATATCACTGAATTTAACTGTAATACATT
>JAPXFY010000026.1:38463391-38490891 GCA_030674185.1 Monoplex corrugatus | reverse complement strand
TCTTTCTTTGCCTCTCTCTCTTTCTCTGTCTATTTATCTCTGCCTTCACTCTACAACCCCCCCTCTCTATCTGTCTTTGCCTCTCTCTCTCTCTCTCTCTCTCTCTCTCTCCTCTCTCTCTCTCTCTTGTACCCCTCCGAAGTAAATACAAAAACACACAGGTCAATACTCACCGAGCAACATACGTTCATCGATGTAATGTGAGGTGTGTGTGTGTGTGTGTGAGTGTGTGTGTGTGTGTGGCCGAGTTGTTAAAACCCCCACCAAGCATACGATAAATCCAGAACGGGATATTTCCCCTCTGTTTCTCTTGAACTTGAGTGATGGTCTGGCTGCTCGTCTTTCATAGGTGACGATGCACAAAGGTAAGTGTGCAGAAGCACTACGTGCACTGCTAAATAACCGACAGCTGCAAGGTCGGTGGCGCTGTACAGTGGCGAAGAGGTGTCCCTGTTGAATTCCACACGATAAATCTGTCGTGACAAAAGCAAATCAAATACTGAATGCAAAAATGAATACATATATACAGACTGACAGACACACAGATAAACCATATATATGTATATATATATAATAATAATAATAATAATAATAATAACGAAGATTTGTTGAGCGCCTTTTCTCGACTGAGCTCTAAGCGCTTTACATCGATACAAATTATGATAATGACTAGAGCAAATCAAACAATCACTAAATCAAACAAGCAAATGAATCAACAAATGAATAAAACTCAAAAAGACATGCCCGCAATGCCCCCTCCCCCCTCCCCCGCACACACACACACCCCACCCCACCTGCACATACTGGCATGCCGCACACGCGCACGCACGCACACACACCCCCCCCCCCACACACACACCGCTCCAAAGACACATGGAAAATATAAACACTAGAGGTAAAGTGGATTGGGGGCAGCGGAAGGGGGGGGGGGCACTGAGGGGATTCCAGAGGAGGGTGGGAGGCGGCGTAAAATAGAACCGGGATCAGTGTTGCTTAAATAAACAGGAGAGATGCAGTGGATTGGGGGCAGCGGGAGGGGGGCGGGGCACTGAGGGGATTCTAGGGGGGGGGGGGGAGGGAGGCGGCGTAAGATAGGGCCGGGTCAGTATTGCTTAAACAGATAGGTCTTCAGAGAGGACTTGAAAGAGGCTGTAGAAGTAGAATGTCTATTGGTGAGGGGGAGGGTATTCCAGATGGCTGGACCCTGATAGGAGAACCAACGCTGACCAAAGGATTTTGTTCTAACAGTAGGGAGACAGAGAATGCGATCATCTGATGAGGAACGGAGATTTCGAGAAGGGACGTAGAGGCGAAGAATGTCAGACAGATAATCAGGGCCTGTGCCAGAGACAGATGAGAAACAGATTGAAGAAAGTTTATATGAGATTCTAGATTGTACAGGTAGCCAGTGCAAGGATTTCAGAAGAGGTGTGATATGTTCATGTTTGGGTGACTTGAGAATCAGCCTTGCAGCATTGTTTTGTACTTTTTGGAGCTTTTGAAGCAGATACTTTGGCACGCCTGCAAGAAGAGCATTACCATAATCAAGCCTGGATAAAACAAAGGAACAAACCAGAGTTTTGGTTGCATCTACAGACAGATAGTGGAGGATGGTGCTTATTCTCCTAAGTTCCAGGTATGCTATCCTGCAGACATTTGATATGTGAGATTTAAAAGAAAGGGTCTGATCAAAAATGACACCAAGGTTACGAACATGGGGAGAAATCTGAATGTCAGCACCATCAATACAAATCGCGTCTGGAAGTGAGGGATGTTTTTCAAATTTTGGAGGAACAGTTAACAAAACTTGTTTTTTCTTCATTGAACTGCAGTTTGTTGAGTGTCATCCAAGCCTTTAAATCATATATGCAGTTTTGAGTACTTTCAATCACTTGATGGATTTGAGTAATTGGGCTGGACTGATAGAGCTGTGTGTCGTCAGCAAAGCTTTCATGTGATAGAGAGTGACGATTAACTATCCCAGAGATAGGTGTTGTGTACATGATAAACAACACAGGTCCCAGCACAGAACCCTGTGGAACTCCGTATTCCAATCGCGTAGCAGGTGAGCAGAGGCCATTTACTAAGACTTTTTGTGTACGCTCACTAAGATAAGACTTTATCCAAGCAAGGACGGTACCCTGAATGCCAAAAGAGTATTGCAGTCTAAACAGAAGAATTTCATGGTCAATCGTATCAAATGCTGCTGATAGATCAAGAAGAGAAAGAACAGAAATTCTATCATCATCAAGCGATGTGAGAAGATCATTTGCAACTTTTAAGAGGGCAGTTTCTGTGCTGTGACCTGCTCTATAGGCTGATTGATGTGGGTCGAGGAGATTATGGGTCTTAAGATGGTCAAGAAGCTGAGCCAGTACAACTCGTTCAATCAGTTTGGCCAAAAATTTCAAATTTGAGACAGGTCTATAGTTTTTCAAGATGTTGGGATCAAGGGAGGGCTTCTTTATCAAAGGGCGGATGATGGCTGATTTGTAAGTACTGGGGAAAATACCACTTGAAAGAGAGTCATTAATAATATGAGTTATACACGACAAAAGGACATCAAGACAATCAAACAAAAGGTGGGCTGGGACTGAATCAAGTTCACAAGATTTCTGTGGAGAAGCAAGCATGATTTTCCGTACTGCTTCAGTAGTTACACTTTGAAATGAAACAAGGGGTTCACCACAGAAAGATTTGTCACCTGAGTGAGGGGAGCCACAAGTTGTAGACACGTCAAGATTGTCACGAATAGTTCTTATCTTTGCACTAAAGAAATCAGTAAAAATGGAGTGGTAGTTCAGTTGGTGATATAACAGATGGTAGAGTGGTGGTCTGTTTTTTTCCTAAAAGAGTATTTAAAACACCAAACAGTTCTTTGGATGTGGCACATTGGGCAATTTTTGATGAGTAGAATGCTGTTTTAGCGTCTGTTAGAAGTTTAGTCACTTGGTGTTTGGCAGCATTCATAATGTCTTTGAATACATGAAGCCCAGACTTGAGCCACTGGCGCTCTGCTCTCCGTCGTTCCTGCTTCGTCTTCTTCAGCTGGTCAGCCACAGCACTGTACCATGGGCACGATGGCCGGGAGGTGACCTTGCGTCGTCTGGCAGGGGCGTGGGTGTCTAGGACATCACGAAGACATCGATCCAGTTGCTCAGCAGATGGTTGAGGTGTTAAGTAGAGGCTGGTCTGCAGGTCCTCTTTGAAGGCAGCTAGGTCAATGGAAGCCAAGTTCCTCCTCTCAACGTACTTGGGCTGCGTCACAGGCTTGGGGATAGACAAGTGGGTGACCACGCAGTAGTGGTCAGATGGCAAGCTGTAGTCTACAGTGGCTGACTGGAGAAGGGCCTCCTCTTCACGGTGTATGACCCAGTCAAGGATGTGACCACTGCGGTGTGTAGGGGTGTTGACATACTGAGTCAGGCTGAATGTTTTCAGTACATCAATTAGCTTCGATGTTGAGGGCAGAGAGGGCTGGTCAAAATGGAAATTGACGTCACCCGCAATCAGTAGTTTTCCTCTTAAGCCATTTGAATGTTCAAGTAAGCTTATAAATTCGTCATAAAACTGTGAGTCTGTCAGTTTGTTCTTTTTATTTGGAGGAGGACGGTAGAGAATGAAGAGATTTAAGTTATGCTGTGGACAGGTGATAATAACATGAACCAGTTCAAAAGAAAGGTGAGGGAATGGAAAGGCTGATTTTACACTAACACTAGAAGACAGTGAGTCTTTCATAATAATGGCAATGCCACCACCACGCGAAGGCCGAGGAAAGGAGAGTGTGTTATAACCAGGTGGAGCGAGGCCTTTACATTTCGCTTCATCAGCATGCGGACGGAGCCAGGATTCAGTGATGCAGAATAGATCAGGGTCATTATCCAATATAAAAGCGTTAATTGCAGGGATCTTCTCTGGTTTTGCAGCTGACTGAGCATTGAACACACAAACACTGAAGTGTGTTGTCGACGGCGGTTCGTCAAGGACAAGGGGAACCGTAATCAGGTTAGAAAAGTTAACTGGCCGTAAACTACCGAATATTAGCCCATCTCGTAGTATAAACCCACCCCCTACTTTGAGGCAAAAACTGTACAAAGGGTGGAATACCTTGTATAAGCCCACCCCCACTTTAGCTTTAATTTTGATTTTTTTTCCAACCCTTCGTGTACCCCAAGGAGAGTCGTCACAGATTCCGTAGGGGCGTCAAACATTGGAACACATTAAATGAGCACGTCATACGAGCCCTAGGCATGCTTGTTTTCATTCCCATGGTTCATTGTTAGAATTAGGACAATGCCTCGTCGGAAGTCATATTCAATGGAGTTCAAACTTTCTGCCCTCCAGTTCCTTCGAAATCACAATGTTTCCGAAACTGCCAAAGAGTTTGGAGTGGATAGAAAGCAGGTGCGGCAGTGGAATGAAATGAGCATGTTTTGATACAGAATCAAACAGGGAAACAAAAGGAGAAAAAAAAGATTCATCCCGGTAAACACGTGGTATCCGAAGAACTAGATCTGGCTGTGCTTGAATTCTTGGAAGAGGAACGAGCAGCAGGAAGAGTTGTTCGCAACAAAGACCTCAGCACGAGAGCTTTGGAAATAGCAGGTAAGCCTTCTTTCTTTTCAGACTGTTTCGAACAAATTGCATGCATGCTCGTCCGTGTGTGTGTGTGTGTGTGTGTGTGTGTGTGAGGGAGTGGGGAGGGAGAGAGAAAGATGGACCGTGCGTGTGCAGATGGAATGCATCGCTGTGGGTGCGGGATGGGCCGACCGCATGAATGGACTTTTTGTGGGACGGATGTGTGATAGGGGATGAGGCTGATTTTCGTGCTCTGAACGTGTTGCACTTGCTTGGGTAAATGGTGTGGCCGTGTGCAAGGGTTTCTTGCTTTGTTGTGCGATTTTTTTATGCGATTAAAGTTATTGATATGTGTGTGTGTGTGTGTGTGTGTGTGTGTGTGTGTGTGTGTGTGTGTGAAATTTCAGTGATATTTTCGAAACATCACATATCTTTTTTTGCATGGATGCGTAAAGGCACATCAAATGGATTGTATTGGTTCTGCTGTCTTTTGCAGGTGCTCTGCAGCTGGACGGGTTCGTTGCTTCCGACATGTGGGTTCAACGCTGGAAAAAGCGCCATGGCATATCCACGCGAAGATCCACTTCCATCAGCCAGAAGGTGCCAAGGGAATTCTGGGATCTGCTCTTCAATTATCGGCGTGCTGTACTGATGCTGCGGAGACAACATGACTATCCCCTCAACTGCGTCATGAATATGGATCAAACCATGCTGAGATTTGATATGCTGCCTCAAAGGACCAATAACAAGAAAGGTTGTCGTCAAGTCAGGACTAAGACAACAAGAGCGGAAAAACGGGGGTTCACTGTAGCCTTGTTTGTTGCAGCAGATGGGACAAAGTTCCCAGCAATGATCGTCTTCAAGGAAAGGAATGGCCAGATCCCTCCACAGGTCTACCAGCAGCTGCAGGTGCCAGACACGTCCGAGTTCATGCCACGAGAAATGGGTGGATGACTCGAGAGGCTCTGATGGTATGGATCAGGCGAATCCTGGGCAGGGCAGACGGCCGCCGATTGTTGGTGCTGGATAGCTACCTGGCTCATCGCACCCAAGAAGTGAGGGAAGCTCTACTAGAGCGCAACGTGGACGTGGTGTACATTCCTGGTGGCTGCACCCCACTCGCCCAACCAGTGGACGTGAGCATCACGAAGCCTTTCAAAAATACCGTGCGTGACACCTGGGTCACCTGGATGAGAGAAGACCGTCCGCTGACAGCTGCGGGCAATCTCAGGCAACCCACCAGACAGGATGTCATCAGCTCGGTGGTAGAGCCTGGCACAGCGTCAGACCTGACATCATCGTCACTGCCTTCAAGAGGTGCACAATCTCCAACGCCATGGATGGGTCAGAAGATGACCAAACTCTGGAGTGGTTTCCAGAGGACATTGTGGTTCACCTTCCCACTGCCAACGATGCCCCTGGTGACCAGGAGGAGGAAGAGGAGGAAGAAGAGGAAGGGGATGCAGACAGAGAAGAAGAAGAAGAAGAAGGAGAAGACTTCTTTGGGTTTGACGAGTGACAATTCATGCTGATTGAGGACGAGTGAAAAGGACTTTTCTGGTTCAGAAAAAAGACTAGGATAAGTCATTGATCTTCGCTTTTGTTGTTGTTCAAACAATCTCCGAAGAGATAAGAACAAGTGACTGATTGTTTTTGAATGAAAGATAAATTATTGATTTTCCCCATATGTTTTGTTCGGCCAATCGAAATATGCGTTATTGTTTTTTTTCCAATATATGTTTTGTTCAGGCAATCCCAGAAGAGAAAGGGACTCTTATAAATTAAAATCATTATAAATCTACCACGGTGTCAATCTCACTCTCTCCATACCTGCATGCTCGTGTGTGATTGCGTGAATGTGTGTGTTTGCATTTCCGTGGGTGGGTTTAAATAACAGAACATTCGGAAAGTAGCAAGCAGTATAATTTCCCTATTGTGGGTTATAAAGTTTCATGCACAGGGGTATATACCGTGTATAAGCCCACCCCCCTTTTTGGGCCTCAAACTGTGCAAAGGGGTGGGTGGGCTTGTACTCGGTATTTTACGGTATATGTATGTTATATATATATATATATATATATATATATATATATATATATATATATATATATATATATATATATATATATATCAGTTCAGGCCAATATCACTTCTGAACGTCGAGGGGAAAATCTTCTTCTCTGTTATGGCAGCAAGATTGACAAAATACCTGACTGAAAACAAGTATCTGGATATGTCAGTCCAAAAGGGAGGCATACCAGGAATGCCTGGATGCTTGGAACATGCCACGTTGATTTGGGATGCCATCCAAAAAGCAAGAACAGAGAAGAGAGACATTGACGTAGTTTGGCTTGATCTGGCGAATGCATATGGATCAGTTCCACACGATATGATCCAGCTGGCTCTTGAAATGTATCACATCCCAGAAAACATCCGAACAATGCTGAGGAAGTATTTCCAAGGGTTCTCAATGCGGTTCTCTACCAAAGAATACACCACGGACTGGATAGACCTAGAGGTGGGCATTGCAATGGGCTGTGCAATCTCTCCCATACTGTTCGTGTTGGCAATGGAAGTCATCTTGAAAGCTGCAATGAAGAGTTCAGGTCCAGTGAATCTGGGAGATGGATACCAGATGCCTCCTCTGAAAGCTTTCATGGATGACACAACAGTCTTGTCTACGGATGAGGAAGAGACACACCAAATCTTAAAGCAGCTGGATGAGCTGGTGGCCTCTTCAAGAATGAGGTTCAAACCTAAGAAATCCCGAAGTCTCTCACTGCGAAAAGGAAAAGTGGCAGATTCAGTCAAATTCATGGTAGCCAACCAAGCCATCCCCACTGTCACAGAAGAGCCAGTAAAAAGTCTCGGAAGATGGTATGATGACTCCCTGAAAGACACACAAAGGGGATGTGAAACCAAGCAAACAGCAGAAGAAGGCCTGAAGAAAATAGATAACTGCGGACTGCCAGGCAAATACAAAGTCTGGTGTCTACAGTTCATGCTGATACCAAAGCTGCTGTGGCCACTGCTAATCTATGACATTTGCACCAGCACAGTCGAAGCAATGGAAGCCAAAATCAACAAATACACAAGAAAATGGCTCGGTGTCCCACCTGGTCTCACTGATGTTGCATTCTACTGTCGTCAAGCAATGCTGAAGCTACCTCTGAAATCCATAGTGGAGGAATACAAAGTTGGAAAAGCAAGACTGTTGAGCATGCTGGAGGAATCGGAGGACAATATCGTGAGAGCAGTTCATCCAAAGCTGAGAACTGGCAGAAAGTGGAAAGTCCAAGAGGCTGTAAACAATGCCAAAAGAAACCTCAGCATCAAAGAAATAATTGGACACACGCAAACCAACAGACAGGGACTGGGAGCAACAAAAATGCAGTGGTGGTCCAAAGCCAAAGGGAAGGAAAAAAGAGACATGATCATACAGGAGTTGAAGGAAGAAGAAGATGTCAAAAGAGTGCAGAAGGCAGTCCAGCAAGGTCAACAGGGGCAATGGACAACATGGGACAGTGCACTCCAAAGAAGTCTCAGCTGGAACGATATGTGGCACATGGCTCCTCTAAGGCTAAGCTTCCTCCTCAGATCTGTATATGACCTGCTCCCCTCGAATGCAAACTTAGTGAAATGGGGGAAAGCAGACGACCCAGCATGTCCGCTCTGTCAGAAGAAACAAACAGTGGAACATGTCCTAAGCTCTTGCAAAGTAGCGCTAGCCCAAGGAAGGTATACATGGAAGCACAACCAAGTTCTGAAAGTGATCACAGATGTGGTTAGCGAAAAAACCATGACCCCAAACGCACCAATTGCTATGACAACGTTCTACAAAGCAGGAGGGAAACAGGTCTGGCCCGAAAGGGCTATGACAACCAGCACATTGCCAAAGGGTCTTCTGGATGGAGCAGTCGACTGGGAGTGTACAGCAGACCTCCCAGAGTGGAGAAATTACCCAGATGTCATCAGCAAGACAGGCATGAGACCAGACATCGCTCTCCACTCTGACTCCTCGAAACAAGTGATTCTGATAGAACTCACTGTGCCATACGAAAGCAGAATGGAAGAAGCACATATCTACAAGACCGAAAAATACGCCGGTCTTGCCAGCACCCTGAAGAAAGCAGGTCTGCGGGTCAAAATCTTCGCCATAGAGGTCGGGGCAAGAGGGTTTGTGGGCACCTCCGCTTATGATCTCATGAAACAACTCGCCATTTCTGGGAAGAAGAGGACTAGAGCCCTTAAAGCGATGGCAGAGGCAGCAGAAAGGAGCTCAAGCTGGATCTGGGCAAGGAGGAACCAAAAAAGTGAACTTCATAAGGATTAAATTCACTACAGATGATGTGTGCCCCGTTAGCACATTGGTAAAACCGCGTACCGCAGTTCTGAAGCGCAGAATCGCCCAGGTTCGATCCCCGGCGTGGGAAAAAAAAAAAAAAAAAAAAATAGACAACAGCAGAAGGGCATCCAGGAGTCATGACCTGGATGTGGCCCGGCCCCCCGAGAGTGTAAGGAATTCAGGGCCGAAACACTTGTCTAAAGGGGGTTACTTCTCTGAAGACCTTCTGTTGTCTAGCTCTCCCTAGAGTTTCTTTCTACCCATATATATATACATACATACAGGCATACATACAGACAGACAGACAGACAGACAAACATACATACATACATACATACATACATACATACATACATATAATGGTGCAACGATCTAAATCTCCATGGTAAGTGGAAGACAATAATGGTGCAACGATATTAATATCCATGGAATGTGGCACCAGAGCTGTGATTTCCTTCTGTGGTCTATCAACGATATCAGGGTAAAGGAATAAACCTCCAGACGGCACACAGTATTTGTTGTACACATCTTTCTGGATGCTGGCATCACAGTTCATGATGCAGTTGTAGACAGATTCCATCGCCAAAAAAAGGAAAGTTGGAACATGGATTCAGGACAAACGGAATCTCTCGTCGCAAATCGCGATGCCTTACCTATTGTAAGATTAGACCTGTCCCACTACGTCCCGACCTACGCTATCGTAAAGTTAGATCTGTCCCACCACAACACCCTGCCCTACGCCATTGTAAGATTAGATCTGTCTCACTACACCCTGTCCTATGCTATCGTAAGGTTAGATCTGTCCCACTACGCCTTGTCCTACGCTATCGCAAGATTAGATCTGTCCCACTACTCCCCGACCTACGCTATCGTAAAGTTAGATCTGTCCCACCACAACACCCTGCCCTACGCCATTGTAAGATTAGATCTGTCTCACTACACCCTGTCCTATGCTATCGTAAGGTTAGATCTGTCCCACTACGCCTTGTCCTACGCTATCGCAAGATTAGATCTGTCCCACTACGCCCTGACCTACGCTGTCGTAAGGTTAGATCTGTCCCACTACGCCCCGACCTATGCTGTCGTAAGGTTAGATCTGTCCAACTACGCCCCGACCTATGCTATCGTAAGGTTAGATCTGTCCCACTACGCCCCGACCTATGCTATCGTAAGGTTAGATCTGTCCCACTACGCCCCGACCTACGCTGTCGTAAGGTTAGATCTGTCCCACTACGCCCCGACCTATGCTATCGTAAGGTTAGATCTGTCCCACTACGCCTTGTCCTACGCTATCGCAAGATTAGATCTGTCTCACTACGCCCCGACCTACGCTGTCGTAAGGTTAGATCTGTCCCACCACAACACCCTGCCCTACGCCATTGTAAGATTAGACCTGTCTCACTACACCCTGTCCGATGCTATCGTAAGGTTAGATCTGTCTGACTATGCCCTGCCCTGCATTATCGTAAGGTTACACCTGTCCCACTACGCTCTGCCCTGTGCTATCGTAAGGTTACACCTGTCCCATTGCGCTCTGCCCTACATTATCGTAAGGTTACACCTGTCCCACTACACTCTGCCCTACGTTATCGTAAGGTTACACCTGTCCCACTACACTCTGCCCTACGTTATCGTAAGGTTACACCTGTCCCACTACGCTCTGCCCTGCATTATCGTAAGGTTACACCTGTCCCACTACACTCTGCCCTAATTATCGTGAGGTTACACCTGTCCCACTACACTCTGCCCTACGTTATCGTAAGGTTACACATGTCCCACTACACTCTGCCCTACATTATCGTAAGGTTACATCTGTCCCACTACACTCTGCCATACATTATCGTAAGGTTACACCTGTCCCACTACACTCTGCCATACATTATCGTAAGGTTACACATGTCCCACTACACTCTGCCCTACGTTATCGTAAGGTTACACCTGTCCCACTACGCTCTGCCCTACATTATCGTAAGGTTACACCTGTCCCACTACACTCTGCCATACATTATCGTAAGGTTACACCTGTCCCACTACACTCTTCCCTACATTATCGTAAGGTTACACCTGTCCCACTACACTCTGCCCTACGTTATCGTAAGGTTACACCTGTCCCACTACACTCTGCCCTACATTATCGTAAGGTTACACCTGTCCCACTACACTCTGCCCTACATTATCGTAAGGTTACACCTGTCCCACTAGAAGAAGAGGAGAGGATGAGGAAGAAGAAGAGGAGGAGGACGAGGAGGAGGGAGAAGAAGAAGAAGAGAGAGAGAGGAGAGAAGAAGAGGAGGAGGAGGAGAGGAGGAGGAGAAGAAGAAGAAAAAGAGAAGAAGAGAAGAAGAAGAAGAAAAAAGAAAGACAGAAAGAAAGAAAGAAAGAAAAAGAAAGAAGAAAGAAAGAAGAGAAGAATAAATGTTCACGAATATCATCTAACAATTACTAGAAAGTGGGGAATGCATGAAAATGCTTTTCGTGTCATGAAATATGTGGCCCACTGTCTAGCAGTTGCAAGAAGATAGTACGTTACAAGAACACGTACCGTCACAAAGAAACTTGGTTTTCATTCAGTGCACTTCTCACATCTGACATGTTCATCTACACCATCAGCTTGACTATGTTTCTTTTTTATATTTGTTCCTCTGTCCAGGTATCTTGAGCATCAGACGTATTATTTATCTCACAGAGCATGTCATCCATCTTCCTCTCCAATGTTTACTTATGGCAAAGGTAAGGTTGTCGCATAGCTCTGAGGTCGTAAAGGAGTGAGGTGATAGAGATTGCTTAAGGCAAGGTAAGAAGGTAAGATACACATATACACATGTCATTTACATGTAACCATACATTATTTCAGTGGTAGGCTGATAAAATACCAGTATGAAATATAGACTAGGTAAAAGATATTCTAGGAAGGGCCTCAAGACCTGACCAATTCGTGGGTTTATGTGCAGGGTTAAGGCTTGTGCCACGGTCACCATACACATAGCACCTGTGACGTTAGTGCGTATGGAATTCGTTCCGAGCGCGGAGACGTTATCTTGAGAAATTGAAACTGAAATTTAAGGCAAAGGTAAGGTTGTCGCACAGCTCTGAGGTCGTAAGGGAGTAAGGTGATATAGTTTGCTTAAGGCAAAGGTAAGGTTGTCGCACAGCTCTGAGGTCGTAAGGGAGTAAAGTGATAGTTTGCTTAAGGCAAAGGTAAGGTTGTCGCACAGCTCTGAGGTCGTAAGGGAGTAAGGTGATAGAGTTTGCTTAAGGCAAAGGTATGGTTGTCGCACAGCTCTGAGGTCGTAAGGGAGTAAGGTGATATAGTTTGCTTAAGGCAAAGGTAAGGTTGTCGCACAGCTCTGAGGTCGTAAGGGAGTAAGGTGATAGAGTTTGCTTAAGGCAAAGGTAAGGTTGTTGCACAGCTCTGAAGTCGTAAGAGAGTGAGGTGGTAGAGACCTCATTTTTTTTCTTCTCAGGGCTTGTTTCCTGACCTTCGCTATTTTGTCTTCCCCAACAGTGAACAGGTTAAGTTTCCATCACAGTTATATGAGCTGAAGACTGCTCTGCTCGCCCAGAGGTGGTTTTTCCTTTTTCTGTTTTTATTTTAAGAGTTAGTGTTTGAGATTGGTAGGCGAGAACTTTATGCCATGAACTCTGGATCTGATATCTCGAATTTAGTTTCCTGCTTCAGCCCCAGCCCCAGCCCGCAACAATAAAAACGGACCCGTTCGCTGCCCATCGTAATGTTTCCATCATTTTAGTGGTGTCAGCCTAGTCTTTCATGGGTCCCTTCTCCCATATTCCACCCCCACCCCTACTCCCATTTCAAGACTGTGTTAGCGTATAGGGCTAACCACAGGCTCAGGAAGTCTGCCACATAGCTGCTGGTAGATTTTAGTGGAGGGCACTGAATTAGAATTAGAGCACCTGGTCATAACAGGAAAGCAGGAAGGAAAAGAGAACACCAGGTAGACCCAGGGAGAAAATATTGGACGGACTTGCAGAGTGGCTGAGGACAGAGAAGGTGGAAAATGTGCTTGCGGCGACAAGGGATAGATGCATATGGAGGGCCATGATCGCCAACGCCGTGCTGCAAGGCACATGATGATGATGCACTGAATCCCCCTTGATTAACTCCAAACTCCAAATGTTGACAGCTGTTCTCAAACAACACATCTTCCAGGCAGTATTTTTGTGACTTAGGGGCGTGGTCAGGATTCAGATCTGATACTTGCACGTCAAGGTGGGGGTGACAATGGAACTGATGATATTGGCTTTTGTTTCAATAGGGATGTTAGTGTGTTTGAGATGCCCTTTGGTCCACTGTACGTTTTCCTTGTTAATTAAAACTATTCAGTAGGGATGTTACTGTGTTTGGAATAGCCTGTGATCCTCTATACGTTTTCCTTGTTAATTAAAACTATTCAGTAGGGATGTTACTGTGTTTGGAATAGCCTTTAGTCCACTACACGTTTTCCTTGTCAATCAAAGCTGTTCAGTAGGGATGTTAGTGTGTTTGGAATGGAACCGATGAGATTGGCTTTTGTTTCAGTAGGGACGTTAGTGTTTGGAATGGTCTTGGGTCCACTGTACGTTTTCCTTGCTTATTAAAACTAAAGTTTATCTGACATGAAACGATCAGGTTGCTCCATATGTGTCGGGTTTGAATTTGGCTGGGTTTGTGTTGAAAACTATAATGTTCATGGTCCACAAGTCATGATCCGCACACAGAATACGTAGTTGTTCACTGTTGTAATTACGCTGTATGTTGCTGTCACCATACGTGTTCTGGTGTGGTTCCAATGGTAACCTTTGACACACTAAGTGTCCCAGTGTAATGAGCTCTTCTTCGCCGAGGACAAAGCAAAAGATGTCTGTCAGACGCTCTTTTTTCTCTCTGTTCCTCTAAGTAGGAGTCATTGCATGAAAATTGATTGATTGATTGATTGATTAATTGATTGATTGATTGATTTGATTGATTTATTGATTGATTGATTGATTAATTAATTGATTGATTAATTGATTTAATTGATTGATTGATTGATTTGATTGATTGATTGATTGATTGATTGACCGATTGATTGATTGACCGATTGATTGACCGATTGATTGACCGATTGATTGACCGATTGATTGACCGATTGATTGACTGACTGACTGACTGATTGATCGATCGATCAGGTGATATGGCCGACGGGGATAACCATCCCAGGGAAGTGGGGGAAGGGGGACTTACCTAATCCTATACTGACACACTACCAGAACAACAAGGATGTTAAGATGGGACGGAGTGAGAAGGCCAGTTTTAATTAATGTAGCGCACCCCGGGGATTCGAACCCACAACCATTAGCATGTGAATCCGACGCTTAACCAACTGAGCTATTGGGGACCAGCATAAAAATTTGAGATGCTCTGAATCTTTATGACTCGAATCTTGAGGATTTTTTTTCCAAACTCCGAATCCACATTGTTTTATTACCGTGTCCGAGTGCAAAATGTACGGCTCCTGAGGTAACATCTACACCAATTCAAGTTAGGACATGACTTGCATGGATTTGTTTTGCCCCTGCTCCTGTCTTTCTGCTGTTGGAGATCTAGATGCTCGTCACAGATATTTCCCATCACTTCTTGTAGCTAATTACTACAGTTCTCTTCCTTTTAATTCGATTTACATTCCAAGTGCATGTTCTTTCTCATCGTCCTTTTTCTTTTTCTGGTCCATTTTTCGGTCCTGATCCATCCCTTTCTTTTTTCCTTTTACTTTCTGTAGTGATTGCATGATAATAGTAATAATAATAAAAATAATACATAATTATAATAATATAATAATAATAATGATGATAATGATGATAATAATAATAATAATAATAATAATGATAATAATAATAATAGAATACTACTACTATTAATAATGATAGTAATAACAATAATAATCATAATCATAATAAAAATGATAATGATAGTAATAATAATAATATAACAATAATAATAATAATAATACATAATATAATAATATAATAATAATAATAACAACGATGATGATGATGATGATGATGATGATGATGATGATGATGATGATGATGACAGCATTTATTCGGCGACAGATCTTGACAATTCAAATCAAACTGCACGACCACAACTGGATTGCTAGGCTAGGTCAGACCTAGCTTCACCAGAGCCCCGATAGCCAAACTATATCTAATTCCACGTCCAGGACGAAGACGAGAGAACAACTGGAGCAGACCCACCGAAAACATTAGTGCAAGATCTGCAACATCACATAGCATGAGCGAGTGTCCAGCCTTCATGTCCCGAAGAAGTGTGGCTCGCCAAGTACAAAGTGTGTACCCACCATAATGCAGATACAAAGTGTGTACCCATCAGAATGCATATATAAAGTGTGTACCCACCATAATGCATATACAAAGTGTGTACCCATCAGAATGCAGATACAAAGTGTGTACCCACCGTAATGCAAGTATAAAGTGTGTACCCACCATAACGCATATATAAAGTGTGTACCCACTATAATGCAGATACAAAGTGTGTACCCACCATAATGCAAGTACAAAGTGTGTACCCACCATAATGCAAGTACAAAGTGTGTTCCCACCATAATGCAAGTATAAAGTGTGTACCCACCATAATGCAAGTATAAAGTGTGTACCCATCAGAATGCAAATACAAAGTGTGTACCCACCATAATGCAAGTATAAAGTGTGTACCCATCATAATGCAGATACAAAGTGTGTACCCACCATAATGCAAGTATAAAGTCTGTACCCACCATAATGCATATACAAAGTGTGTACCCACCATAATGCAGATACAAAGTGTGTACCCATCATAATGCAAGTATAAAGTTTGTACCCACCATAATGCATATCCAAAATGTGTACCCATCATAATGCATATACAAAGTGTGTACCCACCATAATGCATATACAAAGTGTGTACCCACCATAATGCAAGTATAAAGTGTGTACCCACCATAATGCAAGTATAAAGTGTGTACCCATCATAATGCATATACAAATTGTGTACCCACCATAATGCAGATATAAAGTGTGTACCCACCATAATGCAGATACAAAGTGTGTACCCACCATAATGCAAGTACAAATTGTGTACCCACCATAATGCAAGTACAAAGTGTGTACCCACCATAATGCAAGTATAAAGTGTGTAACCACCATAATGCAAGTACAAAGTGTGTACCCACCATAATGCAAGTATAAAGTGTGTACCCACCATAATGCAAGTTTAAAGTGTGTACTCATCATAATGTAAGTACAAAGTGTGTACCCACCATAATGCAAGTATAAAGTGTGTACCCACCATGATGCAAGTACATAGTGTGTACTCACCGTAATGCATGTACAAAGTGTGTACCCACCAAAATGCCAGCTTGGTTGGACAGGATACGTTCTCCATATGGAAGACAACAGCATCCAAACCATGAGAACTGAAGAACAATCCAAGCAAACCGTGACCAGGGAAGATCTCCAAAACGATACACAGATTCTGTGAAGGCCAACCTCATCAGCTGTGACATCAACACCACCAACTTGTGAAGACATTGCCCGCAGAAAAGTAATCTGGTGACGAAGGTCACAATCGGATCTGAATGGCGCAGGACAGTGGCTATTCAACAGAAGAACGACCAGTAGAAGCAGAACCCAAGGCCTCAAGACGTCTTCCCATGAAGTACCAGCGGAAGTAGAACCTAAGGCTGCAGGACGTCTTCCCATGAGGAACAGAGCGGAAGTAAAACTCAAGGCCTCAGGAGTCTCTCCATGAGGAACAGAGCGGAAGTAGAACTCAAGGCCGCAGAACATATTCCCATGAGGTACAGAGCGGAAGAAGAACCAAGGCCGCAGGAAGTTTTCCCATGAGGAACAGAGCGGAAGTAGAACCCTGGCCTCAGGACGTTTTTCCATGAGGAACAGAGCGGAAGTAGAACCCAAGGCCGCAGGACGTCTTCCCATGGGGGACAGAGCGGTAGTAGAACCCAAGGCCACAGGAGTTCTTCACGTGAAGGACCAGCGAAAGAAGAACCCAAGGTCAAGGACGTCTTCCCATGGAGGAACAGAGTGGAAGTAGAACCCAAGACC
Organism: Monoplex corrugatus; assembly: GCA_030674185.1. NCBI lineage: Eukaryota > Metazoa > Mollusca > Gastropoda > Littorinimorpha > Ranellidae > Monoplex > Monoplex corrugatus. The sequence continues at coordinate 38,473,865 of JAPXFY010000026.1, read as the reverse complement.
GGAGGATGTCTTTACGCGAAGGACCAGCGAAATTAGAACTTGAGGCCTAAGAACGTTTTCCCATGAGATACCAGCGGAAGTACAACCCAAGGCCTCAGGACATCTTCCCATGGGGGACAGAGGGGTAGTAGGACCCAAGGCCGCAGGACGTCTTCCCCTGAGGGACCAACAGAAGTAGGACCAAAAGCCTCAAGTCGTCTTCCTATGAGGTACCAGCAGAAGCACAAGCCAAGGCCTCAGGACATCTTCCCATGGGGAACAGAGCGGAAGTAGGACCCAAGGCCGCAGGACGTCTTCCCATGGGGAACAGAGCGGAAGCAGAACCTAAGGCCGCAGGACGTCTTCCCATGGGGAACAGAGCGGAAGTAGGACCCAAGGCCGCAGGACGTCTTCCCATGGGGAACAGAGCGGAAGTAGGACCCAAGGCCGCAGGACGTCTTCCCATGGGGAACAGAGCGGAAGCAGAACCTAAGGCCGCAGGACGTCTTCCCACGCACTCAAACAGAACTTGTGCCTCCAGGATCGGTCATGAGTCCCACATGAAGACCCACACCAGGTGATAAGATGTTCAAGACTGTTACGGCTGTTGGAGCAAAACAGCTGCTATTCAACAGAAGAGCGACCAGTCGAAGCAGAACCTAAGGCAGCAGGGTTTCTTCCCCTGAGGGACCAGAGGAAGCAGAACCTAAGGCCGCAGGGCTTCTTCCCCTGAGGGACCAGAGGAAGCAGAACCTAAGGCCGCAGGGCTTCTTCCCCTGAGGGACCAGAGGAAGCAGAACCTAAGGCCGCAGGGCTTCTTCCCCTGAGGGACCAGAGGAAGCAGAACCTAAGGCCGCAGGACTTCTTCCCATGAGGTACCAGCAGAAGCAGAACCCAAAGGCTGTAGGACGTCTTCCCATGAAGGACCAGTACAAGCAGAACCCAAAGGCTGTAGGACGTCTTCCCATGAAGGACCAGTACAAGCAGAACCCAAAGGCTGTAGGACGTCTTCCCATGAAGGACCAGTACAAGCAGAGCCCAAAGGCCTCAGGACGTCTTCCCATGAAGGACCAGAGGAAGTAGAACCTAAGGCTGCAGGACGTCTTCCTGTGAGGTACCAGCAGAAGCAGAACCCTGGTCGCAGGACATCTTCCCACGCAGCTCAAACAGAAGAACTTGTGCCTCCAGGATCGGTCCTGTGTCCCACATGAGGACCCACACCAGGCGATAAAGTGGTCGAGTTGATACGGCTGTTGGAGACTGGTTGGTGTCTTTACGTTCCACTGGGTGCAAAGAGCACTGGTCGACACACATACTGTGAGTTCATAGAGTTTTGATTGTTTGTTTGCATGCATGTTTGTTTGTTTGTTTGTTTTTTCATTCGTTCGTTCGTTCGTTTACACGTCTGTCTGTCTGTTTGGTTGTGCACATTTATGGGTGACAAGTGTGCTTGTGTGTGTGTGCGCGTGTGCGTATGCGTGTGCGTGTGTGTGTGTGTGTGTGTGTGTGTGTGTGTGTGTGTGTGTGTGTGTGATTGTGTGCGTGTGCGCTCGCGTGTGCGTGTGTGTATGTCAGTCGGAGTGAGCTTCATACACTGAGTTTTGACATATTTTTATCAAAATGAAAAAGAAGCTCGAAGATTTGTGTGTGGTGTGTGTGTGTGTGTGTGTGTGTGTGTGTGTGTGTGTGTGTGTGTGTGTGTGTGTGTGTGTGTGTGTGTGTGTGTGTGTGTATGTATGTGTGTGTGTGTGTGTGTGTGTGTGTGTGTTCGTTCGTTCGTTCTTTGATTTAACGTCTTTTCACTATAAGTGATATTAGACGGGGGAGAAGGAGGGAGGGGGGAAAAATGAACAAACTAAAATGTAGAACGATAGTTGGACGGGTTGGATTTGGGCAGAGGGAAGACAGAGGAAAAAGATATTAGTAGGTGGGAGAACAGTAAAATGGAACGAGAACTTAATACTAACAATTAACTTCAACAACGTGAAGGGAAATTGTAACACTAAAACACAAACCGAATAAAGTTAAAGTAATGCGTTAACATGACTGTGAACTAATGATTCTGAAATTCTAACTAACAAAGATTGATCTGATGTAATTTTTTGGAAATGATTTTCAGAATACTTTTCTTGAGTAAACATTTTCGGTAAAAAAGAACGTAGCATTTTGCAGTAGAATAAACAGTGAAACAGTGTGAACTGTTCGCCGCAAATACACTTGACATTTTTACAATATTTTGTTTTCAATGCATTTAGCTGAATACGAAAACAAACAGTAACAATCGATCTCAAATGATACATGGAAAAATACTGCAATTTTTTACATACATTTTGAACGGTAAGTTTTACCATTTGTTGTGACACAAACTGTTCATTTGAATGTTCATGAAATCGAGTCCATGAGGCTGATTCGAGCAAGTTGCAAGCTTCTTTTACGGAGGTATGAACATGTAATTCTATAGCATTATCAGAATTCTGGGCGCCTTGCTTAGCTGCTCTGTCAACTATTTCGTTGCCGTGAAGACCAACGTGAGAAGGCACCCAGCATAAACTGATATCTGTACCTTTGACCCTTAAACGATGTATAAGATGATTTGCCTCAGTAATTAAATCAGGTCTTGTGTCGGCATCAAAAGACCGTAAGGCATATAATACAGATTTTGAGTCAACAAAGAGAACTACTTTGAAAGACATGGTTTAAGATTTACTAGATAATGCAATGCTTGATTAATAGCGACTAATTCCGCTGTAAAGATAGATGTTTGCCCCAACGAAAAATGACTTTTTAATTTAAAACTTTGGAACATAAAATGCTGCTCCAACACATTTATTTTCTAAGACTGATCCATCGGTAAAAATGTGAAGGTGGGTGTAATGTGTGTGTGTGTGTGTGTGTGTGTGTGTGTGTGTGTGTGTGTGTGTGTGTGTGTGTGTGTGTGTGTGTGTGTATGTGTGTGTGTATGTGTGTGCGTGGGTGTGTGTGTGTGTGTGTGTGTGTGCGTGCGTGTGTGTGTGTGTGTGTATCATCTGAGAGACTGAATGCGACTGGACTGAGTGCTGAGGGAGTGGGTGGGACCATCATCAGAGTTGTCGGCGTTAGGGTTATCATAGTCATTATCGCCAATCTCAATACCATGATTCAGGACAAGGAAAAGATGGATGTCTCCAGTAAAGTGGCTTAACAAAACTAGGGGCTAGCTTCACTGTGAAGCACAGGCTGCAGCTTGCCTAGCCCTTGGTTTGGTTAGCTTGTTGAATACATACACTGCAACAAACAACAACAACAATAACAATAACAACAACAACAAGAACGAAACCCTAACAAATCCCCCCCTATTCCCGCCACACACACAACAACAACAACAACAACAACAACGACGACGACGACGACGACAACAGCAAAAACAACAATGACGACAACAACAACCACCAAACCCCAAACAAATCCTCCCCTCCCACCGCTGCACACAACAACAACAGCAGCAGCAGCGACAACAACAACAACAACAGTTTCATAAACCTCGTCAAGAAGAATTATCACTGATATGTGCATGATATTGTCCATTAAACCGAAATCAAAATGAGTTTACACAAAGCAAAATGATAAATGAGCCAGTACATAATATAATTTACATGCCATCTTCCTTGCAGGGTAGTTGATGAGACAGCCTAAGTCTTCTATAAAAATCTGGCCCTTTTATTTTTGTATCTGTACTGCTGTCTTTGGAGGTGCCTACGTCTTAGACATCCCATGCAATACATATCAAGGAATTTCATGAATCTAATTTAAGGATGACAAAAAGCAGTTTGATTCGTGTATCCTTAAAAGTAAGAATATCTTTGGAAGACAGCCACTCCATCGATAGTTTGTGTGGTCGTTATCACCAGCCACCACTCTCGCTCAGCACATCTAACAGTTCTTCACAGTACTGAATGGAAGGAATATCAAATATGCCATCAAATAGTTCTAGGAAAGGGCCTTAGCTGGCAGAAATCTCATGGCCATCAAATGAAACTGCAGCTGGAAAACTGTTGAAAAATACAGACGTGCCATTTGTTCATTTTCGATTTCTCGTTTCCAGCATGTGAAGATTTCAATACACTTTTGAACACGTAATTCATCTCCTAACAAGTGTAATCATTTCACAGAATTTCTTCAGTTTCACCTGCTACTTGAACAAGGAGGGGATCGCTGAGTTACCACATATAATGTACTTACGATTTGTCTGTGTGTCTCTGTTTTTCGAAGCTACATGAGATTCACTGGAATGCAAGTGTGTTCACTCTCTGATATTGATATCCCTTTTTTTTTCATTGATCTTCCCGTCTTACTGACTCCTGGCATTGTAGCTTGCACGGTGATGGTCTTGGCAATGCCTGACGATATGGTGGTATGACAATACTATTTCAATTTCCGGTTTTTTGTTTTGCTTTGTGTTTGTTATGTTTTGTGTTGTCTTGTTTTGTGATGTTTTGTTTTGTTTATTTTGGTTTCATAACATTACTTAGAAGATTATTATTGATTTTTTCCCCGATGATTGTGGGATCCTACGAAGCTAGTTCTCATTATGAAACACTCAGACATTTCAGTTTCCGTTCATTTTTGTTTTGTTTTGTTTTGCCTTTGTGTTTGTTTTGTTTTGTTCTGTTCTGTTCTGTTTTGTTTTGTTTTGTTCTGTTTTGTTTTTGTTTTTGTTTGTTTGTTTGTTTTGTTGTTTTTTGTCATTGTGTTTTCATAACATTACTAAGAAGATCATCATAGGTTGCAGTGATTGTGGCATCCTACGAAGTAAGTCTTCATTATGACATGCTCAAAATACAAAATGTATAAGAAGTTCTGATAGCAAATGGTTTCTATGGTGTGCCTTTTTTTCCTGCACGTCTGATGTAAGGGTCCGGTGGACAGGAAAATCGACACAACGAAAGGGTTTTTTTTTGGTCTCATTTTAGTCAAAAAAAAAGGGAAAAAAAGGGGGCGGGGGCAGATTTTCTCTCATTCCAGATAGAAGTGAGTGGCTGTGAGCACTGCTGTTGATATCTTCACAGAACCTTCTGGTTTTGATTCTTCATTTGAGATGATTATTCCCAAGATTTTAAAGCTGGAAACTGCCTTTAGCTTCTTTCAGTGAAGTGTGATGACAACATTGATTCCATTGTGGTTGTTCGTTGTCAGTTTCGTTTTGACTAATTCCCATGATGTAACTTCTTGTGGTTGATGTGCGTTCAACCAGTTAGGTGGGTTCTTATTCTTCCTGAGCCAACCTATCAATTTTTTGTTGGCTAAAGAAAGCTTGCTGATTACTCTGCAGGCTACATTTGCTGTTTCTTCACGATCTCCTAATGCATCAGTCGTAATACGTTCCAGAAACATGATGAAGATGGAAGGTGAGAGCGTTGCTCTGAACCAGTATCCACAAAGCCATCATTGAAGACTGCACTGGTGGTCTGTTCTATAAACATTCAGTGACTTGTGCAAAGTTAGGACAGACGCTGTTCTTCCTCAGGTTGTCCCTAAAGTTGCATGGCCAAACCTTGTTGATGACGTTCTTGAAGTCCTCAAAGACGTGGTAGATGTGCTTCAGGTGCTGCAGGTATTTCTTGCAGAAGATTCTCAGATTGACGATGTGCTCTGTGCTGGTTCTATAAGCCTGCCTGCCTTTATTTATCTATTTTATTTGTTTATTTTTTTTTTGCAATGATCTCTTTAGGCTGGGATCTGAATGTGTAATTTTGCCTTCAGCATGAGTTTGCTGGGGAGCTAATGAGGCATGTGGTGCTACAGTTTTGGCGTAGCTTAAAGTTTCCATTCTTTGGAAAGGTGTTCTCCAGGAGCTGTGATCATGATGCTGAATCATTCTCTTGTCTGTCCATGTTGTTGCTGGGTGGAACGCAGACAGTTCCCTACAGACGGGTCTTCTGTGATTTTGTAGTTGTAACACTTGGCATGGTACTTTGTATATTTCTTAAGGATGTCTGTCTCATCAGTGAGGTATTTCCCATTTTTGTTGTGGGTTGTGGAGACTTTGTGTCGTGTTGACAGCTGTTAGAATTTTCACAGTCTGATATGTCTTTTGCTGTTGTTTCCGTTCAAATCATTTTCTTTTTCTTTACACCATTGGTCGCAGCTTCTTCTTGCTTTTTTTTCATGCCATTTTTGGTGTTTTTTTAAAATTGTTTGTGTTCTTCCACTCCTTCAGGTCTGCTTGGATTGTTCTTCAGTTCTCATCTCTGGCAGTTGAAGGTAATGACATTATCAGTGTCAAAGACTTCATCGCCACAAGTACGTGTTTACAATTTAACGATTGTGTCATACAACTTTTAAATCAGGATCGGTGTATTCTTTTCATATGCACCCCATTGGATAAAAACACATGATGTCAATCAGTTTCCTTTTCATTTTAAAGAAACCATGCATAGTTCATACTGATGCTTATTTTAATGTCGAATAGATCATAATACGAAGCCCATATGATCTAAATTTGATTAAATCCTGGTCATATTGAGTTTAAAAACTAAAGTTAGCATGATTTTATCATTTGAGTGACTGCAAAGAAAAAGTAAGACTCACTCAAACTTGTGCATTCACATACTTCCTAAAAGACCTATGATCTATCTGTTTAGTAACAGAAATATCATAATCATAAAAAACGACAGAAAACAAAGACACATAAACGTATACCCTCCGTCCATTCAAACTAAGATTCTATGTTTTTTCTTTGTTTTAAAAGTTAAATTAAAGTCAGTCTCAGCATGTACGTTTGCCGTTCACATGGTCATCCACACTGGACAACTCTGACACTTTATCTGTTGTTGTTTTTCTCCTCCTGAACAGTGTCCAGAATGTTTCTCTGTACCGAGACCCCATCACGTAATACACAAAGATGTTGAAACTGGAATTGACGAAATTGAACGTTTCACACAGAGTCAAACAGCTTAAGTAAAAGTTATGATTCCGTCGTCCTGGTTTCATCTCCGGCAGAAAGAGACAAGCAACACGAAACAGACAGCTGGGGAAAACACAGATGACGAAGAGAACAGAATTGCCGATCAACATCTTAGTAAGCGCCACTTCCCGGGGAGAGATTGATGACGATGTGCCAGAACGCCATGTCACGGCCTGACGAAGTTTTATTGTTGTGATTATCGTTGTTGTTATCACCACTGTCATCACACACCCAGGTATGCCTGCACCGAAAACGACACTGTCCAAAAAGTCAACAAACTCTTGGTTAACCTGGTAAAATTCGTTATTAACCATCGCGTCCAACGTTTGATTAATATCAGTATAATAGACGCAACCGACATGATACCTGAACACTACAAGGAAAAACAAACACAGCACCGAGACAAACACCGCAATGATGATGGCAGCCATTGTCCTGGTACGTAACAGAGTCTGGTACTTCAATGGACTGAGGACACAGTGACATCTCTCACTGGCAATGATGGCAGACATAATGAAGGAAACGAAACCACAACCCATGAAACATATTAGTTTGTTGTTAACCATGATAGCGGTCAACGGGAAAGAATTCTGTTCTTTGGTAAAGGGCGAGAAAATGCTCTCGGTATAAAGAAACAAGGCCGTCGTTAAGTAGATCCCGTCAGCTAAAGACAGGGCAAACAGACACAGGTTGACACGATCTTTAAGGCCCTGTGTGTAGAACACCGCCATGTTGATGACGTTAGCTGGTCCGCCAATCAGAAACAGCGCTGCCAACGTGTAGTCTCTAAACAATTCTGAAGTTTCTTTCACTTCTGCGCTCACGATGTTATCGGAATTGTTCCACGGTAAATAGTCCATTTCAAAAAACGTTCCTCTGATACAATTCTCATTATCCGACGCATTAGGGAAGACAGTTTGCAAATGATTGTTATGAAGTGGTAAAGAGTTCGGAATGGTGGCATTGTAACTAGGAACCACGACACTAAAAGAAGTTCTTGACAACATGGTCTCGCCAACAATTGATTCCATTAGTGCATATAACACACTGACGTAGTCATGGATTAACGACAATTCCGTGTGTATGTTTATTCGTTGAAATCCTGAACGAAATATCAAAAATGAGAGTGTGTCGAACTGACAGACAGATTTTATAAAATTGGAGGACAACGCCTCTTTCACACACACACACACACACACACACACACACACACACACACACACACACACACACACACACACACACACACACACACACACACACACACACACACACACACATACACACACACACACACACACACACACACAATGCACACACGCACGCATACACAGACACACATACACACACATGTGCACGCACGCACGCACACACACACATCACACACGTACATGTGTATCTGTCTATCTATCTATCTATCTATCTATCTATCTATCTATCTATTTATCTATCTATCTATTTATCCATCCATCCATTTGTCTCTCTATCTATCTTTTTGTCTGTCTGTCTATCTATCTATATATCTTATTTATCTATAGACAGAAAGATGGACAGACAGCCAGCCAGACAGACGGACAGACAGATAGACAGATAGGTAGATAGGTAGATAGATAGACAGATAGATAGATAGATAGACAGACAGATAGATAGATAGATAGATAGATAGATAGATAGATAGACAGATAGATAATGAGTATATTCTGGATAGTTAGAATTGCTGCGTGTCGCGCTCTGGAGTCGGAGCTTGAAAACGACACAGAATGTTAGAGTTCAGTGAGGTATTGGGGTTTTCTAGCTACGTGAAAACTTCCTATTTCAGGTGATTTCAACGGTAACAGCGCCGCTGGGTATCACCAGTTTTAGTTTCAGTTTCTCAAGATGATGTCTCCGCGCTCGGAACGAATTCCATGTGCACTAACGTCACAGGTGCCATGTGATAGAGAAGATCCAGAATGATCACGGCACAAACCTTACGCCTGCACATAATCCCAAGAAGCTGACCAGGTCCTGAGATCCTACCTAGATAGTCTCACAATCCTGGGGTCGTAGAGGAGTGAGATGGCATAGACCTCAACATTTCCCCGGGCCAGCACCACAAGGGCGGCGCCCATCCCCTCTTCTTCGCTTCAAATTCATATTCATGTTTACATTTTTTTACCAAGACCTCAGAAAGGCAAGAAAATTAATTGGTCTTCAAAGGGTGAGACCTGGGAAATCAACCTCTCTATTTCCGATGTTTTATACCAAGCAGACGGGCAATGCCCTGCTCTTCGCGATCTTCAACTGCCGTGGGATCTTCAGCGTGGGAAGCCAGAAGACACACGGTTCGACTCTTTTATCGTCCCCTTCCGAAGGACTAGACGTTCAGTTCAATTTTCCGATCAAACTGAGGAGAGAAGTCGAGGCCTCTACTGGGAGGGAACCCTGGAACCTCGAGTTTAGTTATTGGCAGGTGAACGTTTGAACTATTCTGCTAATCATGGGTATCACCATGATTACTTAATGTTGACAATTTGTGCACGATCAGTTTTATTGGGTAGCATATCGTACACCGAAAAAAAAGCCCAAAGAAGAAGTTACGGCTAAAATTTAACTTTCACCAAGACAGATACTCACCATCTTTCTGAAGCTGTTTCTCAGTTCACTATTTCACTTTCATGCAATTTTTGTCCCCGTTTGTAAGATTGGCCTACACACATGTATGAGGACTAGTATACTATTGTACTAAACACGCCACAGCACATGTTACGTTAAGATTGACGAGTCAAAAATGTGTGATTATGCGCGGACATTTATATTTTTCTCTGTATAACTATAATAATGGTTTTTCTTTCTTTTGTTAACGTCTCATTTCGTTATATAATAATAATAATAATAATAATAATGTTTATTTGTATAGTGCATATTCCATATAAAAACATGCTCACCAGCGCTTTACATTTCGCAAGAAAGGCAAAAGGTGATAAAAAAATGTTCACAATTACATACACAATAAGATAACAACAAACATTAAAGCTATACAAGTAAGAAGACACATAAGAAACCACAGAATATTAAAATTTAAATACTGACTTATGTAATGAAGAAAGATTAACAGATTTTTCATATGAATAAAGAGGCATACTGTGGTTATATATTGCTGCGTGTGTGTGCTTGCGTACGTGTGTGTGTACATGTGTGTGTGCGTGCGTGTGCGTTGCTGTGCGCGTGTGTTTGTAAGAATGTGTGTGTGTGTGTGTGTGTGTGTGTGTGTGTGTGTGAGAGAGAGAGAGAGAGAGAGAGAGAGAGAGAGAGAGAGTGTGTGTGTGTGTGCGTGTGCTATGTTTGCATGCGTGTGTGTGTGTTTATGCATGCAATAGTTGTACATAAAATTATAATCAATATTTTGAATGAAGATAAAAACAGAAAAATTCTAATCCATATACAGGAAAAACATTACAACTTCAGTATTACAGCATTAATACCTTGACAATCAAAATTCCTCACAAATTATGAACTATTCGCATATCATACATCACAATTTACATACAAACAAAGATTTGAAAAAGTGTC
>JAPXFY010000026.1:38438391-38458391 GCA_030674185.1 Monoplex corrugatus | reverse complement strand
CTTTGATGGGCATCCGAACTTCTCCATAATTCTCCATAGTCCTTCACGGCTGACCGTGTCGAAGGCCTTTGTCAGATCAACGAATGTCGTGTACAGGTCTTGGTGTTGTTCCTGACACTTTTCTTGCAGTTGTCGTGCTGCGAATATCATGTCGATTGTCCCGCGTGATTTTCTGAAGCCGCACTGTGTTTCTGGTAGGTGGCCATTTTCCAGGTGAAGGATAAGGCGGTTGAGGAGGACTCTTGCGAGGATCTTACCGGCAATGGCGAGCAGAGAGATTCCCCTGTGGTTGTCACAGGACTGCCTGTTGCCCTTCTTCTTGTAGAGATGGACAATGGTCGCGTCCTTCAGTTCCTGGGGGATGGATCCTTGTCCCCACATGCTCTTGAACAACTCTGTTAGCTTTTGGGTCATGACTGGTCCACCTGCTTTGTATATTTCTGCTGGAATGGAGTCAGAGCCTGGAGCTTTGCCGTTTGAAAGGTGCTTGATTGCTGCCGTGATCTCTGATTCCGTTGGAGGCACTGCCAGTTTGGTGTTTATTGGCACTTGCGGCATACGGTCAATGGCTTCGCTGTTGCTAATAGATGCACGATTGAGGACGCTGTCGAAGTGGGCTGGCATTTTTGTCATGAGAAGTGTTGATCCGTCGGCGTTGAGCAGCGGCGATGTTCCTTGGGGCTGTGAAGTTTTTAGGTGCGTCATAGAAGCACTTGTAGTTGTTGGTATCAGCATGCTTCTGTATTTCGTCCGTTTTTTTTCTAACAATAATGATAATAATGATAATAAACAATAATATACACTGAAAAGAGAAAACGCGTGTTAACAAGACTATTTTGTGTTGTGTGTGTGTGTGTTTGTGTGGCGCGCGCGCGTGTTTCATCCGTTTCTTTATAGCTCTGCGCTCGTGTGTGTGTGTGTGTGTGTGTGTGTGTGTGTGTGTGTGTGTGTGTGTGTGTGTGTGTGTGTGTGTGTGTGTGTGTGTGTGTGTGTTGTGTGTGTTCGCCAAGGTGGGTCCTTGCAAAGGTTCCTGTTTTCTTTGTGTACGCGAATACTTGGTGTATGCGTATATGTATGTCCATCTGTGTAAATCTGTACGTATGCATATTAATTTTGTTCAAATGTGATGCAGGATGAAAACTAAAATCCTGATCATGTCCCAGCCTGTCAGTTATAGCTATGACTAAAAACAGCTAGACAGGGCGAGAGTTATGATAGCTGAGATGTTTGTGAGTTTCTTGGTTTTTTGTTTTGTGTTGTGTTGTTGTTGTTTTTTTTTTGGGGGGGGGTTGTTTGTTTGGGTTTTTTTTTTTTTGGGGGGGGGGGGGTTTGACATCTAATCTTCAATTTGATAAAGTTTTATGACTTAAAGCACCCTAGCAAGTGATCTACAAAAAATGTCACTCAGATGGTCACAATTTCATGAGTGTATCCCCCTCGCTTATCGGAAATGTACATACAAAATGTAAACATGTCTAAAAAGAATACTGCAATAGATACGTTACTTCTGTTTTGTTGTGGTTGTTGTGGTTTGTTGTTGTTTGTTTGTTTGTTTGTTTGTTTGTTTTTAGTAATTTGTAAACTACAAATTTTCAAAATGATTTAAAAAGTCACAAATGCATATTTTGTATTTTCACCTGGCTTCTTTATATCTACCTGTACAATTCTGTTATTTTCTTGTTGATGTGTCTTTATGTAGACATTTTCTGTAATGTGCAGAGCGCTTGTGAGCTAGTGTCCTGAGATTTTGTACTATTTAAATTTTCAACATTATTGTTAGAAGTAGTTGTTGTAGGCGCAAAACTCAAGCAGTCGCTGTCCATTCTCATTCATTTTCCCCACTCCAAAGGAACCGAGGCAGGAGGGGCCGTGAGTCATTGTCTGCACCCACTCTGGCGTTGAAGTCGCCCAGGAGAACAAGTTGTTCTGTCCTGGGGATGTTCCTTATGGTTGATGCAAGATTTTCGTAGAACTCATCCTTGGAGTCTGGAGAGGCAGACAGAGTTGGGGCATAAACGCTGATGAGAGTGACATAGCCTTCGGTGGTGTTGAGGCGGAGAGCCTCAAGAGTCGCTCTGAACCGCCGCTGCCTGGTTCAATCATGTTCAGCAGGCTGTTCCTTACTGCAAAGCCTACTCCGTACTCTCTTGGGGCATCAGAACTCTTTCCTTGCCAGAAGAAGGTGTAGTCCCTTTCCTTCAGTGTTCCTGAGTCAGCCAGCAGTGTTTCCTGCAGAGTGGGAATGTCCACATTGAGCCTCTTTAGCTCGCTGTTTATGATGGCGGTCTTTCTGGCGTCGCTGATGTCTTGCAGATCTTGGGAGAGCCCAGGCATCATTGTTTGGACATTCCAACAGCCCAGTTTCACTGCTGATCCTTTTCCTGATCCGTTTCTTGAATTTGAATTTTTTTTTTTTTTTTTTTTTGTAAAACAGAGCAAGATCGCCCCCCCTCAAATCCTCCACTGGGGAAGTAATCAGCGATCCCCAGCCGACAGATGGAAAAGATGGGCGGAACATTACTCCAACCTCTACTCCACACAGACCAGGTGTCCCCCTCAGCCCTCGATGCCATCAAGTGCATGCCGGTAATGGAAGATCTTGACGCAGAGCCAACTGTGGACGAACTCAGCAAGGCCATTGATAGCCTGGCATCAGGCAAGGCACCTGGCAACGACAGAATTCCCCCAGACCTCATCAAGCACTGCAAGACTTCTCTTCTGCACCCTTTGCACGCAGTCCGCTGTCAGTGTTGGAATGAGGGAGCTGTACCACAGGACATGAGGGACGCCAAGATCGTCACCCTGTACAAAAACAAGGGCGAAAGGAGCGACTGCAACAACTACAGAGGTATCTCACTCTCAGCATTGTTGGCAAAGTCTACGCTTGGGTCCTCCTAATCCGCCTGCAGAAACTGGCTGAACGCGTCTACCCGGAATCACAGTGTGGTTTTCGAACAGAGAGATCCACGGTAACGTGGTCTTTTCCCTTCGCCAAATCCAGGAGAAGTGCAGAGAGCAGCGGATGCCCTGTATGTGGCATTCATTGATCTCACCAAGGCCTTTGACCTAGTCAGCAGAGATGGCCTTTTCAGGGCTCTCCGAAAAATCGGCTGCCCCCCCCCCCCCCCCCCAAACTGCACAGCTTAATTGAGTCCTTCCACTCCAACATGAAAGGGACAGTGCAGTTCAACGGAAACCTCTCCAAGCCCTTCGACGTACGCAGCGGTGTGAAACAAGGCTGCGTCCTGGCCCCAACCCTCTTTGGAATCTTCTTCGCTCTCCTCCTGAGGCATGCGTTCAGCACAGCGCAAGAAGGGATCCACCTGCGGACCAGATCAGATGGAAGGCTCTTCAACCTCGCCCGCCTTAGAGCAAGGACAAAGGTCCGTGAAGCCCTCATCAGAGACATGATATTTGCCGACGATGCCGCAGTTGTGACCCATACTCAGCGGGATTTGCAGTCACTAATGGACCGCTTCTCCCAGGCTTGCAAAGATTTTGGTCTGACCATCAGTCTTAAGAAGACAAACATCCTGGGCCAAGACACGCCATCTCCACCGCCTTCACCATTGATGACTACGAGCTTGAAGCCATCCATCAATTCACATATCTTGGGTCCACTATCACCGATAACCTCTCCCTTGACACAGAGATCGACAAGAGGATCGGGAAGGCAACCACAACACTAGCCCGCCTCACACAAAGGTTGTGGACAAATCCCAAGCTGACCAAGAAGACAAAGATGGCTGTATACAACGCCTGTGTCCTCAGCACCTTGCTGTATGGCAGCGAGGCGTGGACCACGCATGCTCATCAGGAGAAAAGGCTCAATATCTTCCACCTGAGAAGCCTACGGCGCATACTCGGCATTTCCTGGCAAGACAAGGTGACCAACACCGAAGTCCTGACCCGCGCTGGCCTCCCAACCATGCATACCATGCTGAGACAGCGTCGGCTGCGCTGGTTGGGCCACGTTCGCCGCATGGAAATGGTCGCATCTCAGCTGCCTCCTCTTTCTCTCCCATTATGTAAAACATCAGTCCCAATTTCTGATTCAGCTAAAAACCTTGGTGTCTGCATTGACTCTACCCTCTCCATGAACAACTTTGTTTCTCAAACTGCCAGATCCTGCTACTATCATCTCCATCGTATAAGGCTGATCAGGAAGTATCTCTCTGTCGAAACAACTGCAAAACTCGTTCTCTCCTTCATAATGTCTCGCATTGACTATTGCAATTCACTCCTGTCTGGTCTTCCTGCCTCCACCATTCACATCCTACAGCGGCATTCAAAACAATGCTGCACGCCTTGTACTCAAAAAGAAAAAAGCTGACCACATATCTCCTCTCCTGGCACAACTTCACTGGCTCCCTGTATCAAAGCGCATACAGTACAAACTAGACACCATGTGCTACAAAAGCCTCAATAACGCAGCCCCCGATTACCTGTCAAGCCTACTTGAGATCTATCTTCCCTCACGTACCCTCCGCTCTGCCTCCGATCCTCTGACTTTTCGCTTTCCACGCACTAAGCTCAATACCTATGGTCCACGAGCCTTCTCTGTTTCTGGTCCACTCTCCTGGAACAAACTTCCTCTCTCAGTCCGTCAGCAACCTACTTTTGTCTCCTTCAAGTCCGCTCTCAAAACTCACCTTTTCTCCTCCGCATAAAATCCTAACCTCACTCAACCCCCCCCCCCCCCTCTGCAGCCTGTCTCCGCTCGGAGGGAATCACATGGTTATAATATATAATTGTGTATGCTATGCTCTCTATAATTTTCCATTGCTTTTATTCTTGCTTTTATTGCTTTTATTCTTTCTTCCCATTTATAGCCATGCGTGTGTGTGTGTGTGTGTGTGTGTGTGTGTGTGTGTGCGTGCGTGTGTGTGCGTGCGTGCGTGCGTGCGTGCTTGCGTGTGTGTCTGCTTCAGCGCTTAGATTTGATTTTATCAAGATTTTGCGCTATATAAATATTGTAATTATTATTATTATTATTATAAAAGACATCCTTTATGGTGAGCTTGCCACAGGGCAGAGAAACATTGGCCGCCCACAGCTGAGATACAAAGACGTTTGCAAACGTGACATGAAGGCGCTGGAGATCAACACTGAGTCCTGGGAGGACCTCGCAGACGACCGCAACAGCTGGAGAACCACTCTCAAGAAACAGCTGCGGATTGGTGAGGACAAACTGTCAGCTGCTGCAGCAGAAAAGCGAGTTCGCAGAGAAGGGATGACAGCCAACAGACCAGCATCCGCATACACATGCGACCGCTGCGACAGAGACTGACTCTCTCGCATTGGTCTCTACAGTCACAGGCGACGCTGCTTGGACCAAGCAGACAGCCCATCTAGACATTAGAACGGATGTACTTTGTCCATGGTCAGCCATGACCGAGGGAGGCCTACCAGTTGTTGTAGTATCATCACCATCATCATTGTTATTGTTGTTTTTGTTGTTGTTGCTGCTGTTCTTGTTGTTATTGTTATCATCATCAACATCATCATCATCATTGTCGTCGTCGTCGTCGTCATCATCATCATCTTCTTCTTCATCATCATCATTGTCGTCGTCATCATTCTTACTATTATCTGACATACTTAACTAATGGATTTGCATTATTGTATATTGATAGTGTTGACATTCCATTTCTAGATGAGATTAAGTTTGGTTTGCATCCCAGTATGAATTATGTTGTGTGTGTGTGTGTGTGTGTGTGTGTGTGTGTGTGTGTGTGTGGGGGGGGGGGGGTTTATAATTATCTAAATATGCTCACATTTCGATTGTTAGTGGGGATTTGTTTGTATGTTTGTTTGTTTGTTTGTCTGTCTGTTTATTTGTTGTTTGTTTGTCTGTTTGTTTGTTTCTTAATGTGTGTGTGTTTTGTTTGTTTGTTTGTTTGTTTATTTGTTTGTTTGTTTGTTTGTTCGTTCGTTCGTTCGCTCGTTCGTTCGGTTGTTTGTATCTTTCTTTCTTTCTTTGTTTCTTTGGTTGGTTGGTTGGCTGGTCGGATGTTTCTTTTTGTTTTGTTTTGTTTTGTTTGTTTGTTTGTTTTGTTTTGTTTATTTCTTTCTTTCTTTCTTCTTTGGTTGGTTGGTTGATTGGTTGGTTGGTTGGTTGGTTGGTTGGTTGGTTGGTTAGTTGGCTGGTTGGTTGGTTGGTTGGTTGGTTAATTGGTTGTTTGGTTGGTTTGGTTGGTTGTGGTTGGTTGGTTGGTTGGTTAGCCGGTTGGTTGGTTGGTTGGTTGGTCGGTTGGTCGGTTGGTTGGTTGGTTGGTGGTTGGTTGGTTGGTCGATCGGTCGGTTGGTTGGTTGGTTGGTTGGTTGGTTACACAGTATGTAAAATGTAACAATAATGATATTATTATTGTGTGTGTTAAGTTAAGGTTTGATATAATATTTAAAATGTTGGCCCCTTATATTTCATTCTCTTAAAAAAAAACCACCATTGCATTTAAACTTAAGCATTAATGAAAACGCTATTGTCAGTGTGGTAAGCTGATGGCATGTAAATTATAGACTACTCATAATGAGATACAGAGAGACATAAATAGACAAGAAAGACAGACAGATAGATGTATAGATACGCAGACAGACAGATAGACAGGCAAGTATGTAAGTAGGGTAGGTAGGTAGATAGACAGCAGACAGAGAGACAGACAGACAGACAGATCGACAGACAGACAGACAGATAGATAGACAGACAGATAGATAGAGAGACAGACGGCCAGATACATAGATAGATAGAGACAGACAGCAGACAGACAGACAGACAGATAAGATAGACAGGTAGATAGACAGACAGACAGACAGACAGACAGACAGATAGACAGATAGATAGATAAACACATAGATAGCGGGAGATAGAGATGTGTGGTGGGTGGTGATGGTGGTGTGTGTGTGTTTTGTGTGTGTGTGTATATGTATGTGTGTGTGTGTATGTGTATGTGTGTGGTGTGTGTGTGTTGTGTGTGTGTGTGTGTGTGTGTGTGTGTTGTGTCGTGTTGTGTGTGTCTGTGTGTGTGTGTCTGTTGTGTCTGTGTATGTGTTTTCAGCTGGTGAAGTCTGTACCAGTACTGGCATTTGGTGACAGATTTCCAGTAGTGCAGTCAGTCAACCTGTCCAAACCAACTACCAGCAGGTAAGACATCACTCTTCACACTAACCACATCTGTTGATTGCTCGGAATTTCATAGTTATGATAGTAATTATATCACTAAAATGTCACTTTAGCTCCAGCGTGTTGACGGTTACGTTGAGGGTGAAAAAAATAAATAACACCTGTTATATCACAAAAATTAATTGCTTGCTTGCTTGCTTGCTTGCTTTATTGATTTGGTTCAGTTTTTACGTCGACACCCACCTCAGGTGATATGGCCGACGGGGATAACCATCCCAGGGAAGTGGGGGAAGGGGGACTTATCTAATGCTATACTGACACTACCAGAACAACAATGATCTTAAGAGGGGACGGTGAGAAGGCCAGTTTTAATGTAGCGCACCCCTGGATTCGAACCAACAATCATTAGCTTGCGAATCCGACGTTAAAACCAATTGAGCGACTGGGGCCAGCACAAAAACCCATCTTTTTTTGTATCCTTATATGCATGCATGAGTGGAGGCGTTTAGATGAATATGGAGATAGCTATTGCATTGTAGATCATAACAATTATTGGGTTCACTTTTCTCCACTTCCAATATGACTTGAATGTGTACTGAAAAAGGATCGGAAATAAACACAAAGACCAATCATTGTATAAAGATGCAATTTTTCCCCCCTGTAAATGTTTTGATGTTTTCTCCATGTTTTAAAGAGCTCGCAAACGTGCTCACGTACTTTTCACACTCAAGAACATCAGTATATTTGTTGTTGCGTTTATTTTTGAGTAGAGTTACACCAGGGCGCACAAATTAGACATAGGTGGCTCAGCATGTTTGTAACATAACACTGCTGAAAGTATCATCAGGTTTGGTTGGTTTGTTTTCATTAATACACTTATTCATACATTTATTCATACACTTATTAGTTCATTCATTCATTCGTTCACTCACTCATTCATTCATTCATTCATTCATTCATTCATTCATTCATTCATTCATTCATTCATTCATTCATCATTCATTCATTCATGATATGAAAACCTGTTTAACACTTAACTGAAGCAAACATAAACTGCGCTTTCTGGCCTCGAAGAGACATAGTATCTAATGTCCCTCACGTATCCCAAAACAACAACAACAACAACAATAACATCATCAACAACAACAACAACAAATTGGTTGGTTCTTTTGATAGAGCCGTGAGCTCAGAAACGGTTATCTTGAGTTCAGTCCCAGCCTGCAACATTACAAACTGGCCTGTTGGCTGCCCATCTTAATGTTTCCATCATTGTGGTGGTGTCAGCTTGGTGTTTCATAGGTCCTCTGGCCTGTTGGCTGCCCATCTTAATGTCTCCATCATTGTGGTGGTGTCAGCTTGGTGTTTCATAGGTCCACTGGCCTGATGGCTGCCCATCTTAATGTCTCCATCATTGTGGTGGTGTCAGCTTGGTGTTTCATAGGTCCTCTGGCCTGTTGGCTGCCCATCTTAATGTTTCCATCATTGTGGTGGTGTCAGCTTGGTGTTTCATAGGTCCTCTGGCCTGTTGGCTGCCCATCATAATGTCTCCATCATTGTGGTGGTGTCAGCTTGGTGTTTCATAGGTCCACTGGCCTGATGGCTGCCCATCTTAATGTCTCCATCATTGTGGTGGTGTCAGCTTGGTGTTTCATAGGTCCTCTGGCCTGTTGGCTGCCCATCTTAATGTCTCCATCATTGTGGTGGTGTCAGCTTGGTGTTTCATAAGTCCTCTGGCCTGTTGGCTGCCCATCTTAATGTCTCCATTATTGTGGTGGTGTCAGCTTGGTGTTTCATAAGTCCACTGGCCTGTTGGCTGCCCATCTTAATGTCTCCATCATTGTGGTGGTGTCAGCTTGGTGCTTCATAGGTCCAATGGCCTGTTGGCTGCCCATCTTAATGTCTCCATCATTGTGGTGGTGTCAGCTTGGTGCTTCATAGGTCCACTGGCCTGTTGGCTGCCCATCTTAATGTCTCCATCATTGTGGTGGTGTCAGCTTGGTGTTTCATAGGTCCTCTGGCCTGTTGGCTGCCCATCTTAATGTCTCCATCATTGTGGTGGTGTCAGCTTGGTGTTTCATAGGTGCAATGGCCTGTTGGCTGCCCATCTTAATGTCTCCATCATTGTGGTGGTGTCAGCTTGGTGTTTCATAAGTCCTCTGGCCTGTTGGCTGCCCATCTTAATGTCTCCATCATTGTGGTGGTGTCAGCTTGGTGTTTCATAAGTCTCTGGCCTGTTGGCTGCCCATCTTAATGTCTCCATCATTGTGGTGGTGTCAGCTTGGTGTTTCATAAGTCCTCTGGCCTTGTTGGCTGCCCATCTTAATGTCTCCATCATTGTGGTGGTGTCAGCTTGGTGTTTCATAAGTCCTCTGGCCTGTTGGCTGCCCATCTTAATGTCTCCATCATTGTGGTGGTGTCAGCTTGGTGTTTCATAAGTCCTCTGGCCTGTTGGCTGCCCATCTTAATGTCTCCATCATTGTGGTGGTGTCAGCTTGGTGTTTCATAGTCCTCTGGCCTGTTGGCTGCCCATCTTAATGTCTCCATCATTGTGGTGGTGTCAGCTTGGTGTTTCATAAGTCCTCTGGCCTGTTGGCTGCCCATCTTAATGTCTCCATCATTGTGGTGGTGTCAGCTTGGTGTTCATAAGTCCTCTGGCCTGTTGGCTGCCATCTTAATGTCTCCATCATTGTGGTGGTGTCAGCTTGGTGTTTCATAGGTCCACTGGCCTGTTGGCTGCCCATCTTAATGTCTCCATCATTGTGGTGGTGTCAGCTTGGTGTTTCATAAGTCCACTGGCCTGTTGGCTGCAAATCTTAATGTCTCCATCATTGTGGTGGTGTCAGCTTGGTGTTTCATAAGTCCTCTGGCCTGTTGGCTGCCCATCTTAATGTCTCCATCATTGTGGTGGTGTCAGCTTGGTGTTTCATAAGTTCTCTGGCCTGTTGGCTGCCCATCTTAATGTCTCCATCATTGTGGTGGTGTCAGCTTGGTGCTTCATAGGTCCAATGGCCTGCTGGCTGCCCATCTTAATGTCTCCATCATTGTGGTGGTGTCAGCTTGGTGCTTCATAGGTCCACTGGACTGTTGGCTGCCCATCTTAATGTCTCCATCATTGTGGTGGTGTCAGCTTGGTGTTTCATAGGTCCTCTGGCCTGTTGGCTGCCCATCTTAATGTCTCCATCATTGTGGTGGTGTCAGCTTGGTGTTTCATAGGTCCAGTGGCCTGTTGGCTGCCCATCTTAATGTCTCCATCATTGTGGTGGTGTCAGCTTGGTGTTTCATAGGTCCTCTGGCCTGTTGGCTGCCCATCTTAATGTTTCCATCATTGTGGTGGTGTCAGCTTGGTGTTTCATAAGTCCTCTGGCCTGTTGGCTGCCCATCTTAATGTCTCCATCATTGTGGTGGTGTCAGCTTGGTGTTTCATAAGTCCTCTGGCCTGTTGGCTGCCCATCTTAATGTCTCCATCATTGTGGTGGTGTCAGCTTGGTGTTTCATAAGTCCTCTGGCCTGTTGGCTGCCCATCTTAATGTCTCCATCATTGTGGTGGTGTCAGCTTGGTGTTTCATAAGTCCTCTGGCCTTTTGGCTGCCCATCTTAATGTCTCCATCATTGTGGTGGTGTCAGCTTGGTGTTTCATAAGTCCTCTGGCCTGTTGGCTGCCCATCTTAATGTCTCCATCATTGTGGTGGTGTCAGCTTGGTGTTTCATAAGTCCTCTGGCCTGTTGGCTGCCCATCTTAATGTCTCCATCATTGTGGTGGTGTCAGCTTGGTGTTTCATAAGTCCTCTGGCCTGTTGGCTGCCCATCTTAATGTCTCCATCATTGTGGTGGTGTCAGCTTGGTGTTTCATAAGTCCTCTGGCCTGTTGGCTGCCCATCTTAATGTCTCCATCATTGTGGTGGTGTCAGCTTGGTGTTTCATAAGTCCTCTGGCTTGTTGGCTGCCCATCTTAATGTCTCCATCATTGTGGTGGTGTCAGCTTGGTGTTTCATTAGTCCTCTGGCCTGTTGGCTGCCCATCTTAATGTCTCCATCATTGTGGTGGTGTCAGCTTGGTGTTTCATAGGTCCACTGGCCTGTTGGCTGCCCATCTTAATGTCTCCATCATTGTGGTGGTGTCAGCTTGGTGTTTGATAAGTCCACTGGCCTGTTGGCTGCCCATCTTAATGTCTCCATCATTGTGGTGGTGTCAGCTTGGTGTTTCATAAGTCCTCTGGCCTGTTGGCTGCCCATCTTAATGTCTCCATCATTGTGGTGGTGTCAGCTTGGTGTTTCATAAGTCCTCTGGCCTGTTGGCTGCCCATCTTAATGTCTCCATCATTGTGGTGGTGTCAGCTTGGTGTTTCATAGGTCCTCTGGCCTGTTGGCTGCCCATCTTAATGTCTCCATCATTGTGGTGGTGTCAGCTTGGTGTTTCATAAGTCCTCTGGCCTGTTGGCTGCCCATCTTAATGTCTCCATCATTGTGGTGGTGTCAGCTTGGTGTTTCATAAGTCCTCTGGCCTGTTGGCTGCCCATCTTAATGTCTCCATCATTGTGGTGGTGTCAGCTTGGTGTTTCATAAGTCCACTGGCCTGTTGGCTGCCCATCTTAATGTCTCCATCATTGTGGTGGTGTCAGCTTGGTGTTTCATAAGTCCTCTGGCCTGTTGGCTGCCCATCTTAATGTCTTCATCATTGTGGTGGTGTCAGCTTGGTGTTTCATAAGTCCTCCATCTTTCCGTATCCTACATCAAGACCTTGCCAGTGCATAGTGTTTTGTGCAGGCTCAGGGAGTCTGCCAGATAATTGCTGGCAGATTTGAAGGAGCGCATATGGAATTGTCCGAGTGCCATGAATCCTTCTTGAACAAAGTCCAAACTCAAACAAACAATCCAAACCAACCAACCAAACAAACCAAACCAAACAAACAAACAAAGAACTAAAAGCAAATTTACAAAATCTGTAAATGAATGATGTTGATAAAATGTTGGTCAGATGCTTTTTAAACTAGATACGATCGGACTCATGTTACAATAATAATGATAATAATAATAATAATGATATAATAATAATAATAACAATAATAGTAATAATAATAATTACAATATTTATGTAGCGCAAAATCTTGATAGAAATCAAATCTAAGCGCTGAACATACACATACGCACGCATGCACACACACGCAGACACGCACACACACACACACACACGCACATACGCATGGCTATAAATGGGGAAAAAAAGAAGAAAAGCAACGGAAAATTATAGCAAACACTTTTGTACACAAATATATGTTACAATAACATCATCATCAACAACAACAACAAATTGGTTGGTTCTTTTGATAGAGCCGTTTTGGTCGGACCGGAATTATTCGGCATCAGATGCAGGCTGCAACCCCTTGGACCAAGCAAAATTGCCATGGTGTATAGTGCCACCCTTTTCTGTTTTCATGTATATGTATATTTTGGGGTATGTTTATGGAAATACAACTTCTACAGAGGTTTGCCAGGGGCAGTTCTGTTGTTACAGTGGGACCGTTTTCATGTGCAAAGTGCAAGCTGCGCATAGTAGCTGGGTTTATCAGCTCATCAAAATGTTAATACAAAAACTCATGTATAAATAAACACATGTCAAGGGCTCTAAATAGTACTTAATGTCAAGAGTAATCTCACTCTCTCTCTCTTCTCTCTCTCTCTCTCTCGCTCGCTCGCTCGCTCTCGCTCGCTTGCTGTCTCTCAATGAATCAATCAATCATTCAACCAACCAACCAAAACACACACAGTCACGCGAACTCACATAATCAATCTCTCTCTCTCTCTCTCTCTCTCTCTCTCTCTCTCGCTCTCTCTGTCTCTTCAAAAGATGTCCCATGTGAAATAGGGATGCTGTCCCCAGGAACAGTGTGTTATTGCAGAGTCACCCAATCCGTTGTTGCTTTTTTTTGTTTTTTGTTTTGCTATTGTTGTTGTTATTTTGGTGGTGGTGGTGGCGGTGTGGTGGTGGTGGTAGTGGTAGTGGTGGTGGTGGTGTGTGTGTGTGCATGTGTGTGTGTGTGTGCATGTGTGCGTGCGTGTGTGTGTGTCTGTGTGTCTGCGGGTGCGTACGTGTGTGTGAATGGTTACCTAGTATGAAAGTGGATTTTTTTTTCTGCCAGGGACAACTTCTTTGTTGCCAGTGGGATCTTTTATTTGCACTGAGTGGTCATTACACGTGGGATTTCAGTTTATTACCTCATCTCAAAAATCAACACCTTGACCACTACATTAGATTTAGTGGAGGGGGGGGGGGCAGTCACTGTCCTGTCCATGATTCGAACCCACGTTTCTGACATCTTAGGTGGGTGCTTTAAGCACAAGGACCCATCTTCTACGTTTCGTAATAATGAAATACAAGGATTGACCATATGTCTGTTTATTTTGTAGCCGTATACGACTAGTGTAACCGGAAGTTGGGAGCGTAGCAGACAGCTTTTGTTTAGAACGACCTTGACCTTAGTTACTTCCCTGGTTAAATGATTAATTAAGTATTAACAACAACAAAAAAATCATATCAATTCATACACAGGAGGAGCATTGTGGACATATGATAACATACAACCTATAGAAACATGTAACAATATTTCATACACTGGAGGCTTCAAAGTGAACATCAAAATTTAAAACATGTCATAAAGATGTATTTGTTCGCTATTGAAAAAGAAAGAACAACAGTGGCTTATAATTATTTCAATGAGCATCAATTATGGATAAGTGAAAGTCTATTCTGGCATTATACTGTTCAATTTTGATTCTCGTATTTAGTAGTCTTTGGAAAGTAGGTATATTTGGAACACATGTCAATCTTGCGTTTATAGATAAATGATTTTGCAAGCATTATAATCAGACCAACTATTTTGTTTTTACAGTTTGATCAACACCGAACAATACACGGTTTCGCGTGATTTTAAAGTATTTTCGCATTTTTCATTGATTAAATATTCTATCAAGTTCCAAAAGTTACGAACACTGTAGTAGTTCCACAGGAAGTGTTCAACAGTCACTTGTACTATAACACCGTGTATTATTTGTCGTACATGCTATATCCATTGCATTTATACTGATATTGGTTTCAATAATAAATCCGATGAAGTAATTTCAGTTGCAACCATTTTAGTTTTAATTTTTGAATTTTTAGAAATGTATTTTCCGACGAAATATTAACGTTTAATTTCCCTAACAACTTTAGGCTACATATGATGCACAGAAAAATCACTTGGGACACAGGAAAGGAATCTGATTTCAAGGAAATGTTTGTACACGAGCACATGATGAAAAAGTAATATGCAACATTTTTTAAGCCAACAATGATATCAAAATTGCCTGAACCACTTGCGTACACTGTATAAAGTTATCTAGGCAGTGCATGATAAAGATATGTCACAAATGTGATTAGTAAAGATATGAATGGCTTGAGAAGGACTGTAGAACAAGGAAAGTAACAAATAATAAGAAACTAAAGTATTTTAAAAGGGTGAACAAGAAGACAATAGCTGAAAGGAGCAGACCTTGTAAAACAAAAGTCAACAGACTAATTCTACTGTTATTGTTGTTTAAAGCCCAGCCGACTGCGTAGAACCATATCAGGGCTTTAATCATGTCAAAAGATACAAAACTTCAACAAGAAAATAAAGGAAAACATTCAGTACCATACCAATGCATTCGCGCACATGATCTTAGGGCATGCCTCTGGCGTTGACTACTCCGTCCAATTTATCGCACAGGGGATTTAAAAAACACACAGGAGTACAAATTTAAAATCACCTAAGGAAAACACAGAAAAACAGGCATAATTTACCTAAAATTGCTTTCGCACATCTCACCTCCCGAGAACCAAAAATGCACTTAATACATGTACCCAATTATCAATCCTAGGAAAAAGTACATAAGAGTTTATCGAACACATACAGGTGAATGGACCAGCAAGGCAGAAAATGATAGGAAGAAATGACAGAAAGCAAAGGAGGAAGAAATATACAAAGAGAGTGACAGACAAGAGGAAATTTGTAGCACAGAATTTCCAGAATGTGGGGATACTATTTTTACTGAAAGAGCCCCTGGCATCCCCACGGGGGGAACAGACTACTTGAAACAAGAAAAGTAGAAATAACATGACTACAAAAGAAGCAATAATTTGTGATTTTCTCTACGTCGTCACCAAACAGCTTGTATGAAGCTGGCATTTTCAAAGAGCATAGCTTTTGTTGTATGGAGCCTACTAAAGCAAGAACAACACCTTTGGTAGATAAAGTGCCATACAACACATGCAGTACATCCCTTTTATCAGAATTCCCTGACCCTTTCCCCACCATATCTGTGGCGAATTCCCCTTTCTTCATAAAATGGCCTATAAGTGTTGCCTGTGTTTTCCTAATCTTCCTTTTCAATGATCTTCTTATGTCTGCATCCATCAAGACTGTCTCCTTTGTTTTCTTTGCTGTCCTGGAACTCTCAACATTCTTCTTAGAAACCACATCTCGGCTGCTCAATCTTGTTGTGGCTTTGCGTGTTGACTGTCCACGAATCATAACCTTATAAAAATTATCGGTTCTACATAACATTCAAGAACTCTCTTCCTGGTGTTAATTGATAGGCATTTGTTGGTAAGAATGCTTTACATCTTATTGAATGCTGTTTTGGCTTGGCCGATTCTGCTGACTGATCCTGATGTGGATCTGCCGTCTGGTGAAACAATCGTTCCCAGATATTTAAAGTTATCAACTGAGACCAGTACGTTGGACAAAATCACTTGTAAATTGTACTGTCTTGTGTCTGGTTTTCTGGTGGTGTTTGTAGGGTACCTATTTCTGGGTTCTTCGTTCAGGTGAGAACCTCTTATTTCTTGGCAATTTACATTGGATCAAAGCTGCAAAGACTGCACAGGTCACCCAATGAATAGTGAGAATGTGACTTAAAAACATTCTTAAAATAAATGAGGTTATGATAAGTAACATTTCGTATTCCTTCAGTGTAACATCCGTTCTCCCGAATGATGGATTCTCCTCTGTTGGGAAGATCCAAAATGCCCGTTGTAAGGTAACTACAGTTGATATGTTGTATCTACTTGGTTATCTCCATTTCCAAGTCATCCAAGTCAGGCCAGTTTTTAACATTGCGGGTGGTTTTTCTTTTCATAGAGCTGTAGACTCAAGATCTGATATCTCAAGTTCAATCCCAACCCGCAACGTTAAAACTGGCCTGTTCGCTGCCCATCTTAATGTTTCCATTTTTCTGGTGGTGTCAGCTTAGTATTTCATAGGTCCCTTCTTCACCGTCCCCATTTCAAGACCTTACCAGTGCGTAGAGTTTTGTGCAGGCTCAATGTGTTTGCCAGATAATTTGCTGGCTGATTTGGGTCAAGCGCATACGAAATTGCCTGAACTTGATGAATCCCTCTTGAACAAACTCCAAAGTCTAAAGTCCAAGTCGTAGATACATACACCACAAGAGGGGTTCTTTCAACTGAGGAATAGATCAAAGTCTGGGGGACTCGAACCTGGAGAATAGACGGGGTATGTGGTGTGTATTCCATTGATATGGCAATATCTCTCTCCACTTTGTGATAGGATGCGTTGTCATGAAATATCAATGGCGAATCATTGCAATAGTGTTTTGGGCGTCGTATTCACATGCTTATGGTAGTGGGTTCGAATCCCAGGGTGCGCTACATTAAAACTGGTCTTCTCACTGTCCCATCTTAACATCATTGTTGTTCTGGTGGTGTCGGTATAGAATTAGATAAGTCCCCCCATTAAAACTGGCCTTCTCATTGTCCCATCTTAACATCATTGTCTTTCTGGTGGTGTCAGTATAGGATTAGATAGGCCTATCCCCTCCCTTCCCCTACTTTCCTGGGATGATCATCCCCGTCGGCCATATCACCTGAGGTGGGTGCCGACGTAAAAACTAAACCAAATCAATCATTCAATCAATCAATTGTGTTTTGCATTTCTGTCAGATCACAGGTCTAAGTATTCTCATCAGAACCATCCTGCAGTGGTCTTGATTAGCAAGTTTGTCCCAGTGGAATGCAATGTGCTGTCAATGTCAACACACCCTTGCTTTCTTTCAACTGGAAGCACCTTGGAGAGGTGAGAGAGTGCCCCTCTGACGATCGTTTCTTTAATTCAGGGACGATGTTACTGACCCAGGTTTTGTCACTGGCAGCTATCTGATTTAAAAACAGCTGTCACCCTCATTTTGTATCTGTTTAAGGAACGATAGTTTGCTATCAGCTGATTACATTCTGAAAAATGATTTTATATTTTATACATTTTCCTTTTATAGTTGTTGATTTATATGCAACTTGCTTGAGCTGTCCATGTTTGCATGTTGTGTAAACTATATTCATCACCTAGTTCTGGTCTATGTCCATACGATTAAATTGTTTGTGTTTTGAGTCTTTACTCCCCATTATATATCAGACAACAGTTGCCCAGAAATCATGACTACCGAATTGTATTATTTGAGATTTCAATCTTTACTCCTCTTTATATGCCAGACTGAATTATATTAGGAACCAGAAAAAAAACGCGAAAAAAAAGAATCAGAACGCGTACTTAATCCACCCAGACAAGACAGGCGCAAATCTTTGGCCAACTGGCTTTTTTCAAGCGTAAGATCACAAACACACAAACACCAAATACAAAAATTAGTTGGCCGAAAATTTGCGCCGGTCTTGTCTGGTTGTATTAAATCGCGTTCTGATTCTTTTTTCGTTTTTTTATTTTATTTTTTTTCTAGTTCCTGTTTGCTTGAACTCAGGCAGTAATTTGTTTTGGATTTCGAATTATATTATTTGAAATTTCAACCTTTACTCCTCTTTACATGTCAGATAACAATTCTCAAGACATCATGAATGCTGACATAAATGACGTTTGGTTTCTTGTCTGAATTTGTTGCCACTCAAAAGATACAAGAAAAAGTTTACAGAGCTATTACTGATCCACACCAATTGACTTATAGTATCCAGTAAAGTAATCACAGCGTTGTCCGCATCAGACAGATTTTGACTTGTGTTGATATATATGATGAAGACACAAATGGGTAACGTTAGCAATAAGAACGATGTTGATGTCAAGACTAGCGTTACTGTCATAGAAGAGACCTTGCTCGTTGACGACGATGTCTGGTGCGAAGCATTCCCTTTCATTTTACCGAAAATCTGTGTGGATCTGATCACGTGGACTATCAGCACAGAATTCCCTACAATCAAGGACAGAAACGGAATCAGCGATGCCACGCAAAGGTCGAACCACAATAATATACGTACTATATGCACAAACTCTTCTTTAGGTTCACACACAGCATATTCTGAGAACTCGCCATACGTGAACAGAAAGTGCAGATTAGCCCCAGTTGCAATGATTACTATGGCAGCAATGATGAGCTTTCCTCTCCTCACAGTGCACAAAACCCCAACACGATGCGGTACGACCACTGACGTCACTCGCTGATACGTCATTGCCACCAGAAACCACGCTGACGTCAGGGTGCACGTGTACCACACGAACACAAGACTTTCACAGAAAAAATCGTGAGGCCGAGTGAACACCATCTGCACCCACACCCAGAATACAAAAGTGACCAAGTTACACAGGTCAGATACAGCCAGGGCAGTGAAGTAATAAGACAAACAGGCAGTGGACTGTGAAGCCCGCATCCCACGCATCACCACCATTATCATCACGTTGCCAAAAGTCCCACAGACCAGGAGCACAGGAGGCACTACCAGCCACAACACGGCATTGACGTCATTGAAAGAAGTAAACGAACCAACATTTTTCCCAATATCATTCGTTGCATTTGGCCGTACCGGGGAGTAAAAAGTGTGCCATGTTGTTATCTCGAAAACATTGGAGTCACGCATTTGAAAATTCCGTTTCGTCCAGTTCATCTATTATTGATGATAGGTACAAAGATATAAAACCATATGCTGAACGCAGCACAAGCGTGAATAAGAATAATGTTCTTAAAGTGTGAGTCATTAAACAGAAGAAAGTTTGTGGTTTAAATACCAATTTGAGCTTTACTTCAAAGCGTTCGTCTATAGATGTTCATGACTTTCCTTACAGCGAAATAGAGCAGACTAAATACACATTAGTCAGGGAATTAATTAAGCATTAGATGCCAGTGATTTATCAATACAGATGTTCTTGCACTGTGTGCGTGCGCGCGCGAGTGTGTGTGTGTGAGAGAGAGAGAAAGAGGGAGAAAGAGAGAAAGAGAGAGAGAGAGAGAGAGAGAGAGAGAGAGTGTGTGTATGTGTGTGTGTGTGTGTGTGAGTGTGTGTGTGTGTATGTGTGTGTGTTTGGATTGATTAATTATTATTTTTGTGTATTTTGTCGCAGTCATTTTAAAGGTTCTGGTGTTTGTGCTAGTCTCTGTTGCAGCATGTTTGTCGGTTTGCTCTTTCAATATTTTTGTTTTTCTGTTTTCTTTATTTCCGTGTGTGTTAGTAAAAGTATTGTCAGTCATAATTGATTTACCTTTGCCAGTCTTCATGACAGTAGTATGTACGTACGTATGTATGTATGTATGTATGTATGAATGTATGTATGTTTGTATGTATGTATGTATGTATGAATGTATGTATGTATGTATGTATGTATGTATGAATGTATGTATGTATGTATGTATGTGTGTGTATGTATCTATGTATGTACGTATGTATGTATGTATGTATGTATTTTTGTATGTATGTATGCATCCCCCCGTGGGGATGCTTTGGGCTCTTTCAGTATAAATAGTATCCCCACTTTCTGGATATTCATTGCTAGAAATTTTCTATTTCTTTCACTCTCTTCGTTTCTTTCTTCCTCCTTTGCTTTCTGTCATCTCTAGCTATCATTTTCTGCCTTGCT
>JAPXFY010000026.1:38413391-38435891 GCA_030674185.1 Monoplex corrugatus | reverse complement strand
TGTCGAACAGTTTACAACTCAAAATATCTGTGAAAAACGTTTTAAAAGGAACAAAACAAAAAACAAACAAGCACGCAAAAACAGAAAAACAACAGTCAGCATACATACTGACTGAACAGTCCAAAAGTCACTGTCTGTTTTCCACAGTGAGTTCAAAAAGTGTAGTTTAGTCTCTCAATGAGAAAACAGAATGCAAAAAAAAAACAAAAAAACAAAACAAAACAAAAAAACATGATCGTCATCTTCTTTAATGGACTGTTTGCTGTTACTAA
This sequence comes from Monoplex corrugatus, assembly GCA_030674185.1. Lineage (NCBI taxonomy): Eukaryota > Metazoa > Mollusca > Gastropoda > Littorinimorpha > Ranellidae > Monoplex > Monoplex corrugatus. The sequence continues at coordinate 38,435,619 of JAPXFY010000026.1, read as the reverse complement.
GGAGATTTTTTACATCTTATTCCTGTTGCTGAGGAGATTTTTCAGCGTCATTGCTCTTGCAATTCTCACTTTCCAAATTTGATAGCCAATTTCTCAAAATACCTACCCCATAGTGTCCTCCTTAAACTGGCTGTGTGTTGTGTTATGACCAAAAACATCTGTGAATTGACAGAGAACACGTAATATTTTTCAGTAACGATAAAATTTGCCGAACAGAAACATTTATTAGACTTACAGACACTTTCTTTCCTCTTTCTCTCTCTCTCTCTCTCTGTCTCAGTCACTCTCTCTCCCTCTCACTCGATCAATCTATCAACCAATCAATCAATCAATCAACCATTGATCGATTGAGTGAGTGAGTGAGTGAGTGAGAGAGTGAGTGAGTGAGTAAGTGAGTGAGTGAGTGAGTGGGTGGGTGAGTGAAAACTGAAACTGAAACTGAAACTGTTTATTGTCATTACCCGAAAAGGTCTTTTGACAAGGGGGATAACAATTTTCCAGTTGTGCGACACATAATCCACTCTTTGTATGTGCGCAAATTCTTCACGCATAATCAAAAAAATATATCGAACATCCATTCCTTGAATAGTCGAACATATTCAAATCATATATAATGAACAATCATCCATTTTATCAGTACTACATAATGCAAACAAACAAAAAAATATCAGAACAGTGTTCCTACATTCAGGCCAATAATTTGTCTAGGTTTAGGCAAACCAAAATCTTTTTCACACACCCACACACACACACACGCATCCATATACACTCACGCGCGGGCGCGCGCTCGTGCGCACGCACACACACACATCAAAACTGTAATATGACGAAACATCTGGGCTAGACCACCCAAACCTTACATTTAGTGATAATAATATAATCTTGACATAACTGCCCCATAATACTCTGTTAACAAGGGACATCACTATGCCTTTTATTTATTTGTTTTTGGTTTGTTTTTGTTTTTTTAAATTTTTTGTTAACATGTATAGTAGACCCTTAAGTGTCTATATACCCTTTCAATATCCACATCTAACATATTCTACAAATATACCATTATTTTCATATTATTAGCTACTCTTAAATTATCGGCAAACAAAGCAAAATAAAGCAAATGAAAACAGCTCTTTACAAAACAGTCTATAATAAAGCGGCTTCTTTTGGAGTTAACGTGATATAGCCCATATCAGTCAAAGGAGATTAAATTAATCCCAGTATGATATTGTCTAGCACTATTGTCGGGCTTGTAAGTGTTTATGTCTTATTTTTTGTGCTTCCGCAATGTATAGTGCCACTGATTTGATTATGACTTCGTCATCAGACGACAAAATAGATACAACATCTTGTCTTTTGGCCATGTCGGATTCAAAACCTTGCATTTTCCACGTATTGTGTCAAAAATTTGGCTTTGGAATAAAAAGTGTTTTTCATTATCGACATTGTTTCCACATAAGGAGCAAGGATATACTGTGGACGTCCCAGGTTGAAAACAATTTTTATTTGCATTGAAACCAAGTGTTCTTAATCTAAATCTTGCGTAATTAGTTCTTTGCCATTTATCCGTAACAACACTGAGATATTTTTCGGTTTGAAAAACATCTTTAAATGAGAAGAACCAACTATATTTTTCTTTGTTTTCCATATCTGAGTGCCAATTTTGTTTAAACGAACAAATAAGCCTGTCTTTAAATTCATTAATAAACTGACACTCATTTCCTACTCCCTGGGACAACCACACGATTCCAAACCCAAGTTCTGATAAAGCCTTTTTTACCTGATAGGCCCAGTTCTGTTTTCCTATTTCCATTTGAGTAACCGTCATTTCATATGCCTGTTTACATAACCGAGATTGTGGAAGCCTTAACAATTTCAACCAGTATTTAATACTCTTCACAAAGGTTCTAATGTATAAAGGATATCTTCCAGTTTCTCCATATAAAACAGTGTTAGAAGAGTGAATTGGTACAGCCAAAAAACGTTTTATAGCATATGTATGCACTTTTTCCATATGTGGATTTACAGTAAGACCCCATACTTCAGCTGCATATGTAAGTAAAGGTTCTATCTGTGTATCAAACATTTTCCAATACAAATTACAATCAATAAAATTGAGCTTCCGTAAGGATTTTAGAATTTCAATAACACACTTTTTCCCTTTATTACAAGATTCTTCCCATGCATAATTTAAACTTAATTTTGTCGAAAATATCATTCCTAAGTATTTATAAGAATTAACAACTTCAACCTCGTTAATTCCATAGAACCATTTTTCGTATTTTGATAAATGTAGGGTGGGTGAGTGAGTGAGTGAGTGAGTGAGTGAGTGATTACGTCAAGTGATTGTTACTGAATTGATATCGATTGTACGATTGGATGATGCATCTGACCCAGTCAATTGAAGGTTGATTGGTTGGTTTATCCACGGGCTGAATCGCGGATTATTTGATTGATCAATTGGTAAATTAGTTGATTAATTGGTTAATTGATTGTTTGATTGATTGATTGGTTGGTAGGTTGATCGATCGATTGATTGATTGTTTATGTTAAGTAGCTGTGGTTGATTGTGTTGATCAATTGTATGATCACTCAAGGATTCAAGAAACGACAGAACTGTGCACTAATTGAATGATTTGTTTGTCTGATAGCCAATTATTGTAAAATGGACACTTGGATGAATGTTATAGATGCGGTTGATGACAAGTATTTTTAGCTGGCCAGTTAAGGAATATGGACTAGAGTACAAATGAAATTACTACTGTAAATGCAAAGATGAATGTATCCCAGCTTACGTGACGGTATACGATAGAAGGGGACAATGTGACAGAGTTCACTGAAGTTTGATGGTAGAATTTGTATGAATGCATGAGAAAACCCAAACCCCTCCCCTCCCCTTCCCCATATATGTATTGTGGCCTAAGGCCGATGTACAATAAACATTTTCTGAGTTCTGAGTTTTGTATTCTGTGTTCTGTGTTCTGAGTTCTCTCTCTCTCTCTCTCACTGTCTCTCGCTCTCTCGCGTGCGTGCATCTTACACACACATATATACTTTACATGCATATACATATATACCTATCAAAATCCATATATACGTATATAGATAGACAGACTGACAAATAGACAGATTTTGACAGATACAGATAGATAGATAGATAGATGGATAGATAGAGAAAGAGAGAGATAGAGAGAGATATTGAAAGATAGAGAGATAGAGAAATAGATAGATAGATATACAGATAGATAGATAGATAGATAGATAGATATACAGATAGATAGATAGATAGATAGATAGATAGATGTGGACACGCCCTGGTGTCCACGAACCAGATCCCCAAGCTATGGGTAAATAGCTCCACTGCCTTGTGGACATCTCGAGAGAGTAAGGCTAAGGGAGTTAACCCTAAAAAAAAAAAACCGATGGAAGGCAAGGGGAAACCACCATCGTAGTTTTTCCCCAGGAAAACCATGGACAGGAAAAGGAAAAAGAAGAAAGTTAACGACGTCAATAGGTGCTCCTGCGGAGCACCTTCGTCCTGTAGGGACTGTCATGCGGCGCAGGTGACACCAGACCGTCAGCCAGCTACTGCGACCAAAATCAAAATTAAATTCAAAATAGCAACATGGAATATAAGAACAATGCTACAGAAAGGTAAATTAGACAACATCAAAATGGAGATGGAAAGGCTTAACATTAGTATTTTAGGACTGGGGGAAGTGAGATGGAAGGGGGCAGGCATGATAACATCAGGGAATATACAGTGATATACTCTGGTGGTAATTCACATGAAAGAGGAGTAGGCATCATAATGGACAAAGACAAATCAAAAGCAGTTAAGGGATACGGGCAGTGTCCGACAGAGTTTTACTGGTCAAATTCGGAGGCAAACCTTTTGATACCAACATCATACAGGTGTATGCACCAACATCCGGAAGTGCTCAGGAAGACATCGACAACTTCTACGAAGTTTTAGAGATGGCCAAGATCCAATGTAAATCACAAGAAGTTACATTCATAATGGGAGATTTTAATGCTAAAATGGGACAGGATAGGGTGGAGGATATAGTTGGACCTCATGGCCTTGGTGCACAAAATGAAAGAGGGGGGAAGCTTGTAGAATGGGCACAGATGAATGAGTTCATAGTAGGAAACACCTGGTTTGAGCAGCCTAATAGAAGAAAATGGACTTGGATGAGTCCAGGAGATAATACCAAAAATCAAATTGACTACATCCTGATCAACAAAAGATTTAGAAATTCTTTACTGTCAGCAAAAACACTACCAGGCGCAGACTGCAACCGTGAGCACAATCCGGTAGTGGGAAGGTTTAGGCTGAAATTGAGGAAAAGGAAACAGACCAAAAGCAACATCAAACTAAACCTTGGACTCTTAAAGTCAGATGAAATAATACGTCAAAAATTTAATGTACATGTTCAAAACAAATTCAGTGCTCTGGAAGACGTTGGTGACAGTGAGAAACAATGGACAAAGTTGAGAAGTTCTATAAATGAAGCTTGTGAAGAAATCCCTAAGGCAAATAGAAAAGCGAAAAAGAGTTGCATGACTAATGAAATTTTGGGCCTGATGGAGGAAAGGAGGAAGGCAAAGGGAAACGAGGAGATATACAGGAAGATAAACAAAGAAATCAGGTATAGGTGCAATGAAGCTAAGGAAGCTTGGCTGAACACAAAATGCAAAGAGATAGAAGAACGACACAAAATGGATCCTCAGGGTATGTACAAAAGAATTGAAGAAATTGTCCACAGGAAAAATACATGCACATCAACTGGTTGCTTAAAATCGAAAGATGGCACGCTTATCATGGAAAAAGACAAAATATTAGACAGATAGGGAGAGTACATTAAAGATCTTTTTGAGGATGACAGAAACGAAGAACACATTATAAAAAAGAACTTTGAAGGACCACCCATAATGAAAGATGAAGTTAGAGCAGCACTGAAAAAGATGAAACCAGGAAAAGCTCCATGACCAGACAACATTACTACAGAGATGATTGAAGCCCTGGAGGAATTTGGCATAGAAAAAATAACAGTCCTCCTAAATGAAATTTATGACACTGGAAAAATCCCCAAAGATATGTCAAAATCAATTTTCATTGCACTTCCGAAGAAGACAGGGGCTATAGAATGCGAACTCCATCGCACAATCAGTTTGATGAGTCATGTAACAAAAATCCTGTTAAGAATAATCATGATGAGGACAAGGAATAGAATCAAAAGAGAAATAGAATAGCAGAAGAACAGTGTGGATTTGTGGAGGGGAAAGGAACTATTAATGCCATATACATCCTAAGAACTATCATAGAAAGGTCAATTGAGATGAATAAGGATTTGTATTTATGCTTTGTTGACTATACCAAGGCTTTCGATCGGGTACGACATGATGAACTGATCAACCAACTGGAGAGACTCAATGTTGATGGAAAAGATATGTACTGGGAAGAAACAGCAGCAATGAGAATAGAAAACAATATAAGCTCTTTTCAAAACATCAAAAGAGGAGTCAGACAGGGTTGTGTTTTGTCACCAGATCTGTTTTCACTATATAGCGAAAACATCATGAGAAACCTAGAAGAAGACCCTGGATTAAAGGTTGGAGGGAAAATGATAAACAACAGTCGGTACGCAGATGACACCGTGCTAATTGCAGAAAATGAAAGGGACCTACAAAACCTTGTGAATATACTAGAAACAGAAAGCAAAGGTAAGGGGTTGGAACTAAACAGCAGGAAGACTGAAGTCATGGTGATCAGTAAAAAACATGAAATCCCCTCATGCAAAATAAAAACCAATGGCACAACCTTGACACAGGTTAATAAGTTCAAATACCTGGGAACGGTCATTTCATCAGATGGCAGAAACACATCGGAAATAGCTGGCAGAATTGGCCAAGCCAAAACAGCATTCAAGAAGATGACAAGCATTCTTACCAACAAATGCCTATCAATTAACATCAGAAAGAGAGTCCTTGAATGTTATATAGAACCAATACTGTTATACAGATGCGAGGCGTGGACAGTCAGCAAGCAAAGCCAGAGCAGGATTGAGGCAGCCAAGATGTGGTTTCTCAGAAGAATGTTGAGAGTTCCATGGACAGCAAAGAAAACAAACGAGGCAGTCTTGATGGCGGCAGACACAAATATATCACTCATAAGGAAGATTAGGAAAAGACAAGCAACATTTATAGGCCATTTTATGAGGAAGGAGGATTTGGAGCACCTGGTCACAACGGGAAAGCTGGAGGGAAAGAGAGCACCAGGTAGACCCAGGGAGAGAATGCTGGACGGACTTGCAGAGTGGCTGGGGATGAAGAGGGTGGGGGAGATGCTGGGGGCAACGAGAGATAGAGATGGTTGGAAGTCCATGGTCGCCAACGCCATGCGGCAGGGCACCTGATGATGATGAGATAGATAGATAGATAGATAGAGAGATAGATATATAGATAGATAGATATACAGACAGATAGATAGATAGATATACAGATAGATAGATAGATATACAGATAGATAGATAGATATACAGATAGATAGATAGATAGATAGAAAGATAGATAGATAGATAGATAGATAGATAGATAGATAGATATACATCTATGCATTTTGGAATCCACAAAAGCTCTACTGGTTACCATTGACATGCCCTGACATCAGTGCAGGGACGTCTTTATGAGGGGCCCTTCTAGTAAATGGAATAATTCTTGTGAGCTCATATAACTAGGACTTACATCTGAACAATGTTTTCCTTCCTTCCCCTTGTGGAGCAATGTTGTTGGTTTAAATCAGAAAACCACCAAAAACAGAATCAGAACACGCCTATCCTGTCTCGTAATACTGAATACGTTCTAATTCTGTTTTGATGTTTTTATGGTTCCTGCTTGTTTGAACGTGAGAAATCACTTCCGTTATGAGTTTTGTTGGTGTTGTCATGTTGTTTTGCTGTCCCATCTTTTACCTTCTGCACCATCTCTGTGTTACAGTCTCAATGCCACTCATTCCTGTTTTACAGTTCTCCAGCACTCCTCCAGAACCTTTTTTTTTCAGGATCATTGCCTCAGGGAGGTTACCTTTGTGCTCACCTTTTATTTTTTATTTTGTCTTTCCATTTTCTCATCATCATCATCATCATGTGCCCTGCCGCTTGGAGTTGGCGACCATGGCCCTCCACACGAATCTATCTCCTGTCACTGCAAGTACATCTCCCACCCTCTTTGTCCTCAACCACCCTGCAAGTCCGTCCAATATTTTCTCCATGGGTCGACCAAAGAGATAGGATGAAAGATACAGGAAGATAAACAAAGAAATCAGGAATAGGTGCAATGAAGCCAAGGAAGCTTGGCTGAAAATAAAGCGCAAAGAAATAGAAGACTGACTCAGAACGGATCCTCAGGGTATGTACAAAAGAATTGAAGAAATTGTCCACAGGAAAAAAAAACACGAACATCAAGTGGTTGTTTAAAATCTAAAGATGGTAGGCTTATCATAAAAAAAGACAAAATAATAGATAGATAGGGAGAGTACATTAAAGAACTTTTTGAAGATGACAGAAACGAAGAACACAATATAAGAAAGAATGTTGAAGGACCACCCATAATGAAAGATGAAGTTAGAGCTGCATTAAAAAAGATGAAACCAGGAAAAGCCCCAAGACCAGACAATATTACTACAGAGATGATTGAAGCCCTGAAGGAATTTGGTATTGATAAGATAACAGTCCTCCTAAATGAAATTTATGACACTGGAAAAATCCCCAAAGATATGTCAAAATCAATTTTCATTGCTGTTCCAAAGAAAAGAGGGGCTATACAATGCGAACTCTATCGCACAATCAGCTTGATGAGCCATGTAACAAAAATCCTGTCAAGAATAATCATGATGAAGACAAGGAATAGAATCAAAAGAGAAATAGCAGAAGAACAGTGTAGATTTGTCAAATGGAATCTTAATGCCATGTACATCCCAAGAAATATCATAGCGAGGTCAATCGAGTTGAAAAAGGATTTGTTTATGCTTTGTTGATTATACCAAGGATTTTGATTTGGTAAGACATGAAGAATTGATCAACCAACTAGAAAGACTCAGTATTGATGGAAAAGATCTACGAATAATCAGAAATATGTCATGGGAACAAACAGCTGCAATAAGAATAGAAAACGATGTAAACTCTTTCCAAAATATCGAAAGTGGATAAGACTAGGTTGTGTTTTGTCACCAGATCTGTTTTCACTTTACAGCGAAAACATCATGAGAAACCTAGAAGAATGCCTGAATTAAAGGTTGGAGGAAAAATGATGAACAACATTCGATACGCAGATGACACCGTTGCTAATTGCAGAAAATGAAAGGGACCTACAAAACCTTGTGAATATAATAGTAATAGAACAGAAAAATAAAGGGTTGGAGCTAAATAGCAAGAAGACTGAAGTCATGGTAATCAGTAAAAAACATGAAATCCCCTCATGCAAAATAACAGCAAATGGCACAACCTTGAGACAGGTTGATAAGTTGAAATATCTGGGAACGATCATCTTATCAAACGGCAGATGAACATCAGAAATAGCCAGCAGAATTGGCCAAGCCAAAACAGCATTCAAGAAGATGAAAGGCATTCTTACCAACAAATGCCTATCAATTAACATCAGGAAGACAGTTCTTGAATGTCATATATAGAACTAATAATGTGAGCACCAGGTAGACCCAGGGAGAAAATATTGTATTAGACAGACTTGCAGGGTGGCTGAGGACAGAGAGGGTGGAAGATGTGCTTGCGGCAATGATCGCCAATGCCAACGGCAGGGCACTTGATGGTGATGATGATGATGATAGGTCTACCTGATGTTCTCTTTCCCTCCAGCTTTCTTGCTGTGATCAGACGTTCAAATTTCCCTTTCCTCATGATATGTCCTATGAATGTTGCTTGCTTTTCCTAATCTTCTTTATTAATGATCTTCTTGTGTCTGCCTCCTTCGAGACTGTCTCATTTTCTATCTACCTTAATGGCCACAGAAGCTGGACGTGTCTTACTGTAAAGAGGGAAATAATTGTTTACAAGCAGTCACCTGCTTTGTCGAACAGAAAGTACATCTTCTAATGGTTCTATCCATTATTGACGCCCGTGTTGGTTAATACTGATTCGCAAACTATAGATCGTAAAGGAAATGAGATGAAATGAGATGAGATGAGATTAGATAAGATATATAAGATAAGATAAAGAGGTATCTATGGGGTGGATGAATCTATGAAATCATAAAAATATTGTATCATATGAACAAGAGAAAAGTAATCAGAACATTAGAACGATCAGGCTTCATCGATTTGCTCAGGTGTTGTGTGTGTGTGCGCGTGCGCACATGTGTGTGTGTGTTTGTGTGTGTGTGTGTGTGTGTGTGTGTGTGTGTGTGTGTGTGTGTGAGAGAGAGAGAGAGAGAGAGAGAGAGAGAGGTTTTCAATATATTCTCATGTGCCTGTTGTGTCACTTCATTGTTTACAAAGTAATCATCCTTTTCCCTCAGCAAGATAGTCTTGGACTTGAGAGGGATATCTGTTAACAAGAAACATCACGAGAGTGTGGATGCGACCCTGAGAACCAATGCCTCGCCACTTTCCGGACAATCACCTCCCAAGCTCCAGACGCCACTCGATAGTCATGTCATCAAGCAAAAGGGGGAGGGGGAGCTGTGCGTGCGTTGCATGACCTCATTCATATGGGGGTATAAAAACGTGTTTTCTCCTTGGTATGGCCCAGGTACTTTGGTCACAACAGATAAGCATCCAGCCGTGGAAGCTGAATTCTTAATGAGGTTTCCAAACCTTTTTAACATGCAATAGAACTCATGTACATCATTCTTATGTCGGCTATGGTGATTAAGTCGGAAATATGGCGTTGTATGAAAACACCTCAACTGATATAACATATTCAGAAACAGACTTGGTTATGAGGCAGTGTTTGAACAAGTAATCTTACACGAACAAAATGATGAGCACAGATATCAAATGTTAAAGGAAAGGTGTTCTCTCTCTCTCTCTCTCTCTCTCTCTCTCTCTCTCTCACTCACTCTCTCTCTCTCTCTCACTCACTCTCTCTCACTCTCTCACTCACTCTCTCTCACTCTCTCTCTCTCTCTCTCTCACTCACTCTCTCTCTCTCTCACTCTCTCACTCTCTCTCTCTATTTATCGCACTTGCTTGGGAAAGTCGGAGAAAGAAAACAACACAGCAATAAATTAATCTAAGTTTATCTCCAGTGACGATATCATTTTATACTGTTCTTATGTTTATTTGCCGGATTTGGGTCTTCCTCTTACTTATATGACTAATTACGTCGGGTGGTCAACTGTTTCTTCAACTTTTTGTTCAAGTTTTTGTTCAACTTTTTTACTTTTTTCGTTCAATTTTTTCTTCGTCATTAGGAAAAAATATTTTAAATGGATGTAATGTCAACCATGACTATATTGACAAATCTTTATTTCGCGAAAACGTCGCCGTAACATTTAATGACTTTGATTTATGCTCCTTGCCACAAGGACAAAAATGTCAATGGCAATAAACCATTTTCAGTTTCAGTTTCAGTTTCAGTTTCTCTCTCTCTCTCTCTCTATCTATCTATCTATCTATCTATCTATCTATCTATCTATCTATCTATCTATCTATCTATCTATCTATCTATCTATCTATCTATCTATCTATCTATCTCACTCTCTTTTGTCAAGCGTAAGATCACAAACAAACAAACACCAAATGCAAACATTAATTGGTCGAAAATTTGCGCCTGTCTTGTCTGGTCGTATTAAATACGCGTTCTGACTTTTTGTTTCGTGTTTTTTTTTTTTCTAGTTCCTGTTTGCTTGAACGCAGGCAGTCACACCTGTTTTGGATTTCGATTTATATTATTCGAGATTTCAGTCTTTACTCCTCTTTACATGTCAGATAACAGTTCCCCAGACATCATGAATGCTGACATAAATGACGTTTTGTTTCTTGTCTGAATTTGTTGCCACTCAAAAGATACAAGAAAAAGTTGACAGCGCTGTTACTGATCCCCACCAATTGACATATAGTATCCAGTAAAGTAATCACAGTGCTGTCCGCATCAGACAGATTTTGACTTGTGTTGATATATAGAACGAAGACACAAATGGGTAACGTTAGCAATAAGAACGCTGTTGATGTCAGTACTAGCGTTACTGTCATAGAAGAGACCTTGCTCGTTGACGACGATGTCTGGTGCGAAGCATTCCCTTTCATTTTACCGAAAATCTGTGTGGATCTGATCACGTGGACTATCAGCACAGAATTCCCAACAATCAAGGACAGAAACGGAATCAGCGATGCCACGCAAAGGTCGAACCACAATAATATACGTACTATATGCACAAACTCTTCTTTAGGTTCACACACAGCATATTCTGAAAATTCGCCGTACGTGAACAGAAAGTGCAGATTAGCCCCAGTTGCAATGATCACTATGGCAGCAATGATGAGCTTTCCTCTCCTCACAGTGCACAAAACCCCAACACGATGAGGTACGACCACTGACGTCACTCGCTGATACGTCATCGCCACCAGAAACCACGCTGACATCAGGAAGCACGTGTACCACACGAACACAAGACTTTCACAGAAAAAATCGTGAGGCCGAGTGAACACCATCTGCACCCACACCCAGAATACAAAAGTGACCAAGTTACACAGGTCAGACACAGCCAGGGCAGTGAAGTAATAAGACAAACAGGCAGTGGACTGTGAAGCCCGCATCCCACGCATCACCACCATTATCATCACGTTGCCAAAAGTCCCACAGACCAGAAGCACGGGAGGCACTACCAGCCACAACACGGCATTGACGTCATTGAACGAAGTAAACGAACCAACATTTTTCCCAATATCATTCGTTGCATTTGGCCGTACCGGGGAGTAACAAGTGTGCCATGTTGTTATCTCGAAAACATTGGAGTCACGCATTTGAAAATTCCGTTTCGTCCAGTTCATCTATTATTGATGATAGGTACAAAGATATAAAACCATATGCTGAACGCAGCACAAGCGTGAATAAGAATAATGTTCTTAAAGTGTGAGTCATTAAACAGAAGAAAGTTTGTGGTTTAAATAACAATTTGAGCTTTACTTCAAAGAGTTCGTCTGTAGATGTTCATGACTTTCCTTACAGCGAAATAGAGCAGACTAAATACACATTAGTCAGGGAATTAATTAAGCATTAGATGCCAGTGATATATCAATATAGATGTTCTCGCACTGTGTGCGTGCGCGCGCGAGTGTGTGTGTGTGTGTGTGTGTGTGTGTGTGTGTGTGTGTGAAAGAGAGAGAGAGAGAGTGAGAGAAAGAGAGAAAGAGAGAGAAAGAGAGAGAGAGAGAGAGTGTGTGTGTGTTTGTGTGTGTGTTTGTGTGTGTGTTTGTGTTTGTGTGTGTGTGTGTGTGTGTGTTTGGATTGATTAGTTATTATTTTTGTGTATTTTGTCGCAGTCATTTTAAAGGTTCTGGTGTTTGTGTTAGTCTCTGTTGCAGCATGTTTGTCGGTTTGCTTAGGTACACTCTTTCTATATTTTTATTTATCTGTTTTCTTTATTTCCGTGTGTGTTAGTAAAAGTATTGTCAGTCATAATCGATTTACCTTTGCCAGTCTTCATGACAGCAGTATGTATGTATGTATGTATGTATGTATGTATGTATGTATGTATGTATGTATGTATGTATGTATGTATGTATGTATGTATGTATGTATGTATGTATGTATGTATGTATGTATGTATGTATGTATGTATGTATGCATGCATACATGCATGTACGTATGTATGTATGTATGTATGTATGTATGTATGTATGTATGTATGTATGCATGCATGCATGTATGTATGTATGTGTGTGTATGTATGTATGTATGTATTTATGTATGTATGTATGTGTGTATGTATGTATATATGTATGTATGTGTGTGTATGTATATATGTATGCTGTTGTATGTATGTATGTATGTGTGTGTGTATGTATGTATGTATTTATGTGTGTATGTATGTATGTATTTATGTATGTATGTATGCTAGAAATTTTCTATTTCTGTCACTCTCTTCGTTTCTTTCTTCCTCCTTTGCTTTCTCTCATTTCTACCTATCATTTTCTGCCTTGTTGGTCCATTCACCTGTATGTGTTCGATAAAGTCTTAGTATTTTCTCTTAGGATTGATAATTGGGTACATGTATTAAATGCATTTCTGGCTCTATGGAGATGAGATATGCAGAAGCAATTTAGGGTAATTCATGCCTGTTTTTATTATGTTTCGGTGTCCTTGGGTATGCTTAAATTTGTATTCAGGTGTGTTTTTATATCCTCTGTGCGACAAATTGGACGGACTGGTCAACGCCAGGGGTATGTCCTTAGATTATGTGCGCGAATGCGTTGGTATGTGCACTTCATTTTCTTTTCTTTTTTTTTTAATCTGTTGAAATTTTGTATGGTTTGAAGTGGCTCTACGCAGTCGGCTGGGCTTTAAACAACTACAATAACAATAATAATGTATGCATGTATGCATGCATATATGTATGCATGCATATAGGTATGTATGTATGTATGTATGTATGTATGCATGCATGCATGCATGTATGTATGTATGTATATATGTATGTATGTGTGTATGTATATGTATGTATGCATGTATGTATGTATGTATTATGTATGTACGTCTCTGCGTATGTATGTACGTATACATATATATATATATATTTATGTATGTACGTCCGTATAGATGTATGTGTGTATGTATGTGTGTATGTATGTGTAAGTGTATGTATGTGTGTATGTATGCATGTATGTATGTATGTATGTATGTAGGCACACACACAAACACACACACACACACAAACACACACACACGCACAGCAACGCACACGCACGCACACACACACGCACACACGCACACACACGCACACACACGCATGAATATATAAACACAGTATGCCTCTTTATTCATATGAAAAATCTGTTGGGTTTTTGTTTGTTTGTTAGTTTGTTTGTTTGTTTGTTTGTTTTTATGACCTAAGTCAGTGGTTAAACTTGAATATTTTGTGGTTTCTTATGTGTCTTCTTACTTGTATAGCTTTATTTTTTGTTGTTTTCTTATTGTGTATGTAATTGTGAACATTTTTAGAACCATTTGCTTTTTTGCGAAATGTAATGCTCTGGTAAGCATGTTTTTATTTCTAATATGCGCTATACAAATAAACATTGCTATTATTATTATTATTATTATTATGCATGTATGTATGTATGTATGTATGTATGTATATATATGTATATATGTATGTATGTATGTTTCGTCCTCGGGTGGCGTATCGAGGAACGCACCTTCAGATATAGAGGTCAGCTGCGAATATAAAAATAAGCAGATGGGTGCCATTTCCCGCTGCCTTGCGGTCTCATTGAATTGAGAAAGGCTGGAATAGTAAACCTCACACAAATCAGGAGGGAGGGACCCGTAGGCTGTAACTGGTCAACTTGGCCAATATCCAGCATCCCCTGCCTACTCCATGGATACTGCCAACGTATTGATCTGTCTTTCCTTCACGGATTGTTCATGTGAGTGGAGAGGAAGTGCGTGTTGTTTGGGCAAGACACTTGCTTCTAAAACAGAAGCCCAGGCTTAGCGGAAACGGCGATCTCACGAACATGAGACATGAAGCGGAGATGACATTTCATCGGTCACTGTGAAAATAGACGAAAAAAACACGGGTTGTGACAGTTACCGGATATAAGCTTCCCCAAATTGGCGTATACGGGGAGCGCCAGGGGTCACAATCGACAGTGTGATGGCTATTCAGTCACGTCGGTTGGTTACGCCCGCTTAATCCTGGCAGCCCCAGGACAATAGGTACCAACCAACTCGCCAGGTCAGGATTGCTTCAGTTAGGTCATGGAGCTATAATCAAAAGTTGAAAGTCTTGACGTTAAACTCGGGCTTAACAAAAAGAAAAACGAAAAGTCGCTGCCTTTACGGATTGGAACTTGGAACGTCCGGACAATGCAGGCAGGTCTTGATAATATGGACCTGTCACACGGCCATATTCAGAAAACGGATGTCATTGATAAGGAGCTATCACGTCTGAATCTTGACATAGTTGCCCAGCAGCAGACTCGTATTGCGGGTAGCAGATCTCTCAAAGAGGACAATTATACCTTTTTTCTGGAGAGGCCTAAATGCCGGCCAGCACAGACTTTATGGTGTTGGTTTTGCCATCCGAAGTAGTCTAGTGCGGTCGATCAGCACCCCTACGGAAATTTCAGAGCGAATTATGTCACTCTGCCTCCAAACCACACGTGGACCTAGTTGGTGCACGTTGTGTGATTATGTCCCGGCGTTTGTCATCTCCCCACCTTGTCAGGAGCTCTGCGTCCCATCCGCACCCTCAAGGTTGTTCTCGTTAAATAATGTATGATGTATGTATGTATGTATGTATGTATGTATGTATGTGGGAGTGTAGGGGGCTCTGGATAGAGGTAGTACCTTTGGTGTCTGGCTGCTGCACTCTACCCGGTAGGGGAGGGTGGAGGGGCATCACTGGTCCTCATCCATCCTCTAAATCTCTCACGTGCTGGCTCCAAGAGCCACTCCCCGGGACCTCGTCTCAGCAGGCGTGTCAAACCACGTGAGGGGGTGATATGATATTATCACTGTATCGGGTAGATGGGACTCGTCAGCCCGGGAAGGCAGCCTGTCTAGGAGAAGGAAAACTCCGACTTCAAACCTCCGCTGCTTCGCGGCTACACCCATTCAGGGGAAAGGCTTCAGAAGTAAATCTCGAGGAAAAATCCGGAGTCGGAGTCCCTAAGGCAGTTCGTCGTTGGCTACAACCTCGTTCTGGCAACTCCTGCGTCACCCCTGGTACCAGGCGTACAGGCCTCTGTCTTTCCCCTGGATTCTACTAGTGGCGAGGAGAGGGGGGATCTGCTGCATGGACAAGAGCTCGTCCTCCATATTCACTTGCACAGGCCTGCACCTGGAGAGGTCACTCCAGCTTCGCTGGTAACACAGCATCGACACAACACGGAGAGTAGCAGATACCAATTTTAAGCCTAGGCTTTTTTGGCGTAGAGCCGGGCGCCAGGGGTTACTCTCGATGGTGGGAGGAATCTTCGCATTCCATTGGGTAGCTACCGCCCGCCTCAAGCTGGGCAGCCCCCAGTCAATAAGGTGTTACCCCGCCACAACCTGTTTGCTCCAATGGGTGCTTGGAGCTTAGAGGAAACTTGACAGGCAGGTTGTAAATACCAGGCACCAGGCAACACAAAGAAGATAAAGAAGATGCCAGCTCTTCTGATATCAAGCTGGAATGTAAGGACAATGTGTCCTGGTTTTGACAGCGACCTACAGCTGTTAGACGACACGCGGAAGACGGCCGTGATAGACAGGGAGCTTCAGCGACTCAATGTCGACATCGCTGCATTACAGGAGACAAGGCTACCTGGGGACGGATCACTGCGTGAGAAGAACCACACGTTCTACTGGCAGGGGAAGAACCCAGAGGAGCCACGTATTCATGGTGTGGGCTTCGCTGTAAAGAACTCCCTCCTTGCAACCGTAGAGCTCCCCATGGGAGGTACGGAGAGACTGCTCACTCTAAAAATGACGACTAGTTCAGGCACAATCAACTTCATCTGTGCCTATGCCCCAACATTAAGCTCCTCACCCGACGTCAAGGACCAGTTCTATGAGGCCCTGGATGCTGTTGTCAGAGGAGTTCCCAGCAAGGAAGGTCTCTTCATATTGGGAGACCTGAACGCACGCGTAGGTGCTGATTTTGAGGCCTGGCCAACCAGCATTGGACATCATGGTGTTGGGAAGCAAAATGAGAACAGTCAAAGACTCCTGGAAATTTGCTCTTACCACAAGCTGGCCATCACCAACACCTTCTTCAACAATAAGGAGAAGCACAAGGTGTCATGGCGCCACCCCAGATCCCACCACTGGCATCAGCTCGACCTCATCTTAACAAGGAGGGTCGGACCTTAACTGCGTCCTCAATACGAGGAGTTTCCACAGCGCTGATTGCGACACAGACCACACCCTGGTACGCAGCAAGATCAAGCTTCTACCCAGAAGACTGCACCACTCAAAGAAGAAAGGTCGCCCAAGGATTGACGCCTGTCGCACGTCCGATCCGACCAAGGCCGGGGAGTTTGTAGAAACCCTGAATGAAGCGCTCAAGAGTGGTTCAGAGATCCAAAACGCTGAGGAAAAGTGGAATCACGTGAAGGACACAATCTATCAGTCCGCCCTGAGTATATTTGGGAAAAAAGAACGAAAGAATCCCGACTGGTTTGAGGCAAACTGGCAGAAAATGGAATCAGTAGTGGAAGCGAAACGCAAGGCTTTACTTGCGTATAAAAACAACAATACCCAAACTACTCGTGATACTTACAGAGCTGCCCGCAGCAAGGCCCAACAAACTGCTCGGCGATGCGCCAACGACTATTGGCTATAGTTAAGCTCAAGTATTCAGCAGTCAGCAGATTCAGGCAACACTGGCAGCATGTACGCTGGCATCAAACAAGCGACTGGTCCAGCAGCCTCCAAGTCAGCTTCTCTTAAGTCCAAAGCAGGAGAGAGCATCACAGACTCAGCAAAGCAGATGGAGAGATGGGTAGAGCACTACCTGGAGCTGTACTCCACGCAAAACTTTGTCACCGATGCAGCCCTGAATGCCATTGAGGACTTGCCTGTCATGGAGGAGTTGTATGTTGAGCCAAGCCTTGAAGAACTAAGCAAGGCGATTGACGGTTTGGCGACGGGAAAAGCCCCTGGTGAAGACGGAATACCTCCAGAGGTCATCAAGTGCGGGAAGCATGCTCTTCTCAACGAGCTGCATGAACTTTTGTGCATGTGCTGGAAGGAAGGCTTCATTCCGAAAGACATGAGAGACGCCAGGATAGTAACTCTATATAAGAACAAGGGCGACCGCAGTGATTGTAATAATTATCGCGGAATCTCACTCCTCAGCATTGTTGGGAAAGCATTCGCCAGAGTCGTCTTAACCCGTCTTCAGAGGCTGGCAGCTCGCATCTACCCCGAGTCCCAGTGCGGCTTCAGGGCCGGAAGATCGACCATTGACATGATCTTCTCTATCTGGCAACTACAGGAAATGTGCCGCGAGCAGCACATGCCCCTTTGCCTCACCTTCATTGATCTCACGAAAGCGTTCGAGGTGGTCAGTCGGAGTGGTCTTTTCAAGCTATTGAAGAAAATCGGCTGCCCCCCAAGACTATCAGCTGTCATCGAGTCTTTCCACGAGGATATGCATAGCACTGTGTGCTATAATGGTGCCACATCAGAGCCTTTTAGAATCAGCAGCGGAGTGAAACAGGGATGTGTTTTGGCCCCAACTCTGCTCGGGATCTTCTTCTCGATGTTGCTGACCTATGCCTTCTGCAGATCTGAAGAAGGGGTAGATCTTCATACAAGGACCGATGGAAAGCTCTTCAACATTGCCAGGCTTCGTTCCAAAATAAGGTGGAAAAGAAGACCATCAGAGAAGCTCTCTTTGCAGATGCTGCTGCGCTGGCTTCCCACAGTGAACAAGATCTCCAGAGGCTCGTTGATCGCTTTGCCCACGCTTGCAGAGAGTTTGGTCTCACAATCAGCTTGAAGAAAACTGAGATCTTAGGCCAAGGCTGTGAAGAACCACCATCTCTACACATTGGAGACTACGACCTCAATACTGTCCACAAATTTCAGTACTTGGGGTCCACCATAAGTGACAATCTCTCTCTGGACGCTGAAATCAGCGCCAGAATTGCAAAGACCTCATCTGTTATGGCTTAACTGAACAAACGGGTCTGGTCCAACAGCAGTCTCATTGCGAACACCAAAATGCAGGTGTACAGAGCTTGTGTGTTGAGCACACTTCTCTACTCAAGTGAAGCCTGCACCACATACGCCAGCCAAGAAAAGAGGCTCAACATTTTCCATCACCGCTGCTTGCGACGCATCCTCGGCATCCAATGGCAATATAAGGTGACCAACACAGAGGTCCTCCGTCGTGCGGGCTACAGACCATCTTTGCCCTTCTAAGCCAACGGCGACTACGCTGGCTTGGCCATGTGCGTCGAATGGAGGATGGACGCATACCAAAAGACGTTCTCTACGGCGAACTGGCAAACCGGAAGCGAACTCCAGGACGCCCACAGCTGCGCTTTGCAGACGCATGCAAAAAGGACCTTAGAAGCTCAGGGATTGACCCAGGCTCTTGGGAGACTCTGGCGGAAGACAGGGCAGCGTGGAGGACAGCCGTTCAGCAAGGCGTTGTGAATGCGGAGAGGAGGAGAGCAGAAAGCGCAGACGAGAAAAGGGCTCTTCGCAAGCAACGTTCCAGAAACCAGACAACAGCGACTCAATTTGTATGTAGCAGATGTGACAGAGATTGCCACTCAAGAATCGGTCTGCACAGCCACAGCAGAAAGTGCACGTCATGACTACAACGCCTCCTGGTGCAGACTATCATCTCCTGAGATGTAAAGAGGCCGACGACGACGATGTAGTATGTATGTATGTATGTATGTATGTATGTATGTATGTATGTATGTATGTATGTATGTATGTATGTATGTATGTATGTATGCATGTCTGATGTATATAAGTACGTACGAACATACATATGGATGGATGGATGGAGGGATGGATGGATGGATGGATGGATGGATGGATGGATGGATGGATGGATGGATGGATGGATGGATGGACATTTATATCAGATTTAACCTGATCATTCGGGATGAAAGTTTGACCTCTGTATTTCCTGTATATTGATATCGTTTCATTAATATTGTCCCAATATCCGAGCAATAATCCTAAGCGACCTGCTGCAGTGTTACGAGATTCACATTCAACAGCTGGAATTATTCCACCAAAGGTGTTTGCTTTCTGGTCTGTATGACTCTGTGTCTTGCAAACCACATCTAAACGCAGTCCAAGTTTTGTGTCTGTCTCTTCTTCCTTTACTTTTGCTACACATCTCTCTGTCTCATTCGGAATATCCGTGTGAAATGCCCAGCGAGTCTGCTGAAATTGCGTTTAGTAATATTTACTACTGTGACTTTTTCACCCATTGTGGCTTTGAAAGGGTCAGCAATCCTTCTGTCACTCAGTCCTACAAGAGGAGAGAGACAACGCAATTACTAGAAGGGGTTGCTTTACTTTCAGTTTTTATTTCAATAAGCCAGAAAATGTGATGATTTTGACTTTCTTGTGTCTTATTCATTCTATATGGTATCTGAAGCCGATTGTAAAATTCTTTTCTGACAAGTAGAGATGATCTTACTGGTGTCATGCAAAGTTGATTGATACAGGAAACTTACGCTTCAACGTTCCTTTTTTTCGTATAAGTAAGTGCCACACAGATAATATTCTACCGAACATTATGATACATCTACGCTTGATAATGTTTCCTTGATGGAAATCAAATTCAGTGTTCCAGATAAGTTGTTCATTGATTTTTTACTCATGAAAATAAGATCTAAAACTATAGCTTATGCAACAATGAGAAAAAAGAAAGCAACAGAAAAGGAAACTAGATTGATTAGGGAACTTGAACAACTAGAAAGAAAAGAAAATAAGACTGAAGCAGACATAAAGCTAATGAAAGAAAAAACCCAGGAACTGATCCAATTGAGAGAAAAGAAAATACAAGCAATTATACTAAGATCAAGAGCAAAATGGATTGCTGAAGGGAAAAAAATAACGAAATATTTCTGTAACTTAGAAAAAGGACACTTTATAAATGAAAGTATGATCATGATTATTGATCAAAATGGAGCTCTAATTGATGAACCCGAAAAGATAAACCAAGAAGTACATACATTCTATAAAAAGCTGTATACGAGGAGAAATTTAGAAGCATGTGAAATACAAGATTTAATAAAAGAACACCCAAAGTTATCCAACGAAGATAGCAACTCATTGGAAGGACAAATAAATTTGGAAGAAGCGGGATTTGCATTAAAAAACACGAAGAATGGAAAGAGCCCTGGAACAGATGGATTTGGGGCAGAATTTTACAAATTGTTTTGGAGAAGGCTTGGTCCATTTGTTGTGAGAGCCTTAAACCAGTCATTTAGAGACGAGGAACTTTCAGCAACCCAACAAGAAGGACTTATAACTTGCATCCCCAAACCTGATAAACCAAGGGGGTGCATAAAGAACTGGAGGCCTATCTCACTTCTTAATGTATTATACAAGATTGGGGCTACATGCATAGCCAACAGAATCAAGACGATCCTTCCAAACTTAATTTGTGAAGACCAAACAGGCTTTATTGCAAACAGATTCATCGGAGACAATATAAGGTTAATTTACGATTTAATTAGTTACTTAGATACCAAAAAAACTACCTGGACTCTTACTTTGCCTAGATTTTGAGAAAGCCTTTGATTCCTTGGACTGGTATTTTCTATTCAAAGTTCTAAAGGCATATCGATTTGGTAAAAATACTTGCAAATGGATAGAAACGTTTCACAAAAACATAAAATCAACAGTTATTGTTAACAGCCAAACTACAAATTGGTTCTCTATAGAAAGAGGCTGTAGACAAGGTGACCCCCTTTCTCCTTATTTGTTTGTATTATGTGTGGAGATATTAGCAATCATGGTAAGAAAAGATAGTTATGTGAAAGGCATTGTGGTGAACAATGAAGAACATAAAATATCTCAATTTGCTGATGACACTCACTTAATCAATAATGGAGACAAATTATCTTTTGTTTTAAAATTCGGAAGCACTTCAGGGCTTTTTATGAATGCTGACAAAACGCAGGCAATATGGTTAGGGAATAAAAAGGGATAAAATATCAGATATATGCAGCATCTAAATATGCATTGGAATCCCGAAAGATTCAAAATTTTAGGTGTTTGGTTTACAAATGACTTAAACAGATGTGAAGAAATAAATTATTCCAAAAAAAAATATCGGAAGCGAGAGCTTTGTTTAACGTCTGGGTGAAAAGAAGTATAACACCTCTAGGAAGGGTTGCAGTATTAAAATCTCTCATCTTATCCAAACTAATTCACTTGTGGATTCTGCTCCCAGATCCACCTGATGAATTTGTAAAATAGTCTTCAGAATATGTGTTTTTCTTTTATCTGGCAAGGCAAACGTGACAAAAAAACAAAAAAAAAACCCCTAAAAAAAAACATACAAAATGGAGGTTTGAATGTGC